>CM019823.1:65795243-66395243 GCA_009763385.1 Coix lacryma-jobi var. lacryma-jobi | reverse complement strand
TGATAGTGTCGCCCTGTTTTGTGGCGCTTCCATTGTTGAAGAATGCAGATGGATATACTGTGCTTTGAACAGGTGTGGTTGAAGCCTGTAATATGCATTAGATACTATAGAATAATATGTACACGTCAATAGATGGCAGATTGGACAAAAAGGAACACATTTTTTTTTTGTATGATCCGCATGTCTCAGTGTTTGTGCTAATGGTTCACCTGTATAGCAGCGAAACACTGTTCTTTCAACCTATGCTTTGGAACTATAGTGGTTAGGTGTGTTCTTAGCTGGAAAGGGAAATTTTAACTGTGGTAGTACGTGATCACTTGGTCACCTGAAACTATGCATGAAGAAATGTTCGGAGATACATCCAACATATTGTGCATGTCTCAGTACTGTCAAGAGTGGTTTGCTTGAATACAGTACTGTCAAGAGTGGTTTGCTTAGTGAGTCAGAGATTTTTTTTTTTTTTTTTGAGAACGCAGGAGAGTTGTGTGTTGATGGCGTAATTTGGATGCTCCAGGAGCCTCGCTGGTGGCAGTTTGGCCTCAAGCTGTAGGAGCCAACGGTAAAAGAGAAGACCACATATATGGATTAACAAGTACGATCAGAAATATAGCAGTCAGGAAGGATATATGTATGTACACTTTACAGTCAGCTGTCATTTTGATGGATGAAGGAGCATACGTGTTGGAAAAGGCAAGCAAGAGAAATCTCAGAGGAAGGAGACCGAAAAGGATTTTGCATCTCTTAGATTAAAGTTCCAATCTGATACATATCACATACTGTTGACACCAGATTTTCGCACGCACGAGAGAATGTCAAGAGGGCCCGGCCAGTAGTAAGAGGGGCATTCGGTAAACGACCGAGCGGTCGGCTAATCTTCGAGATTTCAGCAAATGCCTATGCGATTGGTTGTTTTCTGAAAAAACAGTGACTCCATTCGAGAAGTAAAGATGGCTTGCACGAGAAAATACGTGACGATGGAGGATGCTGAGAAGAATAGGAATAGTATTTGTATCTTTCCAAAATTCATTGTATAAGTCGTGATCGTTTGAGACTCGCGTTTCGTCCAGGGTATAAATATAAACTCTCGACCATTGTAAAAAGGTTTCACAACCATATCAATACAAACCGGTTCCGTGCCATCTTCGAGTCCCTAAGTCGTGTCGTCGAGTTCTTCGAGAGGAAACATCGATCCGTCGACCTCCGTAAGTACCGGCAACCTTGTTATCATGTTTAGTATCATGCGGTGGATTTATATATGATGCAAGTAGTCTCGTATGTTAAGCTTAGTATTGTGCGGCGGATTTAAGCTTATGACAGGAAGTTTTTGCTTATGCCTTGTATCGTGCGGCGGATTAAGACTTGAGTAAAAATAGTTATCGGCTCTATTAGATTTGACAGATCTAGTAGATTCATTGAGTTATCATGTGTTATATGTTTTATTTATTTAATTCTTGTAACACTCTTCTGCCCAATCTAGATTGATCTTTATTCGGCCTTGTCGCACGAGTTTGCTTGTGCTCTCTTTTAATCATAAGATCATGATGGCTGAATCAACTTTCAGTCTAGGTTGTTACATGTTGCGGGTTCACGCATATCAATCATGGTTAGGCTTTAATGAAACTAGGTGTCGTGCGGCAGATGCAGGTTTTAGATTAGTTTGATCATGCTTGCTTGTATGTTCCTTCCTCATGGACCCCAACTCGGCTAGTTTGCCGATTTTGGTTAAGTTTATACGAGTAATGAGCTCTTATAGATCTGTACAAATATATGCATGCTTTTAGCTTGTTATAATTAGATTGTATCATGCGGTGGATTAATCTAATTATAAGAAGTGGTATAAACTTATAGCAAGTGGTATCATGCGGTGGATTAGCTTCTCTTAAGTTTATGCTTGACGGGTTTATGAAGACTAAACGTGCGGCAGATTAGTTGGATTAGTCTATGCATGTGTTATTTGAATAGATCTATTCTTGCAAGTTGCCTGTTTATAATGTCTTTGATTCGTTCAAGCATGTCTTTCTTTTGCATTCGGGAGTTAATATGCTTCACATACTCTGTTCCCAAACTTGCCGAATGGCTTTGTAAACATGCTCTGACAGACAGCTTCTATAGCTGTGTGTCGTCGCGATTGGCTTTCAAAGCCGTACATATGGAACTGTCTGGTTTTACCCAGCATGTTCCAGAGGTATTCTCACGCTTTATCCCTTGTTGGTTTTCAGGTCAAACCGACTGGCACGTCTCCGGATTCAGCACACTCCGGGCACCCGATTGAAGCTAGCCTCGTTCGGCTTGCTGTGTGCCTTGGCGCAAGGTGTCACTTTTTGCGTCAACACACTTTTTGGCACGCCCAGTGGGACCACTTCGTTTCAAGATGCCTAAAACTGAGAACAACCCAATTGACGGAAATGAAGGGAAATTGGGACAAGGTTTCATGTCGGCTGATAAATGAGAAGAAGTAAATATTAGTGATGGAATTGAAGCAAGGGCGATATATATCAGTGCAAATTTAGATCTAGAATATAGACTGGAATTGATAAATCTTTTAAAGGAGTTCAAAGATTGTTTTGCATGGGATTACACAGAGATGCCTGGGTTAGATCGCTCTATTGTTGAGCATCGACTACCGATCAAACCTGGGTATCGTCCTTACAAGCAACCTCCTCGGAAGATTTTCAAGGAAGAAGTACTAGCCGATGTAAAGAAAGAGGTCGAGAGATTATTGAAAGCAAATTTCATTCGGCCGTGTAGATATGCAGATTGGATCTCAAACATAGTCCTGGTGTACAAGAAGAATGGAAAGATGAGGGTCTGCATTGATTTTAGGGATCTCAATAAAGCTACTCCAATAGATAGTTACCCGATGCCGGTTGCCGAACTGCTTATTGGTGCAGCGGCTAGTTACGAAGTCATCAGCTTTATGGATGGTAACGCTGGATACAACCAGATCTTTATGGCAATAGAAGACGTTTCAAAAACAGCTTTTAGATGCCCTGGTCATATCGGCCTGTTTGAATGGGTTGTTATGACATTCGGGTTGAAAAATGCCGGTGCAACTTATCAACGAGCCATGAATTACATTTTTCATGAACTAATCGGCAAGATCGTGGAAATTTATATTGATGATGTGGTTGTGAAGTCTAGAGATCATGAAGGACATTTGGCTGATTTAAGGAAAACTTTGGAGTGCACAAGAAAGCATGGTTTGAGAATGAATCCAAACAAATGTGCCTTTGGAGTTTTGGCAGGAGAATTTTTAGGGTTTCTGATCCATAAAGGAGGAATTGAAGTAGGAAAGAAAAGCATGGAGGCAATAGACAAGGTTGTCCCTCCAACCAACCTCACAGAGTTGCAATCGTTGCTTGGCAAGATTAATTTTGTAAGGAGATTCATATCTGGCTTATCCGAGAGAGTTTTGCCTTTTTCTCCATTGCTGAAGCTTAAGAAAGATCAAAAGTTCATATGGGGTGACGTACAACAAAAAGCTTTTGATGAAATTAAAGAATATATGAAAGCACCACCAACATTGATACCTCCTCAGTTTGGTAAGCCTTTCAAATTGTATGTGGCAGCTGATGGGCTGACAATAGGATCGGCTCTTATGCAAGAATTTGAAGGGAAAGAAAGAGTAATAGCCTACCTTAACCGAAAACTGTTAGATCCAGAAACGAGATATTCGGCCACGGAGAAGCTTTGTTTGTGTGTGTATTACTCATGCACCAAGTTTCGGCATTACTTGTTGGATGCCAAATGCATAATAATTTCTGAATTTGACGTAATAAAACATATGCTGTCAATGCCTATTCTAAACGGTAGAATCGGCAAGTGGATTTTAGCATTGTCAGAATTTGATCTGAGATACGAGTTGGCAAAGGCAGTGAAAGGTCAAGTTATTGCTGATTTTGTTACTCATCATCATGATCCTTCTGCTGACATAGTGAATATCGCACCTTGGACATTGTTTTTCGATGGCTCATCTTGCAGCAAGGGTGGTGGTGTTGGTATTTTCTTGATTTCTCCACGAGGATTAACTTTCAAGTATGCTATCCCCATTGGGTCTTATGTCACCAACAACCAAGCAGAATATGAAGCTTTACTCAGAGGACTTCTACTTCTTGCGGAAATAAAGGCTATTGCTGTCGAAATCTTTGGGGATTCTGAGTTAGTCATCAACCAGTTGATTGGTCAATATGAATGTAAAAGTGACATATTGAGAGAATATTATGAAGAATGTCAAGAGCTTTTGAAATGTTTCCGGATAGCAACTTTACATCATATCCCTAGGGGGCATAATGAAGAAGCAAATAAATTGGCTCAAGTTGCGTCAGGATATCGAGAGGATCAAGAGGTTCTTGCTTTGGATGAAGGTCATATGGTTGATGATTGGAGGAAAGAAATTACCGAATACTTAAGAGATCCATCACAGAAGGTTTCTCGAAAGATCAGATATAAAGCTATCAAGTTTACACTTCTTGACGGTCAGTTGTACTATAGATCCATAGATGGGGTACTCCTGAAGTGTCTAAGCCAAGAAGAAGCCAAGAAGCTGATGTATGAGGTACATGAAGGGTTATGTGGCGCACATCAATCGGCCCACCGAATGAAATGGATAATAAGAAGGACCGGTTATTTTTGGTCGACTATGCTAGAGGATTGTTTTGAATATTATAAGGGATGTCAAGATTGTCAAAGATTCGGGAATGTTCAGAGAGTTCCAGCGTCGGCCATGAATCCAATTATCAAACCATGGCCATTTAGAGGATGGACTATAGATTTGATTGGTCAAATTCATCCTCCTTCCAGTAAAGGGCACAAATTCATACTATTGGCTACAGACTACTTTACTAAATGGGTTGAGGCTGTGCCTTTGAAGAATGTTACATCAGAGAACATGATCAATTTTGTCAAAGAGCATATAATTCACAGATTCGGGATTCCTCAAACTATAACTACGGATCAAGGGACCCAGTTTACATCATCCGAATTTTGTGATTTTGCTGAAGAAATGGGGATCAAGCTATGTAATTCTTCTCCTTATTACGCGCAAGCCAATGGTCAAGCCAAAGCATCAAATAAGATTATGATTAAGATTATCCAGAAGAAGATTGATGAGAAACCAAAAAAATGGCATTCGGTTTTAAGTGAAGCATTATGGGCTTACCGAATGACATGTCATGGGTCCACTCAAGTATCTCCCTATGAGTTGGTTTATGGACATTGTGCTGTGTTACCCTGGGAGTTACAATTGAGTTCAAGGCGAGTTGTGTTGCAGAATGAGTTAAGAAAAGAAGATTATGAGAGTTTAGTGATGAACGAACTAGAAGATCTGCACCTGGTTCGTCTTAAGGCATTGGAAAGTATAGAGAAGAATAAATTGCGTGTTGACGGGTATTACAATAAAAAGGTCAAGGAAAAACACTTTGAAGAGGGAGCTTTAGTTTGGAAGGTTGTGTTGCCTATCGGAGCGAAAGACAAAGCATTCGGCAAATGGTCTCCAAATTGGGAAGGTCCTTTTCGAGTAATAAGGCACGTGCCTGCCAACGCATATATTTTGAAGACTTTGCTGGGGGAAGAGTTTTCTAGAGCAATTAATGGGAGATTTCTTAAGAAGTTTCACCCCAGCATAGAGATCGGTACATGAGAATCATATGCAGTAAGATAGCCGATGAGGAACATCGCCTTTAGCAGAAAAAATGTGTGAACAGCCGACATGACATATGTCGCCTTTTGAGCAAAAATATCAGCTTAACCTAATGAAGATGATATCATACAGGGATTTTGCTTTCGGTAGTTCAGGAAACGGGAGTCACAGACAAGCATTTTACAGATGCAGATGTTTTACAAAAGGAGCAGTTTTGTCACAGAAGGCTCCTAAGTACAGACTACTCATAAAATAACCTGTTCAAGACAAATTGAGCGTCAGAAGCCTGGGCGAGCACGGTCGCATGATCTTCATAATTTTCCAGGAGATCTTCGATATCCTCTGGAAGCTCGCCACCATGGAAGCCAGTCGGCATGGCGGAGAAGTCCTCGTGTGTCTGGGTGGACATCGCCGCCAGCCCCAAGGCGACGCCGTGGTGTACGCCGTGAATGGCAACTTGATCGACACGACCGACCGCATCATCAAGGCGCGCCTCCACGTTTTCCCCTGGGCGTTCACCTTGTCGGCCACCCTGGTTCCCACAATCTTCAGGCGCTCAACCTCTGCTGATAATGCTGAACAAAAAGAGAATACATCAGACAAACGAGTCCGATTAGAGAAAATAGGAATCAAGTGGAGATTTTTTCTAACCTGAGATTGCATCGCAGAATTGTTTCTGCTGATCCTCCTAATCAAGTTGGTCGATACCATACTGCTTGGAGACCTCGCTCAACTCCTCTCGGGCCTTGTCCCGTTCCTCCTTGAAATGGCAGGCGTCACGGTGGTTCCACTGGTCGGAGTAATAGGAATCTGAAGAAGAATCTAAAGAGTCGGAGGATTTGGAAGACCTGGATGATGGAGTTCCATATTGGGGGAGGAGATGGCCTGGGCTGCTGGAGATGAATCTTATCCTAAAAGTAAGAGGAGAATCAAAATCGAAACAATGGGCGAACAGGGGAATAGAGATTGCAAGGGGGCAGGATAGCCGATTCTTACCCATGGCGCCGGCGTTGCGGTGCTTGGCTGCCCTCCGCTTCTCCTTCAGCAGGTCGCTTGTCGCGGTCATCGCCGTTCGCCATTGCTACATGATTGGGTTTTTTCTTTCGAGTTGAGCCAACAAGGGGAGGTGAGGAGATGGAGGCGAAGATGCGTAACTGCAAGTACTAGTCAAGGTTGCAGAAGGGGATTCATTTATAAGCCGGAAAAAGAGTCGTGGCAAAGTCTACGGAGTAGTGGGATAAGAATGCCAAACGATGGAGTAGGGTTTTCATTCGGCTGGGCCGTTTTCTGAGTTGGGCCAGGCTCGGTTAAGCCAAATACTACTCGGTTATCTTCTTGGTTCTTTAAATTGGAATTCGTCTCGGCTATCAGAAAACGAGGACAATCGGCTATATCTCATTACAAGAAAATTGAAGAAGAGAAGCTGACTGCGTTCTCAGACAAGTAGAGGTGTGGGAACACGAAAGTAGTTTTACAAAGATGAAGTACATTACACTTGGTTTGTTACAGGGTCAATGTCTACTCATGCAAAAGCTGATTGATCGTCTTTATGGCCTCAGCTCTGATTCGACTGACAGTATCAAGTGCTTTTTGATCTTCGTCTTCAGATTTTTGGATGTTGGATAATTTAGCTTTGATTTGTCGATCCTCTTTAAGAGCCAAAGTTATCTTCAATGAAGCTGCTTCTATGTCCTTCGGCAGGACAACCATGTTAGCCCTATGAGATTGGATTTTGGTGTTCAAATTGGCTAATTGGGTTTCTAGCCTGCTTTTATCTTCCTCCACGATTTTCAGTTCGGATTCCAAAGTTGCCAAAGAATTTTTTGCGACTTGAATATTGGAATGCAAATCTTTGATTTCCAGCTTCTTCGAAGATCTGACATTCTGTAAAGCAGCCTTAGATGAAATGTTTTTAGTTGCTCTCCTTACCATTCCAAGAAAGTTGTCGAGGCAACCTGCAGATTCCAAGTGAGCTAGAAGAGCAGAAGGGATGTCTTCATCGATGAGCTCAAGAATATCTCTTATCTGATCTGCGTCTCGAGCCAGACTGACGACGTCCTTGTTCAGCAGAGTAATTACTTCCCTCAGCTGAGCTTGGTTTTCTGTTGACAAAGTATGTTGGGAGGTGTTTTCTTCGCCTTTCTCGGTGATATAATCTTCAGTAGGGAAAGAATAACTCGCGGTCGGTTCTTTAGTATTTTTCTGAGAAGGGAGAAAAGTGTTAGCCGACTGAATGCATTTTGGTGAAAGCTATGTAATTCAGGGACAGAAACTTTGCCTGCTGAGCTGGTTGATCGTCAGAGGACGCTGCGCCTTGGCTTGTTCGAGGGCTTTGTTGAGTGTTCGGAAGAGATGGGCTTGGAGTATGATCAGGAGATGGCTCTGCTTCCAGTTCTTTTAAAACTTCATCTGTTCCAAGTAGTGACATAAGTATGTGACAACAGAGGGAAGGATGGCCGAAGGTGTTACCTATGGTTTCGTCAGCCTCTTTGTTTTTTGAACCTTCAGGGGTTTTTGGATCTTCAGTTTCATCCTGGATTTCTTTTGTAGAAGCCTCAGGGGATATTTCGGTAGTTGCTGAAATGCTGCCTGATTTTAAGATTTTGGCTTGTGGCTGCAACAAGTGATGCAACATAGATTAGATCAGATTTATTACCGAACAAAGTTGCTTAGCACAAAATGGAAGATTCATACCTTGGAAGATAGTTTAACCCTTTTGGTCCTTAGTTTCTTGGACGAAAGAACATTCTCAGATGCCTTTCTTTTGCTATCCCCTCCTGGAGGCACAATGGTTGAAATTGCACGGATCTTCATGAAGGTGTTTAAATTTGGGGCGTTGACACCAAGAGCAGGATTGAGTCCAGCCGGGTAATACTGGATCGCTCTGACAGGAGGTGTAGGCTCAGGATCCTTCGTATGGCCGAGTATTAGAAAAAGATTGGATTCAAGAATGGAAAATGATAGGTGTGATGAAATTACCTCACTGTTAGAAGCAAAGTCAGATTGCAAATTTTGACACAAGGGGTGAACTGGCACACTAAAGAGATGAGCATGCCACTCTCCCCACCAACAAGTAAAGAAAGGATGAGTGGTGTCCACTATCCCAAATGGAGATGGTTCATATGTTGGCAGCTCCCATCCTAATTCAAAGACTTTTTTAGCTATTATCCCCTCCATAATTACTTCTTTGGGTCTTATTGCTGTTGAGAAGTAGAGTCTAGGGGGCAATTGGCCACATCCTAATTGTCTGGCCACCATGTTTGGATAATAGAACTCGTAGGTAGACTGCACTAGTCTTCCATGGTGAAATTTGGCTGGCAGAACACAGGGTTTGATGAAGGAGTTGAAAATTTCAGTAGATACTTTGTCTGCATAGCCAGATTCGTAGTTGAACTTGCAGGGAAGAGTCAGATTTTCATTCTCTTTGTAGGGAAGCCAAAGTGCATTGCCAAAGCCTTTGAAGAATAGCTTGAAGAGATGACCAATATCCATATCAATGCTGATAGATGATGCTGCTTCTCCATAAGTCTGACAGGCTTTGACTCTTGCTGTTTTGCCTTCAGCATAATTGATCGAAGGGAAACTCAAGTTGAGAAGGCTCACAGAGACTATCTGATGCATATATAGTTGGAGCCACATCTGGACCAACCACCAGGGACCATTCACACAGGAGATTTCTCTGCCTGTGTGCATCTGAAGAGTAATATGATGCATCATATGATAGACAAACCCCAAGAGGTATTTACCTAGAGGGATTTGAGCGCCTGCAGACAAATCTTCAGCCATCACCATATGATTCAAAGTAGGTTCATTGGATTTTCCACAGAAGATGAATCTACATAGCCACATATTCATAAAGGCTTTCAGCTCTTTGTCAGAGACGGTGTTGGATGACTCCATATAAGTCTGAATGTATTTGTCCCATCCACATCCAGAATTGACAGTTCTCTAGTTACTTTTGTTCTTGTATTTGTAAGGATATACTGGTAGTGCTACATTCAGACCCGTCATCATGAAGACGTCAGCTAAAGTAATGGTCATCATACCATGGCCGAAAATGAAAGCGTTGATGGCGTTGGACCAAAAATGGGAAGCTGCTATCAGAAGAGAGTCAGTGAGGTGGAACGACGCGATGCCCACCTTCTCAATCTCCGGGGTGAACTCGGCACGGAAGAAGCGATCACATCTGTTCAGCCACCCTAGGGGGTCCTCCTTCCCATCATAGGTGGGGAACGACATCTTGGAATAGCGAGGCACGGCGGATGGCCCCGGTGCCTGGGCGACGTGCGGCTGCGGTTGTTGCATGATGGAGGAGAACGACGACAATGGGGATGGAGAATGCGGTAGGCTGATTTGGGTGATTGGAACGCCGCGAGGCGGAATCTGGGATGTGGTGGTGGTGGATGTGAAGGCCGACGGCCGCGAGGATACGAGTGGAGGGGATGATGGGAAAAGCACCGTGTTCGAGGAGGGCGGCGACATGACCACACCGGATGAAGTCAGGCGGGGGATGTCGGTGTGGCTGGGCGCCTGCAGCTGGGGCAACCGTCATAGTTAGCAGGCCAAACCGGAACGACGAAACTGTTGGCGGCGTGGATTGGCCTTCCAGTGCAGCCAGGCGCGCGTTGATTGCGCCGAACTGCACATGCATCTGCTGTTGGATGCCGTAGAGGGCGGCAGCGATGGCGTCGGAGGTGGCGGGGGACGCGGGGGAGGAAAAAATTGACGTGGCAGAAGGCACGATGGCGGCGGAGGTGTGAAGCGGGATCGGCGGAACCGTGGTGGGGGGCGCGGTGGTGGAAGGCACGGGCGACGACCCAGTACCAGAGGAGGCCATGGCTGATACCAAGTTGTTACGGCTTGACTTGGATCTTAGGAAGTAGGGAGGGGAGTGGACTCGGTGGATGGGTGAACGGCGGCGGCGGACGGGCGGCGCCGTCTTCGTCGCCGCGAGGCAGGCGCAAGGAGGAACGAACACGCGAGCTGGGGGCCCAAGGGGAGAATATCTCCAATCCGAGGCTTATCTCTTCATTGCATCTGTTTAGGCTTATATAGGTGCTGTTACAAATGATAACAAATCCCTAAAATCTCTCTCTTGACTTAAACAAACAAGGCAAGCACTCATCTCAGCCACTGGTTCTCACCCTCTCTCTATGTTGATAGGTTCTACCAACCATAACATAAGTAAAATGGTACTGCAATTTTTTTTTGCAACCTCATCTGCATGCATGATGTATGTGTGTCATTTCTTTAGTCTTCCAATGGTTGTGCATTGCTGATGTGTATCTGACTGATATCGGTTAATGACAATGGTAATTCGTGATCTATCTTTTGTATTTGTTACAGATAATTGGCATATGATAGTGTCGCCCTGTTTTGTGGCGCTTCCATTGTTGAAGAATGCAGATGGATATACTGTGCTTTGAACAGGTGTGGTTGAAGCCTGTAATATGCATTAGATACTATAGAATAATATGTACACGTCAATAGATGGCAGATTGGACAAAAAGGAACACATTTTTTTTTGTATGATCCGCATGTCTCAGTGTTTGTGCTAATGGTTCACCTGTATAGCAGCGAAACACTGTTCTTTCAACCTATGCTTTGGAACTATAGTGGTTAGGTGTGTTCTTAGCAGGAAAGGGAAATTTTAACTGTGGTAGTACGTGATCACTTGGTCACCTGAAACTATGCATGAAGAAATGTTCGGAGATACATCCAACATATTGTGCATGTCTCAGTACTGTCAAGAGTGGTTTGCTTGAATACAGTACTGTCAAGAGTGGTTTGCTTAGTGAGTCAGAGATTTTTTTTTTTTTTTTTTTGAGAACGCAGGAGAGTTGTGTGTTGATGGCGTAATTTGGATGCTCCAGGAGCCTCGCTGGTGGCAGTTTGGCCTCAAGCTGTAGGAGCCAACGGTAAAAGAGAAGACGACATATATGGATTAACAGCACTGGTGAAGGAGTACGATCAGAAATATAGCAGTCAGGAAGGATATATGTATGTACACTTTACAGTCAGGTGTCATTTTGATGGATGAAGGAGCATACGTGTTGGAAAAGGCAAGCAAGAGAAATCTCAGAGGAAGGAGACGGAAAAGGATTTTGCATCTCTTAGATTAAAGTTCCAATCTGATACATATCACATGCTGTTGACACCAGATTTTCGCACGCATGAGAGAATGTCAAGAGGGCCTAGCCAGCAGTAAGAGGGGCATTCGGTAAACGACCGAGCGGTCGGCTAATCTTCGAGATTTCGGCAAATGCCTATGCGATTGGTTGTTTTCCGAAAAAACAGTGACTCCATTCGAGAAGCAAAGATGGCTTGCATGAGAAAATACGTGACGATGGAGGATGCTGAGAAGAATAGGAATAGTATTTGTATCTTTTCAAAATTCAATAAGTCGTGATCGTTTGGGACTCGCGTTTCGTCCAGGGTATAAATATAAACCCTCGACCATTGTAAAAAGGGTTCACAACCATATCAATACAAACCGGCTCCGTGCCATCTTCGAGTCCCTAAGTCGTGTCGTCGAGTTCTTCGAGAGGAAACATCGATCCGTCGACCTCCGTAAGTGCCTGCAACCTTGTTATCATGTCTAGTATCATGCGGTGGATTTAGATATGATGCAAGTAGTCTCGTATGTTAAGCTTAGTATCGTGCGGCGGATTTAAGCTTATGACGGGAAGTTTTTGCTTGTGCCTTGTATCGTGTGGCGGATTAAGACATGAGTAAAAATAGTTATCGGCTCTATTAGATTTGGCCGATCTACTAGATTCATTAAGTTATCATGTGTTATGTGTTTTATTTATTTAATTCCTGTAACACTCTTTTGCCCAATCTAGATTGATCTCTATTCGGCCTTGTTTCACAAGTTTACTTGTGCTTTGCTAATCATAAGATCATGATGGCCGGATCAGCTTTCAATCTAGGTTGTTACATGTTGTGGGTTCATACATGTCAATCATGTTTATGCTTTGATAGAACTGGGTGTCGTGCGGCAGATGCAGGTTTTAGATTAGTTTGATCATGCTTGCTTGTATGTTCCTTCCTCATGGACCCCAACTCGGCTAGTTTGCCGATTTTGGTTAAGTTTACACGAGTAATGAGCTCTTATAGATCTGTACAAATATATGCATTCTTTTAGCTTGTTATAATTAGATTGTATCATGCGGTGGATTAATCTAATTATAAGAAGTGGTATAGACTTATAGCAAGTGGTATCATGCGGTGGATTAGCTTCGCTTAAGTTTATGCTTGATGGGTTTACGAAGACTAAACGTGCGGCAGATTAGTTGGATTAGCCTATGCATGTGTTATTTAAATAGATCTATTTTTGCAAGTTGCCTGTTTATAATGTCTTTGATTCATTCAAGCATGTCTTTCTTTTGCATTCGGCAGTTATTATGCTTCACATACTCTGTTCCCATACTTGCCGAATGGCTTTGTAAACATGCTCTGACAGACAGGTTCTATAGCTGTGTGCCGTCGCGATTGGCTTTCAAAGCCGTACATATGGAACTGTCTGGTTTTACCCAGTATGTTCTAGAGGTATTCTCACGCTTTATCCCTTGTTGGTTTTCAGGTCAAACCGACTGACACGTCTCCGGATTCAGCACACTCCAGGCACCCAATTGAAGCTAGCCTCGTTCGGCTTGCTGTGTGCCTTGGCGCAAGGTGTCACTTTTTGCGTCAACACATACGTATGACCAGATTGGATAGGAATAGGAATATTCTATTAGGCTTTCTGTACAAGCGATAATTAATCATGTCTACATGTACATGACTTCTACTCCTTGCCGAAGATACCAGACACCTATATATACTTTGTATATGGAGCATGGCCGATTTTTTTGCGATCAATCTACAAAAAAAAACAGTATTACTTTTTCATCTACGTTTTTTCCAGCTCTTTGTTTTTCCTCCTGCCGAGCCTTAGCTGCCTTAGGGTTTGGTTGATCTTTGCCGTTTTGCGCTAAAAAATAGTCGGCTCCCCTCCACGAAAGCGAGGATCCTTTGTTGCTTTACTCGGAAAGCAATCGCTCGTCGTCACGAAAGTACGCAAGTTACCGTGTTGTTGCGTGGATGAATTTTGTGTGCCAACATTGTGTTTCATTGTATTATAGAGATAAAAAATAGGTTGGGTCCCCAACAGGATCCTCACTCATAGGGGGACCAGATATGAGCGAGGCTATTACACAGCGTCATGCATTAAACACATAGCGAACAAACATGACTCATGGGCACTCTTATTTAACCAAGTGAAAATTTCCTCAAAATGAAAAATAGGTGAGGGGGACCCCGGGTGGGGGTGCACACACATTGGGTGCACCCGGGGTGCACACAATTTAATTCCTTTGCTTTAACTTCGATCTAGCAGGTTATGCACTATCCAAAAAAGCAATCAAATTTTAAACTTTCAAGGTTTAAATGAACCAAAAGCATTCAGTACTAGTGACTTGCATTCCCAAAAGCATACTGAATTACTCTTTCGTACTTTGTAAAGTGACCAGGGAAATTATTTTGCATTTGGAGATACAATATGAAAAATAGTTCAAACTAATTAGAGTACTGGAACTGTCATTTGTGACCTCTGAATTTTTATCGGAAGGGTATATAGTTTCCTTTGCATGAACACAGCCTAGGTACCATTTTATCGTTTGGAAACACTACTGGAGAACGGGCCTTTAGCCCCCGGTTGGTAACACCAACCGGGACTAAAGGTCCCTTTGACAAATGAGCCGTTGGGCTGGGGAACTTTAGCCCCGGTTGGTGTTACCAACCGGGGCTAAAGACCTTTCTAGTCTCGAGCGCAAAATTTTCCGTGACTAAAGCTGATTTTGCAAATCGTCCAAAGGCCTGTTCTCTAGTAGTGAAACATGGCATGTCATGTGGGGCAATCAGTTCAGCTTCAGCCGTAGGGCTAAGAAGGCAAGTGCAGCGCTGGCCTGGAAAGTGGTTAATTAGCTGCTGTTAAGGGGTGTACCATTAGCTGGTGCTAAATTTAGTAAGCGCCTAATTTGCTGCTCTGTTAAAGGCGCACCATTAGCTGGTGCTAAATTTAGTAACTCATTAGTGAGTAATTGAGAGAAATTAGAGGAATAGTTGTTCGGAACTGCTAACGCCCGCATCTCCGGACCTACCTACGCATCCGGACACCGACGCAACTGCTACCGACCGGACGTCCGGAGGTACCTACGCATCCGTGCTTCGTGCCCCGTACGCTCCTGTTACTTGGTAGCTGCATGTGTGCTGTTGTGTCTATTTAATTAGCTTATTGCGCCTGCTTCACGCCGCGCGCCCTGCTGCTAATAGATCCACCTGTACTGCTACTGTGCCTGCATGGAAGAGCACGTGTGCATGGGGCCGTCCAACAACATGTGTTCCTGTATGTACTTGCAGTGCTTGGTTTTGCGTCTCTTGCGTGATGGCCTGCTCTGGCACTGTGCATGTTTTACTATTGGAGCTGGCCTACCTGATGATAGATACAAGGCAATTCTAGATGGGCGTGTGTAGTGTGTCCAGGAGTTGACTCAGAGCGCCTGTTGCACCATACCACCGAAACTAGATGAAACAATTTAAATATATGTATGTTATATGCAACATTTAGATAAAACACTTAAAAAAAATACTTGTACAATTCATAAAATGTTTGGAATATACACTTGCAACATATATGTATAGCCACTGCAACATTGTAATATTGAGACAAAACACATGCAACATCTAGACGAAATAGCTGAAACATTTGGAAAATATACTTGCAATGTAACATATGTGTGTAGCTAGTACAACATATGCAACATCCATATAAAACACTAGTAACAAACGTCTAATACAGATAAAACATTGAAACATACACCTATAATATATGTGAATATCCATTACAATATATGCAACACTAGATCTATTTTTTAAAATATTTCTAGATAAAATATATGCAGCATACATATATATATATATATATATATATATGTGAAACATACTATTGCAATGTGCTCATCTACTTGCTGTCGTCTGATGAAGCTCACTGATGTGGGTGCTGGGAAGCACTGCCCGGGATGCGTGATGGCGCGAGGCACGAGGCATGGACAACATGAGGTATAAGAGCATCCGTAATGGTACTAGCTAAATAGCTACCTGACCTGGAGATGAGAGACAAAAGTAAAAAAAACTATTTTATTTTTATATGTACTATGCACATGTTCGCCTTTCATATTCTTGGGCTACGTAAAATATATAGGCTATTTGCTTGTTACTAGTGACTAATCTCTCATTTTTTTCTTGGTACATCACATCTAGTGAGCTAAATAACTAGTTATTGAAGACGTGCTAAGATGCTAACTAAATCTCGGTACAACTAACGTGCGTACGTCCGAACGCGACGTTGTTCCCAAAATTTAATCTCCGTGCACGCCCCCTCACCCTAACGCACGCGCTCACGTCCAACTAAGAGGAAAGCCCACTCTCCCGCGTGCGCACAGATCTACCTTGCCCCAATCTCGCCGGCCCCAGCACATCCGCTCCACCACCAGCTCATCACCATAGTCCGCCCTCCGCTGCAAACATCGAAGGACACCCTAATGAGATAATCGGAAAAAACTGGTAAAACAAACGAAAAAAGCTATTGAAACACCGAAAACAACTAATGGAACAAACAAAAATATAAAGTGCAACATCAAAAATGTCTGTTGCACATAATCGAAACACATCCACTACAACAACGGGGAGAATCTATTGCAACAAAGAAGATAAAGCTATTGCAACAACAAAAACATAAAAAAATTAGTTGCAAAAACAAAATTCTACTGCAACATCACGGAAACTGCTACAACAAATGAAGAAAACTATTGAAACATCTCAAGAACTACTCCTGCAACATCGCAGAAACGTTTGTTGAAACAACAAGAAAAATATATCATTGTAATATTACCACATCATATGTTGCAACATTGAAAATGAATGATTGCAACAACGAGGAGCATCTGAAAAAATCTAATTCGCTAGAACCCTAGCCACCACCAGAATAGTAGATCCAGAGGGGAGAAAGAGAAGGAGGAGAAGGGACCAGAGATCCAGAAGAAGGAAGGATGGAGAAGGAGGCCTTAGATCCAGATCCTTCCCCGCCTACCTTGCAGGAGCCGCACTACCTGTCCTTTGTCTTCAGATGCATGTAGATTACGACACGCGAGGATGGGAGCAATAGGGAGGAGAGGAGGTGAGCGGGAAGATGCCACCTCTGTCGTCCCCACCCTGGTGGTGAGGAGGGAGTAGAGGTCACATCGGGGGGTAAGCGAGAGGTGGGGGAGGGAGGAAAGGAGGAGAGAGCGGGAGGCAGGAAGAGGAAGAAGGAGGCTCGTCGCCGAGAGCCACGCGTGCAGGGAGACGCAAGGGAGGAGTGCACGTCGGGAGACGCAGGGAGAAGCATGCACGGGGGCAGCGCTGGAGGAGAGCTCGTGCGAGCGGAGCGACGAAGACGAGGAAAAGACAGAAGACGAGCGGTGGAAAAGTGCAAGTGTGTGCGTCTGGAAGAGCACGAAGGATTTTTTATTAAGAGGAAGAGCGGAAGGAAATGAGTAGAGGAGATGCGTCCGGATGGTTCGGACGACCGTGGCCAAGTGTTACCGTAACTAAACAGATAGTTGTTAGGAACACCCTAAGATGCTAATGACTTCGCAAGACACGAGCAGAGATGCACGACGAGAGGTAGATCCGCGCGTGATGTGCGGAAGCATGCGGCACAAAGACGTGACGCGTAGGAGCGTGTTGGAGACCGTTCCGTCCCATAGAATTATTATTAATATCGGTCACAATGAATCCGCAGGTCTGTAAGACGTGCGTCCGATTGGCCGGACGATCGGTAGAGAGCATTACCGATAATTGTTAGAGAGTTTTGAGGAGCGGTTGGCAGGCCACTGCCTATGTAAGTCGCATGACTCTACATCACGATCAAGAAAAGTATTACCCCTAATCTCTCTTCTTCTTCCTCTAAACCACCTGGGCGCTAAGGGGTAAAACCTCACCCCAACCACGGATCACGGCTACGAACTACGTAGTCGGGGTCCTACTACACTGCCCCCTAGTGCTCTTGACAACCTGGTATCAAAGATTAGGCATTCCTCATCATCCTCCACCACCCTGTCACTCAACATCACCACGACACCATCCCTAACCCCATCTGTCTCATCGACCATGGCTGAGCCCACTGCTACTAATCTCGCCACCATTGTCACCAACCGCGTCAAGACAGTCGAGAACCTGACCTACCAAGGTGGACGCCCAATAGCAGGCAGCCTCGGTAGCTACTGCTCCCCCACCAACAAGGGCTCCGGCTCCAGCGAACACTAAAATGATCGGCAACCGCAATTCAATAAATTGGATTTCCCACGGTACTATGGCAAGTCTGATCCACTCATCTTCATTAACCATTACAAATCATACTTCCACCAACAGCGGATCATGGAGGAGGAGAAGGTGTGGATGGCTTTGTACAATCTGGAGGACGAAGCACAGATGTAGTACATCCAACTCCAACAGGATGAGGGTATTCCTGTTTAAAGCATTTATGCCCCTAGTAGGTTTCGATGATTGATGACAACATAAGATTATTGTGATTAACATGTGTTTTGCAGAAACGGTGTGAGTTAGATCACATTAATGACAATTGTATGGGCAAATGGTTTTCATGCCCCCGTGTGATGGAAATCGATTCGTTTCCAAAGGATGGACAACGAAGACAGAGATAGGCTAGTTCTAAGTGTCGATTGGTGTTGGGAGACACCTAGAGTAGTTTAGGTGTTTGTTTTCCTTTGGCCGTACTATAAAGGGGAATATGAATGGGTAGCTTGACCTAGGTGAGTCTATTGAGGTAGGTGTGGTGCACACTTGTTATTTCAAAACTCTAGGTAGCTCAGATATAGCCCATAGATTGTGTGGATCGAAAGTCCTTTAGGCAACATCGCAATCTGAAGTCGTTTCGGCCATCAGAAGAGCATCAGACGCTGCCCCTGCTGGCATCAGACGCGCGTTCGATGCCAACAGGAAGTGCACAATGTGGTTGACTGTGCATCAGACGCACCGAGGGGGTGTCTGAAAGGACCATGACGCCTAAGAGGGGGGTGAATTAGGCAACTAAAAAACTTTACTCTAAATTATGGCCTCTAATTACCATCTAGTCAAAACCTATGCAAGAATGTAAACTATCTAATTGTACAACTATGGTTTTACTAGGTGTTTTGCTATCTCTACCACAAAAAAGTTATGCGACCTAGGTTCCAATTCTATCAACTAGCCTATCAACTAAGCTAGGAAAGGTAAAGCACATAATAAAGGTAGCAAGGTAAATGCAGAAGCTAAAGAGCAAGGTAGAGATGCAAAATCCTGTCGATGACTCCGGTATTTTTACCGAGGTATCGAGAAGCACGCAAGCTTCCCCTAGTCCTTGTTGGAGCCTCTCGCAAGGAATCCCTCGCAAGGGCCAAGCTTCCGGTCGGGCAACTTTGTGGATAGCTCCAGTCCTTCCCCACAGGCAAGTGGGTCTCCAGTTAAGCCACTCGTGGCAAAGACTCTCCCAGATGCTCCCCAACGTCTCCACTATCAAGCTTCCGGCCGAATCGCCGTGGGCCTTGTTCCCTTCGGTACACGGTGGTGGCCACACCACAAACGCGGTTGGTGTGGTCTCGCAAGACTACAAGCCCTCTGATGTACAACAATGGTGTGTGCAAGCACCGAGTATCAAGAGGTATGCAAACCTCACTAAACACTAGGCCTAAACCTAGAGCAAGCGCATGAGCGGTGGTCTAACTAGCCTAAGCACTTCACAAAGCATCTACACTAATCAGCATGTAAATCACTAAGCACTATGCATATGGAGGCACTAATAAGGTGTAGCAACACCCTTGGTATGTTTCCTCACTCCTCCACACCACTTTTGGCTGATTAGAGGTGGTGCATATAGGCCCCCAAGAAAATAGAGTCATTGGAGGGGGGGGCTAAAAACATCTTTCTGCAGAGCATTGGACGCTACAGTAAAGGCATCAAACGCGTCCTATGCTCATATGTTGAGTAGCCATTGGAAAACTAGCTGTTAGACCTGTTTTTGGGGGCATCAGATGCTTTTGTGCAGGCATCAGACGCTGCATCAAACTCTACTACAACACTATTCATTCTGAGCCAATTGTAGAGAGCATCGGACGCTGGCATCGGAGCGTCCTATGCTCCGGCATCGGACGCGCCCGATGCTCTTTTTCAGCGAGACACGCTTTCATATTTTGGGCATAACTCTTAGCTCTGAACTCCGATTTCGATGATCTTGGACTTTTTGGAAAGCTAATAAAAAGTTCTACAGGTTTATTCTAGTGTCATGCCAGTTTGATCAGATCCAAAATCATGAGACAGTTCCAATTTAATCAGCTCTTGTCTCAGCTTGAGCAGCTCAACTTTGTTTGCGTCCGGACCTCGGTTTCTTGTGTCTTGGACTTTGCTTGATCTTTGTAAGCCTTCAATACATCTTGTATGGTCTTTATTGAGGCGTTGATTATTTAATCACCATATTGCCTTTGTCCAAGACACGTTTGCACCCTATTGGACTACAAAACAAACACTTGCAAACACATTAGTCAAATTTGGTTATGTTGAACATCAAACACCAAAATCCAAAGTTAAATGGGCCGAGGTCCATTTTACTTACACTATCGTTGGACACATAGGTAACACTATTCACTTGGCATGTGATTCAACGTCATATCAGAGGGTGACATCGAACGCACCGGGGGGGGGTGCGTCCGATGTCCATGTAGAGAGGTTTCGGAGAAGGCAATTTTCCTTCGGACGTGTCTGATGGGGTGGCATCGTATGCTGCCAGCGTCCGATGCCAATATGATGTGTGTTGTCAGAGACAGTACATGTTACTGTTGCTTGGGGCTTAGGATGCGTCTGATGCCAGCATCACAACGTACGATGCTCCTTTTCCTATAGCAGTTTACCCCCATCACGGAGGGGTTGTTCGTTGGACTATTTATACCCCATCACCTCCTCAATTTGGGGTGTCTTGCCCATTGGATTTACAACAAACATCTTTGAGTGTGCAAGGGAGTGCAAGGCACTAGTGAGGTTGTGAGATCTG
Source organism: Coix lacryma-jobi var. lacryma-jobi (assembly GCA_009763385.1). Classification (NCBI taxonomy): domain Eukaryota; kingdom Viridiplantae; phylum Streptophyta; class Magnoliopsida; order Poales; family Poaceae; genus Coix; species Coix lacryma-jobi. Next base: position 66,374,481 of record CM019823.1, on the reverse strand, counting down.
ATAATCGCGAGAAAATGCGCCTTATTAGTGAGTTGTGAGTAGCAAGTGTGCATCCATCCATCTATTTGGCCTTGCTTCAGTCAAGTGAGAGTTCTTTCTTGTTACTCTTGGTGACCGACATCACCTAGATGACTTGGTGGAGATTGGGAGTTTGGTGATCATCCAGAGAGCTTGTGGATGACCCAACTCAAGTTGTGACCGGTTGTGGGTGATTCACCGGGCTAGAGTGGTGAAGAATCAGGTCATAGTGAGCACTTGATCCTTGCTCAGATCAAGGGGGAGCGATACACTTGTGCCGGGTGCTCCAATGAGGACTAGGGGGTGTGTCGATACCTGGATACCTCGGTAAAACATTGTGGCGTTCCTCTCCACTCCTTACTTACGCATTTACTTTGAGCATTTCAATTCTTGCAGTTGACATTTGTAGAATTGCCATTCTAGAGTAGGATTGGAACCTAGGTGATAGTCATTTGTGCAAGAGTGAGTTTTTCTAGAAACACTACTAGGCACAAGTGGTTAAGTGGGCTAGTGTAGGTTTAATTCTTGCGAGGATGTTTAGATGAACCCAATTCACACCCATCTTGGGCATCTTTATCCTTTCACACGTAACCGACAAGGTGGCCCTACATGTCATACTCTACTTTGAAATTTGAAGGTGGAACAGACGTGGGAACATTCTAGAAGACATCAGAGGACAACACGGCAAAGCGGACCCCCATTGACTGACATGTGCGGCTGGCTGATCCCACCCCCAGGTTGGCTGGCCTATGGGACCCACATGTCAGCCTCCCCTTCGTATGGCGGTTCGCCACCAACTCTAGAGTGAATATAAGATGTTGCTTACATCGGTTTGATCCAAGGGCTAGCGTTGCTCCCTTAGGACTATAAATATGAGGCCCCTATTACCCTGGCAAGGCATAACCCAAAAACCCTAAGTCATTTGAGAGATCAAGTCTTCAGAGCAGAAACCCAAGCCTTCATAGAGCTCCTCTACATTCTAGTGCTTTGCTATTTATAGTAGAATTAGAGGGAGGCAAGTAGAGCACATTGTCAAGAGCATGGCTTGATATAGTCTTCTATACCCCTCTCTCATTTGTATCTTTATTACTTCGATATGTTTTCTACAATCGTAATGACATTAGTTCTTATATTGCTTATGTTCTTTTTTACTTTGATTACATGATTAGTATAGTTAGTTTATTCTCTTATTCATGCATATGGTCACAAAGCTCTTAGTCTATCGACAGTAGGATAAGTGGTAGAGATGGTGTAGGCGTGGTGCTTATACAATATTTACCTATGAATAATACTCTCTATATTTTGGGTCATGTGGTAGATCGCGGGTGTGACAATCATGTTGATTCCTTTGTAGTCCACTCCTCAATTATAGTTGTACAAGGAGGACCTTTGGTGCTTGTGGAGTGCAAGCTCTGTTCTCAACCTCCATCGGTTAACGTCCCTTATGCTTAATATGTAGGTATACTTAACAATGATTACTACATGTATTGCACTAATCATCATATGCTTTGACTTGTGAACTATGGATTACTTAGGAGTTATCTTTCTAATATCTGCTTAACCATGCTATTGGTCTAGATTGGAGTGCTTTGAGATTGTTTATCTTTATTATATAATGATCAATGCTTATCTTGTATACCTTTTATCATGTGACTTACCCCTGTTTATGAGTAGAGGCAATGATCATGGTTATTTCTCTATCAATATACATACCTACGATATCAATAATCTTGGTATGTCTTATCCCACCTTCCCTATGATAAAGTATAAACAACGATACCTAGTTTACTGCCGGTGAAATGCTACAATGGTATAATTATTTGTGCGCTTGCGGATACCTTTAATTCATACCTTTATATATTCTTTAGCCTTGTTTAATATTGTTTAGCTAGCATATCTTTTGCATCATCATAGCTAGGGATGACAACCTAGATGCAAATGTTATAAGATAAAGGCTTAATCACTTTAGCTAATGTCATAACAAGTAGCAAGTTAAATATCTACCATACCACTTTCTGACGCCATTGCCATTTTGGTGGTGACGCTAGGAAGTGCCAACAAGAATTTATGGCGCCATTGCTAGGGAAGGTTGTCAGGAATAAGACATATCGTTACTCTATATGGAAATATTGATATCACATGTAAATTGATACAATCAAAATAACCATTGATCCTCTACTCAAACAGGCTCACCCTTTTTTTGTCTACTTGTGTCATATTATGCGAGGTAATGTGTGGGTTTTGCTCTCCTAGAGGACTATGTAGAAAATCTAGAACTTTTGCTCTAGAGGAGAAAGTTTCAACAAGCCATGGACATTTTCAATTCACCATCAAAGATAGTTGAAGCTTGAAGAAACTCAACACCAGATCAAGAAAGAAGAAGTTGGACAATAGTGAGTGAAGATGATATAAGCTAACCATTAGTGAGAAGATTCGGAGGAAGTGTCTCACCCATTCGTCAAGAAAGAATCAACCAATCACAAGTTCCTGAGAACATGGCGAACAAGTCGCTTCATGAGTACTCTGCTCCAACAACCACAAAGATTCGTACAGACCAACCTCCGATGTTGGAGACAATGGTTTCGAGCTTAAACCTGCACTCATAAATATGGTGCAAACTAGCCAGCTTTGTGGAAAGCTGCAGGAAGACGCAAGCGCTCATCCCAACACTTTCTAGATATTTGCAACACTTTCACCATCAAGGGAGTATCCAAGGATGCCATTTTGCCCCATCTTTTCCAATTCTTGCTTTTTGGAAAGGCCAAGTAGTGGTTCTACAGTATCAAGGAGAGAAAGACTACATGGGATGCTTGTTGTACTGCCTTCCTGGCTAATTTCTTCCCACCGACAAGAACAATGCCTTGCATGGGAGAACTGAAGGACTGAATTGGCGAGCAGAAGGGGCGTGAATGGGAGCCTCAAATTTCTTCTCGAGAAATAGATAGCCCTTGTCCTAGAGAGTCACCCCAAAAGCAAGGTAAGGACATTGTAGAGTCCACGACCCTAGATGTAGGGTGGATGCTTCCAAGGAGCACAACGTGACTCTACACAATCCTAGGAACCCAACACAAAAGACAGAAACCAAACCCAAAGTCGGATGAACGAACTATGGACAAAATAGTGAAAAATTCACTGCGCCTCACTGGCAGACGCATTCAATGCAAACAGGATAGTTCTGGAACCTTACTGAGTAGTCATCGGATGCTGCTATAGTGAAAGCTTAGCGTCCAATGCTAGCGTCCGATGCAGGGCCGGTGCGTCCGATGAGAAGGCGAGTGTCCGATGCCCAGCATCCGATGCTCCCTCAGAAACATAGTTCTTTGACACGTGGCAACGGTGCGTCCGATGTGACAAACTCAGCATCCGATGCTCACAACGTTAGTGTTTGATGCCCCCAAAAACTGTGCAGTTCTTCAGCGATTCAAACCGATCTCTCTCAAATCAAAAGCTCTAGGACCTAGACTCGATCTGAGAGGTCACAAGGATGTTAGTGAGCTACTCCTAGGAGATCATGGCTCGAACCTAACTCCAAATTGGTGAATCAAAGAGAATCGGGGCAAAGGAGGAAGAACACAATCCGAAATGAAAACGGCTCGATTTACTAGCTTGTGAGGATAGAGATGAATTCCTTCGGTAGAAAGAAGTGCCTCACAATCTAGAACAAATTGATTCAAGTGAAATCGCAAATCATCTCTCGGAGAGGGAGAGCAAGGCAAATCTCCGAGAGGATGAAAACCAAAACGTGAAGAACACAAGAGGAAAACACGAATTGATTCTAATTTTAGCCGTGTCTCGAACCCACGAGACAACAACGAGATTACGGTCTCGTTTCCTCAAAATCTCCAGTATACAGAGGTATTGTAGTTCACTCTGCGGATCACATGCAACGAGGTATGACTGAAACCTAAGCGGAAGGCTAGAGAATAGAAGCTGTAAGGATGGAATGGATGGAGGGGCTGCCATCACTACTTATAGCCTAATACACTTATTCCCCTTCTACCTCTAGATACAAAGAGCGAACAGGCCAATCCTAGGAGTATCCCGGTCCAACTCTGCTAGGTCTTGATCTGACGGCCACGCGCCTTCCTCATCCTTAGCTTCGCCTCGACACAAGCCTCAGGATACCGTCATGTGCCGTGCTGTCGACCGCTGCGCCTCCCTCGCCGAGAGCTTCGTCGCAACGTAAGCCTCTCTGCGCCGCCACGCGTCGACCGTCCTTTTTGGACCTCCCCTCGGTTTTGAGGCTGAAACCGGGAAACTAGTCTGCGAACACAAGGTTGATATGTGCCCTTGTGGTTCCATTCCTGATTGATGAGCGATCGGTCAACGGGCAACATGTGTTCTTTGGCTGGGTTGATGTCCAGGTGTGGAGCTCATAGATAGTGGTCAATGGAGAGGTGAAGGTCAAGTAGAGGTGTGCCATGCCGACAGACCGGGAGCGGTGAAGGGCGGATACGAAGCTTGGACCGATGGACCGGGAGGCCGGAGGACCAGCTGTGGTAGCTGTTAACACCAGATTTTCGCACACACAAGGGAATGACAGATGGGCCAGTGTGCGAGGGATGGTCGTATGATGCATTCAGCAGAAGACCAAGATCGGTTAATTTTTGGGGTTCCGGCGAATGCATGAGCGGTTGGCTATCTTGCAAGACGGTGATTTTGTTCGGGAAATAAATATAGCAAATGGAGCTGACTTGTACGAAAAGACACGTGACGATGGAGGACGCCAAGAGGAAAATAGGGATATGACTCGTATTTTCCTAAGTTTCCTTGTAGAAGTCGTAGTCTTCTAGGACTCGTGTTTCGCCCAGGGTATAAATATAAACCCTCGGCCATTGTAAAATTGTTCACAACCATATCAATACAAACCGGCCCCGTGCCACCTTCTAGTAGATTCATCAAGTTATCATGTGTTGCATGTTTTAATTAATTTTGTAACACTCTTTTTGCCCAATCTAGATTGATCTTTGTTCGGCCTCGCTTTGCAAGTTTACTTGTTTTTCCAATAATTGTATGATCATGACGGCCGAATCAAGTTCCAATCTAGGTTGTTACATGTTGTGGGTTCATGCATGTCAATCACGTTTGAGCTTTGATAAAACTAGGTATCGTGCGGCAGATGCAGGTTTTAGATTGGTTTAACCATGCTTGTTTGTATGTTCCTTCTTCATGGACCCCAACTCGGTTGGTTTGTCGGGCTTGGTTAAGCTTGCACGAGTAATGAATGTTTATAGATCTGTTCAGATATGTACATGCTTTTAGCTTCTTTTTGTTAGATTGTATCATGCGGTGGATTGATCTGACCATAAGGAGTGGTGTAGACTTATAGCGAGTATTAGCCTCGCTTGGGTTTGTGCTTGACGGGTTTATGAAGATTAGACATGCGGCAGACTAGTTTGATTAACCTATGCATGTGTTGTTTGAATAGATTTATATTCACAAGTTACCTGTTTATTTTTCTTCATGTCTTGATGATGATTGAGGAATTCTCATTTATTCAAGCATATCTTTTCCTACATATGCATTCGGCAATCAACGTGTTTACATGCTTTCTTTTTATATTTGCCGAATGACTCTATAAACATGTCCAACAGACAACTTCTATAGCTGTATGCTGTTGTGAGTGGCTTCAAGGCCGTAAATATGGAACTGTCTGGTCTCATCCAGCATGTTCCAGTTTTATTCTCACAGTTTCATCCCTTGTTGGCTTTCAGGTCAAACCGATTGGCACATCTCCGGATTTCAAACTGTCCGGGCACCTGATTGAAGCCACGCTTTTTCCGGCTTGCTGTGTGTGAGGCGCAACGTACCACATTTTGCGTCAACACACTTTTTGGCATGCCCGATGGGACGCTCTATTCCAAGATGCCTGAGATCAACGATACTCAAATTCTGGAAGTGACCATGGACGAGTTGCCACCAGACTCGAAGCTTTTAGTACAACAAGCTTGTGATGAGTTTCAACGCAAATGCTTGATGTCCTTCTCGAAGAACAAGAGCAACAAGGTTTTCCAGAAGCAAACACTCCCAAGAGGTCTTTTCCCTCATGAATCCGATAGCACTGATGAGGAAGATGTTCAGAAAATGACCCAACTGGTGTATAAGGCGATGTCACAGGCCATGACCAATCATCAATCAGCTTTCCTAAATACCTTTCGCGCCATCATGGTTGGTATCTTTGTCACGACGGTTGATAAACGTTTCGAAGCCGCCGCTGGTCCGATGCAAGGGCCACTGTTATTTCCTGTGCCTCAGCCTCAGAGAGAAAATGCTGAAGACGGCGGAGCTGGTGCAAGCACAGGTGGGATGGTCCCTCATGAGACACAACAACCTCCCACAACTTATGGCCAGCTCGCGTTCGGCACAACAGGAAATGTCCCGCAGTCTGCTTTCAGAGTGTCTCCCGTAACGAACAGGATACAAAAGAACATGTTTGGGGATGGGTAACAAGAGTTCATTGATTATAACGCGATTAATGTTTTTCTAAATCCGGGCTATAAAAGTTCAGCAGGAGCACATCTTGGAGGTCAAGCACAAGCAGCCCCGGATTCGAGTGTTGATCTCATCATGCATAGGATGGCCGACATGATGCAAAATCAATTCGGCCTGAAGCCAAAGAAACAGTCTTACGCTTACAAGTCTCCTTATCCAGAGTGGTACAACCGAGTAGCGCTTCCTCCGAGGGTGAAGCCTCCTACTGATTTTACCAAGTTTTCAGGTCAAGATGACACCAGTACTATAGAACACATTAGCCATTACTTGATGCAACTTGGAGACGCATCTGCAGATGAAGCCTGGAGGATTCGGTACTTCCCGTTGTCATTAACAGGACCAGCCTTCTCATGGTTCACCTCTCTGCCAGCAAACTCTATTAATACATGGGCAGAGCTGGAACAGAAGTTCCACGCGTATTTCTTTACGGGCACCAATGAGAAGAAGTTGGTCGATCTCATCAGTCTGAAGATGAAACCTAATGAGACACCGCAAGAATATTTGCGCAGATTTAGGGAAACTAAAAACCTTTGCTATTCCCTGAATCTACCAGATCATCAATTGCCAGGGATAGCTATAGCTGGCATGTTGCCGAGTATCAAGGAGAAGTTATTCAGCATGGAGTTTGATGATCTCGGACAATTTTCACAACGGTTGGCAATGATGAGTAGTCAGGTTCAAGGGTTCAGGAGGAATAATCAATTCCAGAAAGGTGATGTGGTTGCCGAGATGTATCAGGCTTTCTTAGAAGAAGCAGTGGAGTACGATGATGAAGATCAGGTAGCTGCAGCTGAGTTAGTCTGGGCGAAAGAGCCAACTCAAGTCAACCAACGATGGCTGAGGCAGCAAAAAGGTACTTACGACTTTGATGTTTCCAAATCAGATAAGCTATTTGAGTACTTGTTGAAGGAAGGACGCATCAAGTTGCTGGAAGGTCATCCCATGCTGCACCCTGAGGGGGTTAAAGACAAGAAGTATTGTGGTTTCCATAATACCAGGTCTCACTCTATAAATGATTGTCGAGTGTTCAGAGTACGGATCCAGAAAGCTATCCAGGAAGGGCATTTGAGGTTCGATGGAAAGATGAAAGTTGATGGTAACCCTTTTGGACAGAATACCGTATCCTTCTATGTTAATATGGTTAATGTAGCGGATCTCAGGGGCAAAAGCAAGATGAAGGTGTTGACCTCTGATAGAGCAAGAGAAGCTGCTACTATTGACCCCGATCGGCAAATCACAAACGGAGAATTTTGGCAACGAGTCCGTTTCCAAAATAGTTGAACTGAAAGGGGTGAAACCTCCAGGCCCAGGATCACGACGCGTATTTTATTGAACAAATGGCGTCGGGAGCAGGAGCGGTACCAGAAGCAAAGGTTTTATGAGGAACAAAAGTTTATAAGAAAGCAACAGAAGTATGAGGAAGAGATGTACCAAGAGGAATGAGAATATATGAGAGATAAAGAGCAGTCTCATTGGGAGTGCTCATTCTTCAAGTATTGCTGGAATGAAGGCTTGAAGCTGCCTGCCAAGAACAATTGCCCTAAATGCAGTGATCAGTATTCTGAATACAGTCAGTCTCGAGTCAACCGTCGTTCGGTCCATGAAAGGCTTGGGGTTCGAATCCCTGAAGACGATCGGCGCTTAAAAATAAATGATTCTGATAATCGGCAAGGAAGAAGGTTTGCCGATCGAGGTTGGGCACGCGCTAGAGAAGAAGAATACCGCGAATATGTTTAGCAGAAAGGACAGTGGTGTCCACCAGGATTGAGGAAGAGCCAGAAAAGAAGAGTGCAGCGCTTAAGGAACAGGGAATTGACACAAGCAGACGTCAAAACAAAGCAGATTTGGTGTCCTAAAGAAAATCCTAATGAAGGTGATCATTCGGCTGATGCGTGCATGGCATTCTTTCTCCCATCAGAATTCATAGCTCCCAAAAATCAAGATGTCCAAGAAAAAGTGTATTCAGATTTTGACGAAGACGAATTCCAAGATCTGTTAGCTCAACTTATTTTGGCTCAACGGGAAGTTTTTGATAAACCAGCTAAGCACCGACACTTCAGACCACTTTATATGAGGGGATATGTCAATGGCAAGCCACTAACTAAAATATTTATTGATGGAGGAGCTGCCATAAATATCATGTCATATACTACCTTCAGGAAACTTGGGATGACGAGTGAAGAATTATTGAAGACTGACATGGTGTTGAGGGACTTTGTTGGTAATTCTTCTGATACTCGAGGGGCAGTTCATGTTGAGTTAACGATCAGGTCAAAAACTTTGATTACTACCTTCTTCGTCATTGATGGCAAGGGGGCATACAGTTTTCTCTTAGGAAGAGATTGGATACATGCAAACTGTTGTGTTCCGTCAACTATGCATCAATTCCTCATCCAGTGGATTGTAGATGACGTCGAAATTGTCTATGCTGATGATTCAGTGAGTGTTGCTAGTACAGAGCCCATTTACTGGGAATATGATGGTGTCCAATGCTTCTCTAGAAGAGTTTGGGAAGTAGGTCATGTGAATGTTTTTTGACAAGGACCAACAGACGATTCAAATGATCGGCTCTCAGAGCAATTTTTGAAGAAATAATCCGATTGATGGTAATGGAGAAGAGTTGAGACCAAGTTTCATGTCGGCTGATAAGGAATAAAGTATTGGTGATGAAGCCAAAACGAAATCAATATATGCAGGTTTGGGTCTAGATTGTAGATTGGAATTGATAAACCTTTTGAGAGATTTCTGCCTTTTTCTCCGTCGCTGAAGTTCAAGAAAGATTAGAAAATGTGTATAAGGTGACGTACAACAGAAGGTTTTTGATTGAAGAATATGAAGGCACTTCAACAGCTTAATAATCGTTTCAAGTTGTACGTGGCGGCCGATGGTCTTACAATAGGATCGGCCCTTATACAAAATTTAAAGGGAAAAGAAAGAGTAATAGCTTGCATTAGCCGAAAATGTTAAACCCAGAGACGGGTACTCGGCTATGAAGAAATTTTGATCATGTATGTGTTGCTTATGAACCAAGTTTCGACACTACTTGTTAAAAGCCGAACGCGTAGAAGCAGATTCAGGAATATTTGTATACAGAAATAGCCGATGTAAAGCATCGTCTTTAGCAGAAAAAACGCTCTAATGATTTGGAATATAGCCGATATTATTTATATCGCCTTTAGCACAAAAAATGTTCATAATCCTGGTGACCCTAGCATTTTTTCTAATAGCAGGTTTATCGGGAGAAGAGAAAGGTGAAGTGCAGTAAATAGGATGTCGAGTGACATGGCATGTCAGAACAAGATCTATTCGGTTGAGATGACGTCATGCGTTCGGGAAACGTTTCTCTGAAGAAGTGTTGCGATCGGGAAAGTACAAATGGGCATTATTCAGAGAAGGAACAAACTTCATGTGTTCGTTTGCAGATCTGTCCTAGTGCAAACTACCCATGGAATAATTTGTTCAGAATGGACTGCGGATCAGTAACTTCGGCAATAGCAGCGGCATGATCATCATAAACTTCAATGTCTTCGATTTCGTCTGGGTTTCCGCCTGCAAAGCCAACTGGTAAAAAGGAATAGTCCTCTTTGGTCCAAGAGCTCATTGCCGCTAGCCCGAGGGAGACACCAAGATGCACACCTTTGATGACGGCCTGATCTATGTGGCCATCCGCAACATCAAGACGCGCCTCAACTGTGTTCCCAAAGGCATTCACCTTATCGGCAACTTTGTTCGCTGCCGCTTTCAAATGGTCATTCTCTACAGAAAGAGCTGACAAGAGGGAAAGGTGTGTCAGGCAAGAGCAAGCTCAATCAGAAGAAGGGGATCGAGAGAGGGTTTCGTTAACCTATGATAACGTTGTAGAGTTGCTTTCGCTGGTCTGCCCACTCAGCTTCTTCAATGCCATACTTCTTGGATAAATCTTCTAACTCCTTCTGGGCCTTATCCCTCTCCTCGCGGCACCGAAGAGCGTCCAAATGGGTATGCTGAAGTGAGTCATCAAATTCAGAATCTGATGGCCTAAGAAAAGGATCGAAAGAGGCTACTGGAGCTACCGTTTCTGAAAAAGAAACCCGGGCTTGGCTAGAGGAGGACCTAGCCCTGGAGAGGAAGTGGACAGTGAATCAGGAATAGATAAACAGGAGAAGCTACCGCAAGGGGGCAAGAAATCAATTTTTACCCATAACGCCGATGAGTTGATACTCGGCTTCCTCCTGCTTCGTCTCCAGTGGGATGCCTGCCGTGGTCACCGTTGCCTACCATTGATGGAAGCACAAGCAAAGGATTTTTTCTCTGGCTTGAGCTAAAAGCCGAGAAGTGGAAAGCTTGCGAGTCAAACTGTTTGATTAGAGTCAAGAGTAACAGCCTGTGTGGAGTCATATTTATGGAGCCATGGCTTGCACGTCAGGAACCAGGCGTCAGAGTAAAGTTTTTACAGTTTTATGGGCCGTTATTGGGCTAGGCTGGGTTTTTGATGACGTGAAGAGGCCATGACTCTAGAATCGGAAAGCCGGCGGGATTCGGCTAAAAGTTTTTTACACATGAAGAGTTCAGTTTTAGTTGATTGTTTGGAAACTCTTATTACCGATTGGTGTCGAGGACAGTGAGTTTGACCAATGGTTTTTGAATTTAAAAGGATTATATTTTATTCCAAGCAATGAAGTTTTAGTGAAGGGGTCTTTAAGAAAGCCGAGAACAGAAAAATTCCTTAAGGAGTACTAACCTGATATCGTCATGAGTTAGAAACATGAGAGAATGTTGGAACTTTGGATCGGAAATAACCGATTACAACAAAACAAAGATGACTGATATGATTATCAGCAGTAGCCGATGAGATATACATCGCCCCTGAGTAAAGATAAAGGACAATGTACAGAGTAGGACACACATTTATCTCAAAGGATCAGTCACAGATTGGATCAAGCAGAAGAGCTTTTATTTACAAAGGGGGGAATGCAAGATTACAACGAGGACGGTCAGTTCGTCCACCCCATCCTACACCTAATCGGGAGAGTATGGTCAAAAGAATCGGCCAGATCTGTTCTAGCCTCCTTCATATCATTTACAGAGTGTTCTACCCTATCTTCCAGCTCTCGCTCGCAGACCTCAAATCTGCAGTAATTAGCGCCGGAGTGGATCCGCACGGCATTGAAGGCAAGCGCCGCGCTGAACCCCATGCCGGCTCTGGAGATGACGGGGAGGATTCGGTTAACCTCATTTACCCGCTTCAGGGCCGTCGTACCTGTCACATCGGCCGTGATGGCAAGGTTGGTGACGGCGGCTTCGAGGGCATGGAGTTTAGCTGCCAGAGCTGAAAAGAAGAAGAGTGAGTAAAGGCAAGAAGGAAAAAAACAAGGAAAGAAATGATGAAAAATATTTACCAGCGGCCTGATTACGAGCGATGTCGCGCTCCCGAGAGAGTTGGGTAATCTCCCGATCCTTCCCCTCTAGATCAAATTGAAGGTCTACGACCTTCTGAGTCAAGTCCTCGGGGAGGTCATCACCGATCCTCCTAAATAGAAGCAACAATATAAGAACAACTGCTTCATTTTCGAAACAAGAAAAAGAAGAAGGAAGGAGCAACCTCTTCTTGGAGGTACTGGAAGCACCAAGCTCGGAGCTGTGTCGACTTGCTACAGAGGACATCTTCTAGATTGGATCGGACGATGATAGGAGAAAAGAAGGGTTTTTTGGTTTGAAGGTCGAAACAGGGGAGTTTGAGAGAGTAAGCCGAAATTGGGTGAAGGGTGACTTAAAAAGACCCCAAAAGGTGCATCAGGAGATGGATCGGCAGGTAAGGTAATTATGACACGCAAGATTTTTCCGAAGGTGGATGCTTCTCGAGGTTCCACGTAGGTATACGGGAAAAAGGAATTTTGGAACAAATATTTGTCCCAAAATTAGGGGGCATGTGTTAACACCAGATTTTTGCACACACAAGGGAATGACAGATGGGCCAGTGTGCGAGGGATGGTCGTATGATGCATTCGGCAGAAGACCAAGATCGGTTAATTTTCGGGGTCCCGACGAATGCATGAGCGGTCGGCTATCTTGCAAGACGGTGATTTTGTTCAGGAAATAAATATGGCAAATGGAGCCAACTTGCACGAAAAGACACGTGGCGATGGAGGATGCCAAGAGGAAAATAGGGATAGGACTCGTATTTTCCTAAGTTTCCTTGTAGAAGTCGTAGTCTTCTAGGACTCGTGCTTCGCCCAGGGTATAAATATAAACCCTCGGCCATTGTAAAATTGTTCACAACCATATCAATACAAACCAGCCCCGTGCCACCTTCGAGTCCTTAGTCGTGTCGTCGAGTTCTTCGAGAGGAATCATCGATCCGTCGACCTCCGTAAGTCCCGACAACCTTGTTATCATGTCTAGTATCATGCGGTGGATTTAGATATGATGCAAGTAGTCTTGTTTGTTTTCAATGGTCGTGCGGCGGACCCTTGTTAGCGATCAAGAAGTCTTTGCTTATGCTTTGCTTATGGGTAGATACCGTGCGGCAGGCATTTATTCATATGTTTAGCAAAAGCGAGATAGTTATCGGCTCTATTAGATTTGGCAAGATCTAGTAGATTCATCAAGTTATCATGTGTTGCATGTTTTAATTAATTTTGTAACACTCTTTTTTCCCAATATAGATTGATCTTTGTTCGGCCTCGCTTTACAAGTTTACTTGTTTTTCCAATAATTGTATGATCATGACGGCCGAATCAAGTTCCAATCTAGGTTGTTACATGTTGTGGGTTCATGCATGTCAATCACGTTTGAGCTTTGATAAAACTAGGTATCGTGCGGCAGATGCAGGTTTTAGATTGGTTTAACCATGCTTGTTTGTATGTTCCTTCTTCATGGACCCCAACTCGGCTGGTTTGCCGGGCTTGGTTAAGCTTGCACGAGTAATGAATGTTTATAGATCTGTTCAGACATGTACATGCTTTTAGCTTCTTTTTGTTAGATTGTATCATGCGGTGGATTGATCTGACCGTAAGGAGTGGTGTAGACTTAAAGAGAGTATTAGCCTCGCTTGGGTTTGTGCTTGACGGGTTTATGAAGATTAGACGTGCGACAGACTAGTTGGATTAACATATGCATGTGTTGTTTGAATAGATTTATATTCGCAAGTTACCTGTTTATTTTTCTTCATGTCTTGATGATGATTGAGGAATTCTCATTTATTTAAGCATATCTTTTCCTACATATGCATTCGGCAACCAATGTGTTTACATGCTTTCTTTTTATATTTGCCGAATGACTCTATAAACATGTCCAGCAGACAGCTTCTATAGATGTATGCTGTTGTGAGTGGCTTCAAGGCCGTAAATATGGAACTGTCTGGTCTCATCCGGCATGTTCCAGTTTTATTCTCACAGTTTCATCCCTTGTTGGCTTTCAGGTCAAACCGACTGGCATGTCTCCGGATTTCAAACCGTCTGGGCACCCGATTGAAGCCACGCTTTTTCCGGCTTGTTGTGTGTGAGGCGCAACGTACCACATTTTGCGTCAACAGTAGCTGACACGTGGCATCGACGAGCGAGAGCACATGGGGATGTGTGGTGCATCGGCCGAGTTGAGAGGAAGATGATGGCATCGTTACAATTGGCGGGAGGCCGAGAAGGAAGGTGAAGGCGTTATGCCCGGCGTGGAGGCTGGACATGCATCGGCATCGGTGTCGGTGGTCGGGGTGTGCGAACCACATCCTGTCTACGACACAGGTTTGGTAGTTGAGCCTCTAAAAACTACCCTCGACGGTTTCCGAGTTTGGGCCTCAAAACTCAGGGTGGCGGGTTTCCGAGTTTGGGCCTCAAAACTCGGCGAGGACGGTTTCTAGGTTTGGGCCTCAAAACCTAGGGTCGCGGGTTTCTAAGTTTGGGCCAAAAAACTCAGTCTGAGGACTGGTTTCCCGGTTTCAGCCAAAAACCGGGGGGAGGTCCAAAAGGACGGTCGACGCGTGGCAACGCCGAGAGGCTTGCGTTGCGACGAAGCTATCGGCAAGGAATGCGCGGCGGTTGACAGGACGACACGTGGTGGCATCCTAAGGCTTGCGTCGAGGCGAAGCTAAGGATGAGGAAGGCGCGTGGCCATCGGATCAAGACTCCGCAGATTTGGACCGGGATAACCCTAGGGTTGGTCGCTTCGCTCCTGTATCTAGGGGTAGAAGGGGGATAAGTATATTAGGATATACGTAGTGATGGCAGCCCCTCCATCCATTATATCCTTGCAGCTATCATTCCCTTAGCCCTTGCTTAGGTTTCTAATCATACCTCGCTGCCTGTGATCCGCAGAGTCAGCAATACCTCTGTGTACTGGAGATTTTGAGGAAGTGAGACCGTAATCTCACTATTGTCTTGTGGGTTCGAGACACGGTTAAATTCCTGATCGATTCGTGTTCTTGTCTCTGTGTTTCGCGTTTCGGTTTTCCTCCTCCCGGTGATTTGCTTCATTTTTCGTTTTCGAGAGGTGCTTTGCAATTCCGTTTGAATCAGTTTGTTCTTGATTGTGAGGCGCACCTATTCACCAAAGGAATTGTTCTTAAACTTCACAAGCAAGCAGATCGAACAGTTTTCGTTTTGGATCGGTTTTCTTCCCGTTCCCCCAAGTTTCTTTGATTCACCGATTTGGATTTAGGTTCGAGCCATGATTTCCTAGGAGTAGCTCACTAACATCCTCGTGACCTCTCAGATCATGTCTTGGCCCTAGAGCTTTTGATTTGGAGGAGATCAGATCGAATCGCCGAGATACAACGCTATTTTCGGGGGCATCGGACGCTGAGCACGGGAGCATCGGACGCTGAGTTCATAGCATTGGACGCTCCTGTGACACATGTCGAAGAACTGCTTTTTCGAGTGAGCATCGGTCGCTAAGCATCAGACGCTCCGTTGACCATCGGACGCACCAACGCTGACACATCGGACGCTGAACTTTCACTGCAGCAGCGTCCGATGGTCATGCAGTAAGGTTTTAGAACTACTCTGTTTACAGCGAACGCATCCGCCACTCTGGCATCGGACACTGGATGTAGTGATTATTTCACTGTTTCGTCTGCAGTTCGACCGTCCGACTTCAGATTTGGTTTCTGGCTTTTGCGTTGGACTTCTTGGGTTGTGTAGTATCCCGCTGTGCTTCTAGAAAGCATCCACCCTGCATCTAAGGTCATGGATACTACCAAGCTCGTACCTTGCTTTTGGGATGACTCTCTGGGACAAGAGCTATCTATTTTTCGAGAAGAAATTTGAGCTCCCATTCACCCCCTCTAGTTGCCAATTCGGTCCTTCAATTGGTATCGGAGCCGGTTAAGGATCTTCTTTACCTTAATCGGTTTCAAATTCTAAGGGCGACATGGATCGAGGGAACAACAAGGCTCCCTACTTCGATGGGACAAACTATCCCTATTGGAAGATTCAGACGCGTGCTTATCTCAACAACATCGGATCTTCTGTCTGGGAGATATGCGAGAACGCCGAGTACGAGGTCCTTGAGGCTCGTGTGGGTCAGATCCAGATTGACCAACATGAGGCCAACTCTAAGGCTCATAATGCTCTTCTGGCCAGCATCTCCCTTCCTGGGTTCGAGCGTGTCTCTGAGCTTGAGACGACATGAGAGATCTGGGAGAAGCTTTAGATCTATCACAAGGGGACCGTCCAGGTCAAGACCAGACTCTTCGAGACCTACAAGCAGGAGTACAAGAACTTTGTTCAGTTGGAGGGAGAGACGATTGATGCTATGTTCGCTCATTGTCAAACGATTGTGAACAAGATGCGCGCTAATCGGGCCATCCTACCTTATGATGATCATGAGAGGGCACTCAAGTTGCTATAAGCCCTGGATCGGAAGGTATGGGAGGTGAAGGTGTCAACCATCATAGAGTCTCCAAGCTATGACACCCTCACCATGGACGAGCTATTCAGCAAGCTCAAGTCCACTGAGATCGATCACTTTACTCAAGCCAAGCTGAAGAACCCATCTTCACATTCCATGGCTTTGCTCTCAAGCAAGGGTGGATTGACTCTTCCCACTAACGCTTCACCAACTCTCTTTGCTTTGTCTTCTTTGCTTTCAGTGACAGAGGAGCGGGTGGAGGCATTGTGCGATGACGAGCTCACCCTCATCATCACCTGGTTCTCACGGTTTCACAACAACCACTTGAATCGTCGGCGTGGTGGCACACATGAGGGCTGCTACGAGTGTGGTGATCCAGATGACTTCATCACGAACTACCCCAAGCGCAACAAAGGCTTCCCTGGCAAGAACTGCAACACCTGGCGCAAGGCCCAGCTGGAGAACAAGGTCGGGAAGAAGAAGGACGGCTACCGCAGGGATGATCTGGAGAAGGCTTTCGACGCCAGCCGATGTGCCTTCATCGCCTCCTTCAGCGACACCGAGAAGAGCTCCGACGACGATTCCAGCGATGATGGGTCCGAGCACAAGACTGAAGAACGCTTCAACAAACTCTACTTCTTCGGCAACTCAACCAAGGGCTTCTGCACCATGGCCTTGGATAAGGTGGACCGCAAGTGTTGGGGTTATGGGGATGCTACGCTAGCCGAACGCTACCGCTGTGGTAGCCGATTCCGCTAGGTTAGCCGAACGCTACGCTAGCCGAATGCACAAAAATTCGACCCCATAAACCAGGAACTACTACTAGTTATAGATCACGGGATTACCACTAGACGCGCAGGTGCAGCGGAAGACGTCTCGGTGTAGACGTGCGCGTCGCAGCGATGTCGTGTAGATGTTCACGTCCGTCCTTCACGTCTCCACGTGCGGTTCGTCCTTGTGCTCCAGATGCAGCACCTCCGAGGTATCCCACACGTACAGGGAGGAAGCGTCACGCCTCCAGACTGCTAGGTCTGCGAGGAGCAATAGGCGCGGGCGTGGGGTGGGCGACGGCTGTCAACAATTGACGTGGTTACAACCCTGGTCGCCCCACCCCTCTTTATATAGGCGTCCCTAATGAGCCCACCGACCTGGAGGCCCATTAGCAAACCCTAATCCCGGTCTGACTCGAGTCCAACTCGAATCAGGCTTCCAGTCCCTTAAGCGTGCGACCGGTTCACGCACACATAGACACGGCCCGAGTACTCCTACTCGCCCGATAGTTGACAGCGGCCTCTAGCAAGACGTGTCAACTCCTATGTATTCGCAAAGATCATATCTGACGAATCACCATGATCACATATACGTAATTCCTTTGCCTCACAATATTTGGTTCAACTCATAGGTTAACATTTAACCTAAGCACAGCCATGCATTTTATGATCTAATCATATGAGTGATCCAGTGATATCTCTCTTGCATGGAGAGGGGCAAATCCCATCTTAATCGTCTATGCCGCACAGCATGTTTCCTGACAAACCCGAAGACTATCTTTATGACTACCCTGTTACGAAGTAGCGTTTGATAGTCCCTAAGTAAGTCGATTCACATCTTGAGAACATACCACAATCTCAGGTCGAAGGACATAACGTACATGATGTGTAAAGAGATAATAAGAACATCTCACATTGGGTCAGTCCAGCCTCATGTCATACATGTGCCCACATTATTAGTTTGACATCTCCATGTCTATGACTTGTGAAACATAGTCATCAACTAATACATGTGCTGATCTAATATTCATGTGTGTCCTCACATGAACTCCGATCAGGGACAACTATTGAATAACCATACAAGTAAAAGAGTTTCACAGACAATTCACATAATTGCCAATCAATACAAGTTGTCTTTAATGGATATTCAATGAACATACAATAAATCATGGATACAATAGAAATATCATCATCTCTATGATTACCTCTAGGGCATATTTCCAACAGTCTCCCACTTGCACTAGAGTTAATCTTTTAGATATCTAATACCCATAGACCTCACATGCGCCTCATGCTTAGGCTGTGGAAGAGCCTTTGTCAAAGGATCTGCTATATTCAAATCCGTATGTATTTTGCACATCTTAATCTCATCTCTTCCAATGAACTCTCGGATGAGGTGAAATTTCCGCAGTACATGTTTGTTCTTCTGGTGATTCCTTGGCTCCTTAGCCTGCGCGATCGCCCCATTGCTATCACAGTGTAAAGACAATGGGCTGGACGCATTTGGAAACACGCCAGGATCAATGAGGAACCTCCTCATCTAAACACCTTCCTTTGCAGCTCCACTAGCTGCAATGTACTCGGCTTCTGCTGTAGAATCAGACACGGTCTCCTGCTTGGAACTTTTCCAACTGACTGCACCACCATTTATTGTAAACACAAAACCTGATTGAGATTGTGAATCATCTATGTCAGTTTGGAAGCTAGCATTGGTGTAACCATTTACAACGAGCTCCTCCTCACCTCCATAGATTAGGAACACATCTTTAGTCCTTCTCAAGTACTTAAGGATGTTTTTAGCAAGTGTCCAGTGACTCTCACCTAGATTAGCTTGATATCTGCTCGCAACACTTAGAGCATATGAGACATCTGGGCGCGTACATATCATGGCATACATGATGGAACCAATAGCCGAAGCATATGGAACCTTACTCATGCGCTCTCGCTCATCAGTTGTCGAAGGACACTATTTCTCGCTAAAGCGCATGCCATGTGACACAGGCAAGAACCCTTTCTTGGACTGTTCCATGTTGAACCGTTTCAACACCTTGTCAATGTGCGTTTCTTGGCTTAATCTCTATAGATCTTAATGCCCAGAATATATGTTGCTTCTCCTAAATCCTTCATAGAAAAACTGTTATTCAGTGAAGTCTTTACGGTTTGCAACATCGAAATGTCATTCCCAATCAACAGTATGTCATCTACATACAAGATTAGAAACACAACAACGCTCCCACTTTCCTTCTTGTAAACACAAGGTTCTTCTTCACTTTGACGGAAGCCAAACCCTTTGACCACCTCATCAAAATGAATATTCCAACTCCTAGATGCTTGCTTTAATCCATAAATAGATTTCTTAAGCTTGCATATTTTGCCAGCATTGCTAGGATCAACAAAACCTTCGGGTTGTATCATATACACGTCCTCTTCCAAATTTCCATTTAGAAAGGCTGTTTTAACATCCATCTGCCATATCTCATAGTCATAATAGGCAGCAATTGCTAGAATGATCCGGATAGATTTAAGCATCGCTACCGGCGAGAAAGTCTCGTCATAGTCAACTCCTTGAACTTGCCGAAAACCTTTTGCGACAAGTCGAGCTTTATAAACTTGGACGTTTCCATCCATATCCTTTTTCTTTTTATAGATCCATTTGCTCTCTATGGGTCTTACCCCATCAGGCGGGTCAACCAAGTTCCAAACTCGATTAGCTCCCATGGAATCTATCTCGGATCTCATGGCACTATGCCATTTCTCGGAATCAGGGTCCATCATTGCCTCGACATAAGTTGCAGGTTCGTCATCGTCTAATAATAACACATCCCCACGCAACTCACAGATTCTTGCCGACCTTCGTGGTTGGGGCGGGGTGTCTGTTGCCACAGGTGGCTCAACTTGTTCTGCTACATTAGCATCACTCGTGGAGTCAATCCTTGTTGGCTCATCTTGAACTTCTTCAAGATACACCTTCTGCCCTCTCTTGTCTCTTTTGAGGAACTCTTTCTCTAAGAAAACACCATTTCGAGCGACAAACACTTTGCCCTCTGTGCGGTTGTAGAAGTAATACCCTAAAGTTTCCTTTGGGTATCCCACGAAAAAGCACTTGTCCAACTTGGGTGTTAGTTTATCTGAAATAAGTCGTTTGACATAAACTTCACAACCCCAAATCTTTAGAAAAGACAAACTGGGACTCTTACCAGTCCATATCTCATATGGTGTCTTAACTACGGATTTAGACGGTACCCTATTTAATGTGAAAGCGGCTGTTTCTAGAGCGTATCCCCAAAACGATAAAGGAAGGTCTGACTGGCTCATCATAGACCGAACCATGTCTAACAAAGTTTGATTACGTCGCTTGGACATGCCGTTTCGCTGAGGCGTTCCAGGTGGCGTAAGCTGTGGAACAATTCCACAACTCTTAAGATGATTGCTAAACTCGTGGCTCAAATATTCACCTCCACGATCAGATCGCAAGGCCTTAATTTTCTTGCCACGTTGATTCTCTACCTCATTCTGAAATTCTTTGAACTTTTCAAATGTCTCAGACTTATGCTTCATCAGATAGATATAGCCATATCTGCTAAAATCATCAGTGAAGGTTATGAAGTATTGGAATCCGCCTCTAGCTGTCGTAGTCATTGGTCCACATACATCAGTATGTACAAGTTCCAATAAGTCAGACGCCCTCTCAGGAAGACCTGTGAAAGGCGACTTGGTCATCTTGCCCAGCAAGCAAGCCTCACATGTCTCGTATGATTCAAAATCAAACGAAGTTAGAATCCCATTAGCATGGAGCTTCTTCATGCGGTTTTCACTTATATGACCCAAACGACAATGCCACATATAGGTAGGACTTAACTCATTAAGCCGAGGCCTTTTAGCAGTAATATTACAGATAGACATAGGTGCATCATCAAGATTTAAAATAAACAACCCATTCACAATGGATGCAAAAGCCATAAACATATCATTCTTAGAGATTACACAACCATTGTCTTTACTCTCAAATGAATAGCCATCCTTCATCAAACATGAAGGTGACACAATGATTCGACTTAAACTTGGAACAAAATAACAATTATTTAACTCCAAAATAAATCCTGATGGGAGGTAGAGTTGCATCGTCCCGACGTTCAATGCAGCAACTCTTGCATTGTTGCCCACGCGGAAATCAACCTCCCCTTTTCCAACGCTTCTACCTCTTATCATTCCCTGCATCGTATTGCAAATATGAGCAACCGAGCCGGTATCAAATACCCAAGAATTAATATAAGAGTTAGCGAGGAAAATATCTGTAACATGAACAACAAGTGTATGAGCAGCGGGAGTACCTTTACCACCGCCATCCTTCATCAAGGATGCTAAGTACACCTTGCAGTTCCTTTTCCAGTGACCTTTCCCCTTACAGTGGAAGCACTCAGAATTAGCAGTTGGTCCAGCAGCGTTAGGCGCAGGAGGGTTTGGCTTGGAGATCACATCTTTGGCCTTGCCCTTGCCCTTCCTATTCTTCCAAAAGTTGCCTTTCCTTTTAAAGTTAGGCTTGTTTTGGATTGCCATCACATGGCTGCTGCCAGCACCTTTCTTGATGTCTGCCTCTGCTGTCTTAAGCATGCCACACAACTCATTCAAGCCCCTCTCCGCACCATGCATATGGTAGTTCGAGATGAAGTTCCCATAGCTAGGTGGGAGAGAAGAGAAGATGAAGTCAGTAGCCAGTTCTGGACCAATTGGGAAGCCTAGCTTCTCCAACCTCTGAGTGTAACCAACCATCTTGATCACATGTGGTCCAACTGCTGCACCCTCTGTTAACTTAGTCTCAGCAAGAGACTTAGAAACATTGAACCTTTCAGTTCTAGCCTGAGTCTGGAATATCTCATCTAGCGCTACGATCATATCGTAGGCTGTATGGTTATTATCAAACTGCATCTGCAGATCTGGTTCCATGCTAGCAAGCATCAGGCATCCTACTTCAAGATCAGCATCACATGCTTTCTTGTAAGCGGTTTTCTCAGTAGCAGGTGCATTATCAGCAGGTTCCTCTGGTAGTGGGGTGTCTAGAATATCTTCCTTTTTCTCAGCCCTGAGAACAATTCTCAGGTTGCGGATCCAATCCGCATAGTTTGTTCCATTCAATTTATCTTTCTCAAGGATTGAACGTAAAGTAAATGGTTGAGGTGCGGGTGCCATTTATCTACAACAAAAGTAAATGCAAAATACTAAGACAATGTATCCAAGACAGAGTAAATGATATTAAATCATTAATATAATCTACTCCCACTGAGATCAATATCCCTCTATTGAATCTCAATGATTCAAGACCCAAACTAACAAGTCTACTAGTGAGCTTTAGCATCACTGCTAGTGGACATGGTAGATCGGTAAGCAACTCTTTGCTAATCATATCACATATGACTCTTGTTGTTGGCCAACATCTCTATGCGTGCTGAACTCCTTATGCTTCAAGGTCCCTAACCGTTAGGATGACCTTGTTCAAGCAACCTACCCTTCTGCAGTAAGTATCCGATACGAACCTGCCTGGTCAAGGAAAATCAGTGACACCCTAATTTCATAGGCGCGCCACCGATTGTACAAGACATATGACAGTGCAAGGTTTGGGGAAGCATATGACTTGAACATTACTGAGGGATCGTTCTATACTTTCACTACCACATGTAGACAATAAACATGAATCATACGTGAAAGTAGAACATAATAAGAGAATAGCATAAACACAGATATGACTTGGTATAGCCCAATGTTTCTTTGGAGATCTCCATCTCCGCCAATCTATTCACCATGATGATCTCCATCCACATGGTACATGCACGCCATCCTCCAACGATGAATCCACCGACTGGCTACAGCTAGCGTAATTAATTAAGTAATTACATAGTCGCGTGAAGGATCATCATAATTTTGGCACGCAGGCCATTACATCAAATGGACAATATATATGTGGCTCCAGCCATATTGTCACAATCACGACATGCAAGTCATGAAACAATAACATACATGCATCACATACACATAAGGGCTATACCAGTCATCAATTCCTGCAAAACAGAGCTAAACGTTCCCGACGTCTAATCTTGAATCGCAGAAAACATAATTTTCCTGGCCTTTTTTCGCAAATCTAAATTTGACGAAACCAGAAAGGGCTAGTGAAAATCGGATGTAAAATTTTTTGTAGATTGATTTTTGTTTAAAGATCATCTCAATCCGAGGTCGTATGCAAAAGTTACGGCCGTTTTACCAAACGACATTCTTTTGCACATGCCACGGTACATCTCATGCACCCGGCTCTTGACCTAGATTCGATTCGATCAATCTAATTGATCTCCATCTTTCCATGATTGGATTTACACGTATCACTTAACTCCGATGGCGGAATTCCGACCGGTAGGAGTAGATCGTTACATGACCAATACGGCAAGATCACGAATCATGATCAGAAATTGATCTACAACCGCGCATATCTCTATATGCACACAACCGAATCTATAACGAGGCAGTAACCTGGCTCCGATACCACTGTTGGGGTTATGGGGATGCTACGCTAGCCGAACGCTACCGCTGTGGTAGCCAAAAAACAGTTCCGCTAGGTTAGCCGAAGGCTACATTAGCCGAATGCTACGCTAGCCGAATGCACAAAAATTCGACCCCATAAACCAGGAACTACTACTAGTTATAGATCACGGGATTACCACTAGACGCGCAGGTGCAGCGAAAGACGTTTCGGTGTAGACGTGCGCGTCGCAGCGATGTCGTGTAGATGTTCACGTCCGTCCTTCACGTCTCCACGTGCGGTTCGTCCTTGTGCTCCAGATGCAGCACCTCCGAGGTATCCCACACGTACAGGGAGGAAGTGTCATGCCTCCAGACTGCTAGGTCTGCGAGGAGCAATAGGCGCGGGCGTGGGGTGGGCGACGGCTGTCAACAATTGACGTGGTTACAACCCTGGTCGCCTCACCCCTCTTTATATAGGCGTCCCTAATGAGCCCACCGACCTGGAGGCCCATTAGCAAACCCTAATCCCGGTCTGACTCGAGTCCAACTCGAATCAGGCTTCCAGCCCCTTAAGCGTGCGACCCTATGGGTTCACGCACACATAGACATGGCCCGAGTACTCCTACTCGCCCGATAGTTGACAGCGGCCTCTAGCAAGACGTGTCAACTCCTATGTATACGCAAAGATCATATCTGACGAACCACCACGATCACATATACGTAATTCCCTTGCCTCACAATATTTGGTTCAACTCATAGGTTAACATTTAACCTAAGCACGACCATGAATTTTATGATCTAATCATATGAGTGATCCAGTGATATCTCTCTCGCATGGAGAGGGGCAAATCCCATCTTAATCGTCTATGCCTCACAGCATGTTTCCTGACAAACCCGAAGACTATCTTTATGACTACCCTGTTACGAAGTAGCGTTTGATAGTCCCTAAGTAAGTCGATTCACATCTTGAGAACATACCACAATCTCAGGTCGAAGGACATAACGTACATGATGTGTAAAGAGATAATAAGAACATCTCACGTTGGGTCAGTCCAGCCTCATGTCATACATGTGCCCACATTATTAGTTTGACATCTCCATGTCTATGACTTGTGAAACATAGTCATCAACTAATACATGTGCTGATCTAATATTCATGTGTGTCCTCACATGAACTCCGATCAGGGACAACTATCGAATAACCATACAAGTAAAAGAGTTTCACAGACAATTCACATAATTGCCAATCAATACAAGTTGTCTTTAATGGATATTCAATGAACATACAATAAATCATGGATACAATAGAAATATCATCATCTCTATGATTCCCTATAGGGCATATTTCCAACAGCAAGTGCCAGGGCAAGCGCGTCGACATTGACGACGATGACGATGACGACGCCTCTGAGGTATCAAACTCTTCTCTCGTCGAACGTATTTCTGGTGAGCGTGACACCTTGGCCGAGATAGTCCTCGCTCAAGACAAGCAGCTTAAGCATGCCGCTAGAGAACACAATGGGTTTAAGGCTAAGTTAGGCGAGGCGCTTAAGGAGCTTTTGAGTGCTAGGTCCAAGGTGAAGGTGACATATGAGTTGGAGTGCGATGCGTGCACGACACACATGACAAAATTTTCCACCCTGCAAACCAAGTATGCTTCTTTGATCGAGGTGTATGATGAGCTGAAGAGTAGGCTAGAATTGGTGGGTGATTTTAGAGTGTGTCCCTCCCTGAAGAAGGAGCTGGAGGAAGTGAAGGCTAGGTCTTCTTTGTTGGGTGCATGCAAGTTTTGTCCAGGCTTGCGAACTGAGTTGGCTGATGTTTGTGCCAGGCTTGCTATAGCCATGAAGGCCAGCTCAGTTAGCACTGTTTCCGCTCAGTGTGAGCGATGCATGGAGGAGCAGGAAGATGCCGATTGGGGTGATCCCGAGCTAAATCCACTGGTTGCCCCCGTCGACCCTGCGATGACTACTTCAGCTCGAGGACCCGATCCCACTAATTCTACCACTTGGGGTCCTCTCGAGCCACCTCTCCAGTGAGCACAGGCTGCACCTGAGGGAGCGACAGCATCCGGCGAGGGGGAGGCGACTTCGGCGAGGCAAGCGCCCCGAAGCGTTTAGCAGATCCACCCTCCGCAGCAGATGATCGGCGGTATCGACCAGCGAGTCACACGGTCGCAAGCGTATGAGATCTCTCACTCTGCTCATTCTACATTCATTGCTTCCTTTGAGCCCAAAGATGTTGGACACGCTCTTTATGATCCTAACTGGGTTAATGCCATGCATGAGGAGTTAGAGAACTTTGAGCGAAACCAAGTTTGGACCCTAGTTCCACCTCCACTAGAATGCCACCTATTGTTTTAGGGCTGAAACCCTAGAACAGCAGGTCGTTGCATGAACGAATGTAAGCACACATGAAGATGAATGATAGACTCACAGATGTGAGCCAACAGTAAAACAAGTATCGTGAACAGTAATCCTCCTTCCTCCTCTACAGAGAGGCAGGGTGTTGATGGTCCTTAAACACCTGTTTTACCATCAACAATTGACCCTAAAGTCCACCAAAAAGGCTTGAAATGTAGTCAAATAGGTTTCAAACTAACCAAATTCCACATGTCCATAGATTTCTATTTGAATGCAGGATTTGGACCAAATTTGAAGAATGAACCTACCAGGAGACGAGCCCACTCACCAGGACCCATTTGGGCCCTAGTGGGGTGGCGCCCGCCACAAGGGTGAAGCCCACATTCTCCCCTGCCACATCACTGATCTGTGTGACCACCCCATGGCCAAATCTTGGCCCTTGGTCACTAGGTCAGTGGCATCGGACGGCTCAGGAGGAAGTGGCGTGGATCAAGACCGAATGGCAGTTACTCAGACATGCAACCGACCTAACCACCACTTCTCTAGAGCTCCTGGATGCCGTTGAAGCAAAGGCGGTGCATCGAACGGTGATGGGGGTGGCGGCCGCCACCTAGGGCTGGCACCTGCCACTAGGGTTAGCCCTAGGCCGGTTGGCTGCCCCCTATAAATAACCCCCTGAGGCATCACTTCAACACACACCAAGAAGCAATACAAGCAAAAGAAACAAGGCTAGAGCCAGAGAGCTAATAGCTTAGGATTTAGCCAAGCTTAGGCAAGTAGGTAGCTAGTAGACCAAGGCATCTTTGCCCTCGCGGGAGCGCTGCTCAAGGCTTAGCTCAAGAGTAGAGGCGTGCGAGTGATCGGTCCTAGAGTCGGGAAGAGTCTTCCTTCACCCCCAGTTCAGGTTTTGCTCTTGTTACTCAAGCACTTTACTATATTCTATTTCATCATTTCAAGTATTACTTTATTCTACTTATCAGTATTGAGTGGTATACTTGATTGATTGCTTGAGTGCCTAGCTATCCTACAGATCAATTCACTTAGCCA
The DNA here is from genome assembly GCA_009763385.1 of Coix lacryma-jobi var. lacryma-jobi. Lineage (NCBI taxonomy): Eukaryota > Viridiplantae > Streptophyta > Magnoliopsida > Poales > Poaceae > Coix > Coix lacryma-jobi. The sequence goes on along the minus strand of CM019823.1, from coordinate 66,347,462 downwards.
TAGTAGTTAATCTCTAGTGAACTTAGTGTTTGATCTTTGCCAATAGGTTGCTTAGTTAGTTTAGTGTTTATCTTATTAAGTCAAGTATTTGCTCTGACGCCCGCAAGGGTGTCTCTATTCAAAGCTAGGGTAGAGATAGTTAGAATATAGTTAAGCGTGGTGCTTATTATAGACTTACCTTCAGATACGGCTGGACCCCCGGATAGCTGTGGTAGCAAGCAGGTGGTGACAGCCTTGTGCGCCTTGAATTCCACCACGTAGTTGGCCCAGTTTAACAGTAAGGCTCGTTGTGCTAGCGTTCAACCTAAGTCAGTGGTAAAGGCTAGTACGCCTCGATACTTGATAAGATAGGAATAAAACTTTACTTAACTTGGTTGCTTGTTTGGCATTTGTCTATCTTGCTTCGTAGTTATCTTGCTCTGTGGTTATCTAGGAGTAGTTAGTAGTTAATAATTAGTTAGTTATCCTTAGTTATCCCATTCTATCTATCTAGTTATCCACCTTACCTTACCATCCATTTCATCCTTACCTATCCACCCACATATTCTTTCTAGCCTTCCATCCCCTCTTTTCCCTTCTCTCCTTTTCCCTTTTCTCTTTTCTTCGACTCTCATCCCCTCCTTGACTCGACTCATACACCACCCTAGCCTTCCCTTGGGATCAAATAAATTGACACCTGGTACTCCCAGGTGAAGTGCTACTACGATAGTTCTATGTGCTTGCAGAATCTCCTCTTGGTAGATTGCAATCTCTCTAGCTAGCTCCTACTAGTGTCGGGATTGACAACCCCACTTGACATTAGTAGATAGCTGCTTTAGCTTCATTCCTTTAGGTATAGTGACCAGACTTGCTTCAAGCACTTCTGACATCGTTGCCTGGAATAGATTCCATAGTCTACTCCTAGCAACGACGTTGGCTAGTGTCAACAAGCATTTCTTGGTCGTTACCGGGGATAGTTGCCTAGCTCTATCTTTAGTGAAGCTAAGAACTATCAGCAAGCATTTCTGGCGCCGTTGTCGGGGAAGGCAATCGGTGTATCGGTTGAGTCTGTGTTGAATTTATCTTCGCTTAAGCTCCCGCTTAGCGAATCCCATCTTACCCCATTCTTTCTTTCCTTAACCCTTCTTATTTTTTTCCTTCATCTTCTTCAACTTCTTTCTTTCTTATCTCATTCTATCTTCACGATGGCCAACAAGGCCATTCGTGAATTTTCTGCTCCTTCTGTCGCTAATGTAGTGATAGGACCAGACGTGATCGATGCCAACCTCAATTTTGAGTTGAAACTGGTCCTGATCACGATGGTCCAAGCTAGTCTGTTCTGTGGCAAAGCTCATGAGGATGCCAATGCTCACCTCCAACAATTCTTGGAGATTTGCGGCACCTTCACCATTAAGGGGATAACCCCAGAAGCCATCCGTCTTCGTCTCTTCCCTTTCCCTTTGCTAAGAAAAGCAAAACAATGGTTCTATACCGATCACAATGCTGTAGACACATGGGACAAGTGTTCCAATGCTTTTCTTGCCAAATTCTTTCCTATGGGCAAGACGAATGCTCTGCGCAACAAAATCTCCAGCTTTACGCAACAAACCGAGGAATCTATTCCCGAGGCTTGGGAGAGGTTGCAGGAGTACGTCGCTGCTTGTCCGCACCATGGTATGGAGGACTGGCTATTGATCCAGAACTTCTACCATGGCCTAACCCCACTCTCTAGAAGCCATTTGGATGCCGCCACCGGTGGTGCATTCTTTTCTCTGAATGTTGCAGATACCAAGGCCCTCATAGAGAAGATGGTGTCGAACCAAGGATGGAATGACGAGAGACTGCAGCCCCGTAAGTGAGGTATGCATTCCCTTAAGGAGGCCGACATGATCGTGGCCAAGATGGACCTGCTGGCAAAGCAGCTGGACAGCTGTGAGAAGATGAACCAACAAGAGAGTGTTCAATCTCTGGAATCTTACATGACTTGTGAAGTCTATGGAGAAACCGGACATTCTTGGAGCCACTACCCCGAGCTACATGAAGATTTGAACTTCATCAACAACAACAACGGTTTCCGTCAACAGAATCAAGGATGGAATCAGCCTGCAAATTCTCAAGGTAACAATTCATTCCCACGCTCTAATTCTCAGAATTCTGATAATTTCTCATTCTTGAAAAATTTAGTTTACTCACAAGGTAGAACTACTGATTTCTTGAATAAGAGATTAATGTCGAATGATAAAACCCTGGAGAATATAAATGCTAAATTGGAAGATTTCTCATCTGCTCTGAAAAATCAATTAAGTTTTAATAAGATGTTAGAAACCCAATTAGCTCAACTTGCTGCTGAACGCATCTTGGCCCCTAGTGGTTTCGGTGATTGGATGAAACACAAGATTACTGTGACTAACGTGTGTTTTGCAGAAACAGGATTGAGTTAGGTCACGGTAATGGCGACGATACGGGCATATGGAGTTCATGTCCCCTGGCGATGGATATCGTTTCGGTTTTCAAAGGATGGACGACGAAGATGGTGGTAGACTAGGCTAAGTGTCATATGGTGTTGGAGGACACTTAGTAGTCTTAGGTCTTTGTTTTTCCTTTGGCCGTACTATAAAGGGGAGCGTGGATCAGTAGCTTGACCTAGATAAGTCTATTGAGGTAGGTGTGGTGCACACTTGTTATTTCATAGCCCTAGGTAGCTCAGAGAGATGCCTTAAGTCGAGAGGATCAAAAGTCATTTTGGCCGCGTCGCGATCCGAGTCGAGTCTGCCCTTGGTATGGGCATCGGACGCTGGCCAGGTGGGCATCGGACGCGTCCGATGCTCACCCCAACTAGGGTTTAGTCTGGTGCGTGGCATCGGACGCGCCGATGTGTTCACATCGGACGCGCCCATGCCACTGTTCACGTGCGCGTGAACTTGAGGCCGCATCGGACGCTGGCATCGGACGCTGAGGGCCAGCGTCCGATGGCCATGCAGAGAGGTTCCAGAGAGGCCAAATTCACATCGGACGCGTCCGATGTGGTGGCATCGGACGCTGGGAGCGTCCGATGTCCCTTTGAACAGTCTGATAAGAAGGTACAGTAGACTGTTGGACGAGGTCATCGGAGCGTCCGATGCTAGGCATCGGCGCGTCCGATGCCCCCGCAGAAACCCTGTATTGTGCTGTTTTTTGGATGGCCGGTTGGGGGATTTTAAATACTCCACCTCCTCATCCATTTGAGTGTTCTTGCCACTTCCATCTGCTGAGAAACACATTGTGAGTGTGAGTGAGTGCAGGAGCCCTAGTGAGGTTGAGTGATTTGCTAATTGTGAGAATTAGACACCTCCTAGTGAGAATTGAGTAGCAAGTGTGCATCCATCCATCTCTTTGGCCTTGTGTTGGTCAAGTGAGAGTTGTAGCTTGTTACTCTTGGTGATCAGCATCACCTAGACGGCTTGGTGGCGATCGTGAAGCTTGGAGAGCATCCGGTGGCATTGTGGATGACCCAAGCAAGCTTGTGACTGGTAGTGAGCGATTCACCGGGCCGGAGTGGCGAAGAATCAGCTCGTAGTGAGCACTTGATCCTTGCGTGGATCAAGGGGGAGCGATACCCTTGCGCGGGTGCTCCAAGGAGGACTAGGGGGGTGTGCCGACACCTCGATACCTCGGCAAAAAGATCGTCGAGTCATCTCTACTCTTTTACCTACGCATTTACTTTCAAGCAATTCAATTCCTCTTTACTACTTGTTGTTCATTCTATATTGAATTGCTTTGCTAGAGTAGGAGTGGCATAGACTTGATCGTTTGTGCGGTAGAATAAAGAGAAACACACTTCTAGGCACTAGGGGGTTAATTGGGGCTTGATAGGTTTTATTCTTGCAAGAAGTTTTAGAAAAGCCCAATTCACCCCCCTCTTGGGCATCTTGATCCTTTCAATTGGTATCGGAGCCTCGTGCTCTCGATTTAGGCTTAACCGCCTAGAGTTAAGATGTCCGGAGGTGATGGACCACCTCCCATGTTCGAGGGAGATGACTTTCCATATTGGAAAATCCGTATGGAGTCGTACCTAGAAGCGGTTGATGTGAAATGCCGCGATGCCGCCATAACCGGGTTCCCCAAACCCAAGGAGCGCACTAGCCTCACGCCACATGAGGAAGAAAATGAGAAGTGGAATGCAAAGGCCAAAAACATTCTTTTTAGAGGCATTTGCAAGGATGTGTTTAACCGCGTTCGAAACCACAAGAATGCCCATGATCTGTGGGATAACATTTGTGCTCTCCATGAGGGGACCAAGAGTGAGCGTGAGGAGAGATATCATTTAGTTATGCAAAAGCTTCATTCATTTGGTATGCATGCTAATGAAAGCGCAAATGAAATGTACTCACGCTTGAATGTTCTTGTAGAAGAACTCAATGGACTTGGCCTCACACAAATGCAACCATCCGATGTTGTGAGGAAGATTCTGTCTCCTTCCAATTGAGAAGTATGGACGCATTGTGACGGTGCTACATCAAGGTGATCTTTCCACCGCTACACCAACTCAAATCTTGGGAAAGATCAATGCGCATGAGATGTACATGCACATCACACCAAGTGGTGGCTCCTCCACCGACCAGAAGAAGGACTTGGCCTTCAAAGCTAGCCATGACAAGAAGGGCAAGTCCAAGGCTATTGAGGTGCATCATGAGAGCTCAAGTGATGAAGAGGATGATTCCAACATCGCTCTCATGGTGAGAAGGACCACCAAGATGTTGAAGAAGCTTCACAAGAATGGAGTCAACTTCGATTCAAGAAAGAAGAAGTTCTTCACAAGTAGCAAGAGGAGGCCAATCTCCGAAATGGATTGCTACAATTGCGGTGAGCTTGGCCATCTTGCTCATCAATGCACCAAGCCCAAGAAAGAGAGCTACAAGAACAAGAACAAGGGCAAGAAGTATGACTCATCAAGTGAAGATGAGAAGAAGGACGAAAAGCCCTACTACAAGAAGGATGGCAAGAAGAAGCAATATCACAAGAAAGGTGGGAAGGCTTACATTGTTGGTGATTGACTCATCGACCTTGATTCCTCCGGTGGCTCATCAAATGAAGATAGTGATGATGAGAAGGAGAAGGTGGCCGCTCTAGCCATTGGCTCCTCTACACCACCACCACCACCATCGCCATCATCATCTACACACCTATGCCTTATGGCCAAGGGTGACCGGAAGGTGAACTACAAGACCGGTGGATCTCATTGGGTGATTGATAGTGGTTGCACACAACATATGACCGGTGATCCCCGGATGTTCACCTCACTAGAAGAAAATGTCAATGACCAAGAAAAGATAACATTTGGTGACAACTCAAAGGGCAATGTCAAGGGATTGGGCAAAGTGGCAATATCAAATGATCATACCATCTCCAATGTGCTTCTAGTTGCATCGTTGAGCTTCAACTTGCTATCCGTTGGGCAACTATGTGATCTTGGCTTTCAATGTTTGTTCACCGACAAGGAAGTGGTTGTGACCAAGAAAGAGGATACACAAGTGATATTCAAGGGCTTTAGATACAACAATCTCTATCTAGAGGATTTGACCTCCGAAGATGCCAATTTGAAGACATGTTTGTTCACTAAGCAATCCCTTGGTTGGCTATGGCATAGAAGATTGGCACATGTTGGAATGAACACTCTCAACAAGCTATTGAAGAAGGATTTGGTGAGAGGCTTGAAGGATGTCAAGTTTGAGAAGGACAAATTGTGTAGTGCATGTCAAGCCGGCAAGCAAGTTGCAAATACACATCCAACCAAAGCCTTTGTATCAACATCAAGAGAGTTAGAGCTACTTCACATGGATCTATTTGGGCCAACAACATATGCTAGCTTGGGTGGAAATCTCTATTGCCTAGTGATTGTTGATGACTATTCAAGATACACTTGGGTATTCTTTCTTCATGACAAATCCGAAGCAACCCCTTCATTCAAGAAGTTTGCCAAGAGAGCCCAAAATGAGTTTGACTTGAAGATCAAAAAGATTAGAAGTGATAATGGAAGAGAATTTGACAACACCCACATTGAAGAGTATTGTGATGAAGTTGGGATCAAGCATGAAGTCTCCGCAACATATACACCACAACAAAATGGGGTAGTTGAGAGGAAGAACCGGACTCTAATCACCCTAGCAAGGACAATGCTAGATGAGTACACTACACCGGAAAGATTTTGGGCGGAAGCAATCAACACCGCTTGTTATGCATCAAACCGGTTGTTCCCCCATCGTCTCCTTGGCAAGACCCCCTATGAGCTACTCAACAACAAGAAGCCGGATATATCATTCTTTAAAGTGTTTGGGTGCAAATGCTACATCTATAAGAAGCGCCAACACCTAGGGAAGTTTCAACGCCGATGTGATATTGGTTTTCTTGTTGGTTACTCATTGAAGTCCAAAGCATATCGAGTATTCAACCATGCCACCGGGATGGTAGAAGAAACATATGATGTGGAATTCGATGAATCTAATGGCTCTCAAGGAGAGCATGAAAATCTTGATGATTTAGGTGATGAACCATTGAGGGAAGCAATGAAGAACATGCCGGTTGGAGCCATCAAGCCTAAAGATGATGATGATGATGTGCAAGTAATTGACAAGGCATCCTCATCTAATGTACCACAAGATGATGACAAGGATGGGAGAGATCCATTTGAAGATACTCATGTCTCCCATGATCAAATGGTGGTACAAGCTCAAGATGTTAATGCTCCACAAGCGGCCCCTCAAGTGGTTGATCAAAGGACTACTCCTCTACTACAAGCTCATCCTCAAGATCTCATCATAGGGAGTCCAACAAGGGGTGTAATGACTCGATCTCAAAAACTTGCTTTATTTATTGAACATCACTCCTTTGTGTCTCTTGTTGAGCCTACCATTGTAGATGAAGCTCTAAGTGATCCGGATTGGGTGAATGCTATGCATGAAGAATTAAACAACTTCACCCGCAACCAAGTTTGGACACTTGAAGAGCGACCCAAAGGCGCAAGAGTCATTGGAACAAAATGGGTGTTTAGAAACAAGCAAGATGATCAAGGCAAGGTTGTTAGAAACAAGGCAAGGCTAGTGGCAAAGGGGTTCTCTCAAGTTGAAGGTTTGGATTTTGAAGAGACATTTGCACCGGTTGCAAGACTCGAAGCCATCCGTATCCTCCTTGCATATGCATCACATCATGACATTAAATTATATCAAATGGATGTGAAAAGTGCATTTTTAAATGGCTTCATAAATGAACTAGTCTATGTTGATCAACCTCCTGGGTTTGAAGACCCTAGATATCCTAATCATGTTTATAGGTTGTCCAAGGCGCTATATGGGCTCAAGCAAGCCCCAAGAGCTTGGTACGAGCGCCTCCAGGACTTCCTCATTGAGAAGGGCTTCACCATTGGGATGGTCGACACCACACTATTCACCAAGAAGCTTGATGGAGAAATCTTCATTTGTCAAGTCTACGTTGATGATATCATCTTCAGGTCAACAAATGAAGCCTATTGCAAGGAATTTGGTGACTTGATGTCGAAGGAGTTCGAAATGTCCATGATTGGAGAGCTCACATTCTTCCTAGGCTTCCAAGTCAAGCAATTGAAGGAGGGGACTTTCATATCTCAAGAGAAGTATACAAAAGACCTCCTCAAGCGCTTCAACATGGATGATTGCAAGCCTATCAAGACTCCAATGCCAACAAATGGACATCTCGACCTAGATGTGGGAGGTAACCCGGTTGACCAAACTCTCTACCGTTCTATGATTGGTAGCTTGTTATATTTGACCGCGTCTAGGCCCGACATCATGTTTAGTGTGTGCATGTGTGCTCGCTTTCAAGCCGATCCTAGGGAATCACATCTCATAGCGATGAAGAGAATCCTTAGGTACCTAAAGCACACCCCAAGCATTGGCCTTTGGTATCCCAAAAGAGCTAACTTCCAACTCGTTGGGTATTCCGATTCGGATTACGCGGGTTGCAAAGTAGATAGAAAAAGCACATCCGGAGGGTGCCATTTGCTTGGGAGATCACTAGTGTCATGTAGTTCCAAGAAACAAAATAGTGTGGCCTTGTCTACCACCGAGGCGGAATACATAGCCGCGGGTGCTTGTTGTGCACAAATCCTTTATATGAAACAAACCCTTTTAGACTATGGTGTAGTTCTAGAAAGGGTACCTTTGTTGTGTGACAATGAGAGCGCGGTTAAGCTTGCTAACAACCTGGTTCAACACTCTCGCACAAAGCACATAGATATTCACCATCACTTTCTTAGAGACCATGTTTCAAAAAAAAGACATATCCTTAGTGGGAGTTAGAACCGAAGATCAATTGGCGAATATCTTCACAAAACCCATAGATGAAAACACTCTTTGTAGATTGAGAAGTGAACTTAATGTGCTTGATCTAAGCAACTTTGTCAAAAGGTGAAAGGGGGGTTGTCTTTGCATTGCATTGTATAATATGCCATGTTTCAATTATGCTATGCACATAGGCTTGTCAGACGTGGTTAAGATAACCGCCCTAAAAAGCGTGTGAAGAAGCTTACCCATGAGCAAACTTGACAAGCAAACTAGATTCAAATTCTGTAATGCATTGCATATGCATGATTGTTGCTTTGTCGTTTCTTTTTGGTTAAGCTTTGAGCAACCGTTGTGTTCATCCACCGCTAGGGGGAGCATTTGAGGCTCCTAATGGTTGAGTCTCCTAGTTTTGGTGGCCACATGTTGTCTCCTCGGGTTTTATTGCCTATTTTCTCTAAAAATGATATGTAGCCTATGGCAAAATATTTATAAAATTGAGGGTTTATGCAAGGATGCTCATACTAGGTTCCAACTGGTGTTTATTTGTCTCCTATTTGAAGTTGGAACTTGGTTGGGAGAGGGAGCCGCAACGAAGATCTTCAAAACTACCAAAATTGCAGCATCGGACGCTGCATCGGACGCTCCCAACGTCCGGTGCTCTGCACTGTAGACAGCTTTAGCTGGAATAGTGTCAGGGCAGCGTCCGTTGCTCCCTCACCGGAGCGTCTGATGCCCCATCGGACGCTGCCCAGCGTCCGATGCCAAGGCATAGGACGCGTCCGATGCTAAATGGCCGTTTCTGGAGCTCTCTGGACGTGCATCGGAGCGTCCGGTGCTTCCTCACCGGCGCGTCCGATGCCCCTTTAAGCGGCGCAATAGGTTCTTCTATATGACAGTTGGGTCCCATGCGTCATACCGACTCGTCTTCCACCTCGCGTCCACACCCGAGCCCGCCGCCACCGAGCCGTTTCCCCGAACCCTAACCCTAGCTCGCGCTCCACCGTGCCCGCGCCTCCGTGCCCTCTCGCTGACCGCCGCTGCACCGCCGCCGTCCCCGCCGCGGCCGCCTCACCCCCGTAGTCGACCGTTTCCACCGCGCGCGCACCCGCTCACTGTGCTCGCCGGAGCTCGCCAAAGCTCGCCGGCGACCAAGCCTAGTTCGCCGAAGATCGTCTTCTCTACGTCCCCGAGCCCCCTCCACTCCCCGGTGACCTCTCCCCAGGCCGCTGTGCACCCGCAGTATGCTCCCACCCTCCCTACTCGATTCCGTGCACATAACCTATTCGACGAAATGCCACAATCGCCGTTCTTCCAGTTTTTAACCCCCGTTTCGATCCCATCCTTTTGTAGACCCCTTGCTGTGTCGTGTGGACCCCGGAACGTCAGTGCTTACCTTTTGCTTGGGTCGTTTCGTCAGAACGTCAGGTAGCAAAGCCCTTTCCTTATCTTATCTCCTTGCTTTGCTTCCATAGGCCTCGCTTATCTCTAGAATCTATGTTTCTTATATATATCCCGTCTTTCTCGCAGCAAGTCAGTGACCGCGCTCAGGTGACAGTTGGCAGTGTCAGATAACCTAGGGCCAAGCCCGCGGGTACGGATCGAGGCCAAGCCTCGCGAGTGTCAGCGATAGAGGATCCGTGTCCGGGGGAGCTTTCTTGTCAGGGCTTTCAGAGTCAGTTGGGTTGTCAGCTTGTTCAGTGGCAGTTTGCTCTTTCACCAGCAGTTTAGCGTTTTCAGTGCAGTTTCTCTTGTTCTTGTCAGCCATGCCGCGCTACAAGAACATCGGTTGTGGCCTAGGGGACTCCCCTCCGCGTCCCCCCCTTCCGGTCAGCGACCCGGGAAGGGGAAGCTTATAGTACGCCAGAAGCGCACTCGTCAGGAGAGAGAGGCAGCTCAGGCACAGGCAGTGGCTGATGTAGCCGAGCGAGCAGAGCAGGGTGGCAGTACTGGCGGACTCAGGATTCAGGACCAGTTGTCCCCCGACCAGCGCAGAGCAGTTGAGGAGGTTGAGCGGTTCCACCACTCACCGACTGGCACGCTTATGGCTGCCGGTAGCCGGACCACGTTCACCTCGCCAGGAGTCGAGCCCCAGAGCTCGCAGCAGGGCCAGGCAGAGGCCGAGGCAGCCGAGGCAGCGGCAGAGGCACCAGAGGCTGAGGCAGAGGAGGAGGTACCTGAGGAGGTTTCCCGGCGTCGGTCCACGCGTCGCAGGACAGCGGTGCCACCACGGCCTGATGTCCCTCTGCGGGGAGCACGTGCTCCGTCGAGGCATGCTCCCCCGCCGATCCCGTGACTGGACCTCCGGGCAGCCACCTGTTCCCATATTCAGACGCTACGCCTTGTGCCTGTAGACCAGTGGTTCCCCAGGGAGAGACAGGAGCAGGCAGGTCCGGTCTTCTTCACTGTGCTCCAGGAGGACTTCTTCCGCGGCTACAGGAATGCTGGGATTAGCCTACGTTCCCAGCGTGTGTGCTCTCTAGAGGCTCTTGTGTCAGCGTCCGAGCAGCTCCGTCCCAGCCTCACTTACTTACCAGGCTTCTCAGACCTGTTGGGGCGGTCTGGCTCTTACATAGAGGACTGGGTGTTTCAGTTCTACGCGTCTCTTTGGGTACACCCAGACCGAGAGACCTTGGAGTTTGCTTTTGGGGGAGAGCACTACCGGCTGTTTGTGTCCGAGATCCGGGATTGGTTTGGACTCCGTCGCTCTCAGACCCGAATCCACGACTTGTGCTACGGTCAGACAGAGCCTCCGAGGCGCCCTCACGGTGGTGAGCAGCCACCTACAGACCTTGTGCGCCCTTGCTTCCGGGAGCCCTTCGAGGAGGGTTCGAGCTGTGCGCCGAAGGATCTCACTCCTGCGGCCCGGATCCTCCACGAGGTGCTCCGGCGCACTCTGCTGCCCCGTGTTGGGTTCCGCGAGGCGATCTCCAGGCTTCAGCTGTGGTTACTGTTGATGGTCCTTAAACACCTGTTTTACCATCAACATTTGTCCCTAAAGTCCACCAAAAAGGCATGAAATGTAGTCAAATAGGTTTCAAACTAACCAAATTCCACATGTCCATAGAATTTTATTTGAATACAGGATTTGAACCAAATTTGGACATATGGACACACCAGAGGCCAAGCCCACTCAGCAGGGCCCAAATGGGCCTAAGGGGGGTGGCGCCGGCCACCCCTAGGTGGCGCCCGCCACCTCTAAGTGGCGCCCGCCACTTGGGTTGGCCCAAGTTCTACTCCCTGCCACGTCACCGATCCGTGTGACCTCCCCAAGGCCAAATCTTGGCCCTTGGTCACTAGGTCAGTGGCATCAGACGGCTCAGGATGAAGTGGCATGGATCAAGGCTGAATGGCGGTTACTCAGACATGCAACCGACTTCCAAACCGCCTTGGACAACCACCTGGAGGCCGTAGGATCAACGACGAAGCATCCAGCGGCCAGGAGACCGGCGCCCGCCAGTAGGGGGTGGCGCCCGCCACCTGACCTGACCCTAGGTCGGTTGGCTGCCCCCTATAAGTACCCCCCTCACTCCACAAGGCTATAAATACCCCCCTGGTGGCACCACTTCATTTGTACCATCACATCCCAGTACCATCCCACATCAAGCAACACACAAGCAAGAGAAGCAAGTGAGAGTTAGGTTAGAAGCTCAGAGAGCTTAGGCAAGTAGGTTAGCTAGTAGAGAGAGTATAGCTCTAGTGCCCTCGCTACAGCGCGGCTCTTAGTTTAGCACAGCTCAGCCTAAGTTCTTGGTATAAGGAGCGTAGAGCTTGCTAAGAGAGAAGCGGGTGCGAGCGACTGGCATCGGAGGTCGATTGATTTCCCGGCGTCTCTGGTCTGGTTTGCTCTCTTGTATCTCAGGTACATTTATCTTTATCTCAGTATTACTTTAAGCATTACTTTCAGTATTACTTTCAGTATTACTTTATCAAGTACCTTGAGTGTGACCTAGCTATCCTATAGTTCAATTCACTTAGCCATAGTAGTTAATCTCTAGTGTGCTTAGTGATTGATCTTTGCCAATAGGTTGCTTAGTTAGTTTAGTGTTTATCTTATTAAGTCATGTATTTGCTCTGACGTCCGCAATGGTGTCTCTATTCAAAGCTAGAGTAGAGATAGTTAGAATATAGTTAAGCGCGGTGCTTAGTTATAGACTTACCTTCAGATACGGCTGGACCCCCGGATAGCTATGGTAGCAAGCAGGTGGTGACAGCCCTATGCGCCTTGAATTCCACCACGTAGTTGGCCCAGTTTAACAGTAAGGCTCGTTGTGCTAGCGTTCAACCTAAGTAAGTGGTAAAGGCTAGTACGCCTCGATACTTGACAAGATAGGAATAAAACTTTACTCAACTTAGTTGCTTTATTGTCTTTTGCCTGCCTTGCTTCGTAACTATCTTGCTTCGTAGTTATCTTGCTTTGTAGTTATCTAGGATTAGTTGTTAGTAGTTAGTAGTTATTAGTTAGTTATCCTTAGTTATCCTAATCCCTTTATCCACCGATCTATCCACCTTACCTTAGCCGTCCATTTCATCCTTACCTAGCCATCCATATATTCTTTCTAGCCTTCCATCCCTTCTCTTCCCTTTTCCCCTTTTCTCTTTTCTCATTTCTTCGACTCTCATCCCCTCCATGACTCGACTCATACACCACCCTAGCCTTCCCTTGGGATCAAATAAATCGACACCTGGTACACCAAGGCGAAGTGCTACTACGATAGTTCTGTGCGCTTGCAGAATCTCCTCTTGGTAGATTGCATTCTCTCTAGCTAGCTCCTACTAGTGTCGGGATTGACAACCCCACTTGACATTATTAGATAGCTGCTTTAGCTTCATTCCTTTAGGTATAGTGACCGGACTTGCTACAAGCACTTCTGACACCGTTGCCTGGGAAAGACTCCATAGTCTACTCCTACTAACAACGTTAGCAAGTGCCAACAAGCATTTCTGGGCCGTTACCGGGATAGTTGCCTAGCTCTATCTTTAGTGAAGCTAAGAACTACCAACAAGCAATTCTGGCGCCGTTGCCGGGGAAGGCAATCGGTGTATCGATTGAGTCCGTGTCGAATTTATCTTCGCTTAAGCTCCTGCTTAGCGAATCTCATCTTACCCCATTCTTTCTTTCCTTAACTCTTCTTATCTTTTTCCTTCATCTTCTTCAACTTCTTTCTTTCTTATCTCGTTCTATCTTCACGATGGCCAATAAGACCATTCGTGAGTTTTCTGCTCCTTCTGCCGCTAATGTAGCGATAGGACCAGACGTGATCGATGCCAACCTCAATTTTGAGTTGAAACCGGCTCTGATCACGATGGTCCAAGCTAGCCTGTTCTGTGGCAAAGCTCATGAGGATGCCAATGCTCATCTCCAATAATTCATGGAGATTTGCGGCACCTTCACCATTAAGAGGATAACCCAAGAAGCCATCCGTCTTCGTCTCTTTCCTTTCTCTTTGCTAGGAAAAGCGAAGCAATGGTTCTATACCGATCGCAACGTTGTAGACACAAGGGACAAGTGTTCCAATGCTTTTCTCGCCAAGTTCTTTCCTATGAGCAAGACGAATGCTCTACGCAACTGTTGACGGTCCTATAGCAAATATTATACCATCAACTATTACATGAATTAACATGAAATAAAACATAAAGCATAGTTGTAGGGTTTATTCTAACGAGTTCCACGAGTTTTGGTGATCTCTACTGTTTTGTAGGATATTAAATTTTTCACCAAATAAAACTATCTCAGATGTTGAATTGGAGTACACCATGGCGTAGAGTTCGTCGCGCTGATCAAAATGAATATATTATTTACTATATTTGGGGCACAGAGTGAGAAGATATTAATTTCGCTAACAATATGCATGATCCACATAAACAATACCATGCGCATCCAACCAATGGGGGCCACGTGGCGTCCTGGCTGCATGTGGAGCGGATCAGGCATCCGTGACCCCAAGACAAGGAACCAATGAGAGGCCTTGGACGGGCCCCAGCTGTCCCCAGCGAGGGAACAACTGAATGGAGGAGCCAGCCACGTCGCGACACGTGGCGGCGGCGTTTCCTCGGCCGCGCGAACGCGCATGCGGGAGGCGCGCGGGTCTGCTGAGGCCAGGGACAGGTGGCAGCGCGTGAGAGGCCGAGCGGTCAGATTTCTGGTTTGCACTCGGGAGTTGCAGTTGGGCCGGCCCAACCGGCCGGTTCAGCTGACCAGAAGGTCCACATTCGCATGGCGAAGGATTTAGCAACACATCGCTTGCTCAAGGTGGAGGGGAGACCAAAAGCCCCTGTATAATAAACCCCAGACCCCCTGACGCACATCATCATCTGGCAGTCTTTGTAGAGGCGTCCCTCGAAGGACAACCTCTCCTCCCTAGAGAATTAGGTTTAGATTTTCCAATGTAATAGCTTAGCTTTAGTCGGGAGTTAGGGAGAGCGGAGCTGCGCTCCGGTTCCGGAGAAGTCTTCAGAGTTTTGGTATGTCTTTGTATCTTTTCTTGGTAAGACTTATGCTTTAATATATTTATCTTCTCTATTTACTTTATGCCTTTTATATTATGATTAGTATAGTTGTTATATCTTGGCATGGGATCTTTGCTCGTATTGAGTGCTCTAGTTATAGGCCATAAGTAGAGTAGTAATCGATAGATTAGACATGGTGTTTAGTCTATAGGTTACCTGAGGTTGCGCTCAATCCCACGAAATAGTTGTGGTAGCGCCAGGGGTGACAGCTCTGTTAGGCTTTCGTAGTCCACCACGTTCGGATTGATGTTTCGTAGAGCTTTTGGCAGCCTTCCCCTGACTACCTTCTTCCCAGTCTTTTTCGAGAGTCAGAAAGTTATTGTTGCTCCAAAGTGCCAATGTTTATAACTGCTATATCTTTTCATCCTTGTTACCTTAGAACCCAAGTAATAGAGAAGTGCATAGGAACCTTGATCTCTCTCGTTGTTCTCCCACTATAGTTATCTATACATTTATCATTAAATTCTCTTTGATGTGCTTTCCTTATTATATATATCATATATCAACTACTCCTACTTTAGTCTAATTAGTACTCTGAGTTAGTAGATGCATGATAGTGAGTTATCAGATTCTTGACCCTAGCTTCCCTGTGGTAAAATATAAATAACGATCCTCGAATACTCCCAGTAAAATGCTACAATGGTGTTCTGTGCGCTTGCGGAATCTTTCATATTCTTATTTGCACTAACAAATGTCAACAAGCTTTTTTGGCGCCGTTGCCGGGGAAGCAATTGGTGTAAAGATTTTGAATTTTTTATAATAATTTTGATGTCTGCTAATTTATTGTACCACTAGCTTTAGTAGGATTACCCCTTGTTCTGTTGAGTGTGGAATAGACAGGACATTAGACGCCGTTTCGACCTTATGGCAAGCTTCCACAAGAATGAAGTACCTAGGGTGCCTGAACATTCAAGATCCATCATTAATCCTGGAACCCTGTCGTCTCACAGGTTTGTGTATACATACATATATATTATCTAACCATGTGTAGATTGGAGAAAAGGTCGTCGTCACAACAATTCAACTCTCATCCCATGTGACGGATATTTACGCTGCACCACACACAAATCCCTGTTGTGAATCATGGTAAGTATGATCAAGGTGAGACAGTCTTGCTCATGGACTTTAAACTTTATGAGAAGTTATCTTTTTAATTTCTTGCATTCCACTGCATGTTTACTTTTAATCATTCATCTACTCCATTTAGTTTATGTTTCCTCATATCAAGTCCATCACATGTTTAGTTCCTTGCATGCATTCATGTCATCTGCATCTAAAAAAGAGAGAAAAAAATATATTCCTCACTGTGATCATACTCTGTCATCTCTTTTTGAATAAATCTCTGTTATGCTTTCAAGCCACCTTTGTTTACTCAAGCAAGTTTTAGTTTGGAAGTACTGCAAATACTTTCATAAGCTTTTTAAATTAAGCGTGGTGCTTAGGTTAAATAGTATACCTTAATCAAATTAGACACGGAGTTTGGTTTGATTATTGATCTAAAATTAGCTTGTGTAGACATTGGATATTTTGTTGGACTAACCCCTGCAGAGAACTCTAAATACACTTTGGGAAAGTCTTGAGATGAATTCACATCAGAGATGAAGCAAGGCATACGGTGAACTGCATAATGAAGACTTAGCTCATTCATCATGGATAAAAGAACTGTGAGTATTAAAGTTTATTTCAATCTATCTTCTACTGCAAGTTATCTTTTGCCTTGAACCATGTTAAAATACAGCCAACATATAAAACGCTAGTCTATGCTAAAGTAATCTTAAAATTATCTTTTCATTAGCATGGATGAATAACACATAGTTGTGGATAACAACCCATGTTTCAAATTCAGTACAATCCTTCGGGTATATGTCCACTAACATTTTGTAGGAGATGAGATTTGCTTGTTCATGGTGTGAACTTAAAGATCCAAAACCCAACCCGTGGATAGACAAAACTCATCATCAGACAAGACACTAGTGATGTCGAAGGCAACGCTTTGAGCCATCCCAAGGCCTAAGCCAGGACACTAATGACGAATAGGATGCAACTCACCTCGTATGGGTCAATCTATGCCTACACTCAGCATTGTCAAAGACATCAACACCGACACCAACAACAAATATCAAGGTGACGATATACCACTACATTATAACATCTATGTGTCGTCCGAAGGAAGTCTGTTGGTGGTTCACTATGAAGACAAGCAGTGGAAGTTCTCCTCACTTCTAATTATTTCAATACAAGATCTAGTTTGGGGGATGAGGTGGAACAACTTCAACAACAACAAGGTCGACAATTTCTACTCATGAACATGTTGTTGAAGAAACTTGGGCATCCACCTACTTCACAAGCCAGCTTGGGGGAGACATGATTCTGTTATCCAGATCTTCTTCATGATCAAGGGTAGGAAGGAGAAATCCAGCTTCAAGACACTTTGATCTCCTACTCATCACTTTGATCAGTACAAGCCACTGGATGCTGCCCCAGCCAACAAATTTCTTCAGAACAACTTTGACACCTACTCATCAGCTTGTGATCTGTATCCAAGCCAGCTGGTGCTGCCCAGCTCAAGATCAGAAAGCCACTGGAGAAAGAAGAAGAATATGATCCATCACTCATTCTTGGAAGAACATTCTTGAACACCGCCAATGTTGTCATCTATGTCAGACCTGGAGACGTCCACTTTGGATCTTCGATCAAAAGGGTCGCTGCTTCTTTAACAACTACACCACTTATGAGCAGCCGAAGAAAACCAAGAGAAGACGTTGACTCAACCGACAAATGAAGAACCAACTCCAGGAATTGAGGGAGACATCATGAAGGATGAAGCCACTGCACTGCAAGAATTCAAAGATGGAGAGATAGTACCCGAGCCTAAAAAAATCAAGAGAATAATTAACAAAGCCTCCATCGTCTCGACCTGTTGAGAACAAGACTCAGCTGGCCCACTATGAGATAGGCAAGAGAAGACAAGCCATTCATGAACAACAACTAGCTAGACAAGAGAAGCTTCCACAAGGTGGATCGACACAATCACTCTTCAATGATAAGTATCATTTCAAGGTAAGTGACCATCACTTTAAAAGCTTCTCCTTGTTTCTGGTATGCGCATACATAAAGACCAAATATGTTTAAAGTTGCACCTCACATGATTGAAAGGTCCTTGTTTGGTTTTGGTAATTGAGTGACAAACTTAGGTGGGACTAATATGTGTTTGAAGTGAATTACACAGGTGATTAGTCCACAGGTGATCATGTGTGAGCAACATATGCCATAGAGGAGAAATGGCTTGGAATATGTTGCAAGGCTCACACATGTGAAGAATGAGCTTAATGCACATAAAACATGACATGTGGTCATGTGGCTAAGATGGTGAAGATCAAGGCAAGACTTGGCTTGATGGACCGGTTTGCGAAGGTGAAGGGCAAGTTGGAGGCTTTGAAGCCGTTGGTACCGAGTGTCGGGAGGCTTGAGCAAAGACTTGGCGCCGAAGGACCGAAGCAATGGTGAAGAGCAAGTGAGGTCAAGGTCGATGTACCATGGAGGTCATGTGATGATATGAAGTGGTCATATCATTTGATGATAGGTTGGTGCATGTATTGCATCAACACCGAAGGAGATGGAATGGAATGCGCAAGACAAAGGTATACTTATAGGGCATTTCATTCACCGGTCATAGGTGTGTAGAGAGATTATGACCGGGTTTAGGATAGATGGCCGTACTATCAAGAGGAGCAAACTTGTTTGCATATCGGTCATCTAGTGCCACTTGAGCGATCTAACTTTTGCGATGTTACTAGGATCGAGTGGCGTGGTGAGTGCAAGTGAAAATCCTTTGAAAAATGATTGTGAAAATGCTAACACACATGCACATGATGGTGTACACTTAGTGGTGTTGGCACATTTGCAAAGGAGAAGTTGTTGGAGAAGAAGTTGTGTTGAAAGGAGGCATGGAGAAGTGGGAGAAACTAGTGTATAGTCCCTCTCCCTCCTGCCGAGCTTGCGAGGCAGGATTCAGCGGTTTTCGGAGGAGAAGTGAAGTGCTCTGGGAGCATCGGACGCTGATCCGAGGAGCATCGGACGCTGGCTGAGCGTCCGATGGAAAACCCTAGTTTCTGTCAGAAGTTGAAGGAGCATCGGACGCTGGCAACGGACGCTGAGGAATCACTATTGCAGAGTCCGATGCAGGTGAGGTGACGTGGCACGAGCGTGCTTTCCAGGGAGCATCGGACGCTGGCCTGCGTCCGATGTGGAACCATCGGACGCGTTCGATGTGTTTCTGTCCTCTTTGGAACCTCTGGGTGTGTCATCGGACGCTGGGGTCGAGCGTCCGATGCTAAAGTTCCGGCGCGTCCGATGTGAGTGCTGGTTTGCGCAGTTCTGAGCAGAGGCATCGGAGCGTCCGATGCTAGGCATCAGCGCGTTGATGCCACTTTAACTGGCGCGGGAAGTAATATAGCCGTTGGGATCGCTCGGCCGAAGTTGAACGTAGGGGACACGTGGCGAGCATCCGTACATCGGACGCTGGCCTCAGCATCCGATGGTCCCGATCTGGAGCGTCCGATGCTAGCGCAGTTTGCCCAGTGAAGGGGCAACGGCTAGTTAGCCCTTAGGGCTATAAATATCGTTGGTAACCGGCCTTGGGCTGGGGTTTTTTTGAGCACTCCAAAGCCTTGGTGGCTGGTGTGGATGTGCTTGGGAGCCCTCTAACTCGCTTATACTTGCTAGTGTGCGATTCGATAGCGAGCGAGTGATAGCTAGTGCGTTGCTTTGAGAGATTGCATCGAGTGGCACTAGGTGATCATGTTGCAAGCCGGTGGTGCTTGTTACTCTTGGAGGTTGCCACCTCCTAGACGGCTTGGTGATCGAGTCTCCATCGTGAAGCCCGCAAGAAGATTGTGCGTGGCTCCGAAGAAGCTTTGTGAGGGGTATTGTGCTCGCCCCGCGGGAGATCGCGAAGAGCAACTCTAGTAGAGAGAGGCGCAAAGAGGGCCAAGTGGTCGGCCGGATCGAAGCTAGAGCTCTTGGTGAGCACTCCATCGTGGAGAGTGTGACTTAGGGTCACCACTAGCAAGAGGATCGGCGGCAACCTTGGGCTTGCCTCAATGGGGACTAGCTTGGTGGCGACCAAGTGAACCTCGGGATAAAATCACCGTGTCAACCTTGTTCATCCCGTTGGTTTGCATTCCCATACACAAGCTTGTATCTACTTTCATATATATTGTGCTTGTGTAGTTGCTCTTGTAATTAGTTAGCTTGTGTAGCTTGCTAGTTACCTTCTTTGCTTGTGTAGCCTAGAAGTAGCTCTCTTGCGTGACTAATTGGCTTGAGTAGCCTTGTTAGTCACATTGCTTAGTTTATGTAGCTAAGTAAGTTGAGCTCTCTAATTTGGCTTGTGTAGCCTTGTTATTGAGCATTGCTAGTGAGCTTAGGAGCTTTGTGGTTTGCTTACTAGATTGTGTAGGAGCTCCCCGGTTTGATTAGTGTACTAGTTGCTTAGGTTTGTGTAACCTTGCAAGCTAGATTGTTTAGGTGAGCTCTAGCTAGCACGACACCTTATTTGCATTGTTTAGGATCTTTTGTAAGGTGTCATAGAGTATAGGTAGAGGGGTGCAGTCTTGGCTAGACCGATAGTTTTAATTCCGCATTTGTTTCGGTTAGCCGGTAAGATTATTTTAGAAAGGACTATTCACCCCCCCTCTAGTCCGCCATCTCGACCCTTCAATGATCCAACCTAATCAACTCAACATGTTCAGTTCTTTACTCTTTGTCTCCTGGCTTTACTCTCTGAATCTCACTTAAATGAGCTAAAATGTTGTGCATCCAACCTTGAAGAATAATATATCACAATCATGAAAAGATCAACACATTATGCATAGATTATCCTTCCTTGGGTTAAGCAATCTGATCTATTAAATATTTTAGATGCTACTTCCATGCTCATTTTCTGATCCTATCACTCATGTTAAGATTGAATAGAATACATAAACAACAAGTTTATCTTGTTCAATGTGCCTAAGGTTAACTTTTGGTTCTGTTGGTGTTTTTCCACCGACAGAGCCCACGCACTTGATCTCTACTTTGTCTTTATGAGCAGGATACACTCTTGAGCAAAACATGGAGGAGTTTGTCAACTCTCAAATTCTACAGAGTGAAGGTCCTGGATCTACAAGAACATGCACACTGAGCAAGATGATGCCAGCTTCCACATTAATGTTTCACTTCAAATTGCTGGACGAACGAAGAACATGAGTGACACCATATCAAGAGATGTAGTTATCAAGGTCTACATATCGGGATCAAATGATGCACCTCAGGAATGAACATGGTGAGAAGTCCTGTTCAGAGGACTTAAAACATTGAACCCTCGCCGAAAGGTAAAATCGGTAGTTATCCATATTTATCTTTTCTGCATTAGTTTTTCTTTTGCATGTTTACTTCTCATCGTTATTCCTCCATAGCATATTACTTTCTGCATTAGCATTGCATAAAAAGAGAGGAAATATTTACTTTTCGCACTGCATCATAAACTTAAAGCCCCATGTGAATAATTCTGTGGTGTCTGGTGTGTAAAAACCCACATGAAAAATTCATCGTGAGGGCATAAAAATAAAAAAATGCATTCATGTTGTTAAACTGTCATTGCATCATAAAAATATTAAAAAAATAATAAAAAAATATATTAAGAAAGAGATCTTACTGAAACTCTAGACAACTAAGACTTGAGTGGCCAACCACTAACGCTTAACCTATTCCACAAGTTTTGTTGTCTATTTGAGATTCATAGGATTCAAAGACCAAAAAAAGTTGACGAGCAAGTGGATGTTCCATCCCTGTTGGGGCACTATTTCAACAACCATCAATATCAATCAATGCTCCAATAGAGGAAGAACATTTTCACTGCCAGTCTGCTACATTGCAAGATCGAACGACTACATCAACATTCAGCTTGGGGGAAAGCACCCCCGTGTATCCAGGTAAGTATTTTTATCCTTTTAAGTTTTTCTTTCTATAAATAAATTCAAAATAGAAAAAAGTAAAAAAAAATGTGAGCACATGAAGGCTCACCCTTAAAAAGAAAAAAAGAAAAAAATATTCGGGCACATGAAGGCTCGATGCGATCGAAAGGATTAGCTTGGGGGAGACGCACCCCGTTATCTTCGTGATTCAGGTATGTCTTACTATTATCTTAATTTTTTAAGTAATAGTTTTATAATGTGTTGTTAGATTAATAAATAAAGCATGTCAAATCTGAAGAACTCTCTCTCTAATTTCTTAAAATGGAATTGATGAATGGTTGCTCTATTGTATTTCTTTCTAGTACCTAGCCTTTAAGCATGAGTTCTCTTAAGTTTAAAATTAATGATGCCTTAAAATGAAATTAAATATATGGGTAGCAAATGCTTGATCCAGAGTCTATAGGTAATTGACATATATGATATGTGATGATCTGAGCTACTGTTATCTTGTTCTAAAACAACACTAGAGTTTCGGAGATTTTCCAATATTAATATGACAAATAATTGCATTGAGTTAAATTAAGCTTGTTGACCCTGTGAGAAGTTATCATACTATTGAATTGAGATCACTTACACATTTCATCCATCTTCCGCATAAATGCTCATGGTTATCTATTCCTATACTCTCAAAAGTTTGTTGGAAGCATATGGCTATTGAAAAAAAAGAAAAAAAATCCGAGGAAATAAAAAGGGACAAGTGTCCGGAACCTCGAAGAAAAAAAGAGAGAGAAAAAAAATATTGAATATCAGAAAAAATGGGCACGTGCCCAACAGTAGAATTAGCTCGATAGCCATGTGTCTCTAATACACAGAAGAGAGTAGTACATTCAAAAGAGCATCCGCCTCCATTTTCCATACAGATGCACTTCTCGATTCAATGGTATGGTTGACTTTCTCTTTGGATCCATTGTTTAATTTGACAACATATGTTTTTAAGCTTTTTGAAAATTCATAAAAACTAACTCGGAATAATGGTGAAGTGAAAGAGCTAGAGACATGGTGCTTGATTTGATCGTTCTATCTTTCAATTACTCAAGATTCAAGGTAAAGTACTAAGCCCCATGATAAATATTTTTCTAACCCAAATGAGAACTTTTGTTTGAATACATGTGTACTTGTTAGAAGTGTAGATATTGTAGCAACTTCTGATCCATTGTTGAGTTTTACTCCCTCCATCCACAAATGATATTCGTATTAGACTAGTCAAAAAGTCATAAAAAATATACTTTGACCATTAATTTTCTTATAATATAAAGTTGGTAGCTAAAAACTCAATAGCATCTTAGAGACACTTTTACACGAATCTATTGATGTAAGTTTTATACTCTAAACTTTTATACAATATGATTAATTGTTGGTCAAAATTTATAAAGTTTGACTTTTTGACTAGTCTAATACGAACATCATTTGTAGACGGAGGGAGTACTTTGCTAAGGGACTAGCAAAAGGGTAAGCTTGGGGAAATTTGTTGACGGTCCTTATAGCAAATATTATACCATCAACTATTACATGAATTAACATGAAATAAAACATAAAGCATAGTTGTAGGGTTTATTCTAACGAGTTCCACGAGTTTTGGTGATCTCTGCTGTTTTGTAGGATATTGAATTTTTCACCGAATAAAACTATCTCAGATGGTGAATTGGAGTACACCATGGCGTAGAGTTCGTCGCGCTGATCGAAATGGATATATTATTTACTATATTTGAGGCACAGAGTGAGAAGATATTAATTTTGCTAATAATATGCGGGATCCACATAAACAATACCATGCGCATCCAACCAATGGGGGCCACGTGGCGTCCTGGCTGCATGTGGAGCGGATCAGGCATCCGTGACCCCAAGACAAGGAACCAATGAGAGGCCATGGACGGGCCCCAGCTGTCCCCAGCGAGGGAACAACTGAATGGAGGAGCCAGCCACGTCGCGACACGTGGCAGCGGCGTTTCCTCGGCCGCGCGAACGCGCATGCGGGAGGCGCGCGGGTCTGCTGAGGCTAGGGACAGGTGGCAGCGCGTGAGAGGCCGAGCGGTCAGATTTCTGGTTTGCACTCGGGAGTTGCAGTTGGGCCGGCCCAACCGGCCGGTTCAGCTGACCAGAAGGTCCATATTCGCATGACGAAGGATCTAGTATCACATCGTTTTCTCAAGGTGGAGGGGAGGCCAAAAGCCCCTATATAATAAACCCCAGACCCCCTGAGGCACATCATCATCTGGGAGTCTTTGTAGAGGCGTCCCTCGAAGGACAACCTCTCCTCCCTAGAGAATTAGGTTTAGATTTTCCAATGTAATAACTTAGCTTTAGTCAGGAGTTAGGGAGAGCGGAGCTGCGCTCCGGTTCCGGAGGAGTAGGAGTCTTCAGAGTTTTGGTATGTCTTTGTATCTTTTCTTGGTAAAACTTATGCTTTAATATATTTATCTTCTCTATTTACTTTATGCCTTTTATATTATGATTAGTATAGTTGTTATATCTTGGCATAGGATCTTTGCTCGTATTGAGTGCTCTAGTTATAGGCCATAATTAGAGTAGTAATTGATAGATTAGACATGGTGTTTAGTCTATAGGTTACTTGAGGTTGCGCTCAATCCCACGGAATAGGCCATAACTGCTATATCTTTTCATCCTTGTTACCTTAGAACCCAAGTAATAGAGAAGTGCATATGAACCTTGATCTCTCCGTTGTCCTCCCACTATAGTTATCTATACATTTATCATTAAATTCTCTTTGATGTGCTTTCCTTATTATATATATCATATATCAACTACTCCTGCTTTAGTCTAATTAGTACTCTGAGTTAGTAGATGCATGATAATGAGTTATCAGATTCTTGACCCTAGCTTCCCTGTGGTAAAATATAAATAACGATCCTGGAATACTCCCGGTAAAATGTGTTCTGTGCGCTTGCGGAATCTTTCATATTCTTATTTGCACTAACAAACGTCAACAGCAACAAAATCTCCAGCTTTACGCAACAAGCCGAGGAATCTATTCCCGAGCTTGGGAGAGGTTGCAAGAGTATGTCGCTGCTTGTCCACACCACGATATGAAGGACTGGCTATTGATCCAGAACTGCTACCATGGCCTAACCCCTCTCTCTACAAGCCATTTGGATGCCGCCGCCGACGGTGCATTCTTTTCTCTGAATGTTGCAGATGCTAAGGCTCTCATAGAGAAGATGGTGTTGAACCTAGGATGGAATGACGAAAGACTACAGCCCCGTAAGCGAGGTATGCATTCCCTTAAGGAAGCCGACATGATCGTGGCCAAGATGGACCTGTTGGCAAAGAAGCTGGACAACTGTGAGAAGATGAACCAACAACAGAGTGTCCAATCTCTGGAATCCTACATGACTTGTGAAGTCTGTGTTGAAACCGGACATTCTGGGAGCCACTGCCCCGAGCTACATGAAGATTTGAACTTTATCAACAAAACAACGGTTTCCGTCAACAGAATCAAGGATGGAATCAGCCTGCAAACTCTGAAGGTAACAATTCATTCCCCCGCTCTAATTTTCAGAATTCTGATAGTCTCTCATTCTTGAAAAATTTAGTTTACTCACAAGGTAGAACTACTGATTTCTTGAATAAGAAATTAATGTCGAATGATAAAACCCTTGAGAATATAAATGCTAAATTGGAAGGTTTCTCATCTGCTCTGAAACTAATGTGCTTCTAATCTTCCAATTTAGCATTTATATTCTCAAAGGTTTTATCATTCGACATTAATTTCTTTTTCAAAAATTCAGTAGTTCTACCTTGTGAGTAAACTAAATTTTCAAGAATGAGAGACTATCAGAATTCTGAAAATTAGAGCGGGGAATGAATTGTTACCTTCAGAGTTTGCAGGCTGATTCCATCCTTGATTCTGTTGACGGAAACCGTTGTTGTTGTTGATGAAGTTCAAATCTTCATGTAGCTCGGGGCAGTGGCTCCCAGAATGTCCGGTTTCTCCACAGACTTCACAAGTCATGTAGGATTCCAGATTTGGACACTCTATTGTTAGTTCATCTTCTCATAGCTGTCCAGCTTCTTTGCCAGCAGGTCCATCTTGGCCACGATCATGTCGGCCTCCTTAAGGGAATGCATACCTCGCTTATGGGGCTGTAGTCTTTCGTCATTCCATCCTTGGTTCGACACCATCTTCTCTATGAGAGCCTTAGCATCTGCAACATTCAGAGAAAAGAATGCACCGGCGGCGGCGGCATCCAAATGGCTTCTAGAGAGAGGAGTCAAGCCATGATAGAAGTTCTGGATCAATAGCCAGTCCTCCATACCATAGTGCGGACAAGCAGCGATATACTCTTGCAACCTCTCCCAAGCCTCGGGAATAGATTCCTCGGCTTGTTGCGTAAAGCTGGAGATTTTGTTGCGCAGAGCATTCGACTTGCCCATCAGGAAGAATTTGGCGAGAAAAGCATTGGAACAATTGTCCCATGTGTCTACAGCGTTGCGATTGGTATAGAACCATTGCTTCGCTTTTCCTAGCAAAGAGAAAAAGAGACGAAGACGGATGGCTTCTTGTGTTATCCCCTTAATGGTGAAGGTGCCGCAAATCTCCAAGAATTGTTGGAGATGAGCATTGGCATCCTAATGGGCTTTGCCACAGAACGGGCTAGCTTGGACCATCGTGATCAGAGTCGGTTTCAACTCAAAATTGAGGTTGGCATCGATCACGTCTGGTCCCGTCGTTACATTAGCGGCAGAAGGAGCAGAGATTCACGAATGGCCTTGTTGGCAATTGTGAAGATAAAACGAGATAGGAAAGAAAGAAGTTGAAAAAGATGAAGGAAAAAGACAAGAAGAGTTAAGGAAAGAAAGAATGGGGTAAGATGGGATTCGCTAAGCGAGAGCTTAAGCGAAGATAAATTCGACACGGACTCAACCGATACACCGATTGCCTTCCCCGGCAATGGCGCCAGAAATGCTTGTTGGTAGTTCTTAGCTTCACTAAAGATAGATCTAGGCAACTATCCCCTTTAACGGCCCAGAAATGCTTGTTGGCACTCGCTAACGTTGTTACTAGGAGTAGACTATGGAATCTATTCCAGGCAACGGCGTCAGAAGTGCTTGTAGCAAGTTCGGTCACTATACCTAAAAGAATGAAGCTAAAGCAACTATCTACTAATGTCAAATGGGGTTGGCAATCCCGACACTAGTAGGAGCTAGCTAGGGAGGTTGCAATCTACCAAGGGGAGATTCTGCAAGCACACAGAACTATCGTAGTAGCACTTCGCCTGGGAGTACCAGGTGTCGATTTATTTGATCCATGGTTTTAAATAGCGAGCTAAAGCTAAAGTGTTTAGCGTTTTATAAACTGTAATTAGTGGACTTTAGCGGCAAAATAGCGACAGAATTGTGCATGAACGCAAATAGCGGCACAATTTTTTTCAAGCTATTTCGGGCTATAGCGGCACAAATAGCGGGCTATTTAATTCCATGATTTGATCCCAAGGGAAGGCTAGGGTGGTGTATGAGTCGAGTCAAGGAGGGGATGAGAGTCGAAGAAATAAGAAAAGGAAAAGGGGAGAAGGGAAGAGAGGGGATGAAAGGCTAGAAAGAATATATGTGTTGTTTCAGGACCGGGTCCTTGAAACAGCGGGTTGTCGCACGAACGAAAGCACAAAGCGAAAGCGGAGAACGAACGGTAAAATGGGAAAATAGCTGAAGTGAACAGTGTTCCCCCTCTCCCCCTGGGGAGGTCGGGGGCTTTTTATATTAGACCAGATCAACGTTAACGTACAAGATTGCCCTTCTAACCACTTTGCCAAAATTACAATGATGCCCTACACAACTACCATGTAGCTGTACACCGCCTTCTCCGGCACGAGGGGCACCACCGTAACTTTGTCCACTGACGGGCCCAGCGTCTCCTGGCCCCTTTTCCTGACAGGTGGGCCCGCTCTCCTTGACCCAGGCTTTCGGCGACCTGCGAAAACTTACGAAAAACAAAAGCCGTGAAAGACGAAATCCAGCGCCGCGGACGTCGGGTTCTCTTCGCGCGGAAGTTCCCTTCCGCACGAAGTCTCCGTCTTCCCCCAGCTTTCGGGCCGAAAGCCGCGCTTCTGTGCGAATGCCTGCGTTCGCGCGAGACCGCCACCTTCCCCTGACTCGCGGGCCGAAAGGCACGCTTCCGCGCGAATGCTTCCTTTCGCGCGAATGCACCGCATGCTTCCGCGTGAATGCTTGCTTTCGCGCGAACGCACCGCTTTCTCCCGGTATGCGAGCCGAAAGCCTAGCTACCGCGCGAAAGTTGCCTTTTGCATGAAGACCATTGCTGTTCGGTAAAGCGGGTCAACAGCATCTGCTTTCGCGCGAAAGCTCCATCATCTTTCGGCGTTGCGGGTCGGAGGCGCCTGCGGTCTGGGTGCCGCCCCAACAATAGCCCCTCACGGCCGGATCCGTAAGCTCGCGAGGTTCGACCGTGTTCTTTCGCTAAGGCGCCTACGCCCGCCCAAAAAAAACTTTTGCTTTGTTTCAAAGACAAGTTTTTTTTTACGCAACCGGTTGTCTTTTCATTTTGCTGACACGATGTGACGTTTGCGATCCCGCTGCGATGCTTAATTTTTCGTGCTTAAACGTCTTTTCGTTTTTCTCGAAAACCGTGTGTCATGATGGGATGCCTGTGCGACGCTTAGAACTCCGTGCCCAAACCTCTTTTCGACTTCCTTGGTAGCCGTGCCTAGGCTGTTCATATAAAATCTTGGGCGCTTCGGGTGGGGAAAGCAGCTGGTCAGTCGACGCCTTCCTGCGCTCGCTTCCTCTGTCACGGAGTGTCTCGCCATTCGCTTCACGCTATTCGCTGTCCTTGGCGAAAGCTAGTTTTTGTTTGCTTCGCATCATTCGCTGGTCGACAATTCGCGGTACGTGGCTCACTTTCCTTCTCCTTATTTCCTTTAGTCTTATGTCGTGCGAATTGGCTGTTTAAGCTTGTCTGCTTTTGTTTCAATTTTCGCCTTTTTCCTTTCTTCCCTTCGCTTGCATTGTTTGTTTATTTGTCTTTCACGCCGTGTTAGATGGCGTCTTCCAGCTCGACGTCGACTTCGAGCTCGACTAGCGAAAGTACGGGTGCTACCGAATCTTCCCGCCGCAATGATAGCGGGGAAGTGTCCATCGGATCTGGGGTTGCTCCGCGAGTTCTGGAGCATAGCGGGAGCTTGTCTAACGATGGGGACTCCGGTTTGATTTCGGTCTCGACGGATTGTTCTTTTTATCTCGGCACATCGCGAATAACGGCTGTCAGCTTACAAACAATGGTCGAGAATGGGATCATCTTGCGAATTGTCGTGTCCCTGGAGACGAGGAAGTGCCTATTCCACGACATAACGAAGCCATTGTCTTTCGGGACTACTTCGTAGCTGGTCTTGATTTTCCTCTCGAGGAATTCGTATCGGATGTTCTGTCAGGGTTCGAGATACAGCTTC
Source organism: Coix lacryma-jobi var. lacryma-jobi (assembly GCA_009763385.1). Lineage (NCBI taxonomy): Eukaryota > Viridiplantae > Streptophyta > Magnoliopsida > Poales > Poaceae > Coix > Coix lacryma-jobi. The sequence continues at coordinate 66,318,245 of CM019823.1, read as the reverse complement.
ATCAGCTCACGCCGAATGCGTTTGCCAGGCTCAGTGTTTTCGCACATGCAATGAAGATGCTAGATTGCACCCCGCGGGCTGACGTTTTCGTGCGGTTCTACGACATTCACCGTCGCCCACGAAAGTGAAGGATCCCCTTCTTGGAAGCGAGCTGCCCAGCGAGATTGGTTGCATCAATTTCGTTCCACGGAAAACACGAGGAAGTGTTTCCATTTCGCTTACGTACCGGAACAAATGGCCGGACTGGAACCGCTTTTGGTTCTACTATCGCGTTTGCTCTCGGACGAAAACGTTGCTGCCGAACTAAGTAATGGGGCGAAGAAAGGTTCTCCACTTGTATCGGTCTTGGAGAAATGCCCTGGGAGACACCTTCCGCCTGTCATTCTAAAGGACTCGGAAGCCATTCGATCTGGGGATGCTTTCGCGCTCACTGCGCAGTTTCAGATTAGCCGGGATTTGGTTGAAGAGTGGATGGCCATTGGGATGAATCCGCTCTGCAGTGCCACTTCATTTGAAGACTTCGCAGAAAAAGACGGATATTGGGGGCCCACGCTGCTGCTGGAGAGGCCCGCGGATTACCACGATGACGAAGAATATGTCAAACATATCGAAAAGGAGACCAGGAAGATTTGTGGGCCATACTTACGCAAGGAGAGAATTTCAACTCGGCAACCTCGGCCGTAGTCGACGCCTGAACCGAGCTTTCGATGCTTTGGGCGTTGAGTACGCCGAAAGGCCTCTAGTTGACGAAAGCAAGGATGAGGCCGAAAGTTCGAAAGCTAAAGGGAAAGGGGTAACTCGCCGTGGTGGGCGGAGCGGTGTGGTCCCCCGGCGAAAGGTCACCGAAGTCGGGGCATTCGCATCGGGCGGTTGATCGCCAAACCCTTGCTTACGAGCCAAGGGGGGCACTGGAGTCGATCCCCGACGTTGATCCTGTCGATCAGCCGAGGGCGGTTAGTTTCTTTCCCGAGGTTTTTTTTTTGACTTGCCCGAGGTTTTCGCTCCTCCTTTCCTGGAATCCTCCTTTATGGTATTGACGATTTTTGCGTGTGACTTTGTTTTTGCTTTGTTGTTTGTTTTGCAGAGCTCAATTTTCGCTGCTGGGATGGCGCCGAAAAAGCCGCAAGCGCGCCTCTCCACGTCGGCTTTCGACGACGACGTCTCGGTGGCTGACCTCCCGACATTCACGAAACCCGGTTCACGAAAGGCCCTGGCGGACGCAGATCGGCCGGCGAAGAGGCCGAAAGCACCGCGCGTCGAGTCTGCCGCTCGGAGCTCCGCCGAGCCTGCTGCTCGTGTCTCCGCCGGAGGGGCTGCCCCACGCGAAAGGAGGGCTGGATCTGAGGGAGTGCTGGCTCCCACTGCTGTGGAGAAAGGTAAGTTACACCTTTCGCCGCGACGCATTCGTCTATCGCAGGAGATGGTGGAAGGACAACTTCTTGGCTACGGGCGATTGATTGTCGATGGGGTGCCTTCGGACTACAAGAACCCTTGTTTTTACACCGGCTTGAGTTCGTCGGGCGAGACCGACGAAGCGAGAGAAGAATCTTATCGGATTGCACGTTCTTTGGGTGCAGCCTCCGACGCTCAGCTCGCCTGTCGGATCGACTTTCGTCGGGCAGGAATCCTCCCTGGCGGAAGTGATGACGCCAGCAAGCTCGTGGAATTTTCGCAGAGGGCTTTCGCTGCGCCAGAGGTCGAAAGGGACCTCCTCAAGGTCGACAGCGTAAAGCTTGACGATGCTCTATCGTTTCACTTGGCTAGCGTAAGTTACTCGGGTTGCTTTTGTGCACGTTTGATGTTCGCCTTTCCGCAACGGGGCTGTTGGTCTTTTGGAAAGTGCTAACCTTCGTCTTTTGATTTGATGCTATTCGCAGGCTGCCATCCTCGCCCATAGCCGACATAATCAAAACGACCTTTACATTCGCAAGATCGAGCACGAAAAGGAGGACCTCGACATTTTGGCAAAGAAACTTACAACCGACTTGGAGGTGCAGGCAAAGAAAGCCGAAGATGAGCGCACCTCGCGGAAGGCAAACCAAAAAGAGGTTGAAAAGTTGAAGCGCGAAGCTGGGGACCTCAAGCGGGAGCTTTCGCAGCTGCGAAATGCTCAGGCCGAGAAAGATGAAGTTCTAAAGACGTCTGCCGAGGAGGCTGTCTCCCGCTTCCGCGAATGCCTTCGTAGCATTGGCGTCGAAACGGATGGTCCCTCGGAGCGAACTGCTAACGGCCTTATCCGCTGGCTTCGTTCCGAAATGGAGTCACTTGAAAACCACATGGCTCTAGGCCGAGACTACGCCGCCGTCACCGGCATGAAGGCGATCGGCCACAGCCTGGTCGACGCCGGATGCTCCCACATCGCTGACCTTCCGGTCAAAGAGGTGGATTATTATTGGCGAACCCCGGAGGCGGCGAAAGCTCTGGGCAAAAGATTTTTTGAAGAATTCTGGCTTGCGGGTGGGAACGACATGTCGCTGATGAAGTCCGCCGTGGGTCGCGGAAAGGTATTTTCTTCCTTCTGCTAGAGCTATCGCTTGACTTCCCTGCTGGCTATCACTTTTTTATGCGGTGCCTTGTGGCTTGAGTAGTGAATTTTCTGAGCTGTCGCTTTTTTATGCAGACTCCTGAGGAGAAAACGCGCATCCGGCAGTTGTTTTCGGAGTATATCTCCAAAAAACGGGCGCGCGAAACCGAGCCGGAAGACGAGGCGAGTCCACTCGAGCCGGATGACGGGGCACCCGAAAGCTCGGCCGTTGCTGCTGCCCCGACACGAACGCCCCCCAAGACGCAGCGGTAGACGAGTGACCTTTTTAGAACCCGCTTTTAATGTGTTGGCAACTTGTTGTTTTGGACCTCGTGTAATGTTTTGGAACTTAAATTCGGATGTTGTATCTTGAACAGGGCGCGGATGCGGGAACGCCGGACGTTCTCGACATCTGCCCGTTAATGATTAGATCTGGCGGTATCTGTGTTGGTGGAGATTTGTGGAGGAGCTATCGCTCTAGATTTCCGATGGCGTTGCTTTCGGCTTACATGAGAAAACGTGCTAAAAAGCTTAGACGCACGGAAGAAAGATTACGAGCTTTTTATGAAAGCTTCGACCCGCGCGAACTTGAGTCGAGGCGAATGAAGCGTGAAGCTTCGCGTGCGCCACCAGGCTTCGAGGGTGCCACATTCGTTAAGTTGGAGCCCGAAGATGTCGTGCCTTCGCCGGACGAAAGGCGCTATAGCATTTCCTTGGCCGCGAAAATAGTTCGCGGCCCTGAATTGCAATGTACAACCTTTATCTTAAGCCCGGTGTAAAGAAAAGTGTCGCAGTGTGTTCTACCTTTCGGTGTTAATCGTTATTTGCGAATGTGCGATTTTTATTATTTCGCTTGACGGATGAAGTTCTTTTGCGGAATGATTTAGCTGTTGTCGCTTTACTAGTTCGCGCGATAGTGCTTTTTGGTGCGGGCCCCTCGGCAGGTAGCAAAGACGCGCCCGCCCCCACTCACTTAGGCGAGGGGCGGTAGCATTCGCGCGAGGGAGCTTTCGGCGCGAGCCCCTCGGCCGATAGCAAAGACGCGCCCACCCCCACTCACTTAGGCGAAGGGCGGTAGCATTCGCGCGAAGGAGCTTTTGGTGCGAGCCCCTCGGCCGATAGCAAAGACGCGCCCGCCCCCACTCACTTAGGCGGGGGGCAGTAGCATTCGCGCGAGGGAGCTTTCGGTGCGAGCCCCTCTGCCGATAGCAAAGACGCGCCCGCCCCCACTCACTTAGGCGAGGGGCGGTAGCATTCGCGCGAAGGAGCTTTTGGTGCGAGCCCCTCGGCCGATAGCAAAGACACGCCCGCCCTCATTGACTTAGTCGAGGGGCGGTAGCATTCGCGTGAGGGAGCTTTCGGTGCGAGCCCCTCGGCCGATAGCAAAGACGCACCCCCCCCCACTCACTTAGGCGAGGGGCGGTAGCATTCGCGCGAGGGAGCTTTCGGTGCTAGCCCCTCTGCCGCCGATAGCAAAGACGCGCCCGCCCCCACTCACTTAGGCGAGGGGCGTTAGCATCGCGCGAGGGAGCTTTCGGTGTGAGCCCCTCAGCCGATAGCAAAGACGCGCCCGCCCCCACTCACTTAGGCGAGGGGCGGTAGCATTCGCGCGAGGGAGCTTTCGGTGCGAGCCCCTCGGCCGATAGCGAAGACGCGCCCGCCCCCACTCACTTAGGCGAGGGGCGTTAGCATTCGCACGAGGGAGCTTTCGGTGCGAGCCCCTCGGCCGATAGCAAAGACGCGCCCGCCCCCGCTCAATTAGGCGAGGGGCGTTGGCATTCGCGGGAGGGAGCTTTCGGTGCGAGCCCCTCGCCCGATAGTTAGACTCGCCCGCCCCCAAACACTTAGACGAGGGGCGGTAGCGTTCGCACGAGGAAGCTTTCGGTGCGAGCCCCTCGGCCGATAACAAAGACGCGCCCGCCCCTACTCAATTAGGCGAGGGGCGTTAGCATTCACGCGAGGGAGCTTTCGGTGCGAGCACCTCAGCCGATAACAAAGACGCGCCCGCCCCCACTCAATTAGGCGAGGGGCGTTAGCATTCGCGCGAGGGAGCTTTCGGTGCGAGCCCCTAGCCCGATAGTTTAGACTCGCCCACCCCCAACACTTAGACGAGGGGCGGTAGCGTTCACAGAGAAGCTTTCGGTGCGAGCCCCTCTGCCGATAACAAAGACGCGCCCGCCCCCACTCAATTAGGCGAGGGGCGTTAGCATTCGCGCGAGGGAGCTTTCGGTGCGAGCCCCTCGGCCGATAACAAAGACGCGCCTGCCCCTACTCAATTAGGCGAGGGGCGTTAGCATTCGCGCGAGGGAGCTTTCGGTGCGAGCCCCTCGGCCAATAACAAAGACGCGCCCGCCCCCACTCAATTAGGCGAGGGGCGTTAGCATTCGCGCGAGGGAGCTTTCGGGCGAGCCCCTCGCCCGATAGTTTAGACTCGCCCGCCCCCAAACACTTAGACAAGGGGCGGTAGCGTTCGCACGAGGAAGCTTTCGGTGCGAGCCCCTCGGCCGATAACAAGACGCGCCCGCCCCTACTCAATTAGGCGATGGGCGTTAGCATTCGCGCGAGGGAGCTTTCGGTGCGAGCCCCTCGGCCGATAACAAAGACGCGCCCGCCCCCCTCAATTAGGCGAGGGGCGTTAGCATTCGCGCGAGGGAACTTTCGGTGCGAGCCCCTCGCCCGATAGTTTAGACTCGCCCGCCCCCAAACACTTAGACGAGGGCGGTAGCGTTCGCAAGGAAGCTTTCGGTGCGAGCCCTCGGCCAATAACAAAGACGCGCCCGCCCCTACTCAATTAGGCGAGGGGCGTTAGCATTCGCGCGAGGGAGCTTTCGGTGCGAGCCCCTCGGCCGATAACAAAGACGCGTCCCGCCCCGCTCAATTAGGCGAGGGGCGTTAGCATTCGCGCGAGGGAGCTTTCGGTGCGAGCCCCTCGGCCGATAGTTTAGACTCGCCCACCCCCAAACACTTAGAGAGGGCGGTAGCGTTCGCACGAGGAGCTTTCGGTGCGAGCCAGTCGGCCGATAACAAAGACGCGCCCGCCCCTACTCAATTAGGCGAGGGGCGTTAGCATTCGCGCGAGGGAGCTTTTGGTGCGAGCCCCTCGGCAAATAACAAAGACGCGTCCGCCCCCGCTCAATTAGGCGAGGGGCGTTAGCATTCGCGCGAAGGCGCTTGATAATTCGTTTGACGAAAATGCCTTTATGAACGCAACACGGGGAGCGTACAATCGACTATGATTATGATATTGGTCCTGTTGTCATCTGGCAGCATGCTTGCAGTCGCTCATCTCCTAGCCGCAGCTTGGGATGGACATGTCACTTGATAGGGCCTTTGCCTAAAGTTACTGGATTGGTGACGCTAGCTAAATGCGATGCTGACGACACAATCATCAAAGCGAAACCACGATTCCTGGTGCTTCCTATTCGTACTTTGCTTCTGGGCTAAGTTTTTGGGACTGATGTTTGAAAAGGTTCGACGGCTTTGGATGGCTGGGAGGCTTGCATGTGGATGTCTATTTATATTGCTTCGCCCATGCTGTGAAAGCACTGCATTTAGTCCCTTGGCTGTACTTTTTGGCGTTTGGTGGGTGAAAGTTAATGCATGCAGCATTTGTACTCCTGCATCTGCTGATGCTATCCAGCTGTCCTTGTCGCCTGACAAGGGATGCTCGTCTTGCTTGCAGGCTTTCGTTCTGCCCTCACGTTTCGTCGGAGGGTCGGTTTTCACATAGCCCGCAGGCTTTCGTTCCGCCCTCGCATTTTGTCAGAGGGCCGGCTCTTACATAGCCCGCAGGCTTTCATTCCGCCCTCGCGTTTTGTCGGAGGGTCGGTTTTCACATAGCCCGCAGGCTTTCGTTCCGCCCTCACGTTTTGTCGGAGGGTCGGTTTTCACATAGCCCGCAGGCTTTCGTTCCGCCCTCACGTTTTGTCGGAGGGTCAGTTTTCACATAGCCCGCAGGCTTTCGTTCCGCCCTCACGTTTTGTCGGAGGGTCGGTTTTCACATAGCCCGCAGGCTTTCGTTCCGCCCTCACGTTTTGTCGGAGAGTCGGTTTTCACATAGCCCGCAGGCTTTCGAGATTGTCATTGGATGGAAGGGGTCTCTTTTGCCCTACCTCCTCGACATTCTCTTTTTATCACATTTTGTTGACGAATGTCTCAACCTTATGCTTGGTTGATTTCGTCTTCTACCGAGTCGCGTGACATTTTTGGGGAGTTACGGCTACTTTAGTAATGCAGCGGTTACATTCGGCTGCCTCGTTAAAAAACCTCGCACCCCGATGAAGGGCTTCCCGGGCGAGGAAAAAGAGCACAGCCGACCTTTGATTACAAAAAATGGTGAAAGAGAAAGAGAAATTACACCAAAGTTGAAAAAGAGAAATTACGGGTAGAAACGGCGCAGATTGCTCGCGTTCCATGTGTGGGCTGATTCTTCGCCCTTGTCATTCATCAACCGGAATACAACGGGCGCTGCCATGCTTGCCACGACGAAAGGGCCTTGCCACTGAGATTGCAACTTGCCTTGCTTATCTGGCTGCCGAATGGTGACCATGTCTCCAGGCTTGATGTCCTTTCGGACCATCGTCTTGTCCCTGTGATGCTTCGTTTCGGTGTGGTACTTCTTGAGGTTTTTTGCAGCCTGCAATCTTCTTGTCGATAGTGTCGAGCTCGAGTTGTCTTTGCTCTTCGGTGTTTGGAGCCATTTCAGTTCGAAAGGAGCCCAGCTTTACCTCTTCCGGGGTGACTGCTTCCTCGCCGTAAAGCAATCTGAACGGTGTGAAACCGGTAGCTCTGGATCGTGAGATGTTGTGGCCCCATACGGCTGTTGTTAAAGTGTTGGCCCACTTTCCTTTCGGCGAGTCATACAAAGTTTTCGATATTGCTGAAAAAATTAGGCCATTGGCTCTCTCGACAGCCCCGTTCGCTTGCGGGTAATTTAATGAGGCGAAGTTAAGCCTGATGCTGATCTCGTCGCAGAAACTCCTGAATTCGGCACAATCAAACTGCTTGCCATTGTCGCAAGTGATGAAAGAGGGGACGCCGAAACGGTAGATTATCCTCTGCCAGACAAATTTGGTTAAGGAGGTGGAAGTTATGCTGGCGAGGGCTTTCGCTTCCACCCTCTTAGTGAAGTACTCAAGAGCGACTGCTGCGAAACGCAGGTTACCCAGAGCTACGGTAGCGGACCGACTATGTCGATGCCCCACCCTTGCAAGGGCCAAGTCGGCACTATCAGCGTGGTTGCGTTTGCTGGGGCTTTCTGGTTTTTGGCGAACATCTGGCAGCCTTTGCAACGTTTGACCAGCTCTCTGGCGTCCGATGCGGCGAAAGGCTAGTAGAATCCTTGCCTCATTGCTCTGTGTGCTATTTCGTGAGGCCCTCTGTGCGCTCCGCACATTCCGGCATGCATTTCTTTTCTGAATCCTTCGCTTCCTCTTCTTTCATTCAGAAGAGGAGCTGTTATCCCATTTTGAACAACTGCTCTCCGATGATTGAGTAACCTTTCGCTCTGCTGGCCATTCTTTCGGTATCCTTCTTGGACTCTGGCTCGTATGTCCCGGCTAGATAAGCGAATATTTGCGACCTCCAGTCATCACTGACGATAGCATGTACCGAACTTGGATGGTCTTCCTCCTCTTTGACTGCTTTGGCCGAAAGGATTTGATAGAACACGTCTGGTGGTAGAGGCAGATTTTGTGCTGCAGCCTTTGCTAATTCGTCTGCCTCTACGTTTTCGGCGCTTGGAATATGACGTAAGGTGAAACCCGTGAAATACTTCTCCATTCTTCTGATTGCAGCCAGATATTTGGCTAGTTCTGGTTCTCTTGCTGTGAAATCCTTTTCGACGTGACCAACAACGACTTGGGAATCCGACTTGACTACGCATCTTCTCGCTCCGACTGCACGGAGCTTTCGTAATCCCAACAGCACGGCTTCATATTCGGCTGTGTTGTTGGTCGTGAGGAATTGCAATCTTGCGGCAAATCTTACCTTCGGTCCTCTTGGTGGTGTAAGGATCGCTGAGATTCCGGCTCCAGCCATTCCCCATGCGCCGTCACAATTCACAATCCACACGGGCTCCTCGAATTCGAGTGTTGTGTCGAAAGCGGCGGGAGTCCAATCTGCTATGAAATCCGCCAATGCTTGCGACTTGATTGCGGATCGGTGCTGGTAATCGATCACATATTCGTTGAGCTCTGCCGCCCACTTGCCGATTCAGCCGATAGCTTCGTTGTTGCGGAACAAGGCTTCCAATGGCTGAGCCGATAGGACTATGATGTGGCGAGACTGAAAGTAGTGCTTTAGCTTTCTAGAAGCCATTACCACTGTATATGCTATCTTCTCTAGCTCTGAGTAGTTTAGTTTTGCACCCGAAAGGGCCTCGGAAACGAAGTAGATCGGGAACTGCGTCATCTTGTTTCCATGCTCCTTCTCTTCCACCAGTACTGCACTTACGGTGGTATGAGATGCTGCGAGATACAACAAGAGCGTCGCTTCCGGCGATGGTTTGGACAGCGTGGTTAGCTTGGTCAAATACTCCTTTAGCTGCTGAAAAGCTTGGTGCTGCTCTTCCCCCCAATCGAAAGGGTCGGAGCTACGCAGAGTTCAGAGAAAGGCAGCCCTTTTTCGGCGGACCTTGCGATGAATCTGTTCAAAGAAGCCAGCCTTCCTGTCAACTTTTGCACTTGCTTTCGGTTTGAGGGTGGTTGCATATTGATGATTGCCGCTATCTTGTCAGGGTTGGCTTCAATTCCCCTTGCCGATACTAGACAACCCAGGAGCTTGCCTTTCTTGATGCCGAAAATACACTTGTCAGGGTTGAGCTTCAGACCGCTTTTTCGGAGATTGCCGAAAGTCTCGAGCAAGTCCGCTTGATGATCTTCCTGTCTATCGCTCTTGACCACTATATCGTCAACGTAAGCCAACAAGTTTTTCTTTTGCTTCTGGCTTTCGAACACTTTGTCAGTCATCCGTGAGAAAGTCGGACCTGCATTCCGCAGCCCTTCCGGCATTCGCCGATAGCAGTAAGTACCCATAGGGGTGATGAAACTGGTTTTCTTCTCATCGTCGGGATGAAGCCAAATCTGGTGATAGCCGAAAAACAATCTAGCAAACTCATTATTTCACAACCAGATGCAATGTCGACAAGCTTGTCGATACGAGGCAAAGGATACGGATCCTTTGGGCAACTTGTTGAGGTCGGTGAAATCGACGCACATTCACCATTTTACATTCTTCTTCTTCACCAAAACAACATTCGCCAGCCATTCGGGATACTGGACTGGTCGGATTACTCCCGCATCGAGTAATCTTTGCTCTTCGGCTTTCGCCGCATCTGCTCTTTCGTTCGACATCTTTCTCAGTTTTTGCTTTCTGGGCTTAGCGCCGCTTGCGACGTTCAAACTGTGCTAGGCGAGGTCCCTGCTGACGCCTTGCAAGTCGTTTGCTGACCAAGCGAAAATGTCGTCATTGTTCGCGAGGAAGGATGCCAGAGCGTTTCTTTCTTCTTTCGGCATGCTTGACCCAATGTGCACAGTTCTTTCGGGCCTGGAGGCCACGAGCGGAATCTTTACGGTTTCCTCGGCTGCCCCGACCTTGCATTCCGTCGGGCTGGCGATAGCACGCTCTTCGGTGGTTGCTTGCGATTCATTTTTATTCGCCACCTCATTGATAAGGCTGTAGCCTGGGGTTGGCCTTCCCTCAATTCTTCTAGAGGCTTGCTGGTCTCCGTGTACAGTGATAATGCCGAAAGGAGATGTCATTTTCATGCACAGGTAGCTTTGCTTAATGACGACGTCAAACCTGTTGGTGAAGCCTCTGCCGAAAATGGCAGTGTAGGGATAGTCCATGTTTACTATGTCCAATGTCAGTGTTTCGGTGCGGACTCTCTCTCCTTCGGCGAAAGATACAGGGACTTGCTTTTTGCCGATAGCGTCAATTTTCCTTCCTCCGAACCCATACAGTGAATTGCCGGCAGGGTCCAGACTGCGCCTGTCGAATCCCATAGCTTCAAAAGCTTAGACGAATAAGATGTCAGCTGAGCTTCCAGTGTCAATCAGAATATTGTGCAAGGTGAAACCGGCCACATTGGCCGTGGCGACGAAAGCGTCACAATGCGGGTAGTCGCGGACTTTGAAATCGGACTCATCAAAACATATCGGCGCTAGCGACCAAGCTTGCCTGTTCAGTGGAAGCCTTGGTGATACCGTCTGGACCCTTCGGTGATAGTCCTTTCTCGCCCTTTTACTTTCGTGCTCCAAGTTGGATCCCCCATGATGGCGAAAATGTGCCCTCTTGACGAAAGGATGTTGTTGATTGCGCTAGTTTCATTTTCCATCTCCTGCACCTGCTGGAAACCCGGCTGTGCTTGCTGCCCCTGAGGTTGGGTCTGAACTGGAAGCGCTGGCGGCGGCGTTGGCTGACGCTGATAGTGCATAGGTGACGAAACTGCCACCGATTGTGGTGCGAAGACCGGAAGCTGGTAACTCTGATACGCCGGATTGTACCAATGCAAGTTTTGGGGATGCATGTACTACGGGGGTGCCTAGGCGTGCTTGCGTAATTGCCGCATGCTGCTGCCGGGTCTCGCAAATGACGCAATATGGTGGTGAAGGGTCGAGATGGCGGACTAGAGGGGGGTGAATAGTCCTTTTTAAAACTTAAACTTAATCGGAGCGGCTAACCGAAACAAATACGGAATTAAAACTATCGGTCTAGCCAAGACTACACCCCTCTACTTATACTCTATGACACCTTATAAAAGATCCTAGACAATGCAAATAAGGTGTCGTGCTAGCTAGAGCTCACCTTAACAATTCTAGCTTGCAAGGTTACACAAACCTAAGCAACTAGTACTCAAACAACGGGGAGCTCCTACTCATGCCACTAAGCAAAAGCACAAAGCCTAAGCTCACTAGCAATGCTCAATAACAAGGCTACACAAGCCAAATTAGAGAGCTCAACTTAGCTACACAAACTAAGCAATGTGACTAGCAAGACTACAAGTCAACTAGTCACTCATGGGATCAACTTCTATGCTACACAAGCAAGGAAGGTAACTAGCATGCTACACAAGCTAACTAATCATAAGAGCAACTACACTAGCACATGTATATGAACAAGTAAATACAAGCTAGTGAAAGGAGTTTGCAAACCACCGAGAAGATGAACACGAAGTTGACACGGTGATTTTTCTCCCGAGGTTCACTTGGTTGCCACCAAGCTAGTCCCCGTTGTGTCGACCACACACTTTGGTAGTTCGGCGGCTAATAGGCACCACACCTAGCTCGACACTCGAGCGCCGCAAGAACTCACCCACAAGTGAGGGTAACTCAATGACACGCGCAATCCACTAGAGTTGCTCTTCGCGATCCCCGCGGGGCGAGCACAATGCCCCTCACAATCCTTCTCCGGAGCCACGCACAATCTTCACGCGGGCTTCACGACGGAGACTCGATCACCAAGCCGTCTAGGAGGTGGCAACCTCCAAGAGTAATAAGCACCACCGGCTTGCAACTCGAACACCTAGTGCCACTCGATGCAATCTCTCAAAGCAACGCACTAGAATCGCTCGCTCGCAATAGATTCGCACACTAGCAAGCGCAAGCGAGTTAGAGGGCTCCCAAGCACATCCACACAAGCCACCAAGGCTTTGGAGTGCACCAACCGCCAGCCCAAAGCCGGCCCCAACGACTATATATAGAGGGGAGCGGCCAACTAGCCGTTTCCCTTTTCTGCGCTTGGTCGGTAGTACCGACCCCTCCTGGCGGTACTACCGGCTTAGTCAAACTAGCCGTTACCACACGACCCGCTGATTTAGGCGAAGCACCGACTCTGGTCGGTACCTCCGAGGTCGGTAGTACCGAGGTCATGGCGGTACTACCGCCAGGCCAAAAAACGCCGCGAACAGAGAGTTCTGCGAAAACCAGCCACTACCGACCTTGCGTCGGTACCACCGCGGGCGGTAGTACCGAGGTAATGGCGGTACTACCGGTAGGTCTTTTTCAAAAACACACAGAGAGCTCTGCAAACTCCTCAGGGCCACGGTACCACCGACCATCCGGTCGGTACCACCGCCGGCGGTAGTACCGAGGTAATAGCGGTACCACCGCCAGGCCAAAAACGCCCAACACAGAGAGGGCTGCACGCAGCACCTATGGGCGGTACCACCGACCACCCTGGTCGGTACCAACGACTATACACAGAAAACTCCATTTTCTTCTCTGTGTTGATCCAAACCAACTCCAACAACTTCTCCTTTGCAAATGTGCTAACACCAACATGTACAACATCATGTGCATGTGTGTTAGCATTTTCACAAACATATTCAAAGGATTTTCACTTGCTCTCACCACGCCACTCGATCTTAGTAACATCGCAAAGTTAGATCGCTCAAGTGGCACTAGATGACCGATATGCAAACAAGTTTGCTCCTCTTAATAGTACGGCCATCTATCCTAAACCCGGTCATAATCTTCTCTACACACCTATGACCGGTGAAAAGAAATGCCCTACAAATATACCTTTGCCTTGCGCATTCCATTCCATCTCCTCCGGTGTTGATGCAACACATGCACCAACCTCTTCATCAAATGATATGATCCACTTCATATCATCACATGGCCTCCATGGTTCATCGCTCTTGACATCACTTGCTCTTCACCATCGCTTCGGTCCTTCGGCGCCAAGTCTCGCTTAAGCCTCCGACACTCGGTACCAACGGCTTCAAAGCCTCAACTTGCCCTTCACCTTCGCAACCGGTCCATCAAGCCAAGTCTTGCCTTGATCTTCACCATCTTAGCCACATGACTCCATGTCATGTTTCATGTGCATTAAGCTCCTTCTTCACATGTGTGAGCCTTGCAATATCTTCCAAGCCATTTCTCCTTTATGGCATATGTTGCTCACACATGATCACCTATGGACTAATCACCTGTGTAATTCACTTCAAACACCATTAGTCCACCTAAAGTTGTCACTCAATTACCAAAACCAAACTAGGACCTTTCAATCTCCCCCTTTTTGGTAATTGATGACAACTCTACAAAGATATGGAAATTAAGCTCATTGGATTCTATGTTACTTATCCAACATTAAGACCATATGAAAATTTGGATAAGCACCATACAACCCGACATGGTAGTGTTAACTCCCCCTACATGTGTGCTCAAATGGTTTGGTTTCAAGCTTGCACACATGCATAAGTATGAGATTTGTGGGAGTGTTAGCACTACTAAGTGATGCTAAGGTATACATGATGAAATTTTACCTTTGAAGCGTGCATACCACATTTTGATTCATCCTTAGCATCGACCTTGCTAGAAACAAGTGAAACTAGATACCACATGAGATCAACATTATAATCAAGGTTCTAGTTACCACTTGCTACACTAAGACTATGCTCTAAATACCAAAAGAAGGAAGCAATCATCATCCAAGTCTTAGTTCTAGCAAATATTACACACAAGCATGTAGGAAAGTAAAACATATGCAATGTGAGCAAGCAAATGTAATGCACAAACAAACGCATCAAACATGTATTCATGAGCTTGCTCCCCCTACTTGTGTGCTCTCTTTGTCCAAGAATTTTGATCCTTCCGCATTATCCAATCTTGCTCCCTTTTTGATCCATGTCCATCTTCTTTTCTTGACTTCTCCCCTTTGTCCTTGACATATCATAAATGACATATCTTTGCCACAATTTCTCCCCCTTTGTCATCAATGACCACAAAAGGTATGCTTCTCTTGATACAAAGAGTTGGACTAGGGTAGATGGTTGATACTTGAGTCTTCATTTTTTATGGACACCACCATATGTGTTGGAATGACACCATGTGTAGGATCTTTGACCTTGATACCAATTGGTGGGGCACCTTCCCTATGTCATAGCATGGGTCATCCACTTGAGCTTGAGCTCTTGTTGGTGATGGATCTTTGCTTGATTTGATCACTTAAAGTTGAGGATCACTTGAAGTCTTGTAGGATACCACTTGAATAAAAAGTTTAACTTGATATCCATTTGCATTATTATCTTCTTCTTGAACTCTTGTCATCTTCATGAGCTTCTCATTTGTGACTTGAACTAGGCAATATTGCACAAGATATCTAACTCGGTTTGCTCTAGAGTAAGCTTCTTCACACATTTTTCAATGGTTATCTTACTCATGTTGAATTAGACACTTGAAAGTTCATCTTCTAGATCAAGTACTTGGGTTCACTAGCTCATGAACAACTCATATACTAACCACTAGATCATATAATCAAACAAGCAATAGTGGTAGGCAATGAATTTAAACTTTCCAATTGTTATGCATGATCCTATTGAACATGTACTATATGCACTAACCGCATACTAGTAAGAGATGAATATGATCATGCACATTACAATGATACCTTTGCTATCTTGGAGTAGAGGATAGTCATTTGATTCCATTAAGCTCCAAATAGCAATGTGAAGTCCATGGTGAAGACCAATATATACCAATGATAGAACAAATCTTCACTCATATGATTAAGTGCACTATCTTGTTGTGATTGGCTTGCTTCTTCATTTGAACATAGCTGCATATGAATACCACTTGAATTGACATGATTTGCTTTTCTATCTTGCAATGTTGCTTGCTTTGCTTGGTCAATCCTTTCATTGCTTCAAAAAGCATCTCAAATATCCTTCGAATCACCCTTCCATATTAGCCTTCCAAGTATCATACTTGGTTAACCTACCAAAGGCGGCAAGCCCCTGCAAAAGGGAGAAGTGACCTCTCTCCAAAGAATCATCCTTGATACTCACTTGAATTGACTTTGTTTGATTGATCCATTTGAACTCTTCTAGAAATGTGATTTTGAATCCTTCTTTGAGTTCTTTTCTTTCTTCCTAAAGATCTTCAATTGATACTAGAACTTGATCTTTATCTTCATCTTGATGTTGGTCTTGATCTTCAATTTGAGTACCAAATGTGTGCCAATACACTTCCCAATTAAATGAACTTGTACTCATATTTGCCATACTTCTAGCTCATCTCAAAACCAAACATAGGTCCCTCAACCATTTTATAAACATGATTCCAACTTGAGGGCCTTTCAATCAAAGTGACTCTAGATCAATCTAATATTTGTCACTTTTCTGGCAGATTCTGTCCTTCTCAAAGGAACATGCATACCTCCCAAAATATAAGTTCAATGACCATGAAATTTGGTGGAGATGTGCTTCTCTAGGAGTTCTAGCAGCCATAAAATTTGAGCTTCATTGGCTTTCTAGATTGCTACCAGATTTCAATTCTTTCCATAGTACTACATGCTGAAAATGCTGCACTATAGTTGACAAGATCTACTCCAAAACCAAAGTACATCTTATCCAATAATTATGAATTTTGCACAGCAACTAATATCATAAGTGTAGAGCATGTGTACCAAATTTCAAGCTAATCCAAAAATATTTGATCATCCAAACATGGCTATCTTCTCAGCTCACTCAGATTTTGCAATATTGAATGAACACTTTGAGCAATTGAGCTATACTCTACCAATTTAAATCAAACTTGAAGCTAACTTGTTTGAAAAATTTCACAAGACATACATCCATTCAAATCACTTACTAAAAGAAGTCTCATGAACATATCCAATCAAACTAACTCAAACTTGATCACTAAGCAATTTATCCATTCAATCATCTTATAGCAAGCAACATATGCATATATATCCAATTCAATCAACTCATATGCATCTAAAAGAACATGATCAACTAGAGATATACCTTAGTAGCTCATGATCATCAAATAGCAAGCTTCAACTCAATTGTTTGCAAGCCTTCAAATATTTCCAAACAACCACCACAACTTGAACTTTTGCACTTGTTCGTTGTAGCACTTGGACTTCACTTCACTTCACTTGGCATTGGGATGATAATAGCAATAAGCTTCATTTCTTGACTCAATCACATGATGAATAATATGAAATCAATTGAATCAAGCCTCCCATGCCATGGTACCTACACACATTCATCCACTTTTTGATGGTACCCAAACTAGTTTGGGTCCTCTCAAATTAGGTGCAACATACTTAGGCAATGCCTTAGTATGAGTAGCGGGATGTTTTGCAATAGCAACTAATGTGGTACCATTGTCATCCTTTCTAAGCACAATATCATTATCAATTGAAATAGGCTTAGAAGTCATACCTAGGGGACATGAATTTGCCATGTGTCCCCTTTCCCGGCATGAGTAGCAACTTCTCTTTAATTGAGCCTTCTCTTCTTTGCTCATTTGTTGCTTCTCATTGCCTTGCCTCTCATGAGTTGCTTGAGCCTTCTTCTCAAGCTTGTTAGGACACTTTGAGGCAAAGTGTCCCATATCACCACACTTGTAGCACTTGATGTGAGCCAAATCTTTCTTCTTTTCTTCATTCTTGCTCATCATCATTTTGGCATCTTGAATGTGAGTTGGATGCCTTGCTCTTCCGCCCCTTCTTGTTTTCTTCTTCTTCATCAAGTCACCATCATGATGGTTGTTCTTGATTTGAACTTGGGGCTTCTTCTTGTTGGGGCAAGCTTTTGCAAAATGTCCCATCTCATGGCATTGATAGCACATGAAATGAGATAGCTTTTCTTGTTCTTGCTTCTTTATTTTTCTTTCATATCTTCTCTTGCCCCATCTCTTGTCTTTGACATTGCTTTTATTGAAGCCAATGCCACTTTTGTCACCATAGCTTCTTTGATTCTTCATCATGTGCTCATGGGTGACCTTTGATTTACACCACCTCTCTAACTTGTTGCTCAAGTTCTTCACTTCACTTTTGAGCTCATTGTTCTCCTTCAAAAGGTTAGTCTCACAAGACAAAGAAGTAGAACAAGCATTTAAATGTGAAGAACATGGCATAGCTAATAAATCATCACAAGAGGTGGATACATGCTTCTTGCCTACATCACATGGGTTAGCAACATTTTGCAATTGATCATTTGATCCATGTGACGAGCTCTCATTATTTTTAATTTTCTTTGAAAGCTCCTTAATGAGAGAGCCATACTTTTCAATTAAATCATCATGTGAAGCTTTAAGAACATCAAGTAAGCGCTTATGTTCTTCACATGAGTTCTTTAGAAATGAGTTTTCATTTGCTAATTTCATTGTTTTATTTTTCTCATTTTCTAAAGACATGGTCATGCTAGCAAGTCTACTAACAAGCTCATCATATGAATCAACATGATCAACCACATTTGCATTAAATACCTTGGTGTCACCTTGTGACATGAAGCAATGTGGTGATGGGCTTGTAGTAGTATCACAATCATCGCCCGAGCATGAGCCATCAACATCATCAAGTGTGCTTGGAGTAGAATCATTACTTGCAACACTTGAATCATCACCATCAACCTTGTCAAGTGAGCTTGTTGTAGATCGATCATCATCATCATCACTTGACCATGAGGTGGAGCAATCTTCCGTAACTACCAAGTTGTGGTCGTGCTCAACATCCTCATGTGCCACCACCTTGGTCTCATCCTCCTTGAACTTGCCATCATGCCATGTAGATGAGTCACCGAAGGTGTGCTTGATGGATTCCCACATCTCATGGGCGGTCCCTTTGGAGTTTATCTTATAAAACAACTCAAAACTCAATGCATCGATTAGATAACAAAAAGCATTTGCATCAAGTTCAAAGAGATCCTTTTGAGCTTTGGTGAGATTTCTATGGTCCAAAACATGAGTGAGACCACTAGTGACAATCCACCAAAACTTTGGCCCCTTTGCACGAAAATGATCAAGCATATGGTGTTTCCATTGTGCAAAGTGTGTGCCATCAAAAATATGTGTATCACACACATCATCTAGCCCACTAGACGCCATCCTCTCGGGTCGGTGAAGACCACAAATGAGAGACCTCGCTCCGATACCAATTGAAGGGTCGAGATGGCGGACTAGAGGGGGGGTGAATAGTCCTTTTTAAAACTTAAACTTAATCGGAGCGGCTAACCGAAACAAATACGGAATTAAAACTATCGGTCTAGCCAAGACTACACCCCTCTACTTATACTCTATGACACCTTATAAAAGATCCTAGACAATGCAAATAAGGTGTCGTGCTAGCTAGAGCTCACCTTAACAATTCTAGCTTGCAAGGTTACACAAACCTAAGCAACTAGTACTCAAACAACGGGGGAGCTCCTACTCATGCCACTAAGCAAAAGCACAAAGCCTAAGCTCACTAGCAATGCTCAATAACAAGGCTACACAAGCCAAATTAGAGAGCTCAACTTAGCTACACAAACTAAGCAATGTGACTAGCAAGACTACAAGTCAACTAGTCACTCATGGGATCAACTTCTATGCTACACAAGCAAGGAAGGTAACTAGCATGCTACACAAGCTAACTAATCATAAGAGCAACTACACTAGCACATGTATATGAACAAGTAAATACAAGCTAGTGAAAGGAGTTTGCAAACCACCGAGAAGATGAACACGAAGTTGACACGGTGATTTTTCTCCCGAGGTTCACTTGGTTGCCACCAAGCTAGTCCCCGTTGTGTCGACCACACACTTTGGTAGTTCGGCGGCTAATAGGCACCACACCTAGCTCGACACTCGAGCGCCGCAAGAACTCACCCACAAGTGAGGGTAACTCAATGACACGCGCAATCCACTAGAGTTGCTCTTCACGATCCCCGCGGGGCGAGCACAATGCCCCTCACAATCCTTCTCCGGAGCCACGCACAATCTTCACGCGGGCTTCACGACGGAGACTCGATCACCAAGCCGTCTAGGAGGTGGCAACCTCCAAGAGTAATAAGCACCACCGGCTTGCAACTCGAACACCTAGTGCCACTCGATGCAATCTCTCAAAGCAACGCACTAGAATCGCTCGCTCGCAATAGATTCGCACACTAGCAAGCACAAGCGAGTTAGAGGGCTCCCAAGCACATCCACACAAGCCACCAAGGCTTTGGAGTGCACCA
The DNA here is from genome assembly GCA_009763385.1 of Coix lacryma-jobi var. lacryma-jobi. Classification (NCBI taxonomy): domain Eukaryota; kingdom Viridiplantae; phylum Streptophyta; class Magnoliopsida; order Poales; family Poaceae; genus Coix; species Coix lacryma-jobi. The sequence continues at coordinate 66,298,773 of CM019823.1, read as the reverse complement.
ACCGCCAGCCCAAAGCCGGCCCCAACGACTATATATAGAGGGGAGCGGCCAACTAGCCGTTTCCCCTTTTCTGCGCTTGGTCGGTAGTACCGACCCCTCCTGGGCGGTACTACCGGCTTAGTCAAACTAGCCGTTACCACACGACCCGCTGATTTAGGCGAAGCACCGACTCTGGTCGGTACCTCCGAGGTCGGTAGTACCGAGGTCATGGCGGTACTACCGCCAGGCCAAAAAACGCCGCGAACAGAGAGTTCTGCGAAAAACCAGCCACTACCGACCTTGCGTCGGTACCACCGCGGGCGGTAGTACCGAGGTAATGGCGGTACTACCGGTAGGTCTTTTTCAAAAACACACAGAGATCTCTGCAAAACTCCTCAGGGCCACGGTACCACCGACCATCCGGTCGGTACCACCGCCGGCGGTAGTACCGAGGTAATAGCGGTACCACCGCCAGGCCAAAAACACCCCAACACAGAGAGGGCTGCACGCAGCACCTATGGGCGGTACCACTGACCACCCTGGTCGGTACCACCGACTATACACAGAAAACTCCATTTTCTTCTCTGTGTTGATCCAAACCAACTCCAACAACTTCTCCTTTGCAAATGTGCTAACACCAACAAGTGTACAACATCATGTGCATGTGTGTTAGCATTTTCACAAACATATTCAAAGGATTTTCACTTGCTCTCACCACGCCACTCGATCTTAGTAACATCGCAAAGTTAGATCGCTCAAGTGGCACTAGATGACCGATATGCAAACAAGTTTGCTCCTCTTAATAGTACGGCCATCTATCCTAAACCCGGTCATAATCTTCTCTACACACCTATGACCGGTGAAAAGAAATGCCCTACAAATATACCTTTGCCTTGCGCATTCCATTCCATCTCCTCCGGTGTTGATGCAACACATGCACCAACCTCTTCATCAAATGATATGATCCACTTCATATCATCACATGGCCTCCATGGTTCATCGCTCTTGACATCACTTGCTCTTCACCATCGCTTCGGTCCTTCGGCGCCAAGTCTCGCTTAAGCCTCCCGACACTCGGTACCAACGGCTTCAAAGCCTCAACTTGCCCTTCACCTTCGCAACCGGTCCATCAAGCCAAGTCTTGCCTTGATCTTCACCATCTTAGCCACATGACTCCATGTCATGTTTCATGTGCATTAAGCTCCTTCTTCACATGTGTGAGCCTTGCAATATCTTCCAAGCCATTTCTCCTTTATGGCATATGTTGCTCACACATGATCACCTATGGACTAATCACCTGTGTAATTCACTTCAAACACCATTAGTCCACCTAAAGTTGTCACTCAATTACCAAAACCAAACTAGGACCTTTCAGGTGGCCTGGGTCCTCTTCCGCGGCCTCTGCCGTCTCGACCGCCGCGTCCTCCGCGGAAAGGCTGATCAAACCCTCTTTGGTGCTGAAAGTCGGCCATATCGGGCCTCTCCGTACCTGCCGCTGATTGCGCTGGTTCTTCCTGTAAACTGTTGATTGACCGAAAGGGCCTAACAATTCTTTGATTTGGCACGGGCGGTGGTCGACTTGCTTTCGTCGCTTGCCTCTGCATCATTCGGGCAGCCTTACGTCGCCGAAAGTCGTCATCCGACCTCGCGTACGCATTCATCACATCGAACAATTCCTTAACATCTTTCGGTGGCTCTCTCGACAGGTGAGCGGCGCACTGTCCGGTCCCCAAGCCTTCGATGGCTGCTGCGATCACCGCGGCTTCCGGCACATTCGGCGCTTGGGCCTTCAACTGGATGAAGCGTTTGAGGTACTCAGATAGGGGCTCATCGTCTTGCTGGGTGCAATTCATGAGGTCCCTCGTGGTCTTGACATCCGGCCGGAATCCTTGGAAGGTAGCAAGCAATTCGGCTTTCAACTGAGCCCACGAATAGATGGACAGTGGCTTGAGAGTTGTGTACCAATCATGAGCCACGTCTTCGACCGCCAAGATGAGAGATTTTGCTAGAGCCTGATTGTCCCCGCCTGCCGAAAAGACAGCTGTCTCGTAACTTGCCAAGAATTTGCGTGGATTCGCTTTACCGTCGAAAGTCGGAATACGCGGCTTATAGCTGAGCGGCCACGGATGGGCTTGCAACTCCCTCGAGAGCGGAGAGGTTTCGTCGATGGCGTTGCCGAAAGCCGGCGGTTGCTCTTGCCTTGGTATGAATATATTTTCCTGGGCTATCGGGATTGGGTCCGCCCCAGCCCTCTCCAGCTCTTGAATTTCCGTCTCGAGTTGCCTTCTCTGTGCCTTAGCTCACCGAATGGCGTTGCGAGTTTCATCCTCTCTTGCTTTTGCTGCTAACCGCTGCTGTAGCTGATCTCTTTGCGACAACAGCCTCTCGATTTTGTCTTGCTGTTGTGCCAACGTCTTGATTGCTTGGGCGTGTCTTGTGATTTTGTCAGCAGCATCATCCTCTTCACCGAATTCGTCCTCGACAAGTCCTTCCGGTGTTCCATCTCTGCCGAAAGTACGCTGATCCTGGGGTTGTACATTCTGGCTGGTCGATGCTCCCGGTCCCTGCTGTGGCTGGGTCTCTATCGCTAGAGCGCCGCCGAAAGCTGGTGGCTCGTTGGCTGTGCTTGGTGGGACTTGGCTGGCTGGAACTGAAGCCGCGATGGTGCCGGAGGCATCCTTCCTCGCGGCGATAGTCTCCAGATTGTCGACCGCTTTTGGCGCTTTCCTTGGTGGCATGGTAAGCTCGGGCGACAACCACGGTGGGCGCCAATGTTGTTTCAGGACCGGGTCCTTGAAACAGCGGGTTGTCGCACGAACGAAAGCACAAAGCGAAAGCGGAGAACGAACGGTAAAATGGGAAAATAGCTGAAGTGAACAGTGTTCCCCCCTCTCCCCCTGGGGAGGTCGGGGGCTTTTTATATTAGACCAGATCAATGTTAACGGGCAAGATTGCCCTTCTAACCACTTTGCCAAAATTACAATGATGCCCTACACAACTACCATGTAGCTGTACACCGCCTTCTCCGGCACGAGGGGCACCACCGTAACTTTGTCCACTGACGGGCCCAGCGTCTCCCAGCCCCTTTTCCTGACAGGTGGGCCCGCTCTCCTTGACCCAAGCTTTCGGCGACCTGCGAAAACTTACGAAAAACAAAAGCCGTGAAAGACGAAATCCAGCGCCGCGGACGTCGGGTTCTCTTCGTGCGGAAGTTCCCTTCCGCACGAAGTCTCCGTCTTCCCCCAGCTTTCGGGCCGAAAGGCGCGCTTCTGCGCGAATGCCTGCGTTCGCGCGAGACCGCCACCTTCCCCTGACTCGCGGGCCGAAAGGCACGCTTCCGCGCGAATGCTTCCTTTCGCGTGAACGCACCGCACGCTTCCCCGCGAATGCTTGCTTTCGCGCGAACGCACCGCTTTCTCCCGGTCTGCGAGCCGAAAGCCTAGCTACCGCGCGAAAGTTGCCTTTTGCATGAAGACCGTTGCTGTTCGGTAAAGCGGGTCAACAGCATCTGCTTCCGCGAGAATGATTTGTTTCGCGCGAAAGCTCCATCATCTTTCGGCGTTGCGGGTCGGAGGCGCCTGCTATCTGGGTGCCGCCCCAACAATATGGATGGATAGGTAAGGATGAAATGGATGGCTAAAGTAAGGTGGATGGATAGGTGGATAAAGGGATTAGGATAACTAAGGATGACTAACTAATAACTACTAACTACTAATGACTAATCCTAGATAACCACAAAGCAAGATAACTATGAAGCAGGACAGTTACGAAGCAAGGCAGGCAAAAGTCAATAAAGCAACTAAGTTGAGTATAGTTTTATTCCTATCTTGTCAAGTATCGAGGCGTACTAGCCTTTACCACTTACTTAGGTTGAACGCTAGCACAATGAGCCTTACTGTTAAACTGGGCCAACTACGTGGTGGAATTCAAGGCGCACAGGGCTGTCACCACCTGCTTGCTACCACAGCTATCCGGGGGTCCAGCCGTATCTGAAGGTAAGTCTATAACTAAGCACCACGCTTAACTATATTCTAACTATCTCTATCCTAGCTTTGAATAGAGACACCCTTGCGGACGTTAGAGCAAATACTTGACTTAATAAGATAAACACTAAACTAACTAAGCAACCTATTGGCAAAGATCAATCACTAAGCGCACTAGAGATTAACTACTATGGCTAAGTGAATTGAACTGTAGGGATAACTAGGTCACACTCAAGGCACTTGATAAAGTAATACTGAAAGTAATACTAAAGTAATATTGGAAAAATGATAAGTGTACCTGAGATATAAGAGAGCAAACCAGACCACAGACGCCGGGAAATCAACCAACCTCCGATGCCAGTCACTTGCACCCGCTTCTCTCTTAGCAAGCTCTATGCTACTATACCCCTGGTCAGGGCTGAGCTGTGCTAAACTAAGAGCCGCGCTGCAGCGAGGGCACTAGAGCTATGCTCTCTCTACTAGCTAACTTACTTGCCTAAGCTCTCTAAGCTTCTAATGGGTCCTGGTTGGCGGGCGCCACCTCACTCGGGCCCAAATGGGTCCTGGTGAGTGGGCTTGTCTCCTGGTGGGTCCATTCTCCAAATTTGGTCCAAATTCCTGCATTCAAATAAAAATCTATGGACATGTGGAATTCAGTTAGTTTGAAACCTATTTGACTACATTTCATGCCTTTTTGGTGAATTTTAGGGTAAAATGTTGATGGTAAAACAGGTGTTTAAGGACCATCAATAGTGACCACCCAGGGCCAATCTTGGCCCTTGGTCACTAGGTCAGTGGCATCGGAGGGCTCAGGAGGGGAGTGGCGTGGATCATGACCGAATGACGGTTTTCTGGACATGCAACCGACCTAACCACCGCCTTGGAGGAGTCCCTGGAGGCCGTAGGATCAATGACGGTGCATCCAACAGCCAGGGGGCTGGCGCCCGCCACATAGGGCTCGCGCCCGCCACTAGGGTTTGCCCTAGGTCGGTTGGCTGCCCCCTATAAGTACCCCCTCACTCCACAAGGCTATAAATACCCCCCTGGAGGCATCACTTCAGAAAACACACAAGAAGAAAGAAGCAAAAGAGGCAAGAAGCAAGAAAGCAAGTGAGAGCTAGGTTAGAAGCTTAGAGAGCTTAGGCAAGTAAGTTAGCTAGTAGAGAGAGCATAGCTCTAGTGCCCTCGCTGCAGCGCGGCTCTTAGTTTAGCACAGCTCAGCCCTGACTAGTGGTATAGTAGCATAGAGCTTGCTAAGAGAGAAGCGGGTGCAAGTGACTGGCATCGGAGGTTGGTTGATTTCCCGGCGTCTCTGGTCTGGTTTGCTCTCTTATATCTCAGGTACACTTATCATTATTCCAATATTACTTTAGTATTACTTTAAGTATTACTTTCAGTATTACTTTATCAAGTGCCTTGAGTGTGACCTAGTTATCCCTACAGTTCAATTCACTTAGTCATAGTAGTTAATCTCTAGTGAGCTTAGTGTTTGATCTTTGCCAATAGGTTGCTTAGTTAGTTTAGTGTTTATCTTATTAAGTCAAGTATTTGCTCTGACGTCCGCAAGGGTGTCTCTATTCAAAGCTAGGGTAGAGATAGTTAGAATATAATTAAGCGTGGTGCTTAGTTATAGAGTTACCTTCAGATACGGCTGGACCCCCGGATAGCTGTGGTAGCAAGCAGGTGGTGACAGCCCTGTGCGCCTTGAATTCCACCACGTAGTTGGCCCAGTTTAACAGTGAGGCTCGTTGTGCTAGCGTTCAACCTAAGTCAGTGGTAAAGGCTAGTACGCCTCGATACTTGATAAGATAGGAATAAAACTATACTTAACTTGGTTGCTTAATTGACATTTGTCTATCTTGCTTCGTAGTTATCTTGCTTCGTAGTTATCTAGGAGTAGTTAGTAGTTACTAGTTAGTTATCATTAGTTATCCTATTCCCCTTATCTACCTATTTATCCTCCTTACCTTAGCCATTTCATTTCATCCTTACCTATCCACCAATATATTCTTTCTAGCTTTTCATCTCCTCTCTCATTTTCCCTTTTCTTATTCTTCGACTCTCATCCCCTCCTTGACTCGACTCATACACCACCCTAGCCTTCCTTTGGAATCAAATAAATCGACACCTGGTACTCCCAGGGAAGTGCTACTATGATAGTTTTGTGCGCTTGCAGAATCTCCTCCTGGTAGATTGCATTCTCGCTAGTTAGCTCCTACTAGTTTCGGGACTGACAACCCCTCTTGGCATTAGTAGATAGCTACTTTAGCTACCCTATCCTAGGTGTAGTTAAGAACTACCAACAATGGTACCTACCGACTGCTCGTTCTACCTTGGTGCTTCGCGAGTGTCATCTGCATCGCTGCAAGCTTTGGTCGAGAAGGGGACATTGCAGAGGGATCACCTTGCTAATTGCCATGTTCCTGGAGACGAGGAGGTTCCCCTTTCGCTGCCCTATGAGGCCATTGTGTTTTGCGATTACTTGGTTGCGGGACTGGACTTTCCGCTCGAGGAGTTCATGGTGGATGTCCTTTCTGAGTTTGAGATTTAGATGCACCAGCTAACTCCGAACATGTTCGTCAGGCTCAGTGTTTTTGCAATGGCGATGAAAATGCTTGGTTGCGCCCGCCTCGAGCTAATGTTTTCATGCGGTTCTACACTATCCATCGGCGGACCTTGAAAGTAGATGACCCTTTTTTGGGTAAGGAGTTACCCAACGAGATTGGTTGCATCAACTTTGTTCCACAAAAGACCCCAGGCAGTGTTTCTATTTCACTCTCATATCACAACAAGTGGCCTTATTGCACCCGCTTTTGGTTCTACTACCGAGTTTGCTCTGATGAAGTGGTTATCGCTGAGCTGGAAAAGGGAAAGAAAAAGGCCTCGCCGCTTGTCTCAGTTTTGGAAAAGTACCTCAGCAAGTATCTTCCGCCGGTTGCTTTAACTGACGAAGCGTGCGTTCGATGTGGCGACGCTTTCGCGCTCACTGCCCGGTTTCAGATAAGCCGGGACCTTGTCGAGGAGTGGATGGCTGTGGAGATGAATGTGCTCTGCAGCGAAACTTCATTTGAAGGTTTTGCTGACCGAAATGGCTACTGAGGACCCCTCTTGTTAATTGAAAGGCCCAGCAACTTCACTGACGATGAGTCTTATGTGAGGCACATAGAGGGGGAAGCCAAAAAGATTTGCGGCCCTTATCTGTGAAAAGAAAGCGAATTTCAGCTTGGCAATCTCGGCCAGGGTCGCCGGTTGAACCGTGCGTTTGACGCCATGGGACTAAAGTATGAAGAAAGATCCTTGCTTGACGAAAATCAAGAAGAAGACTAAGTTCTCAAGGCGAAGGCCAAGGGCCCTGCGAGTCGGCGAGGCTAGAAACGCGTAGTCCCCAGGCGCAAGGCTGCGGAAGTCGGTGACATTAGCATCAGGCGCTTGATTGCTAAGCCGTTGCAAAAGAGCCAAGGGGGCGTCTTGGAGTCGATTCCCGACGTTGATCCATTCGATCACCCTAGGGTGGTTAGTGACTGCACTTTTTGTTTTTCCTCGGTTTTGCATCCTGTCGACAAAATATGGTCGATAGTCTACCGAGGGGTATGCCCAAGGTAGTAGATTAGGTGGTGGAGGCGTGCGTGACGTCTACACAAGCGTAAACACAAGGACGAGAAATGGCGATTTAGACAGGTTCGGGCCGACAAGTCATCGTAATACCCTACGTCCTGTGTTTTGGTGGCTGTATTATTTGATGAGATCGGGTGATCAGATGAGATCTGATGAGATCTAATCTGACGGAGATGAGATGAGAGGGGGTCCTTGCTCGCCTTATTTAGTTGGGGAGCAGGGTTACAGTCCGTAACAGATTACAAATGGTTCCTTAAGGCAAGGAATCCAAATCTAACTCTAGGATCTTCCTTTGTGGGTAAGGCTTCGTGAGAGTCCCTGGCGAACACGACAGCCTGTCCGCGTGCCGCTGGGCCTTCCAGCTGGGTTGTCCTTGATGAAGGGCCCAAGTAGGTCCATGGGGGTATACGGAGGTAATATCCCCACAGCTAGTCCCCGAGCACTCTGTATCCGTTGGCGAAGTCGTCTTGAGTTTGTTCGAGAAGGCGAAGTCGATGTCGGGCAAGTAAGGCTCGCCAGAAGGATGTAAGGTGCTCAAGGAAAATTTCGAAGAGCTTTCCTCTGGTGAAGTGTATCCACTTGGAGCTTGCAGGACTATAAGGAGCAGCGAGGTCCTAGTAGAAGTCTGTGCAAGTCCAACTTGAAGGAGCGTCCTTGAATTGTCAGAGAAAAATAAAATACATTCACCGCAAGGTGAAGTGTATCCACTTAGTCCCCGAGCTTGGTAGTAGGTGTTGAAGGCACGTGGTGTCGAGCTTGTAGAGGATTTAGAAAGTGCCCCGATGAGCTGCCCAAAATCAGCACCCTGATCTAAACAACATGGAGCGACTTGATGCACACCGGCGACGAGCGAAAGCCAGGCCAACGAGCCTGGGCAATGGGCGAAGAAGAAGTCCCGATCCTGGTCGGCGACGAGTGAAGACGGCAACGTCCTCGAGCCTGGTCGGCGATCGGCGAAGGCCAAGTCGATGAACCTGGTTGGCGACGAGTAAATTAACATATGACCTTCTGCTTAGGAAACAAAAGATAGCGACGAGCAAATACGGTGACAAGCGAAGACGGCGAGCGAAGGTGGCGACGAGCCTGGTCGGCGACGAGCGAAGGCGAAGTCCCCATGCCTAGTCGACGACGAGCAGAGGTGGCAGCGAGCAAAGACGGCAACGAGCGAAGACGGCGAGCGAAGGTGGTGACGAGCCTAGTCGGCGACGAGCAAAGGTGAAGTCCCCGAGCCTGGTTAGCGACGAGCATGGTCGGCGATGAGCGACGGCGACGGCGAGCGAAGGTGGCGACGAGCATGGTCAACGACGAGCGAAGGCGATGTCCTAGAGCCTGTTCAATGATGAGCAGAGGCGGCGGCGAGCGAAGACGGCGAGCGAAGGTGGCAATGAGCGAAGGCGAAGTCCCTGAGCCTGGTAGACGACGAGCAGAGGCGGCGACAAGTGAAGACGGCGATGAGCGACGGTGACGACGAGCGAAGGTGGCGACGAGCCTGGTCGACGACGAGCGAAGGTGAACTCCCCGAGCCTGGCTGAAGACGAGCAGAGGTGGCGGCGAGCGAAGATGGTGATGATCGAAGACAGCGACGAGCCTGGTTGGCGACGAGCGATGATGATGGTGAGCGAAAGTGGCGACGGGCCTGGTCGGCGACGAGCGAAGGCGAAGTCCCCAAGCCTGGCCGACGACGAGCAGAGGCGGCAGCGAGCGAAGGTGGCGACGAGCGAAGACGTTGATGAGTCTAGTCGGCGACGAGCGAAGGGAAAGTCCACGAGCCTGGTCGATGACGAGCAAAGGTGGTGACAAGCAAAGACGGCGATGAACAAAGATGGCGATGAGCGATGGCGATGGTGAGCGAAGGTGGCGACGAGCCTGGTCAGCGATGAGCAAAGGCAAAGTCCCCGAGCCTGGTCGACGACGAGCAGAGGCGGCGGGGAGCGAAGACGGCGTTAGGCGAAGACGGTGACGAGCCTGGTCAGCGACGAGCGAAGGGAAAGTCCACGAGCCTGGTCAACGACGAGCAAAGGCGTCATCGAGCGAAGACGACGATGAGTGAAGGCGAAGTCCTTGAAAAATAAATATGGAGAGCAATAGTACATGATGATGTACAAATAAAATATGGAGAAAAACCAGTGGCGAAGAACGACTGTAGCTTGACGAAGTCCCCGAGCTTTGGAAGCTGATATGGAGCATCTGGAGACAGAAGCGGAGCTAGCCGCGGGGGCCCTGGTCGTCGATGTAGATCTTTTTGCCGTAGGGCAGCAATAGTTTATGTAATAGGGAGATAGTCTGTAAATAGACTCTTGGGCGAACAGAAGGCAAAACTTGTAGCGAGTTGGTGCGTTTTGCGTATTCCCCGAATTCCGTAGACCCAATAGCCTTGAGCCGAAGCGATGAACAGTTCAGCCTTGGGTTATCCCATGATCCGTAGCGTAGAGTGCAGAGCTCGTTTGCGCGTAGGAGTCAAATGCGTCACCCAAGGAACCACTGCTGGCATCCCATAGCACAGAGGACAGACGATCGTGCACGTGTAGGGAGGTACCACAGACAGGGTCTTTTCTGAGAGGTTCGATCGTGGCATGACCTGGGCGAATGGAGACCGTTCGGTGAGCGCGTGGGTAGCGCAGATACAGGCACTGAGCATATAGCCTTGGAATTCTCAGCCTGAGTTAGCCTTTCCTTCATAGCGCAGAGGGCAGATGCTCATGCACGCGTAGAGATGTCGGGATGTCGCTCAGGAGAGCTGTTGGCCACCATGGCGCAAGGGCAGGCGCTCATGCACGCGTCCGGTGGTGACAACAGCCCCGGCTCTGAGTCTTCATCGGCATCAGTCAGGCTGCTTGAAGACCGTATCAAGATCGCATGACGAGCACGTGGATAGCGCAAATACAGGCACTGGGCGTGTAGCCTCGGGGGTCTCAGCCCGAGCTTAGCCTTCCCTTCATAGAGCAGAGGGCAGATGCTCATGCACGCGTAGAGAGGTCAGGATGTCGCTCGAGAGGATTGTTGGCCGCCATAGCGCAGAGGGCAGGCGCTCATGCACGCGTCCGGCGGTGACAGTAGCCCCGGCAGCGAAGGTGGCAATAAGCTTGGTCAACGATGAGCAAAGGCGAAGTCCCCGAGCCTGGTCGACGACGACGGCGACGGGCGAAGGCGGTGACGAGCCCGGTCAATGACGAGCGAAGCCGGCGACGAGTAAAGGCGACGAGCGACGGCGGCGACGGGTGAAGGCGGCGATGAGCCCGGTCGATGATGAGCGAAGGCGGTGACGAGCAAAGGCGACGAGCCTGGTCGATGACGAGCGACGACAGTGACGGGCGAAGGCCACGACGAGCCTGGTCGGTGACGAGCGAAGGCGGCGACAAGCCTGGTCGACGACGAGCGACGGTGGCGACGGGCGAAGGCGGCAACGAGCCTGGTCGATAATGAGCGAAGGCGGCGACGAGCAAAGGCGACGAGCCTGGTCGATGATGAGCGATGGTGGCGACGGGCGAAGGCGGCGACGAGCCTGGTCGACGACGAGCAACGGCAGCGACGGGCGAAGGCGATGATGAGCCTGGACGATGACGAGCGTGGTCTTGGTCGATGACGAGCGACAGCGATGACAAAGGCGGCGACGATCCTGGTTGACAACGAGCGAAGGCAACGACGAGACTGACCAACGACGAGTGAAGGCGGCGACGAGCTGAGTCGACGACGAGCGGAGACGGCGATGAGCCAAGTCGACGACGAGCAGAGGCGGCAACGAGCCTGGTCGGTGACGAGCGAAGGCGACGAGCGACGACAGCGACGAGCCTGGTCGATGATGAGCGAAGGTGGCAACATGCCTGGTCGATAACGAGCGACGGCGGCGACGGGCGAAGGCGGTGACGAGCCTGGTCAATGATGAGCGACGGCGGCGACGAGCGAAGGCGACGACGAGCCCGGATGATGACGAGCATGGTCCTGGTCGATGATGAGCGACAGTGACGATGAAGGCGGTGATGATCCTGGTCGATGACGAACGACGACAGCGACGAGCGAAGGCGGCGACAAGCCTGGTCAATGACAAGCGACGGCGGCGACGGGCGAAGGCGGCGACGAGCCTAGTCGACGACGAGCGACGGCGGCGACGAGCCTGGACGATGACGAGCGCGGTCCTGGTCGATGACGAGCGACAGCGACGACGAAGGCGGCGACGATCCTGGTCGACGATGAGCGACGCGGCGACGGGCGAAGGCGGCGACAAGCCTGGTCGACGACAAGCGACGACGGCGATGGGCGAAGGCGACGACAAGCCTGGTCGACGACAAGCGACAGCGGTGACGGGCAAAGGCGGAGACGAGCCTGGTCGACGACGAGCGACGACGGCGACGGACGAAGGCGGCGACGAGCCCGGACGATGATGAGCGCGGTCCTGGTCGATGACGAGCGATAGCGACGGCGAAGGCGGCGACGATCTTGGTCGACGACGAGCGACGGCGGCGACGGGCGAAGGCGGCAACGAGTGAAGGCGGCGATGATCCTGGTCGACGACGAGTGAAGACGGAGATGAACCAAGGTGGCGATGAACCTAGTCGACGACGAGCGACGGCAGCGACAGGCGAAGGCGGCGATGGTCCTGGTCGACGACGAGTGACGGCAGCGACAAGCGAAGGCGACGACGAGTGAAGGCGTTGATGAGCCTGTTCAGCGACGAGCCTGGTCGACGACGAGCGAAGGCAGTGTCGAGTGAAGGCGGCGACGAGCAAAGGTGGCGAGGAGCTCGGTCGGCGACGAACGAAGGGGCGGTGAGCCTAGTCAGCGACGGGCGAAGGCGGCGATGAGCTTGTGCGACGACGGGCGAATGCGGCTATGAGCCGGGTCGGCGACGGGCGAAGACAACGATGAGTGAAGGTGGCAACGAAGGTGGCGACGATCCTGGTTGACGACGAGCGAAGGCGGCGATGAGCCAGGTCCACGACGAGTGAAGGCAGCGACATTGATGCAGTCGGTGATCCTCTTGTTGGCCCGGTCGATGGCGTCGACCAGGTCATCGCGGCAGATGGATCTTGGCGCGCATGGCGCGATGGTGGGCGGCGAGGCGTCCAGCGCAGGAAGCTTCGCGGGTTCCACGATCTCCGGAGCGAGGATGGCAGCGCCGCTGGTCCAGATCATAGATCTGATATGGAAGGAGGCGTCGAGCTCGAAGAGGATCATGGAGTCAAGGAAGATGACCTCTTGGCAGATCATGACTTCGTAGCACACACCCCCTACCTGGCGTGCCAACTGTCGACGAAATATAGTCAATAATCTACCAAGGGGTATGCCCAAAGTAGTAGATTAGGTGGTGGAGGCGTGCATGACGTCTACACAAGCGTAAACACAAAGATGAGAAACAACGATTTAGACAGGTTCGGGCCGACAAGTCGCTGTAATACCCTACGTCCTGTATTTTGGTGGCTCTATTATTTGATGAGATCGAGCGATCAGATGAGATCCGATGGGATCTGATCTGATGGAGATGATATGAGAGGGGGTCCCTGCTCGCCTTATATAGTTGGGGAGCAGGGTTAGAGTCCATAACAGATTATAAATGGTTCCTTAAGGCAAGGAATCCGTATCTAAACCTAGGATCTACCTTGGTGGGCAAGGCTTCGTGAGAGTCCCTAGCGAACACGACAGCCTGGCCGCGTGCCGCAGGGCCTTCGAGCTGGGCTGTCCTTGACGAAGGGCCCAAGTAGGTCCATGGAGGTATACAGAGGTAACATCCCCACACATCCCTGTGTTTTTTTGAGCTGCATCGTCATTTTAAGCTTTTGCCCAGTATTTGACTTACCCTGCCTTTTTGACTTGTCGACTAAGCTCGTCGTGATCTGCAGAGATGGCCCCAAAGAAGGCGAATGTGCAACTTTTGCACTCGGCTTTTGACGATGACACCTCCATTGCCGACCTTCGTACTTTTTCTAAGGTTGGTTCGCGAAAGGCTCTGTGTCCGCCGGAACCGGCGAATCACCAGGCAAAGAAGCAGAAGACTCAGCGCACCGAGGCTTCTACTCGGGCGCCTACTGAAAAGGCAGTTGCTGGTGAAAAAGGTGATGGCTCTTCGAGGATGCAAGCCCCTGCTGCTGTTGATAAAGGTAAGTCTCGCTTTTTGGCTGAGTGCATTCGCTTGACGCAAGAGATGGTGGATGGGCAGCTCTTAGGCCATGGACGGTTGGTTCTTGAAGCGACTCCTTCGAATTACGAAAACCCTTGCTTTTATACCGGGTTGAGCTCGTCAAGCGAGACTGACGACGCGAGGGAGGAGTCTTATCGCATTGCTTGTTCTTTGGGTGCAGCCTCAGACGCTCAACTTGCCTGCCGTATTGACTATCACCGAGTTGGGGTTCTGCCTGGCGAAGGTGAGGAGACTACGAAGTTTGTAGAGTTCTCTCAAAAGGCTTTTGTCGCTCCAGAGAATGAGAGGGATCTCCTTAAAGTTAGCAGCGCGAAGCTCAGCGATGCGCTATATTTTCATCTAGCCAGCGTAAGTGCCTAGTTTTCTCATAAATTTTGTAACTCGTTCCCTTTCGGCTCATTTTAATCTAGCGTTTGTTTCGTTCTATGCTTTTCGCAGGCTGCTGTCATCGCTCGCAGCCAAAATCACCAAAGCGATCTTTATGTTCGGAAGCTTGAGAGAAGCAGGCAAGAAAAAGATGACCAAGTTAAGAATCTTGCTGCCGATTTGGAGGTGCAAACAAAAAAGGCTGAAGATGAGCAGACCTCCCGGAAGGCGAGCCAGCGGGAAGTTGAAAGCTTGAGAAAGGAGCTGTCACAACCGCGATCTACCCTAGCCGAAAGGGAGAAGGAACTTTTGGCTTCGACAAGTGGGGTTGTGTCGTGCTTCCAGGAATGTCTTCGCAGTATTGGAGTTGAAGTCGAAAACCCACCCGAGGGCAATGCCGAAAGCCTCATTGATTGGATCCGTTGTGAGATCACTGGAGGGGAACATGGCCCTTGGCCGCAATTATGCTGCAGTTATAGGCATCAAGGCAACCGGCCATAGTCTTGTTGGCGCCTGCGAACACAAGGTTGATATGTGCCCTTGTGTTTCCTTTCCTGAGTGATGATTGATCAGTCAACAGACAACATGTCTCTTGGCTCTGTTGGTGTGCAGGAGTGGAGCTCGAAGACAGTGGTCAAAGGTGAGGTGAAGGTCAAGTAGAGACGTGTCATGCCGACGGACCGAGAGCGGTGAAGGGCGGACGTGAGGCTTGGACCGACGGACCGAGAGACCTGAGGACCAGCTGTGGTAGCTGGCATGTGGCATCGGCAAGCAAGAGCACATGGGGATGTGCGGTGCATCGACTGAGTCAGGAGGAAGGTGATGGCGTCGTGACACTTGGCAGGAGGCCGAGAAGGAAGGCGAATGCACTGTGCCCGGCGTGGAGGCTGGACATGCTCCGGCATCGTTGTTGGAACTTGGTGTGTGCGAACCACATCCCGTCTACGGCACGGGTTCGGTAGCTGAGCCTCAACGGTTTCCGAGTTTGGGCCTCAAAACTTGGGGTGGCATGTTTCCGAGTTTGGGCCTCAAAACTTGGCGAGGACGATTTCCAGGTTTGGGCCTCAAAACCTGGGCTCGCGGGTTTCTGAGTTTGGGCCACAAAACTCAGCCAGAGGACAGGATCCCCGGTTTCAGCCTCAAAATCGGGGAAAGCCCAGGTTTCCTAGTTTCGGCCTCAAAACCGGGGGAAGGTCCGCAAAAAGGATGGTCGACGCGTGGCGGCGTGGAGAGGCTGGCGCGGAGGCGACGCTATCCACGAGGAAGGCGTGGCGGTTGACAGGGCGGCACGTGGTGGCATCCTGAGGCTTGCGTCGAGGCGAAGCTAAGGATGAGGAAGGCGCGTGGTCGTCAGATCGTCAATCAGTAGAGTTGGACCAGGATAATCCTAGGGTTGGCCGCTTTGCTCTTGTATCTAGGGGTAGAAGGGGACTATTGTTATTAGGCTATAAATAAGAGAGGCGCCCCTCCTCTCTCTTCATCCTTGCAGCCATTTGTTCCTGAGCTTTCACTCTCTAGCCCCCGCTTAGGTTCTAATCATACCTCGTTGCTTGTGATCCACAGAGACGTGAATCATACCTCTGTGTATTTGGATCTTTTGAGGAAACGAGACCGTAATCTCGTTTGTCTCCTCGTGTGGAGGAGTTTCGGCTGGATTTGAGATCGATTCGCATTTTGTGTTTATGTTCTCAGAGATTTGCTTCGTTCTCCCTCTTCGAGGAAAGACTTTCGATTCCACTTGAACCAACTTGTTCTAGATCGTGAGGCGCATTATTGCACTGAAGGAATCACTCTCAAACCTCACGAGCTAGTAGATCGGTCGATTCTTGTGTTGGATAGGTTTTCTTCCCATTTCCCCCAATCTTCATCGATTCACTGATTTGGAGTTAGACTCGAGCCATGATCTCCAAGGAGTAGCTCACTAACATCCTTGTGACCTCACAGATCGAGTCTTGGCCTTAGAGCTTTTGATTCGGAGGAGATCGGGTTGAATCGGTGAAGAACAGCACTGCTGTCGTGGGCATCGGACACTGACATCGTGAGCATCAGACGCTGAGTTCATCACATCGGACGCTTCGTTGGCACGTGTCAAAGAACTGCGTTTTGAGTGAGCATTGGACGCTGGGCATCAGACGCTCTGTTGTACATCGGACGCGCCGGGGCCAGAGCATCGGACGCTGAGCTATCACTGTTGCAGCGTCCGATGTTCATGCAGTAAGGTTCCAGCACCGCACTGTTTACATTGGACACGTCCGCCACTCAGGCATCGGACGCTGCCAGCGTCCGATGGAGTGATTTGTTCGTCCGACCTCGGATTCGATTTTCGGCATTTGTGTTGGACTTCTAGGGTTGTGTAGTATCTCGCTGTGCTTCTAGGAAGCATCTACCCTACATCTAGGGTCGTGCATACTAACAAGCCCGTGACTTGCTTTTGGGGTGACTTTCTGGGACAAGGGCTATCGATTTCACGAATTGAAATTTGAGGCTCCCATTCACCCCCCTCTGGTCGCCTATTTGGTCCTTCAATTGGTATCAGAGCCGGTTAAGGGATCTTCTTTACCTTAATTGGTTTCGGATCCTAAGGGCGACATGGATCCAGGGAACAGCAAGGCTCCCTACTTCGATGGGACGAACTATCCCTATTGGAAGATTCGGATGCGTGCTTATCTCTACAGCATTGGGTCTTCTGTCTGGGAGATATGCGAGAATGTTGAATATGTAGTCCTTGTGGCTCGTGTGGGTCAGATCCAAATTGACTAGCACAAGGCCAACTCCAAGGCTCATAACGCGCTTTTGGCCAACATCTCCCTTCCTGAGTTCGAACGTGTTTCCGAGCTTCAGACTACTCGAGAGATCTGGGTGAAGCTTCAGAGCTATCACGAGGGGACCGTTCAGGTCAAGACCAGACTCTTTGAGACATACAAGCGGGAATACGAGAACTTTGTTCAGTTGGAGGGAGAGACGATTGACGCTATGTTCGCTCGTTTCCAAACGATTGTGAACAAGATGCGTGCCAATCGGGCAAAGCTACCTTATGATGATCATGAGAGGGCACTTAAGCTTCTATATGCCATGGATCGGAAGGTATGGGAGGTGAAGGTGTCGACTATCATTGTGTCTCCTTCTTACGACACCGTCACCATGGACGAGTTGTTCAGCTAACTCAAGTCCACCGAGATAGATCACTTGACCCAGGGCAAGCTGAAGAACCCATCTTCACATTCTATGGCATTGGTCTTAGGAAAGGGTGGATCGACTCTTTCCGCTGACGCTTCACCTCCTCTTTTTGCTTTGTCTTCTTTGCTTTCAGTGATAGAGGAGCAAATGGAGGCGTTGGGCGATGACGAGCTCGCCCTCATCATCACCCGATTGTCGCAGTTCCAAAACAACCGCATGAATCGCCGGCGTGGTGGCGCGTGTGAGGGTTGCTACGGATGTGGAGATCCGGATCACTTCGTCGCAAGCTGCCCCAAGCGCGACAAGAGCTTCCCCAGCAAGAACCGCAACTCCAGGCGCAAGGCCGAGCCGGAGAACAAGGGCGCGAGGAAGAAGAAGGGCGACTATCGCCGGGAGGATGTGGAGAAGGCTTTCAACGCCGGTTGGCGCGCCTTCATCGCCTCCATTAGTGACATCGAGAAGAGCTCTGACGGCGACTCCAGCGATGATGGGTCCGAGCACAAGACTGAAGAACGCTTCAACAGACTCTGCTTCTTCGGCAACTCCTCCAAGGGCTTCTGCACCATGGCTTTGGATGAGGAGGACCGCAAGTGTCAGGACAAGGACGGCGGCACCGACGACGACGATGACGCTTTTGAGGAACTTCGGATGGAGAACATGTGGCTCATGGATTCCGGGTGTTCGCGCCACATGACCGGAAAGAAAGAATGGTTCTCCAGCCTAGACCCCGTGGTGCACAAGGAGTACATCACTTTCGGGGATAATAGTAGAGGTAAGGTGGTTTCTCATGGAGCTATTCGGCTCAATGAGAACTTCATTCTTAAGGATGTTGCTTTAGTTTCTAACTTGCATTTTAATTTGATTTCTGTTTCGCAACTCCTCGAGGTTGATTTTGAAGTGCGTTTTAAGAAAGGTTTGAGTCGTGTTTTAGACCCGCGGGGAGATCTTGTTTGTTGGATCGTTCCTTTTGGGCGTGTTTTCAGAGCCGATTTTTCTCGCTCTTTCGGCTCTGCTAGATGTTTGATGGCTGGTCCTTCTTCGGACTTGTGAAAGTGGCATAGGAGGCTTGGTCACTTGAGCTTCGACTTGCTTGCAAGACTTAGCTCACTTGGCTTAATCCAAGGATTGCCCAAGCTTATGTTTCAGAAGGACCTTGTTTGCCATCCTTGTCGTCACGAGAAGATGGTGCTGCTTCTCACCCACCTATTAATCAGGTGATGACCAAGCAACCCGGTGAGCTTTTACACATGGACACAGTTGGTCCAGCTCGGGTTTGATCAGCGGGTGGGAAGTGGTACGTTCTAGTGATCGTTGACGATTTTTCGAGGTACTCTTGGGTATTTTTCGTGGAGGCTAAGGGCAAAGCTTTTTCTTTTGCTCGTGATTTGATCTTGAGGTTGAAAACTGAGTTTCCCCTTGATACTATTAGAGCTATTCATAGCGATAATGGTACAGAGTTCGTCAACTCGCAGTTTACCTCTTTTTGTTCTTCTCTTGGAATCGAGCATTAGTTGTCTTCTCCTTACGTCCCCCAGCAGAACGGTGTTGTTGAGCGTAGGAACCAGACCCTTGTTGAGATGGCCAGGACGATGCTGGATGAGCATAGGACTCCTGAGCGTTTTTGGGCCGAGGCAATCAACACCGCTTGCCATGTTTCAAATCACATCTTTCTTCGAGCTTTCATGAAGAAGACTTCTTATGAGTTGCGTTTTGGATGGGTACCCAAGGTGTCTCATTTCCGGGCGTTTGGGTGCAAGTGCTTTATCCTGAAGCAAGGCAATTTGGAGAAATTTGAATCTTGCTCTGCAGATGGTGTGTTTCTTGGTTATGCTTTGCATTCGCCTTCTTATCGAGTTCTTAACCTTGAGACTAACCGGATAGTGGAGACATGCGAAGTCACATTCGACGAGACTATGTCTTGTGTTTCTTCTGCTTTTGATGTTGCAGGAGAACAGGAGCTGGGAGAGACGATTTTTGTGGAGAAGGAACAGGAAGACACCGATTAGGGTGATCCCGAGCCAACTCCACTGGCTGCCCCATTCGACCCTGCGACGACGACGTCTGCTCGAGGACCAGATCCGACTACTTCCACTAATTGGGGTCCTCTTGAGCCACTTGTCCAGCAAGCACCGGCTACACCTGAGGGAGCGACAGCATCTGGCGAGGGGGAGGCAACTTCGGCGAGGCAAGCGCCCCGAAGTGTCTAGCAGATTCACCCCCCGCAGCAGATGATCGGTGGCATCGACCAGCGAGTCACGCGGTCGTGAGCGTATGAAATCTCACACTTTGCTCATTCTGCTTTCATTGCCTCTTTTGAGCCCAAAGATGTTGGACACTCTCTTTCTGATCCTAATTGGGTCAATGCCATGCATGAGGAGTTAGAGAACTTTGAGCGAAACCAAGTTTTGACCCTAGTTCCACCTGCACCAGAATGCCACCCTATAGGTACCAAATGGGTTTTCAAAAACAAATAGGGTGAGGACGGGATGGTAGTGAGGAACAAGGCTAGGCTAGTAGCCCAAGGTTTTTGCCAGAAAGAGGGGATAGACTATGAGGAAACCTTTGCCCCTGTAGCCCGTCTAGAACACATTAGGATTCTTTTAGCTGTTGCAGCTTCAAAGGGTTTTAAGCTTTACCAGATGGACGTCAAGAGTTCTTTCTTGAATGGGTAAATAGAGGAAGAGGTTTATGTGAGACAACCCCCTGGTTTAGAGAGTCCCAAGTTTCCAAACCATGTTTTCAAACTCACTAAAGCTTTATATGGTTTGAAACAAGCCCCGAGAGCATGGTATGATCGTTTGAAAACTTTTCTGCTTTCCAAGGGCTTCAAAATGGGACGGGTAGATAAGACTTTGTTCCTCCTCAAGCAAGACAATGACACCCTTTTAATTCAGATTTACGTGGATGATATCATCTTTGGTGGCTCTTCTCATGCACTTGTTGCCAAGTTTGCAGATACTATGAGCAGGGAGTTTGAGATGAGTATGATGGGTGAGTTGACCTTCTTCCTCGGGTTGCAAATCAAGCAAACCTGAGACGGGACGTTCGTGCATCAAGGCAAGTACACGAAGGACATCCTGAAGAAGTTTGACATGGGCGAGGCCAAGCCTCTTACAACGCCCATGGCGACGACTGCTGCGATGGACCCGGACCAGGACGGAGAACCAGTTGACCAGAAGGAGTATAGGAGCATGATCGGTTCGCTCCTGTTACTGACGGCGACGAGGCCGGATATACAGTTTTCTATGTGTCCGTGCGCTCGTTTTCAAGCGTCCCTTCGGACTTCTCACAAGCAGGCGGTCAAGCGCATCATGAGGTACCTCCGATACACTCTGGAGTTCAGACTTTGGTACTCTTCCTCTTCGACCCTCTCACTTTGTGGTTACTCCAATGTGGATTTTGCCGGCTGTCGGCTTGAGCGCAAGTCTACTTCTGGGACTTGTCAGTTTCTTCGTTCATCTCTGGTTTCGTGGTCTTCTCGCAAACAGTCAAACAGTCGAACGTAGCCCAGTCTACTATGGAAGCCGAGTATGTTGCTGCTGCTTCTTGTGCTTCGCAACTTTTATGGATGGTTGCTACATTGCATGATTTTGGTCTAGATTTCAGTCGGGTCCCTTTGCTTTGTGACAACACTTCTGCCATTAGTGTAGCAAAGAACCCTGTTCTTCACTCTAAGACCAATCACATCGATGTTCGCTTTCACTTTCTTCGTGATCACTACAAGAAAGGCGACATTGATCTTAGGCATGTAGACACCCATAACCAGGTTGCGGATATTTTCACCAAGCCTTTGGATCTCTCAACATTTGCTAGGTTGAGAGTTGAGCTTGGTGTGTGTTTCCCCTTTTAGATGGGGGAAGCATTTTGCTTGTTGTATCATAGTCTGACTTTTTCCCTTTTGCTTTGGGTCTTTGAGTATGTTTTTAGTTCTGTTTTACTCCAATTCTGACTTCTACATGCATTTCATCATGCATACATCTTGCTTTTTTGAGCTTCATGTCTATATTCCTTAGAATGAACTTATGCTCTGATTAGTGTATGCTTCTATGATATATGATGATGCTTGTAGCTTAGGCTCTCTTTGATCACTGGTACATGGTGTGAGCTAAGCTATTTTTCAGAATGTTGAATGTGCTTAATGAACTTAAAACATGATACATGTTCACCATTGAGATTGACAACTAGCATGTGTAGGATATGTTGAGGTTACTTGTGCTAGTTCATATATGCTAGGTTCCTATGTCTCTAGTTCTGAGACATTCACTTGCTTGGTTTGGTCATATTCTGCTTAAAATGAACCAAGTTTTAGTGAATTGAAAAGATCGAGATGGGTTTGCTTTGTTAGCACATCACGGTATCGAGACTGTTTCACATTGCACATTGAGTTAAACTTGAGTCGTGTAGTGTGAGACCGAAACCGATGCTTTAAGCTTCTGATTCATATGCATAGGCTTAGCTCGGTTGAAAAATTAGGCAAATGACAAGCTTTCAACCTCTCGCAATCACATGCTGCATTTGATCTTGTGTAATAACCGTTGCAAATTTTCTCCGATAAAATCTGAATACACAAGTCTATGTTTCACTCTATAGCATGATGATTGAACTTTGCTAGGGGTAGTTCACCTTGTATACATGTTTAGCACTTGTTTGACTTCCTGTCTATACATGTTCAGTGCTATTTTGATGGTGAAAACCTATTTCTGAATGGCTTAAAATTGCTCACTTGGCTTATGCATTCATATTTCGTATTCGGTGATCAGTTTGAGCCTTTGCTAGCACTTTTGCTTGTTGCTTTGATGTCGGATCAACACTCTTTAGAGCATTTATTCACTCTATCGATTATATACCTGAAGCTGCTAACATGCATTTTCTAACTCATGTGCATTTGCTTGACTCCGACAGGCACGGTCTAGCTCCGTTTCGCTTAATTGAGCTCTTTTCCTTCTTTGTTGATTGCAAATTGCCCCGAAGGGGGAGAATTTTTCCAAGGGAGAGTGTGTCTTGATGTGGTGACAATTTGCAAATTATGCTTCACTTGTTGAGGGGGGGTTCTTTGAGTGAGGGGGAGCTTTTCTGTTTTACTCCGAGTCGGTGTTCTTTTGGTATCGTTCTTTCAGCTGGTTGTGTCGAGCCTCTGTGCCTCTGTCTTGAGAAACTAGCTATTTTTCACCATTTTTGGTGCCTCTTGATTAGTATGGAGCTTACTGCTAGTTGTGTTGAGCCTCTGTGCCTCTATCTTGAGGGACTAGCAGTAGTTGCCTTTTATGCAGTCTTTACTTGGTATCGAGCTTTCAGCTAGTGGTGTTGAGCCCTTTCTGCCTCTTTTTGAGGACTAGCTTGGTTCCGACTTGGTTGCGTCGAGCCGTTGCCCATGTCTTTGGGAACCAAGTCGTGTGCTCAAAATTTTGATCGAGTTTTGCTCTTTGATGAGTTGCTGCTTCGATCCTTTGCTTGGTTGTGTCGAACCGTTGCCCATGTCTTTGGGGACCAAGCTCGGCTTATCTCGATTTTTTCTTCTTCGGCCTTTTTCTCTTGGCTTTTGAACATCTCGGATGAGGTTTCTCCTTCTATCTACTTCTGCTTTCTTTTCTTTTTGAATACCGTTACTATGAGTTGACGATGCACTCATCAAGGGGGAGATTGCGAACACAAGGTTGATATATGCCCTTGTGGTTCCCTTCCTGAGTGATGAGTGATCGGTCAACGGGCAACATGTCTCTTGGCTGTGTTGGTGTGCAGGTGTGGAGCTCGGAGACAGTGGTCGAAGGTGAGGTGAAGGTCAAGTAGAGACGTGCCGTGGCGATAGACCAAGAGCGGTGAAGGGTGGATGTGAGGCTTGGACTGACGGACCGGGAGACCTGAGGACTAGCTGTGGTAGCTGGCATGTGGCATTGACAAGCAAGAGCACATGGGGATGTGCGGTGCATCGGCCGAGTCGGGAGGAAGGTGATGGCGTCGTGACACTTGGCGGGAGCCCGAGAAGGAAGGCGAATGCACTATGCCCAGCTTGGAGGCTGGACATGCTCTGCAATCAGTGCTGTAACTTGGGGTGTGCGAACCACATCACGTCTACGGCACGGGTTCGGTAGCTGAGCCTTGATAAGCTATGCTCGACGGTTTCCGAGTTTGGGCCTCAAAACTCAGGGTGGCGGGTTTCTGAGTTTGGGCCTCAAAACTCGACGAGGACAGTTTCCAGGTTTGGGCCTCAAAACCTGGGCTCGCGGGTTTCTGAGTTTGGGCCACAAAACTTAGCCGGAGGACAAGTTTCCCGGTTTCAGCCTCAAAACCGAGGGAAGCCCAGGTTTCCTGGTTTTGGCCTCAAAACTGGGGGAAGGTCCGCAAAAAGAACGGTCGACGCGTGGCGGCGTGGAGAGGCTGGTGCGGAGGCGAGGCTATCCACGAGGATGGCGCGGCGGTCGACAGGGCGGCACGTGGCGGCATCCTGAGGCTTGCGTCAAGGCGAAGCTAAGGATGAGGAAGGCGCGTGGCCATCGGATCGTCAATCAGCAGAGTTGGACCAGGATACCCCTAGGGTTGGCCGCTTCGCTCTTGTATCTAGGGGTAGAAGGGGACTATTGTTATTAGACTATAAATAAGAGAGGCGCCCCTCCTCTCTCTTCATCCTTGCAACCATTTGTTCCTGAGCTTTGTTGATGGTGCTTAAAGCATCATTTCACCCAAAACCAAGGTAAAACAACATAAAAAGTAGAAGATTTGGTTTATAACTAACCTATTTCCACATGTGCATAGTTTCTTATCTTAATGCAGGAAATGATGGAAATTGGGCCAAACAAGTGTACCAAGAGCAAGGCCAAGCCACTCTGGCCCATTTGAGCCTGAGTAGGGTGGCGGCCGCCACCTATTACTGGAGGTCGCCAGGTCCATCCTGCCCAAAGTGGCCCAAGCCACGTCATCGATCCGTGGGAGTCACCTCAAGCTCAAATCCTGGCCATTGCACACTAAGACGATTTGATCCAAGGGCTAAGAAGAGTATCACCTGGATAGTGGGCTTTGGACACGTTTCTGAAACCCTAACCGACCCTCAAACCGACTTAGGAGAGCAAGTGAAGACCGTTGGATGAATGGCGGTTGCAATGGACGGCATAGAGGTGGCGGGCACCAGGGTTTAGTGGCGGGCACCACCCCCTAAACCCTAACCAACCTCCCCTTCACTCTATAAGTACCCCCCTAGCTTCCTAGCACTATAAATAGGCCCCTTGAGCTCTCATTCGGGGAGCCTCACACCATTCCTCACCATTTGGTTAGATTAGCACACTTGCTATGTTAGAGAGATTAGAGAGAGTGTGAGTGCCACACTAGAAGAGGAGCTGGAGAGGAGAAGAGTAGAAGTCTGGAGAGTTCCAGAGTTGTCGGAGACCTCTGCTTCACTCTGCTCTGCACTTCAACTTTGGTAACTTAGTATCTTATTCTATCTTCAAGTATTTACTTTCTGTACTTGTGTGCTCGTTTCATTGCTTGATATTAGTTTCAAGTGCTCTAGTTCTAGTACAGGGCTAGTAGTAGTAATTTATAGATTAAGTGTGGTACTTAGGCTATATATTGCCAGTGAATACGGCTAGGCCCCCGGATAGCTGTGGTAGGAAGCAGGTAGTGACAACCCTGTGCGCCTTGAATTCCACCACGTATTTGGTCTAGTTTAACAGTAGGGCTCGTTGTGCTAGCGTTCAACCTAAGTCAGTTGTAAAGGCTAGTACGCCCACAGTACACTAGTAAAGAACTTAAATCACTAGAAGTCTAATAGAACTAGGATCTACCCCAGTAGATAGTGCCCGTTCCCTTCATCTATCCTAGATATCCTTACCCCCTAGTTTTCTCAAAATCACTTCGCGTTCCTCGTGGATTCGATACCCTGGAATACTCTGAGGTGAAAAGCTACAACTGACAGTCGTTCGCTTGTGGTTTCTTCTGCGTGCCACCCCAGGTGTCAACAAGCTTTTCTGGCGCGGTTGCCGGGGAACGGTAGCTGATTTTTGAGACTAGAGTTAGGATCATCTTTACCCTCTCCGCATGGAGAATCAAACCTAAGGACAAAGACACACTGGAAGAAGAACTTGGTGCCATCTCGAAAAGCACCGTTAGTGTTAGCCAAACAAAAGCTCAAACACCTCGACGAACAAAAGTCGGAAACACAACCGCTCTCAAAAAGGTCGCCTTCGCGGATCTGGAACCGATTAAGGTAGAGAGATCCTTAACTGGCTCCGATACCAATTGAAGGACCGAAAATGCTAAAGCAAGGCGACCAGAGGGGGGGGGGTGAATGGGAGCCTAAAATTTCTTTTCAGAAATTATGGCCTCTGTCCCAACAAAATCAACCCCAAGAGAAACGCCGACACACGTGATGTCCACGACCCAAGAGAATAGGTGGATGTTCCCTAGGAACACAGCGGGACACCACAAAAGCTCCCTCACCCAAATCCACGCGAGTCAACTAGTGACAGGATGGAGTTTGGGTAACCTCAACCTCCCCCGAGCAACGCGAGGGGGATTCAGGATTTTTCGCAAAGCGGGAAGCCCGGTTTCTGTAGAGCATAGAGTCGGGAATCCAACGCAAAAAGCTGATCTCAAATCGGAGCTCGAACGCAAAAGATACGGACGAAAACGCGTTCTGTCAGCACTGACCGGACTCTGAGGTGCGTCCGGTCAGGAACGATCGGACGCGTCCGGTCCACAGAAACCCGATTCGGGAGCTCTCTGGGTTGGACCGGACTCTGCATGGAGGTGCGTCCGGTCAATACAAAAGGCAGCATCCGGTCGCTACTACTCGATGAACAGTAGCAGCCGTGGGTCCGGTCAGAGCACAGCAGGTGCGTCCGGTCAAGCTCGCGCAGAGTATCTCGCTCAGCCTTCAACGATCGGACGCACAGAGTAGCGTCCGGTCGATACGAGGCGCGCGTTCGGTCGATTCCCAGTCAGCTTCCGGTCACCACGCGCGAATTGGACAGCGCTGGTGTTCAACGACCGGACTCTGGCTCGGTGCGTTCGGTCGCTATGAGGCAGCGTCCGGTCACCCCGACCAGTCCCCTGTTCGTCCACCGAATCGACCCGATCTCCCTCAAATCAAAAGCACTAAGGCTCAAATTTCGTATGAGGGGTCACAAGGATGTTAGTGAGCTACTCATAAGAGATCATGGCTCGAACCTAACTCCAAATCGGTGAATCGAAGAAAAGGATGAAGAACGGCAAGAACTTGATCCCAAAACTAAATCCGCCCGATCTGTGAGTTCGTGAGGTATTAGAGAAATTCCTTCGATAGAAAGAAGACTCTTGAAGGACCGAGAAAGCACTAGCAAGGCGACCAGAGGGGGGGGGGGTGAATGAGAGCTCAAAAATTTGTCTCGAAACTTTGGCCAAATGTCCCAAAATCAACCCTGAGAAACTACGACTGAAACCGTGATGCCCACGACCCTTGGAAGAGGGTGGATGATCCCTAGGATCACAGCGAGGCACCACAAGAAGATAGCAAACCAAATGCCAAAAGCTCCGGCTCGAACACAACCCCAAAAACCAAGTCCCGAACGTAGATTGTCGGCTACGTCGAGAAACTCCTAAATACCTATGATAACAAGTAGCAAAGATACCTAGAGAGGTTCCTTGGTCAACTCTAGGGCAAAACGAGAAGTCCGGAGACCAAGCGTACAAGCCGGGAGAGCAAACACACTAAACCGGAAGACACAACCGAATCCCGGACTATCCGCCGGTACGGTCCCGGACTGTCCGCGTAGTGCCGGACTGTCCGCGGGCGAGTGGCGGACTGTCCGCCGGCAAAACTCGCCAAACAGCAAGGTTGCTGCAAAGTCCCTGGACGTTCCCGGACTGTCCGCCAAACACAACGGCGGACTGTCCGCCGGTCAAGTTTCAGCACTGTTCATCGAGACACGCAGCCACTGCTCGGCTGAATCCCGATGCGCGGACTGTCCGCGCTCTGAGTGGCGGACTGTCCGCGGTCACTCAGGGAGGGCGATTTTGTTCGCCCTTCACCCAAATCAATCCCAAATCGAATCAACTCACAATCCCACGTTCCCAAACTTGGAGAGGATGATCACGGAGTAGTTAGGAGACTATCCCCAAGAAATCATCCGCTCAAATCAACTCAAACACCAGGAAATCGAAAGGGGAGGAGTATGAACGAAAAAGCGCCACGAAAACAAATTCAACCCGATCTACTTGTTCGTAAGGAGATAGATAAATTCCTTCGGTGGAAATGATCTCCTTTCAAATATGAACAAATTGATTCAAACGGATTTCGCAAAGACGCACTAGAGAGGGAGATCGAGTGACGGGAAAATCACGGAGAAACGAAGAACGCGAAGAACACGAATCAAAACACGAATCAACACATCGATCTGCAACCGTGTGGCTACCACACGCTACAACAGTGAGGTTACAACCTCACTTCCTAAAATCTCCAGTACACAGAGGTATGGTTCTCTGCGGATCTCAGCTAGCTACAGCAGGGGATTGAGAGAGCAGGAAACCCTAGAAGCAAAGAGCAAATGACTGAAATGACTAACTGAGTTAGATGGGGAGGTGGGTGTCTCCCCCTATTTAACCTAATTCTAACCTATTCCTAATTCCCACTCTACCCCTAACTACTTACAGAGCGAACCAGCTAAACCCTAAGGTTATTCTGGACCAACTCGGTGGTAGGCGGATCCGACGGCCACACCCGCACAACTCGTAGCGTTGCCTCGACGCAACCTCCCGATTGCCACCACGTGCCGCCCTCGCTCTGCACCCCCGGTTTTGTGGCCCAAATCGGGAAACCAGCCTTTTCCAGCCAACCCCCGGTTTTGAGGCCCAAACCGGGAAACCAGCCCACCAGCTTTTGAGTTTTGAGGCCAAACTCAGCAAACAATCAGCGCCCAGGTTTTGAGGCCCAAACCTGGAAACCGTCCTCAGCCCGAGTTTTGTGGCCAAAGTCGGAAACCATCCGCACCCAGGTTTTGAGGCCCAAACCTGGAAACCATCCACCCGATGGTTTTTCCCTGGCTCTACCACCAAACCGACGTCGTAGATGGGATGCACCTCCCGTGCACCCCGTCCACCGACACGTGTCCCTAAGTCCATGACTCAGGCAACATATGACCGCACTTCTTCACTTGTTGTCGTCACAGGCTGCCAGCCACCACAGCTGATCCTCTGGCCACCGGTCCCTCAGTCCAAGCCTCACGTCCGCCCTTTGCCACTCTCAGTCCATCGGCACGACACATCTCTACTTGACCTTCACCTCGCCTTTGATCACTGCATCCGTGCTCGACACCTGCACAACACAAGCCAAAGAACTTGCGCATCATCCCAGTTGACAATCACTCATCACTCAGAGACCCGGCATACACCCATGTATCCGCAATCTCCCCCTTGATGAGTGCATTGTCAACTACCAACACAAATCATAATAGAAAGAGAAGAAGGAAGAAGGAGAAGAAGAGAACTCGACCAAATGACCCAAAAGCATAGCAAAGCCGAAGAAGGTCAAGTGGAAAGAGCGAAAGAACTTGGTCCCCAAAGACATGGGCAACGGCTCGACGCAACCAAGCAAAGTAAAGCTAGCCCTCAAGAAGAGGTAGAACATGCTCAACACCGCTAGCAAAAACCAATCAAAAATATCGAAGCAAAATGCTAGTCCCTCGAGATAGAGGCACAGAGGCTCAACACAACTAGCAAAGAAAGCTCGATACCGACTGTTACCAAAAAGAGTTCGACACCAATTGAAAATCTGAAAAGCAAATGCTAGTCCCTCAAGAAAGAGGCTAAGGCTCAACGCAACTAGCAAACCGCTCCAAACCAATTGAAAATGTCAAAGACTCAACCAGAAACAAACTCCCCCTCGAATAGTGCAAACAACCAGGAAGGCTCCCCCTTAGCTGAAACGGAGGGTAATGATTTGCAATTTCTCCCCCTTAGATGAAAATGCACTTATCAAGACACACGGCTCCCCTCAGAAAATGCACCAACAAAAAGTGCCAATAAGAGAGGTTCTCCCTCTTCCAAAATGCATATGAGTCAGAATGCAAGTTAGGAGCTTCAGGAGTATACTCAAAAGAGTGCAAAGGTGCTCTACAGAGTTCTGAACAGATGACTCAGAAAAATGCACAGAATGCTAGCAAAGGCTTAAGCTGATCACTAAGAATGAAATATGAACATGTGAGCAGTTTTAAGCCGAAAAAGGTATTCACCATCAAAATAGCACAGACATGTATAGAGAGGAAGTCAAACAAGTGCTAATCATGTATTCAAGGTGAACTACCCCTAGCATAGTTCAAACATCATGCTGATACCAATTTAGGCATATACTTGTGATTTCAGATTAATCGGAGTTGCAGCGGTGAAATTACACAAGTTCAGAAAACAGCATGTGACTGCGAGAGGTTGAATGCTTGTTATTGCCTAACTTTTCAACTGTGCAAAGCCTATCCATGAGCAATCAGAAGCTTAAAGCAACAGTTTCGGTCATACACTACAGAGCTCAAGTTTAACTCAAAGTGCAATGAGAAATAGTCTCGAAACTGTGAGGTGCTAACAAGCAAACCCATCTCGATCTTTCCAATTCACTTAACTTGGTTCAGATTTTAAGCAGAATATGACATACCAAGCAAGTGAATGACTCAACACTAGAGACATAGCAACCTAGCATATATGAAAAGCACATGTGACTTCAACACATCCTACACATGCTAGTTGCATATCTCGATGGTGAACATTTTCAAGTTTTAAGTTCATTATCAAATTCACCATTCAAAAATAGCTCAGCTCATAGTATGCACTAGTGATCAGAAAGAGCATAAGCTACAACATCAACATAAAGCATCAGAGCAAAAACTACACAGAGCATAGTTACATTCTTCAGATTATACACATGAAGCTCAGAATGTAAAAGCGTATGCTGAAATGCAAAAGATGCATGAAGAAATCAAAAGGAAGCAAAAACAACTGAAACCAACAAGTCAGTGTATCATACAAAATCCAAAATGTTTCCCCCATCTAAAAGGGGAAACACGCACCAAGCTCACCTCTCAACCGATTAAAGGTTGATTGGTCCATAGGCTTGGTAAAAATATCAACAAGCTGATGATGAGTATCGACATGGCGAAGGTCGATATCACCCTTCTCATAGTGGTCTCGTAGAGAGTGAAAGCGCACATCAATGTGTTTGGTCTTCGAGTGAAGCACGAGGTTCTTAGAAACGCTAATCACACTCGTGCTGTCACAAAGCAATGGAACACGAGAAAAGCTCAGACCAAAATCACGCAAAGTGGCCATCATCCAGAGTAACTGGGAACAGCAGCTAGCCGCAGCAACATACTCAGCCTCCGTGGTAGACTGGGCGACGCTAGACTGCTTGCGAGAGGACCACGAGACAAGAGAAGAACCAATAAAATGGCAAGTCCCAGAAGTGGACTTGCGATCAATACGACAACCAGCAAAATCGGCATCGGAATAACCGCAAAGAGAAAGGGTGGAGGAAGCAGAATACCAAATCCCGAACTCTGGAGAGAAGGATAAGTACCTCATTATGCGCTTGACCGCCTGATGGTGAGAGGTGCGTGGCGACGCCTGAAAGCGCGCGCAGAGGCACACCGCGAACTGGATGTCCGGGCATGTCGCCGTCAGGTACAGCAGCGACCCGATCATACTCCGGTACTCCTTCTGGTCCACTGTTTCTCCCTCCTTGTCTGCATCCAGGGCCGTCGTGGTCGCCATGGGTGTTGGAAGAGGCTTGGCCTCACCCATGTCGAACTTCTTCAGGATATCTCTGGTGTACTTGCCCTGGTGCACAAACGTTCCTTCCCGGGTTTGCTTGATTTGCAACCCGAGGAAAAATGTCAACTCACCCATCATTCTCATCTCGAACTCCCTGCTCATAGTGTCTGCAAACTTGGCAACCAAAGCGTGAGAAGAACCACCGAAAATGATATCATCCACGTAAATTTGGACCAAGAGAGTATTAGTGCCTTGCTTGAGGAGAAAGAGCGTTTTATCTACACATCCCATTTTAAAACCCTTAGCAAGCAAAAAGGTTTTCAACCTATCATACTAGGCTCTAGGGGCTTGTTTCAAACCATACAAAGCTTTGTGAAGTTTAAAGACATGGTTTGGAAACTTGGGATTTTCGAAACCGGGGGGTTGTCTAACATACACCTCCTCTTCTATGTAGCCGTTTAAGAAGGCACTCTTGACATCCATTTGAAAAAGTTTGAAACCTTTGGATGCAGCAAAAGCCAAGAGTATCCTAATAGCCTCCAAACGTGCTACAGGAGCAAATGTCTCCTCATAGTCTATCCCCTCCTTCTGACTATATCCCTGGGCTACGAGTCTGGCCTTGTTTCTCACAACATGGCCATCTTCTCCCTGTTTGTTTTTGAAAACCCATTTTGTCCCAATTGGATGACACTCAGAAGGTGGAGACACTAGAACCCAAACCCGATTTCTCTCAAAGTTCTCAAGCTCCTCATGCATGGCATTGACCCAATCAGGATCCGTCAAAGCGTGTCCAACATCCTGGGGTTCAAAATCAGCAACAAATGGAGAATGAGCAAAGTGACAGATTTGCCTTGACCGGGTGACGCGTTCGTCGATGCTGCCGATCATCTGCTGAGGCGGGTGCTGGCGCTGAATGTGTCGTGGCGCCTCCCTTGCCGAAGTGGCCTCCCCCTCAACAGCAGCTGGTGCCTCCCCGGGTACAAAGGGTACCGCTTGGGGTGGCGGATCCCACGGCCCCTAGGAAGAAGAGGTGTCGGGGCCGTGAGTCGTCGTAGAGGCCGCTCTTTATGGCACAGCAGGTGGAGGAGGTGTTGGGTCATCTATCCCTTCAGCACCTTCATCTTCATCATCGAAAAGAGGTTCGCCAACCTCATGATCACCTGCACACTCAAAACGAGAAGAAGGACAAACCATGGTCTCGTCGAAGGTGACATCTGATGTCTCCATGACTCGGTTAGTGTCAAGGTTAAGTACACGGTAAGCTCAAGTGTGAGTGCCATAACCCAAAAACACACCGTCAGAAGAACGAGACTCAAACTTGTCCAAGTTGCCCTTTTTGAGTATAAAACAATGGCAACCAAAAACTCGAAAATAACTCACCTTGGGTAGTTTTCCAAAACGCAACTCATAAGAGGTCTTTTTCAAGAAAGCTCGAAGAAAAATGCGATTGGAAATATAGCATGCAATTTTCATAGCTTCGACCCAATATCGCCTAGGAGTCTTATGCTCATCGAGCATCGTCCTGGCCATCTCTACAAGGGTCCGATTCTTCCTCTCTACAACACCATTCTGAGGCGGTGTGTATGGGGAAGAAAACTGATGCTCTAACCCAAAAGAGTCACAAAACTTCTCAAAATCCGAATTCTTGAATTCGGAACCATTATCACTCTGAATTGCTCGCATAGAGTTCAAAGGGAACTCATTCTGAAGATGCAAAATCAGATTGCGAGCAAAGGAGAAAGTCTCGGTCTTCTCAGCTAAAAAGAAGACCCACGAATATCTTGAAAAATCGTCGACAACAACAAGCACATACCACTTCCCCCCAACCGAGCTCACCCGAGCCGGACCAACAAGGTCCATGTGTAAAAGATCTCCAGGGCGCTTAGTCATGACCTGAGTCACTGGATGGTGGGGAGCGGCTACCATCTTCCCATGTCTACAAGAATGGCAAACAAGATCCTTCTCCATGGATAACTTGGGCAATCCTCGGATTAAGCCAAGTGAACTAAGTCTTGCAAGCAAGTCAAAGCTCAGGTGACCTAGTCTCCTATGCCACCAAAGATCAGAGGAGGAAGGTCCAGCCAAAAGAAAACGAGAAATTCCAAACGACTCCGAGAAATCCGCACGAAAGACTTTTCCAAAGGGCGAAATCACACATACAATATTGCCCTGAGGATCCAAAATGCGACTGAGATTCGGTTTAAAACGAATCTCATAGTCATCATCAAAAAGTTGCGAAACAGAAAGAAGGTTAAAATGCAAGTTAGAAACAAGAGCAACATCGCGCAACACAAAGTGCTCATTAACTCGCACAGACCCACGAGACAGCACCTTACCTTTGCTGTTGTCGCCGAAGGTGATATACTCCTTTCCGGCGACCGGACTAAGACTGGAGAACCACTTGGCGTTTCCAGTCATGTGCCTCGAACACCCGGAATCCACCAACCAAACGTTCTCCAATCGTTTTACCTACATCAATAAAAAGACATAGGGTGAGCATACAGGCCAACACTGGGGTTAGTGAAGTAAGGGGAATACCAGTGTTGGGCCGGCTGCTCAAAAGAACAGTTAGTGAAAAGACCATTCCTAGCACACCTATGAAGGAAGCAATCACCACGTTTAGAAGAACGTGGTCCGCTGGGGAAGGAGCGCTCACCGCGATACTCAAAACACGGTGGGGGAAAACGCTCAACTGCAAAGCCACCTCCACGGGGTCCATAGCCTACAAAAGCAGGCTCCCGCCGGGCACGCTCTCTACGAGGCCTACGCCTAGGGACTTGAGGCTCAACACCTCTAGGCCTAGCGTCTCTCCTCGGAGCTCTCTGCTGCCTAGGCCTGGGAACTTGAGGTTCTGGACCTCTGAGCCTAGCAGCACGTCTCGGTGCTCTCCTCTGAACATTCGGCGCATGTACATCATGGAAAGGATGGTACATGTCCGGGTTGTTCATCTCCCTAGCACGGCGCGCCTCTCTCTTGCGCCGAAAGCAGAACTCGCTCAAGTGTCCATCTCTCCCACAGTGCTCACAATGGTACCTCACCGCTCTCAAAGGGGGTTGTTGGTACTCACGGTTGTGGGTGTGGATTACCTTGCCCTTCTATGGCAACTCCTCCTGGATAGGTAGCATTGTGTCCAGCTTGTTCTTTAGGTGGTTGGGTTTGGGATGCCACACTTGGTTCTTGGGTGGACCTCTCGGAGGTTCCTCAAACACCCCATCCTTGGTGTTAGGCTTGAGAGGCTCTTTGGGTGGAAGCTTGGTTAGTTTCGAAGTAGTGGTGGAGTTGGGTTTCTCACTCGGGTTCAAACCACTCGACTCTTCAATCTTCCCAAAAGCAGAAAGATCAACACCTTGAGCAAAGCCTACACCGGGACCTCCAGCAGCTCGCTTGAATTGGGATATCATCATCCCGAGCTGTGGCTCACCACAAGATACCCATGACAAGATGGTCCGAAGGTATGTGTTTTCCTCCTCGGTTTGCATCTTGTCATGCTTCACGTTAGTAATCTCCATCTCCAAACCCTCGCACAAAGCGCACCTAGTCACACAATTGCTACCCGAGCTGGCCTCCTCAAGAGACACAATCTTGGCATTCTTCTCTGCCAACTCGGATTGCAAGACAGGACAAGTCTTGCACGCACCCAACAGCATGGGTCTTGCCCGGAGCTCATCCACCTCTCCTACCAACGCAGCATACTTACTTCTCAAAGTGAGAAGATCAGTCATGTGCGTGGTGCACGCCTCGCACTCCTCCTCATCGGTAACAACTACGGTGGACTTGAAAGAATCAAGTTCCTTCACCGTATCCTCCCACTTCTGCCTAAACTCCTTGCGCTCTCTAGCGGCACGCCTAAGCAGCTTATCTTGACTAAGCAAGGCGGCAGTAAGCTTCTCTACCTCAGCTGAAAGCTCATTGTGGGTGACAGATACCTGGGAGGTGTCGTCGTCGTCGTCGTCGTTCCGAGGGGAGTTCACCAGCTCGCCGTCGAGGGCCATGGTGCAGAATCCGTCATCGTCGGCGAAGAAGCAGAGGCCGTTCAGCTTGTCCTCGATCCTCTTCTTCTTCTCGGACTCATCGTCGCTTGAGCAAGCGGAGTCGTCATCCGAGCCATCGACGTCGCTGAGCGTGGCAAAGAACGCACGCTGCTCAGCCTGGGCCTTCTCCAAGTACTTCTTCTTGATGTACTCCTTGTCGAAGCCACCCCTCCGCTTGTGCCTCGCGGGGACGTACTTCTCCTTGCGCTTGCCGGAGTCATACTTGTGCCCATGATCGCCCTTCCCAGATGAATGCTTCTTCTTGGGACAGTTGGCGATGAAGTGGTCGGGGTCGCCGCACTCGTAGCATCCCGAGCGTCCTCCTCCGCGGCGACGGTTCATGCGGTTGTTGTTGAGCCGCGAGAACCGGTTGACGAGCAAGGCTAGCTCGTCATCCCCCAAAGACTCAAGCTGGTCCTCTGTGATAGAAAAGAGCGAAGAGAGTGCAAAGCCTCCAGAGGGGTTAGCAGAAGAGCCAGAAACCAAAGCCATCGACGGGCCAGAAGGATTTTCATAAGAAGCCCTCGCCATGGCATCAATCTCACTAGACTTGAGCATACTGAAGAGCTCGTCGCACGTGAGGGTCTCATAGTTAGGTGATTCGATGATCGCCTGAAACTTGGAGTCCCACACCGATCGATCAAGAGTATGCAAAAGCTTCAAAGCTCTCTCATGATCGTCGAAAGGCAACAGCTCCTTGTTAGCCCTCATCCTGTTGACAATCACCTGAAAGCGAGCAAATAAACTTTCTATGCTCTCGCCAGGCATATGTCGAAAGTTCTCATACTCTCGCTTAAATGACTCGTAGAGTCGGGTTTTGACTTGAGAGGTTCCCCTCATGGAAACGCATGAGGGTGGCCCAAATCTCCCGACCCGTAGCGAGGTGAGAAACACGATCAAACTCACTCATGCTCAGGCATGAGAAAAGAGCATTACGGGCTCGGCTATTGGCATCGTGCTCATCGATCTGAAGCTGAGAGACACGAGCAGCCAAGACCACGTAATCAGCAAAGTTGCAAATATCCCAAATGGAAGCACCCAAACTCTGCATATAGGCCGACATGCGTATCTTCCAATATGCATAGTTCGTCCCATCGAAAAACAACGGTTTGCCCACGCCGCGATCCATGTCGCCTTCAGTGGATCTGGAACCGGCTAAGGTGGAAGATCCTTAACCCGCTCCGATACCAATTGAAGGACCAAGAAAGCACTAGCAAGGCGACCAGAGGGGGGGGGGGGTGAATGGGAGCTCAAAAATTTCTCTCGAAACTTTGGCCAAATGTCCCAAAATCAACCCCGAGAAACTGCGACCAAAACCGTGATGCCCACGACCCTTGGAAGAGGGTGGATGATCCCTAGGATCACAGCGAGGCACCACAAGAAGATAGCAAACCAAATGCCAAAAGCTCCGGCTCGAACACAACCCCAAAAACCAAGTCCCGAACATAGATTGTCGGCTACGTCGAGAAACTCCTAAATACCTATGCTAACAAGTAGCAAAGATACCTAGAGAGGTTCCTTGGTCAACTCTAGGGCAAAACGAGAAGTCCGGAGACCAAGCGTACAAGCCGGGAGAGCAAACGCACTAAACCGGAAGACACAGCCGAATCTCGGACTGTCCGCGTAGTGCCGGACTGTCCGCATAGTGCCGGACTGTCCGCGGGCGAGTGGCGGACTGTCCGCCAGCAAAACTTGCCAAATAGCAAGGTTGCTGCAAAGTCCCTGGACGTTCCCGGACTGTCCGCCAAACACAACGGCGGACTGTCCGCCGGTCAAGTTTCAGCACTGTTCACCGAGACACGCAACCACTGCTCGGCTGAATCCCGATGCGCGGACTGTCCGCGCCCTGAGTGGCGGACTGTCCGCGGTCACTCAGGGAGGGCGATTTTGTTCGCCCTTCACCCAAATCAATCCCAAATCGAATCAACTCACA
This sequence comes from Coix lacryma-jobi var. lacryma-jobi, assembly GCA_009763385.1. NCBI lineage: Eukaryota > Viridiplantae > Streptophyta > Magnoliopsida > Poales > Poaceae > Coix > Coix lacryma-jobi. The sequence continues at coordinate 66,261,834 of CM019823.1, read as the reverse complement.
ATCCCACGTTCCCAAACTTGGAGAGGATGATCACGGAGTAGTTAGGAGACTATCCCCAAGAAATCATCCGCTCAAATCAACTCAAACACCGGGAAATCAAAAGGGGAGAAGGATGAACCAAAAAGCGCCACAAAAACGAAATCAACCCGATCTACTTGTTCGTAAGGAGATAGATAAATTCCTTCGGTGGAAATGACCTCCTTTCAAATACGAACAAATTGATTCAAACGGATTTTGCAAAGACGCACTAGAGAGGGAGATCGAGTGACGGGAAAATCGTGGAGAAATGAAGAACACGAAGAACACGAATCAAAACGCGAATCAACACATCGATCTGCAACCGTGTGGCTACCACACGCTACAACAGTGAGGTTACGGCCTCACTTCCTCAAAATCTCCAGTACACAGAGGTATGGTTCTCTGCGGATCTCAGCTAGCTACAGCATGGGAATGGGAGAGCAGGAAACCCTAGAAGCAAAGAGCAAATGACTGAAATGACTAACTGAGATAGATGGGGAGGTGGGTGTCTCCCCCTATTTATCCTAATTCTAACCTATTCCTAATTCCCACTCTACCCCTAACTACTTACAGAGCGAACCAGCTAAACCCTAAGGTTATTATGGACCAACTCGGTGGTAGGTGGATCCGACGGCCACGCCCGCACAACTCGTAGCGTTGCCTCGACGCAACCTCCCGATTGCCACCACGTGCCGCCCTCGCTCTGCACCCCCGGTTTCGTGGCCCAAACCGGGAAACCAGCCTTTTCCAGCCAACCCCCGGTTTTGAGGCCCAAACCGGGAAACCAGCCCACCAGCTTCTGAGTTTTGAGGCCAAACTCAGCAAACCCTTAGCGCCCAGGTTTTGAGGCCCAAACCTGGAAACCGTCCTCAGCCCGAGTTTTGTGGCCAAACTCGGAAACCATCCGCACCCAGGTTTTGAGGCCCAAACCTGGAAACCGTCCACCCGATGGTTTTTCCCTGGCTCTACCACCAAACCAACGTCGTAGATGGGATGCACCTCCCGTGCACCCCGTCCACCGACACGTGTCCCCAAGTCCACGACTCAGGCAACACTTGACCGCACTTCTTCACTTGTTGTCGTCACAGGCTGCCAGCCACCACAGCTGATCCTCGGGCCTCTGGTCCCTCAGTCCAAGCCTCACGTCCGCCCTTCGCCACTCTCAGTCCATCGGCACGACACGTCTCTACTTGACCTTCACCTCGCCTTTGATCACTGCATTCGTGCTCGACACCTACACAACACAAGCCAAAGAACATGCGCATCATCCCAGTTGACAATCATTCATCACTCAGAGACCCGGCATACACCCATGTATCCGCAACTCTCACGAATCTACACAAGATGGTTCAAACGGATTTGCGGATCTTCCCTCGAAACAAGAATTCTCATGAAGATCGAAAGAGGGGAAAACGTGCAAACGCGAAGAACAAAATCGCAAGACAAATTAAAGCACGAATTTGAACCTTGGATTCAGATGAAAGGATGATTGATTAATCACTTGGTGTCAGGATATAAGCCAATCCTAGCAACACAAAAACTTGGATGGCAAAAAGCTCAAGAACAAGAGCCAACTCTCCCTAACTCTAGCCTTCTCTCACAGGAACAAAATGAGAGACACACCACCAAGAACTCCCAAGGATATGGCTGCCCTAGCAGCCCCCCTCATATATATAGGCGCACGTCCGAAGACCAAAACACCCTTACATTAAGCACTCAACCCAAATACCCCCAGGGGTAAAACCGTCCAGACTTGACAGCTTCGAACCGACGGCCACGCCCGCACATCCGGTAGCTTCGCCTCGACGCGACCTCCCTGATGCCGCCACGTGTCGTCACGTCGACCGCCGTGCCTTCCTCGTGGATAGCTTCGCCGCCGCGCCTGCCTCTCCACGCCGCCACGCGTCAACCGTCCTTTCGGACCAACCCCCGGTTTTGAGGCCCAAACCGGGAAACCGTCCACCCCGAGTTTTGAGGCCCAAACTCGGAAACCCGCAAGCCCAGGTTTTGAGGCCCAAACCTAGAAACCGTCCTCGCCGAGTTTTGAGGCCCAAACTCGGAAACCGGCCACCCGAGTTTTGAGGCCCAAACTCGGAAACCATCGATGGTAGCTTTTTGAGGCTCAGCTACCGAACCCGCACCGTAGACGGGATGTGGTTCGCACACCCCGACCACCGGCACCGATGCCGATGCATGTCCAGCCTCCACGCCGGGGCACATCGCCTTCGCCTTCCTTCTTGACTTGGCTGACGGCACTTGCGCCGCACGCAAGCCCGTGTCCGACCTCCCGCCAAGTGACACGACTCCAGCGCCTTCCTCCCGACTCGGCCGATGCACCGCACATCCCCATGTGCTCTTGCTCGCCGATGCCATGTGCCAGCTAACACAGCTGGTCCTCTGGCCTCTGGTCCGTCAGTCCAAGCCTCACGTCAGACCTTCATCGCTCTGAGTACATCGGCATGGCACGTCCGCCGCACGGCACGCCCATCCTTCACTGCTCCCGATCCGTCGGCACGGCATGTCTCTACTTGACCTTCACCTCGCCATTGACCACTGTATCCGAGCTCCACACTTGCACATCAACATAGCCAAGAGACACATGTCGCACACGCACACCAACACAGAAACACCACACAACTCAACGCCACCGGTTAGTCATAAACAATAAGCGCATAGCGAGATATGGACTAAACCGGGTAAAAGCCACAAACCTTCCTTATCAATGTCAATCATTCATCATATATGTTCTCAATCTCCCCCTTGATGAATGCATTGACTAAAAATAAACCACAAAGGAAGGGTTTGAAGGCAAGCCTCATTCAAGTGCCCAAAAGCCAAGCAAAGGCAAACACAAGACTACTTGAGATGAGGAAGGATCATGAAAACTCCAAATAAAAGCTCTCGGTCCCGAAAGAAACGGGAAAAGCGGGCAAAGCCTCCACACAACCGAAGAGTCAAGATAAACAAGAGTTTCATGAAATCCCAAAAGGTACTCGAAAACCAATCTCAAATAAAATTGTCAAACAATCATCACAAAAGAGAGACCAAGGTACTTATCCACTTGGTTTTGGGTCAATTTCTCCCCCTTTTTCTTTCTCTTTCTCTTTCTCCCCCTTGATGATTGAATTGACAAAACTAGGCACAAGAGATGGTTTGAGATACCATAACCGAAAATCTCATTCAAGGCAAAGAACAAAATCACTTGTCATGAGACATAACTTGGTCCCCAAAGACATGGGCAACGGCTCAACGCAACCAAGTAAGGGATCGGAGCAACAGCTCATCAAAGAGCAAAACTCGATCACACAGAGCGAAAAACTTGGTTCCCAAAGACATGGGCAACAGCTCGACGCAACCAAGTCAAAGATGAGCTAGCCCTCAAGAAAAGGCAGAAAAAGGGCTCAACACCACTAGCTCAAGGCTCGATACCAATTGAGGCTGAATCAACGCATAAGAATGCAAAACTGATCACAAACAACCAAGAATTGGTGAAAACAGCTAGTTCCTCAAGACAGAGGCACATAGGCTCGACGCAACTAGCTGAAGGGTCCATACCAATCGAAAATACCAAGCAAAAACTGCTAGTCCCTCTAGACAGAGGCAGAAACGGCTCAACACGACTAGCAGGCTCGATACCGACTGAGAAAAACCACAAGAGAAGCTCAACACTAAATGGAGCACCAACACTTGGAGCACGCAGAGAAGCAGCAAGACAAAAGCGACTCCCCCTGAAAGCAAGCCTATACACAAAAGCTATGCAACAAAGCTCATGACACCAATTGCATTCCATACCAAAAGATGGATACCAATTGAAACACATAAAAGAGCTATACCAAGTGAAGAAGAACATAAAAGAGCTAAACTCCCCCTTGCTCAAAGCTCTCCCCAAAATGCATGACTCTCCCCTTTGTGCCAACACTCAAGCTCCCCCTTGCAAACAGCTTCTCCCCCTTGACAAAAGGGAACATGCTGAGGGGTTTTGGATATTTTTCACAAAGTTGGCACAAACACAAGACAAGTCATCCAAAAGCATATGGGGGTAATTGAAAATGACCACAAAGTCTATCGGAGCTAGGGGTATGAACACTAAGCTAAACATGCATGATATGCACAATGCAACAGCTTCAAGTGTATAGCAATCAGAATGAAAAGATGCTCAAAAGGGTGCTGCCATGAAAGTGTAGCAATCAATACAAATGCTAGCAAAGGCTCAAACTGATCAAAAGAATACAAAATATGAACAATTAATCATATGAGCAGTTTTAAGCCATTTGAAAAGGAGTCCACCACTAAAATAGCACTTACCATGAATAGACAGGAAATCGAGCAAGTGCTAACTCAAGTATAAAAGGTGAACTACCCCTAGCAAAGTTCAATCATCATGCAATAGAATGAAGCATAGACTTGTGTTATTTTTCAAATTTTATCGGAGATTGCAGCGGTATTAACACAAGTTCATATTAAAGCATGTGATTGCGAGAGGTTGAAAACATGGTCATTGCCTAACTTTTCAACCGGGCTAAGCCTATGCAACAAAAGCAATCGGAAGCTTAAAACACCGGTTTTGGTCTTACACTACACGGCTCAAGTTTAACTCAAATGTGCAATGAGAAACAGTATCGATACCGTGAGGTGCTGACACATGCAATCCCATCTCGATCTTTTCATTTCACTAATACTTGGATCCAATTTTAAGCACAAGGTAAATATGAACAACCCAAGCAAGTGAATGACTCAGTGCAAGAGACATAGCAACCTAGCATACAAAAGATAGCACAAGTGATCTCAACACATCCTATCCATGCTAGTTGCCAATCTCAATGGTGAACAAATTAAAGGTTTCATAGTTGATTAGTCAAGTTCACCATTTGCAAAATAGCTTAGCTCATAACATGTATCAAGTGATCAAAAGGAGCCTAAGCTACAAGCATCATCATGAATAGACAGGGCATACCAACAAGAGCATAATCTCATTCTCATTACTATATTCATGAAGCTCTAAAATGCAAGATATACATGATGAAATGCATGTAGAAGCTAGCCTAAAAAGGAAAACCCAAAACAAAAGGGTATCGGAGAAATCCAACTAAGATACAACAAGCAAAATGCTTCCCCAACTAAAAGGGAAACACAAACCAAACTCACAAATAAAGAGCCAAGAAACTCTCAAGCGACAGCCAGCAAAAACCACATCGAAAAGACCACACAGCAGAAGGGGGTCGAAGAAGAAGAGTACCAAACCCGAACTCAGAAGTGTGTCAGGGGTACCTCATGATGCGCATGACCGCCTGCTGGTGTGATACCCGAAGGGACGCATGAATCTGCTGAACTCCAGGGTGCCTGCCTCGCCGAAGTCGTCTCCCCCTCGCCTGATGCTGTCGCTCGCACAGGTGCTGCTAGTGCTCGCTGGAGAGCTGCTCAAACGGAACTCCAAGTCATGGAAGAAGTCTGATCGGGTCCGTGAGCCAAAATGCTCTCTCCAGGCTCCTGTTCTCCTGCACACTCAAGGGCAGAAGAAACACAAGGCGTTGTCTCGCCAATTGTGACCTCAAGGTCTCCACGAAAACGGTTAGTCACATAATAAGCATAAGATGAACTCTCAACAAAAAGAGATCTACCTATGAATGATACCGCAAGGAGATCTGACTACCATGCAACAGGATAAAGCATTGTATAGCAAAATGCAGCCTAAAGACATGATCAACCTAAACATAGCCTAAGCCTCAACACATGCTACAATGCAAGATAATGATAGCAATAGATCCAAAAACATGTAACATGATAAAATTGTGGAAAGGCTAGTGCTCAAGCTAAACATATCAACAGGGTACATGTAGCTAACTAAAACTAGCACCTGAAAAGTGATACCTAATGAACATCATACCTCTAGATGTAAAGCTCATGGAGAAATAATGGTAAAGCATGGCATAATGTTCATAAGGATCACCAACTAGCAAGAAAAGTGGATTAACCACCAAAGCTGTACACAAAGCTAGCATGACATGATATACAAGAGATAGCACATGCTAGACTAAACAAAACATGACACAAAAGAAAAATGTACATGCAAGAACTATACAAGTGAGCACATGAAGAACCATCTCATACCACAAGACATAAATCATGGATGTGCAGGGTATGAGTGTATAAGAAGGCTCACCGGATAGCAAAAGCCTCTTTGGAGGCAAATCTAGGCGGGGTGTAGAGAACCATCAAATCTTGATCACATCTAAAAGATCAAGTTCCATTAGGCGCATGTTCTCCATCCCGCGTCCTCATATCTACACACAAGAGGACAAAGCAACCCGAGTCTTGGATCCCGAAGGGTTAGCAAGCATGTACTTGGGAATCCAGGACTTGGTCACAAATCTCAACTTATCATGTGGGTTAGCATGATGCAAATGTTGGTTCAAATGCAATTGTGAAACACCCTTGGAAGCATTCCTCAAAAGGACAACTCGAGGAGAAGAACGAGTCGTACCACGGGAAAAGAGGCAAACATCTTCCAGGGTCTTTGAAGAAGAACCAATAGAAGCATCATGAAAAGCATGACGTGGACCAAGGGAAGAAGCACTAGAAGCATGTCCACGACCATGACCTATCCCACTAGAAAAGGAGTCATAAATCCCATCAACAAAAATGGGCTTCTTACTAGGAGCACAAGCGTTCATGCCATGAGAAGGGCTATGAACCACCATCTTCCTAGAAGAGCGAGCTTGGCGCAAACGTTTGGCACGCCGATAGCAGAAGCTTTCTTGATGCCCATCTTTCTCACAAAAAGAGCAATGGTACAAAGGCCTACTAGAAGGCACACCATTCTCTAACAAGTGAGAAGTCCCTTGGGACTTAGAACAAGAAGCATCAACCACCAACTTGGTGCCAACGCTAGGAGCACACGTGCCATGGGAAAGGCTATGCGGCTTCCTAAAAGCCTTAGCTCGAATACGCCGCTCGTGCTTGACACGGCGAAAACAAAAATCGAGCGAATGTCCCTCCTTCTTGCAAAAGGTGCAATGAAAAACTAGATTGGGAGCACGAGTCCCAAAAATATGAGAAGCACCCTTGTCAAGAGAAGTCCCTTGGACATCACTCGAAGAATTATCAAGGTTAGGAGTAGCTATGAAAGAGCTATCCGAAACCTTGGCACAAGTGCTATCGTCAAAAGACTCACGCGCAACATAAGAACTCAACTCCGGTTGCAAAGATGCAGACTTGGAAACATCAACATCGGAGTTGGAAGACATGCGTGACTCAAAAGACTTAGCACAAAGACTCTTGCATCTTTTGGCCAAAACCTCATTTTCAAACATGAGGCGGTCACAAGTACCACAAGGAGTGTTTTTCAGATTCTCCATCTCCTCTTTTATGCACTCGACATATGTGGTACGCAAGAGCTCAACTTCCCTCTCAAGGTTGGCACTCATATCATTGTGCTCAACCAACTTAGCGCTCATATCATCGCGCATTTGCTCCAAAACCAATACTTCTTTTTCCAAATCAATGCATGATGTGCAAATGAAATCGGTGGAAGAAACATCACCATTCACATCAAGCAAAGAATCATGAATAGCACAAGAAGTAAGGCAAGAATTTTTATTCAAAGAACATGAGCTACAAGGCCTAGCATTTATCTCATCAATTTCAGCCCTAACATGCTCAAGTTCATCTACACATGTGGTGTGAGTCAATTTTAATTCATTATTTTCAGCATGCAAAGACTCACATGAAACACATGGTAAAGAAGCTTTTGACCTAAGCAAGGCTATTTCAGATTTAGCATAAACAAGGTCCTTGCGCAAGTCAAAGCAAACAATACATGGTATGGAAGCATTTGATTTCAATATTTCATTTTCAGATTCTAAGCTAGCAAGCGAAAAGCAAAGCTCATTATTCTTCCTAACCATGTCACTACAAGAGGTGCAAGGTAAAGATGCACTAGACTTCCAATGAAAAAGGCCACATTTTAACCTATCAATGGAGCATTTCAACTTCTTGATCTTTCTATGCAAGGTATCGCAAAGCTCATCATATCTCAAGTTATCATCACAACAAGCTTCAAATTGTTGGGATAAAGTCCCAAGACAAGCAGCAAGAATACCTTTCTTGGCTTTGCCAAGTTCGCGTATGCGATCCTCTGTTGAATGCTCATCATCTCCTAGGAAGCCCAGCAAAGCATCCACCTCGCGTTCCGCCTCAAGAGTCGTACTCCTCCTTCTTGCCAAAGTGTCGTCCTCAGTCGCATGTCCAAGACTCAAACCTAAGGACAAAGACACACTGGAAGAAGAACTTGGTGCCATCTTGAAAAGCACCGTTAGTGTTAGCCAAACAAAAGCTCAAACACCTCGACGAACAAAAGTCGGAAACACAACCGCTCTCAAAAAGGTCGCCTTCGCGGATCTGGAACCGGTTAAGGTAGAGAGATCCTTAACTGGCTCCGATACCAATTGAAGGACCGAAAATGCTAAAGCAAGGCGACCAGAGGGGGGTGAATGGGAGCCTAAAATTTCTTTTCAGAAATTATGGCCTCTGTCCCAACAAAATCAACCCCAAGAGAAACGCCGACACACGTGATGTCCACGACCCAAGAGAACGGGTGGATGTTCCCTGGGAACACAGCGGGACACCACAAAAGCTCCCTCACCAAAATCCACGCGAGTCAACTAGTGACAGGATGGAGTTTGGGTAACCTCAACCTCGCCCGAGCAACGCGAGGGAGATTCCGGCTTTTTCGCAAAGCGGGAAGCTCGGTTTCTGTAGATCATAGAGTCGGGAATCCAACGCAAAAAGCTGATCTTAAATCGGAGCTCGAACGCAAAAGATACGGACGAAAACGCGTTCTGTCAGCACTGACCGGACTCTGAGGTGCGTCCGGTCAGGAACGATCGGACACGTCCGGTCCACAGAAACCCAATTCGGGAGCTCTCTGTGTTGGACCGGACTCTGCGTGGAGGTGCGTCCGGTCAATACAAAAGGCAGCGTCCGGTCGCTACTACTCGATGAACAGTAGCAGTCGTGCGTCCGGTCAAGCTCGCGCAGAGTATCTCGCTCGGCCTTCAACGATCGGACGCACGGAGTAGCGTCCGGTCGATAGGAGGCGCGCGTCCGGTCGATTCCCAGTCAGCGTCCGGTCACCACGCGCGAATTGGATAGCACTAGTGTTCAACGACCGGACTCTGGCTCGATGCGTCCGGTCGCTATGAGGCAGTGTCCGGTCACCCCTACCAGTCCCCTGTTCGTCCACCGAATCGACCCGATCTCCCTCAAATCAAAAGCACTAAGGCTCAAATTTCGTATGAGGGGTCACAAGGATGTTAGTGAGCTACTGCTAAGAGATCATGGCTCGAACCTAACTCCAAATCGGTGAATCGAAGAAAAGGATGAAGAACGGCAAGAACTTGATCCCAAAACTAAATCCGCCCGATCTGTGAGTTCGTGAGGTATTAGAGAAATTCCTTCGGTAGAAAGAAGACTCTCACGAATCTACACAAGATGGTTCAAACGGATTTGCGGATCTTCCCTCGAAACAAGAATTCTCGTGAAGATCAAAAGAGGGGAAAACGTGCAAACGCGAAGAACAAAATCGCAAGACAAATTAAAGCACGAATATTGAACCTTGGATTCAGATGAAAGGATGATTGATTAATCACTTGGTGTCGGGCTACAAGCCAATCCTAGCAACACAAAAACTTGGATGGCAAAAAAGCTCAAGAACAAGAGCCAACTCTCCCTAACCCTAGCCTTCTCTCACAGGAACAAAATGAGAGAGACACCACCAAGAACTCCCAAGGATATGGCTGCCCTAGCAGCCCCCCTCATATATATAGGCGCACGTCCGAAGACAAAAACGCCCTTACATTAAGCACTCAACCCAAATACCCCCAGGGGTAAAACCGTCCAGACTTGACAGTTTCGAACCGACGGCCACGCCCGCACATCCGGTAGCTTCGCCTCGACGCGACCTCCCTGATGCCGCCACGTGCCGTCACGTCGACCACCGCGCCTTCCTTGTGGATAGCTTCGCCGCCGCGCCAGCCTCTCCACGCCACCACGCGTCGACCGTCCTTTCGGACCAACCCCCGGTTTTGAGGCCCAAACCGGGAAACCGTCCACCCTGAGTTTTGAGGACCAAACTCGGAAACCCGCAAGCCCAGGTTTTGAGGCCCAAACCTGGAAACCGTCCTCGCCGAGTTTTGAGGCCCAAACTCGGAAACCGGCCACCCGAGTTTTGAGGCCCAAACTCGGAAACCGTCGATGGTAGCTTTTTGAGGCTCAGCTACCAAACCCGCACCGTAGATGGTATGTGGTTCGCACACCCCGACCACCGGCACCGATGCCGATGCATGTCCAGCCTCCACGCCGGGCACAACGCCTTCGCCTTCCTTCTTGACTTGGCCGACGGCACTTGCGCCGCACGCAAGCCCGTGTCCGACCTCCCGCCAAGTGACACGACTCCAGCGCCTTCCTCCCGACTCGGCCGATGCACCGCATATCCCCATGTGCTCTTGCTCGCCGATGCCACGTGCCAGCTACCACAGCTGGTCCTCTGGCCTCTGGTCCGTCAGTCCAAGCCTCACGTCCGCCCTTCATCGCTCTGAGTACATCGGCATGGCACGTCCGCCGCACGGCACGCCCATCCTTCACTGCTCCCGATCCGTCGGCACGACACGTCTCTACTTGACCTTCACATCGCCATTGACCACTGTATCCGAGCTCCACACCTGCACATCAACACAGCCAAGAGACACATGTCGCACACGCACACCAACACAGAAACACCACACAACTCAACGCCACCGGTTAGTCATAAACAATAAGCGCATAGCGAGATATGGACTAAACCGGGTAAAAGCCACAAACCTTCCTTATCAATGTCAATCATTCATCATATATGTTCTCAAATTTCTCCCCCTTTTTCTCTTTCTCTTTCTCTTTCTCCCCCTTGATGATTGAATTGACAAAAACTAGGCACAAGAGATGGTTTGTGATACCATAACCGAAAAACTCATTCTAATGCCCAAAAGCCAAAGAAATGCTAAAGAGGGGGCAATTTGAAATGAACATAACTTGGTCTCCAAAGACATGGGCAACGGCTCAACGCAACCAAGCAAGGGATCGGAGCAGCAACTCATCAAATAGAAAAACTCGATCATATAGAGCGAAAAACTTGGTTCCCAAAGACATGGGCAACGGCTCGACACAACCAAGTCAAAAATGAGCTAGCCCTCAAGAAAAGGCAGAAAATGGCTCAACACCACTAGCTCAAGGCTCAATACCAATTGAGGCTGAATCAACGCATAAGAATGCAAAACTGATCACAAACAGCCAAGAATTGGTGAAAACAGCTAGTTCCTCAAGATAGAGGCACATAGGCTCGACGCAACTAGCTGAAGGGTCCATACCAATCGAAAATACCAAGCAAAAACTGTTAGTCCCTCTAGACAGAGGCAACAACGGCCCAACACGACTAGCAGGCTCGATACCGATTGAGAAGAGAACCACAAGAGAAGCTCAACACTAAATGGAGCAAAAACACTCGGAGCACGCGGAGAAGCAACAAGACAAAAGCGACTCCCCCTGAAAGCAAGCCTATATACAAAAGCTATGCAACAAAGCTCGTGACACCAATTGCATTCCATACCAAAAGATGGATACAAATGGAAACACATAAAAGAGCTATACCAATTGAAAAAGAACATAAAAGAGCTAAACTCCCCCTAGCTCAAAGCTCTCCCCAAAATGCATGACTCTCCCCTTTGTGCCAACACTCAAGCTCCCCCTTGCAAACAGCTTCTCCCCCTTGACAAAAGGGAATATGCTGAGGGGTTTTGACATTTTTCACAAAGTTTACACAAACACAAGACAAGTCATCAACCAAAAGCATATGGGGGCTATGAAAAGCACTGAAAGTGACCACAAAGTGTCTCGGAGCTGGGGGTATGTACAGTAAGCTAAAAATGCATGATATGCACAATGCAACAGCTTCAAGTGTATAGCAATCAGAATGAAAAGATGCTCAAATGGGTGCTGCCCTGAAAGTGTAGCAATCAATACAAATGCTAGCAAAGGCTCAAACTGATCAAATGAATACGAAATATGAACAATAGAGCATATGAGCAGTTTTAAGCCATTCAAAAGCAGTTCACCACTAAAATACCACTTAGCATGAATAGACAGGAAATCAACCAAGTGCTAACTCAAGTATACAAGGTGTACTACCCCTAGCAAAGTTCAATCATCATGCAATAGAGTGAAGCATAGACTTGTGTTATTTTCAATATTTTATCGGAGATTGCAGCGGTATTAACACATGTTCATATTAAAGCATGTGATTGCGAGAGGTTAAAAGCATGGTCATTGCCTAACTTTTCAACCGGGCTAAGCCTATGCAACAAAAGCAATCAGAAGCTTAAAGCACCGGTTTCGGTCTTACACTACACGGCTCAAGTTTAACTCAAAAGTGCAATGAGAAACAGTCTCGATACCGTGATGTGCTGAACATGCAATCCCATCTCGATCTTTTCATTTCACTAGACTTGGATCAAATTTTAAGCACAAGGTAAATATGAACAATCCAAGCAAGTGAAAGACTCAGTGCAAGAGACATAGCAACCTAGCATACAAAAGATAGCACAAGTGATCTCAACACATCCTACCCATGCTAGTTGCCAATCTCAATGGTGAACAAATTAAAGATTTCATAGTCGATTAGTCAAGTTCACCATTTGCAAAAATAGCTTAGCTCATAACATGTATCAAGTGATAAAAAAGAGCCTAAGCTACAAGCATCATCATGAATCAATAGGGCATACCAAAAAGAGCATAGTCTCATTCTCATTACTATATACATGAAGCTCTAAAATGCAAGATATACATGATGAAATGCATGCAAAAGCTAGTCTATCAAAGACAAAGCAAAACTAGCCTAAAAAGGAAAACCCAAAACAAAAGGGTATTGGAGAAGTCAAACTAAGATACAACAGGCAAAATGCTTTCCTAACAGAAAGGGAAACACGCCAACCTCACAAATGAAGAGCCAAGAAACGCTCAAGCAACAGCCAGCAAAATCCACATCGAAAAGACCACACAGCAACAAGAGGTCAAGGAAGAAGAGTACCAAAAGCCGAACTCAGAAGTGGGTCGGAGGTACCTCATGAAGCGCATGACCGCCTGCTGGTGTAATACCCGAGGGGACGCCTGAATCAGCTGAAGTCTCCGGGGCGCCTGCCTCGCCGAAGTCGTCTCCCCCTCGCTTGATGCTGTCGCTCCCACAGGTGCAGCTAGTGCTCGCTGGAGAGCTGCTCGAACGGAACCCCAAGTCGTGGAAGAAGTGGGATCGGGTCCGTGAGCCGAAATGCTCTCTCCAGGCTCCTGTTCTCCTACACACTCAAAAGCAGAAGAAAACACAAGGCATTGTCTCGTCCAGTGTGACCTCAAGGTCTCCACAAAGCGGTTAGTCACATAATAAGAATGAGGTGAACACTCAACAAAAGAGGCCTACCTATGAATGATACCGCAGGGAGAACTAGACTCAAACTAGTCAAGACTACCATGCAACAGGATAAAGCACTGTATAGCAAAATGCAACCTAAAAACATGATCAACCCAAACACAGCCTAAACCTCAACACATGCTACAATGCAAGATCCAAAAGCATGTAACATGATAAAATTGTGGAAAGGCTAGTGCTCAAACTAATCATATCAATAGGATACATGTAGCTAATCAAAACTAGCACCTGAAAAGTGATACCTAATGAACATCATACCTCTACAAGTAAAGCTCATGGAGAAATATGGTAAAACATGGCACAATGTTCATGAGGGTCACAAACTAGCATAAAAAATGGATATTCCACAAAAGCTGTACACAAAGCTAGCATGACATGATATACAAGATAACACATGCTAGACTAAAACAAAACATGATACAAAAGAAAATGTACATGCAAGAACTATACAAGTGAGCACATGAAGAATCATCTCGTACCACAAGACATAGATCATGGATGTACAAGGTATGAGTGTAAAAGACAGCTCACCGAACTACAAAAGCCTCTTTGGAGACAAATCTAAGCGGGGTGTAGAGAACCATCAACTCTTGATCACATCTAAAAGATCAAGCTCCATCATGCGCATGTTCTCCACCCCGCGTCCCCACATCTACACACAAGAGGACAAAGTAACCCGAGTCTTGGATCCCGAAGGGTTAGCAAGCATGTACTTGGGAACCCAAGACTTGGTCACAAAACTCAACTTATCTTGTGGGTTAGCATGATGCAAATGTTGGTTCAAATGCAATTGTGAAACACCCTTGGAAGCATTCCTCAAAAGGACAACTCGAGGAGAAGAACGAGTCGTACCACGGGAAAAGAGGCAAACATCTTCCAAGGTTTTTGTAGAAGAACCAATAGAAGCACCATGATAAGCATGACGTGGACCAACAAAAGAAGCATTAGAAGCATGTCCATGACCATGACCTAATCCACTAGAAAAGGAGTCATAAAACCCATCAACCAAGAGGGACTTCTTACTAGGAGCACAAGCGTTCATGCCATGAGAAGGGCTATGAACCACCATCTTCCTAGAAGAACGAGCTTGGCGCAAACGTTTGGCACGCCTATAGCAAAAGCTTTCTTGATGCCCATCTTTCTCACAAAAAGAGCAATGGTACAAAGGCCTATTAGAAGGCACACCATCCTCCGACAAGTGAGAAGTCCCTTGGGACTTAGAACAAGAAGCATCAAAAACCAACTTGGTGCCAACACTAGGGACACACGTGCCATGGGAAAGGCTACGCGGCTTCCTAAACACCTTAGCTCGAATACGCCGCTCGTGTTTGACACGGCGAAAACAAAAATCAAGTGAATGTCCATCCTTCTTGCAAAAGGTGCAATGGAAAACTGGATTGGGAGCACGAGTCCCAAAAATATGAGAAGCACCCCTGTCAAGAGAAGTCCCTTGGACATCACTCGAAGAAACAACAAGGTTAGGAGTAGCTATGAAAGAGCTATCCAAAACCTTGACACTAACGCTAACGTCAAAAGACTCACATGCAACACAAGAACTCAACTCCGGTTGCAAAGATGCAGACTTGGAACTCAAAAGACTTAGCACAAAGACTCTTGCATCTTTTAGCTAAAACCTCATTTTCAAACATGAGGCGATCACAAGTACCACAAGGAGTGTTTCTCAAGTTTTCCATCTCCTTTTCAATGCACTCGTCATATGTGATACGCAAGAGTTCATTTTCTTTTTCAAGGTTGGCACGCATATCATTGTGCTCAACCAACTTGGCGCTCATATCATCGCGTATTTGCTTCACAACCGAAACTTCTTTTTCCAAATCAATGCATGATGTGCAAATGAAATCGGTGGAAGAAACATCACCATTCACATCATGCAAAGAATCATGAATAGCACAAGAAGTAAGGCAAGCATTTTTATTCAAATAGCATGAGCTACAAGGCTTAGAATTTAATTCAACAATTTTAGCCCTAGCATGCTCAAGTTCATCTACACATGTGGTGTGAGTCAATTTTAGTTTGTTAATTTCAGCATGTAAGGACTCACAAGAAACACATGGTAACAAAGCATTTGACTTTAGCAAGGCTATTTCAGTTTTAGCACATTCAAGATCCTTGCGCAAGTTAATGCAAACTAAACATGGTTTGGAAGCATTAGATTTCAGCAATTCAATTTTAGATGTTAAGCTATCAAGAGAAAAGCATAGCTCATCATTCTTCCTAACCATGTCACTACAAGAGGTGCAAGGCAAAGAGGCACTAGACTTCAAACTAGCATTGGAGCATTTCAACTTTTCGACCTTTCTACGCAAGGTACTACAAAGCTCAACAAAACTAGAGCGAGCCTCATATAGGTTGTGCAAGGTCACAAGTCCATGAGCAAGTGTACCTCTCTTGGCCTTGTCAAGTTGACATAGGAGATCCTCCGGTGAAAGCTCGTCATGTCGTAGAAGGTTCAGCAGATCGTTCACCTCGCGATCCCTCTCATCAACTGCACTCCTCCTTCTTCCTAAGATGTCGTCCTTGGAAAGGTTCAAGCTGAAAGACAAAGACATGCTTGAAGAAGAACTTGGTGCACTTTCTAAAAGCACCGTTAGTGTTAGCAAGATAAAAGCTCAAACACCTCGACAAGAAAAGTCGGAAACAAAACCGCTCTCAAAAGGTCGCCTTTGCGGATCCAGAACCGGTTAAGGTAGAGAGATCCTTAACTGGCTCCGATACCAATTGAAGGACCGAATTGGCGACCAGAGGGGGGGTGAATGGGAGCCTAAAATTTCTTCTCAGAAATTATGGCCTCTGTCCCAATAAAATCAACCCCAAAAGCTTCGGACAAATACGTGGTGCCCACGACCCTCGGAAAGAGGGTGGATGATCCCTAGGATCACAGCGAGGCACCACACAAGAGAGCGAACCAAAGCTCTCAAAACTCCGAGTCAAGTTCTTGCCTAAAAGACCCACTCCCAAACGTAGATAGAGGGTTACGTTGGGATTCCTCCAAATACCGATGCTAACAAGTAGCAAAGATACCTAGAGAGGTTTCTAGGTGAACTCTAGGAGCAAACGAGAAGTCCAGAAATGAATCGGAAAAGCCGGGAGAGCAAACGCACTAAAACTCACCCTACAGGTGATTCCCGGACTGTCTGGCCTGCTGGTGCCGGACTGTCTGGCCTGCTGGTGCCGGACTGTCTGGCCTGCTGGTGCCGGACTATCCACACTAGGGGCAGACTGTTCGCGATTCCTTCCCGGACTGTCCGCCGGCCAACACCGCAAAACAGCGAAGCTGCTGAAACGTCTCTGCTCGGGCCCGGACTGTCCGCGCCCGACACTGGCGGACTGTCCGCCGGTCACCCGAGAGGAAAGAGCCCGAGGCCAACAGCCACTGCTCGGCTGAAGCCGCGATGCGCGGACTGTCCGCGGCCAATATGGCGGACTGTCCGCGACCTCCCAGAAAGCCCAAAAACACCACGGTTCAAAACCAAAATCGATTGGATCTTCACCAAATTGAACGGGGCTGCAACCAAACTTCTCCCAAGTGTTCTTCTACGTGTTGGGAAGCTAATCCTAGGATATCATCGCTTCAACCCAACTAATCCATGAGAGATCCGAAGAACACTAGAAAAGGGGAAGAATGAAGAACGAAAACGATTTCGACTCGATCTACTTGTTCGTGAGGGTAGGAAAGAATTCCTTCGGTGAAAATGTCCTTCTCACTTCAAAGAACAAGTTGATTCAAACGGAATCGCAAAAGACGCAGCGTAGAGGGAGATCGAGTGAGGGGAAAATCATGGAGAAAAGAAGAATGCGAAGAACAAATTCAAAATGCGAATTCAACCACGAATTTGATCCTTGGATTCAGCAAGATGAATTGTATTAAGCACTCGGTGTCGGGCTACAAGCCACTCCTAGCAAAACAAAGCTTGGAAACCGGTAAACCTGCCAGCCCAGGTTTTGAGGCCCAAACCTGGAAACCGTCCACCCCGAGTTTTGAGGCCCAAACTCGGAAACCCGCAAGCCCAGGTTTTGAGGCCCAAACCTGGAAACCGTCCTCGCCGAGTTTTTAGGCCCAAACTCGGAAACCGGCCACCCCGAGTTTTGAGGCCCAAACTCGGAAACTGTCGAGGGTAGCTTTTTGAGGCTCAGCTACCGAACCCGTACCGTAGACGGGATGTGGTTCTCACACCCCGACCACCGGCACCGATGCCGATCCATGTCCAACCTCCACGCCGGGCACAAGACCTTCGCCATCCTCCTTGACTCAGCCGACGGCACTTGCGCCGCACGCAAGCCCGTGTCCGACCTCCCGCCAAGTGTCACGACGCCATCGTCTTCGTCCCGACTCGGCTGATGCACCGCACATTCCCATGTGCTCTCGCTCGCCGATGCCACATGCCAGCTACCACAGCTGGTCCTCTGGCCCTCTGGTCCATCAGTCCAAGCCTCACGTCCGCCCTTCACCGCTCTGGGTACGTCGGCATGGTACGTCCGCCGCACGGCACGCCCATCCTTCACCGCTCCCGGTCTGTCGGCACGACATGTCTCTACTTGACCTTCACCTCACCATTGACCATTGTATCCGAGCTTCACACCTGCACATCAACACAGCCAAGAGACACATGTCACACACGCACACCAACACGGTAAACACAACACAACTCAACGCCACCGGTTAGTCATAAACATTAAGCGCATAGCTAGATATGGACTAAACCGGGAAAAAGCCTCAAACCTTCCTCATCAAAGTCAATCATTCATCATATATGTTCTCAGCCCGCCCCACACTATTTAGTCGAGGGGCGGTAGCATTCGCGCGAGGGTGCATTCGTTGCGAGCCCTTCGGTTGTCAATCGAAATACGCCTGCCCCACTCTATTTAGACGAGGGACGGTAGCATTCGCGCAAGGGTGCATTCATTGCGAGCCCGTCGGCCGTCAATCGAAATACGCTCGCCCACTCTGTTTAATCGAGGGGCGGTAGCATTTGTGCGAGGGTGCATTCGTTGCGAGCCCCTTGACCGACAATCAAAATACACCCGCCCCACTCTATTTAGTCGAGGGGCGGTAGCATTCGCGCAAGGGTGCATTCATTGCGAGCCCCTCAACCGAAAGTTAAGAGATGCCCGCCCCACTCTATTTAGTTGAGGGGCGGTAGCATTCGCGCGAGGGTGCATTCGTTGCGAGCCCCTCAGCCGACAATATAAAAATGCCTGCCGACAACGAATTGCGCTCTCCCAAAGATTGGTTTGAAAAGAGTTGGGCCGAACAAGGGTGATTTTTGAACATGATAAATAAATCACGACTGGCTATATCTGAGATATTGCACTTATTGTCTTCCTGTAGCAGACTAAATCTTTTCTCGTCGCTGGCTTCGACTTGAGATCGCTTCTTCTCCTAGAGAAACTTTTGTGTCGGTCTCTACCACTAATGATGTTATCTTCCAGATTTGCCGCTGACACAATCATTAAAGAGAAATTGCGTATCCTGGTGCTTCCTATTTGTAGCCCACTCATTGGGAATGCCTTTCAGCTGTGAATGGGTACGCTTGATCGCTTGGTTGCCTGGATAGCTTATGCTCTAGCCTCTATTTAAGGGCTTTTTTCCTTGGGCGTGGGTCTGCGCATTTATTGTATGACTGTACCCGATGGATGTTGGGTTATTAAAGCCGGTAGGTTTTGCTTGGTCGAGAGTTAAGGGAGTGTTTTAATATTTTTGCTGCCTGGCAGGCTGCTTGTTGCCCTTTTGGTGTCGTGCGAGGAACACTTTGCCGTGCTTTTGCTTTTGTTATTTTCCTAATGGTTTTGCTGAAGGGGCCGGTTTGTATTGCCTTCTGGCTTTGTCTTCCACCTTCTCATTTTTCTGGAAGGTGGGTATTTGCCTGCCTGCAGGTTTTTCATTCTGTCCCCTCTTGTTGTAGGGTCAGTTTGCTTTGCCATTAGGCTTTGTCTTCCACCTTCTTGTTTTGCTGGCAGGTGGATGTTTATTCGCCCGCAGGAATTTCATTCGGCCCTCTCGTTTTGTCGGAGGGTCGCTTTGTATTGCCCTTAGGCTTTGCCTTCCACCTTCTCATTTTGCCGGAAGGTGGATGTTTATTTGCCCGTAGGCTTTTCATTCGGCCCTCTCATTTTGTCGGAGGGTCGCTTTGTACTGCCCTTAGGCTTTGTCTTCCACCTTCTCATTTTGCCGGAAGGTGGATGTTTATTCGCCCGCAGGCTTTTCATTCTGCCCTCTCGGTTTGTCAGAGGGCCGCTTTGTATTGCCCTTAGGCTTTGTCTTCCACCTTCTCATTTTGCCGGATGGTGGATGTTTATTCGCCCGCAGGCTTTTCATTCGGCCCTCTCGTTTTGTCGGAGGGTCGCTTCGTATTGCCCTTAGGCTTTGTCTTCCACCTTCTCATTTTGCCGGATGGTGGATGTTTATCCGCCCGCAGGCTTTTCATTCGGCCCTCTCGTTTTGTCGGAGGGTCGCTTCGTATTACCCTTAGGCTTTGTCTTCCACCTTCTCGTTTTGCCGGAAGGTGGATGTTTATTCGCCCGCAGGCTTTTGAGATTGTCGAGCCCTGTAGAGGACTACTTTTTGTCCACTAGGCTGACATTCTCGAGTGTTACATTATATTTGACTAATGTCTCGACTTCATGTGTGGTTGATTTTGTCGTCAAGCGTGTATGTGGTAATGTGGGGAATAGCGAATGTCTTCATAAGGTAACGATTACATTTGGCTGCCTCATTAAAAAACCTCGCACCCTGATGAAGGGCTTCCCTAGCGAGGAAAAAGAGTGCAACCAAATTTGTTTACAAAAATTGAAATGGAAAACTTACATCAAGATTGTAAAGAAAAAGTCTAAGGGTAGAAATGGCGCATGTTGCTTGCATTCTATGTGTGAATTGTTTCTTCTCCCTTTTCGTCCCGAGTCCGGGTGCGGTCATGCTTGCAACGACAAAAGGACCGTACCACTATGACTGCAACTTACCCTGCTTGTCTGGTTTCCAAATAGTAACCATGTCACCAGGCTTGATATCTTTTCGAATCAAGTTTTTGTCCCTATAGTGTTTTGTCTCTGCGTGGTACTTTTCGAGGTTGTCGACTGCCTGCAACCTTAGCTCTTCCACCATGTCTAACTGAACATGTCTTTGTTCTTGAGTTACTGGCGACATTTCGGTTTGAAAGGATCCCATCTTTACTTCTTCTGGGGTGACTGCTTCACTGCCATAGAGAAGGCGAAATGGGGTGAAGCCAGTAGCTCTAGAATGAGAGATGTTGTGCCCCCAAACTGCTGATGTCAAGGCATTCACCCACTTGCCTTTTGGTGCCTCGTGCAAGGATTTTGATATCGTCGTGAAGATTAATCTGTTTGCCCTTTCGACAACCCCATTTGCTTGTGGGTAATTTATCGAAGCCAAGTTGAGCTTGATGTTAATTTCGTCGCAGAAGTTCCTGAATTCGACGCAGTCAAATTGCTTCCCGTTATCGCAAGTGATGAACGAAGGTATGCCGAAACGACAGATTATTCTTTGCTAGACGAACTTGGTTACGGAAGCTGAAGTTATGCTTGCTAGAGCCTTCGCCTCTATCCACTTGGTGAAATACTCAAGAGCGACTGCCGCGAATCGCAAATTCCCCAGAGCTGACGGTAGTGGCCTGACTATATCGATGCCCCATCTTTGCAAAGGCCATGTTGGAACCACTGGCGAAGTTTCATTTGCTGGTGCTTTTTGGGTTTTGGTAAACATCTGGCAACCCTTGCAACACCTGACCAATTCCTTAGCGTCTGCTGCTGCAGTAGGCCAATAGAATCCTTGCCTCATTGCTCTGTGTGCTAATTCGTCAGGTCCCCTATGCCCTCCACACCTTCCGGCATGCATTTCTTGAAGCAGTCGGATGCCCTCTTGCCTACTTATGCACTTTAGTAGCGGGGCTACCATCCCGCTCTTGTAAAGTTGTTCCCCGATGACAGAGTAACTTTTTACTCTACTAGCCATCCTTTTAGCGTCTTTTCTGGACTCTGGTTCATATGTCCCGGTTAGGTAAGCGAATATTTGAGACCTCCAGTCATCGCTCGCTATGGTGTGTATTGAACTCAAGTGGTCATTTTCCTCTTTGACTCCTTTGGCTGAAAGGACCTGGTAAAACACATCTGGTGGTAGTGGCAGATTTTGCGCTGCAGCCTTGGCTAGCTCATCTGCTTCTGTGTTTTTGGCTCTTGGGATAAGCCGCAGTGTGAATCCCGTGAAATGTTTTTCCATTCTTCGAAGTGCAGCTAGATATTTTTCCAATTCTGGTTCTTTCGCTGCGAACTCCTTTTCGGCTTACCCGACAATCACTTGGGAATCTGACTTGATTAAGCATCTTCTTGCCCCGATTGCCCGGAGTTTTCATAGTCCTAGGAGTACTCCTTCATATTCGGCGGTGTTGTTTGTTGTAAGAAATTGCAACCTTGCGGCAAATCTGATTTTTGGGCCTTTTGGTGGGGTTAAAATCACCGAGATTCTGGCTCCGGCCATCCCCCAAGTGCCATCACAATTTACTATCCAAACCGGCTCCTCAAATTCAAGGGTTGTGTCGAAAGCCGTGGGAGTCCAGGCCGCTATGAATTGAAATCTACTAATGCTTGGGACTTGATCGCTGATCAGTGTTGGAAATCGATCACTTATTCGTTTAGCTCAGCTGCCCACTTGCCTACTCGGCCGATAGCTTCGTTGTTGCGAAATAATGCTTCGAGCAGTTGGGCTGATAAGACTATTATATGATGAGACTGAAAGTAGTGCTTTAGCTTCCTTGAAGCCATTACCACCGTGTACGCTATCTTTTCTAGTTTCGAATAGTTCAGTTTGGCTCCTGACATGGCCTTAGAGACGAAATAAATTGGGAACTGCACCAACTTGTTTTCGTGCTCCCTTTCTTCCACCAATACTGCACTTACAGTAGCGTGGGAGGCTGCGAGATACAACAAGAGTGTGGCCCCTGCTGATGGCTTGGATAACATTGTTAGCCTTGTCAGGTATTCTTTCAGCTGTTGGAAGGCCTATCGTTGCTTTTCTCCCCAGTCAAAAGGATCGGAGCTACGCAGAGTTCTGAAGAAAGGCAAGCCTTTTTCGGCAGACCTTGCAACGAATCTATTTAAGGATGCCAGCCTTTCGGTCAACTTTTGCACTTGCTTGTGATTTGACGGTGGTTGCATGTTCATGATTGCCGTTATTTTGTCAGGATTGGCTTTAATTCCCCTTGTAGACACGGGACAACCCAAGAGCTTCCCCTTCTCGATGCCAAAAATACATTTGTCTGGATTGAGCTTCAAGCCGCTTTTGCGGAGATTGCCGAAAGTTTCCAACAAATCTGCTTGATTGTCTTTCTCTCTGTCAATTTTGACCACTATATCATCAACATAAGCCAATAAATTTTTCTTCTGCTTCTGGTCTGGAAAACTTTGTCTGTCAAGTTGGGCCTGCGTTTCTTAGCCCTTCCGGCATTCGCTGATAACAATACATGCCGATAGGAGTGATGAAACTTGTTTTCTCCTCATCGTCGGGATGCAGCCATATCTGATGGTAACCTAAAAACAATCTAGCAAACTCATTATTTCACAACCGGCTGCGATATCTGTGGCGGAACCGTCCTGATTATAAGAGCTCAAGTACCATCTTAGTCAAATCCGTCTGACATCGACTCATACTTGAACCCATATAACCCTGGTAGTCCGGAAATCTCGAAGGATTTCTATCATCTTACACATACAGGATCGCATTGTTCAAGAATTACATTCACAACGGTACATCACAGGGAAACGAAACCGGATTTAAAACATCAGAGTACGAATTTAAGACAGAGTTATTACAATACCAAATTTAAAAGTGCGGAAGCTTAAATAAGTTTGAAACACGACCACCACACATGTGGTCCAAATAAAACATTGTTTGATAAATCCAACTCAACACAACTCACTCTTCCCTTTTTAGATAATGTGCCACTAGAAGTCTCAGACCAGCAAAAGAAAAGGGGAAGCTTCTGGACGACCCTGCCCTGGGCCTACTCCTCATCACCTTCCACTGGGTAGAGGCAGTGCTTACAATAGCCATAGTAGACCTGGCCATCTGCAACAAACGGGATAAACCCTGAGTACGGGAATGTACTCAGCTAGACTTACCCGTCTAACTGAAAAATAAAGACACCAAGGGTATGCAAGGCCTTTTTGGTGGAGCTGGGATTTTTAGTTGCGAAAAGCTCAAAATTGGGATAAGAGTATTAATGACATAAATGAGCTGTCAGTTTTTAGACCTATTCTTTACTCTAGGTTTGCACCTGAACTATTACACACACTTGAGTCTAACAAACAATAATATAACCATATCCAGTTGACTCATCCACATTTTAGTTGAACCTTTAAATATCACATGGAGTTGCATCGTGGTGAAGCTCGCCATAGTTTCCCACTAACCGGGGGAGACAGCGACTCGAATCGAATTCCAAACCAGCTGGTGAAATACCTTTAATACCAGCCGACACTTTCCCCGTCGGGTCCATGCATTGGGCAACCGCTCGACGCTTGTTCATGGTGGTAATCGTCGCGGCTCACAGCACGGACCGCCCAATTGGAACCTAGCAATGGCCTCACGCGGTAGATCGCATTTCCATACTAGAGGGCACGACACAGGTTGAGACCGGCCCGAACAGCTTCTAACCAGCTTTGGGGTCGATGATTACAGCACCGACATATCCCTAAGTAAAAGGGCGCGTTCAAAAATAAACGAGGGCCAACATCGATACAAACCTACACGATCCAACGGACGGACTGCTCCAAGTTTCCAAACTTGTGCCTTGCCTTCCAGTTGACCGTATTTCATTACTACTTAGGTTCTTTTCCACGATAGCAAATATAGCGAACCGTGATCCGGTAAATACCCACCAGGGGTAATACGCAAACATCCTTAACTACTACTTTTATTTAGCAGACTAAGTAATTCTACATATAAATAAAATGACAGGATAACAAGGCAGGTAATAATCAATAATCAAGGATTGGTAATGCAGCAAGTAGGATTCAATCAACTCCTACACCTAATGCATCACAATATAAAGGACTCAAGTAATTTAGTTATAAAAACTGGGAGACTTAGAATGCTCCGGGGCTTGCCTTGAGAGAAGACCGAGGCCTCGTGGGAGGGGCACTCAGGCAGGTTAGTGTTGGCCGCGGGGTCGACTTCCTCGGTTTGATGAAGTTCCGGGATCTCCTGCTCGACGTTTGTCTCCTGCTCCTGGTCTTGGTCCTGAACTGTCGATCCTATTGCAATGCGGTTGAAAATGATAAGTAAATAATACGTGGTGCGAGATGCGGTGGTAAGAAAAGTAACATTTCTTGCAAACCAACAAAACCAACAAAACCAACTTGTTGAACCACTTTTGACATTGAGGTAAATACTTATTTATCTCATAAAATAAAATCATTATTTCCACTATTTCCTATTTAGAAATTTAAAAGAAATTCAGCTTTGAACTGCAAATGTATTTTTTTGAACTCAGAAAAATCCACAAAAATTTCAGCAGACAACTGACACTATCAGGACTTCACACAAATTTCAGCAAGAAATAAAATGCAGAACAACAGCAAGAAAAAAAAAGAAAAATACTGCTCAACAAGTGCTTTGAACTAACTTTTCACACAAAAAGTTTCAAACAACAGGTTTCATAATTTTTCTAGCTTCATCTGCTCATAAATACTCTACTGCAGAAAATGCACAGCGAAAACATGAATATATCACCCTACACAAAATAAACAAATTTAAACCAAAACAACCTAAATGAACTGCAACCCTACTGGAAAAGGGTGCTATACTCAATTCCATATTTTTCCCAGATTCTACTACACATTTCATATTTATCAAGGAAGTTCCATGAACAGAAACATTATACTATTTCTTACATGAATTTCCAAATAAAAACACAGAAAAGTACATTTGTAAAATAACTTCACATTTTTTCATACAACAACCTACATTTATCATTTTTCTTAGCTTGAACATGACAAACAGAGACTGCACAAATTTTCCCATATTTTATTTTAACATATAAAACACCTGAACACTTATTCCAAGAAATCAGCTAAAAAGGATTTTAAACCATAATAGAAACTTTTTCCACAAAAATAGTGCCTTATACATTTTTCACAGATGCCTAACATGATAATAAACTTACACAAATTTTTCCATGAATTAACTTGACCAGAAAACATATATAACCATTTATCTCAACAAAAGCATATATACTGACATAAATAAAAACAGTAATAAAAACTAACACCAAAAATACTTTCATATTTTTCCATGATAGATCTACTCATAAACAAGCAAACAAAACTAAAAGCACTTCATTTGGACTTTTAAATCGAGCTAAACAAAAATAACAAGTGTTTCTGGAAAATAAAACCAAAAAGGAAAAACATTTAAAAATGTTCGGCCCAACTTGCGTAGACCCGGTCCATGGACCATAGGTGGCTGACACGGGGGACCCGCTGGACAACGGGACCCACCCGTCAGAGAGAGGAAATAGGGGAAGCGGGTTGACCGCGCGGTTCTCGTCGGCGGCGAGGTCTCCGGCGGCGGGGTGGTGCTTAGTGGGCTCGTCTCGATGAGGCGCATCGGATGGTGTGGTTGGTTTGGCCAGCGCATGGCCGTAGCGTGCCGGCGGCGAGCGGTGGCGGACGGCGGCGGCGGCGACACACAGCTACGCCGTTTCCGGCGGTCGCCGGCCAAATTGATGGATGGGGGAGAACAAGTAAACCCTAGGGAGGCTATCGGAGGGCTTGGTTTGGCCGGTAAAGCTCCGATGGAGCTCGACCACTTGCATGGCCATGGCGGCGCCCATGGCGCTCGGTCGGAGGTGGAGGGAGAACTACGGGGTGGTAGAGAGCTCACGAACTAGTGTTCTCACCTAGCCTTGGCCTGATGAAGCTCGACGGTGAAGGAGAGGGGTGGCGAAGCTCGGGTTGGTGCGAAACGAGCACAAGCTCTTGTCGGCGGCGAACGGGGACTGAAAGGGGCACCTCGTCCTCCAGCGACGGTGGAGCTTGGCCGGGGAAGATGACGCGCGCACGGCGTGTGCACGGCGAAGGCGAAGAGGCTGGCGAGAGGGATTGGATGGTGGTGGCCAGGTGAGGTCGGAAATGCGAGGGAGGCGGCGGTGACGAACGGTGGCGAACGGGAAAGCGCTCGGCTCGCGTTCGTTTATGGGAGATAAGGGAGAGCTGGGGGTGCGGTTCGTGCGAATGATGAGTGAGAGGGAGAGGGGCGCGGAGTGCTCGGGTTTTGCTCGGCCAGCGGTGATGCGTGGTCGTGGCGGGGGCCACGGCGACGCGATGTCTTGCAGCGAGCGGCGCGAGCGGCGAGGCGGCGCGACAGGCGAGGCAGAGCGGGAGTGGCCGGTGGAGATCGTTGCGTGATCGCGGAGGCAAGGATCGGGCGAGGAGTGGGCGAGGGGGATTTGCGGCAGAGGCAAGCCGCCACGCGGCGCTCCGGCCGGCGTACGGCGCGGCCGTGCCAGCGACGGTAGAGCGCGGCGCGCGCGGCGCGCGGGCGAGCGAGTAGGCGGGCCGGCGCGGGCGCGAGGCTGGGCCGAAAGGCCAGATGGGTCGGAAGTGGCGCGGGAAGGAAAAAGGTTTTCCTTTTTCTTTTTCCCAAAAACTTTTCAAACTTTGACCATTCAAAACAGTTTCAAAAACTCCAAATTAGGTTTTGACCCAAAAATAAAAGTTGCTCAAGATAATTTTCTCTTCAACTTTTATAAAGAACATTTTTTCTGAAACGCATTTTTTAAAACATCCATATGAACAAAGCAAATTTTGAGACATAAACCATTTTGCCTCCCTTGCTTTTATTTGCTAAACAAATTTGAACTAGGTCAAAATGCCAACATGAAAAGTGTTGCACTTCATATTCTTTATCTTATAAAGTCATTTGCCAAGACAGAAATCCATTTAAAACAATCAAGTCCCAAAAGAGACCAAAATCCAGATAAATAAATCAGAGACAAAAGCACTTTGATGCACATGAAATGATGCAATTGCGGATACATGGGTGTATGCTGGGTCTCTTAGTGATGAGTGATTGTCAACTGGGATGATGCGCATGTTCTTCGGCTTGTGTTGTGCAGGTGTCGAGCACGGATACAGTGATCGAAGGCGAGGTGAAGGTGAAGTAGAGACGTGTCGTGCCGATGAACCGAGAGTGGCGAAGGGCGGACGTGAGGCTTGGACTGAGGGACCAGAGGCCTGAGGATCAGCTGTGGTGGCTGGCAGCCTGTGGCAGCTACAAGTGAAGACTTGCGGTCATGTGTTGCCTGAGTCATGGACTTGGGGACACGTGTCGGTGGACGGGGTGCACGGGAGGTGCATCCCATCTACGACGTCGGTTTGGTGGTAGAGCCAGGGAAAAACCATCGGGTGGACGGTTTCCAGGTTTGGGCCTCAAAACCTGGGTGCGGATGGTTTCCGAGTTTGGCCACAAAACTCGGGCTGAGGACGGTTTCTAGGTTTGGGCCTCAAAACCTGGGCGCCGAGGGTTTGCTGAGTTTGGCCTCAAAACTCAGAAGCTGGTGGGCTGGTTTCCCGGTTTGGGCCTCAAAACTGGGGCTTGGTTGGAAAAGGCAGGTTTCCCGGTTTGGGCCACAAAACCGGGGGTGCAGAGCGAGGGCGGCACATGGAGGCAATCGGGAGGTTGCGTCGAGGCAACGCTACGAGTTGTGCGAGCGTGGCCGTCGGATACACCTACCACCGAGTTGGTCCAGAATAACCTTAGGGTTTAGCTAGTTTGCTCTGTAATTAGAGAGGGGTAGAGTAGGAATTAGAAATTAGAATAAGTAGAGGGAGACACCCTCCTCCCTTCTGATCTCAGTCATTTGCTCTTTGCTTCTAGGGTTTCCTGCTCTCCCAATCCCCTGCTGTAGCTAGCTGAGATCCGCAGAGAACCATACCTCTGTGTATTGGAGATTTTGAGGAAGTGAGGCCGTAACCTCACTGTTGTAGCGTGTGGTAGCCACACGGTTGCAATTCATGGTTGTGATTCGCGTTTTGTTCATGTTCTTCGCGGAATCCTTTTTCTCCACGTTTTTCCCGTCGCTTGATCTCTTTGCTCGGTTCATCTTTTGCAAAACCGTTTGAACCAAGTTGTTCTAGGTCGTGAGGCACTTCTTTCCACCGAAGGAATTCTCCTCTAACCTCATGGTTTAGGAGATCGATCGATTTTCGTTTCGGGTTAAGTTTCTCTCCTCTCCCCTGAAATTCTTCGATTCATCGATTCAGAGATAGGTTCGAGCCATGATCTCTTATAGATAGCTCACTATCCTCCTTGTGACTCCTCTCACCAAGTTTGATCCCTAGAGGATTTGTTTTGGGTGAGACAGAGTCGAATCGGTGGACGAACTGCCCAGTTTCGGGGTGACCGGACGCTCACCACGGGATGACCGGACGCTGAGAGTGAGTCCGATCGTTGAACAACTCACTGTTATGTTTCATGCCCTCACCGGACGCACTAGTTGCTCACTGACCGGACTCATCCCTGGCACTGTTCACTATGTGTGCTTTCTACTGACCGGACGCACTGCCTTCGACCGGACGCTCCAACTCGTGAGTCTGGTCCAACTCAGTGAGGTCTCAGATCGGCATTTGTGTGACCGGACGCGTCCGGTCCCTGCTGACCGGACGCTAGCCAGAGTCCGGTCGTGACTGTTCTGCGCGTTTTCTTTCGCCGGTTGTTCGTTCGGTGTTGGTTTTGGTTTCTGTCTTTTGCGTTGGTTTTCAAGAGTTGTGTAGTGTCCCGCTGTGCTTCTTGGAAGCATCCACCCTACATTTAGGGTCGTGGACACTAGCAAGCTCTAGGGTTTGCCTTTGGGGTTGATTTACGGGACAGTGGCAACAAGTTTCCGAAAGGAATTTTGAAGCTCCCATTCACCCCCCTCTGGTCGCTTTCTGGTAGCATTCTCGGTCCTTCAATTGGTATCGGAGCGGGTTAAGGATCTTCCACCTTAGCCGGTTGCAGATCCACAGAAGGCGACATGGATCGCGGCGTGGGCAAACCACCGTTCTTTGATGGGATGAACTATGCGTATTGGAAGATACGCATGTCGGCCTATCTGCAGAGTTTGGGTGCTTCCTTTTGGGATATTTGCAACTCTGCCGATTACGTGGTCTTGGCTGCTCGTGTCACTCAGCTTCAGATCAATGAGCACGGTGCCAATAGCCGAGCCCGTAATGCTCTTTTCTCATGCTTGAGCATGAGTGAGTTTGATCGTGTTTCTCACCTCGCTACGGCTCGGGAGATTTGGGCTATCCTCATGCGTTTCCATGAGGGAACCTCTCAAGTCAAAACCCGTCTCTACGAGTCATTTAACCGAGAGTATGAGAACTTTCGACATATGCCTGGCGAGAGCATAGAAAGTTTATTCGCTCGCTTTCAGGTGATTGTCAACAGGATGAGGGCTAACAAGGAGCTGTTGCCTTTCGACGATCGTGAGAGAGCTTTGAAGCTTTTGCATACTCTTGATCGATCGGTGTGGGATTCCAAAGTTCAGGCGATCATCGAATCACCTAACTATGAGACCCTCACGTGCGACGAGCTCTTCAGTAAGCTCAAGTCCAGTGAGATTGACGCCATGGCGAGGGCTTCTTATGAAAATCCTTCTGGCCCGTCAATGGCTTTGGTTTCTGGCTCTTCTGCTAACCCCTCTGGAGGTTTTGCTCTTTCGTCTCTCTTTTCTGTCACAGAGGACCAGCTGGAGTCTTTGGGGGATGACGAGTTGGCAATGCTCGCCAACCGGTTCTCGCGGTTTCACAACAACCGCATGAACCGTCGCCGCGGAGGAGGACGCTCAGGATGCTATGAGTGCGGCGATCCCGATCACTTCATCGCCAACTGTCCCAAGAAGAACCATTCATTTGGGAAGGGCGATCATGGGCACAAGTACGACTCCGACAAGCGCAAGGAGAAGTACGTCCCCGCGAGGCACAAGCAGAGGGGCGGCTTCGACAAGGAGTACATCAAGAAGAAGTACTTGGAGAAGGCCCAGGCTGAGCAGCGTGCGTTCTTCGCCACGCTCAGCGACGTCGACGGCTCAGATGACGACTGCGCTTGCTCAAGCGATGATGAGTCCGAGAAGAAGAAGAGGATCGAAGACAAGCTGAATGGTCTCTGCTTCTTCGCCGACGACGACGGCCTCTGCACCATGGCCCTCGGCAAGGAGGTCGACGACGAGCTGGTGAACTCCCCTCGGAACGACGACGACGACGACACCTCCCAGGTATCTCTAACCCACGATGAGCTTTTCACTGAGGTCAAGAAACTTACTGTCGCGCTCCTTAGTCAAGATAAGTTGCTTAGGCGAGCCGCTAGAGAGCGCAAGGAGTTTAGGCAGAAGTGGGAGGATACAGTGAAGGAACTTGATTCTGTCAAGTCCACCGTAGTTGTTACCGATGAGGAGGAGTGCGAGGCATGCACCACGCACATGACTGATCTTCTCACTTTGAGAAGTAAGTATGTTGCGTTGGTAGGAGAGGTGGATGAGCTCCGGGCTAGACCTATGCTGTTGGGTGCGTGCAAGACTTGTCCTGTCTTGCAATCCGAGTTGGCAGAGAAGAATGCCAAGATTGTGTCTCTTGAGGAGGCCAGCTCGGGTAGCACTTGTGTGACTAGGTGCACTTTGTGCGAGGGTTTGGAGATGGAGATTGCCAATGTGAAGCATGACAAGATGCAAACCGAGGAGGAAAACACATACCTTCGGACCATCTTGTCATGGGTGTCTTGTGGTGAGCCACAGCTCGGGATGATGATCTCCCAATTCAAGCGAGCTGCTGGAGGTCCCGGTGTAGGTTTTGCTCCGGGTGTTGATGTTTCTGCTTTTGGGAAGATTGGAGAGTCGAGTGGTTTGAACCCGAGTGAAAAGCCCAACTCCACCACTACTCCCAAACTAACCAAGCTTCCACCCAAAGAGCCTCTCAAGCCTAACACCAAGGATGGGGTGTTTGAGGAACCTCCGAGAGCTCCACCCAAGAACCAAGTGTGGCATCCCAAACCCAACCACCTGAAAAACAAGCTTGATGCTATGCCACCTATCCAGGAGGAGTTGCCACAAAAGGGCAAGGTGATCCATACCCACAACTATAAGTACCAACAACCCCCTTTGAGAGCGGTGAGGTACCACTGTGAGCATTGTGGGAGAGATGGACACCTGAGTGAGTTCTGCTTTTGGCGCAAGAGAGAGGCACGCCGTGCAAAGGAGATGAACAACACGGACATGTACCATCCTTTCCAAGATGTACATGTGCCGAATGTTCAGAGGAGAGCACCGAGACGTGCTGCTAGGCCCAGAGGTCCAGAACCTCAAGTTCCCAGGCATAGGCAGGAGAGAGCTTCGAGGAGAGACGCTAGGCCTAGAGGTGTTGAACCTCAAGTCCCTTGGCGTAGGCCTCGTAGAGAGCGTGCCCGGTGGGAGCTTGCATTCGTAGGCTATGGACCCCGTGGCGGTGGCTTTGCAGTTGAGCGTTTTTCCCCACCGCGTTTTGAGTATCGCGATGGACGCTCCTCCCTTAGCGGACCACGTTTTCCTCAACGTGGTGATCGCTCCTCCCGTAGGCGTGCTAGGAATGGTTTTTCTGCTAACCGTTCTTTTGAGCAGTCGGCCCAACACTGGTATTCCCCTTACTTCACTAACCCCAGTGTTGGCCCGTATGCTCACCCTATGTCTTTTTATTGATGTAGGTAAAACGATTGGAGAACGTTTGGTTGGTGGATTCCGGGTGTTCGAGGCACATGACTGGAAACGCCAAGTGGTTCTCCAGTCTTAGTCCGGTCTCCGAAAAGGAGTATATCACCTTCGGCGACAACAACAAAGGTAAGGTGCTGTCTCGTGGGTCTGTGCGAGTTAATGAGCACTTTGTGTCTCGGCGACAACAACCAGTCTTGTTTCTAATTTGCATTTTAACCTTCTTTCTGTTTTGCAACTCTTTGACGACGATTATGAGATTCGTTTTAAACCGAATCTCAGTCGCATTTTGGATCCTCAGGGCAATCTTGTATGTGTGATTTCGCCCTTTGGAAAAGTCTTTCGTGCGGATTTCTCGGAGTCATTCGGAATTTCTCGTTGTCTTTTGGCTGGACCTTCCTCCTCTGATCTTTGGAAGTGGTATAGGAGACTAGGTCATCTGAGCTTCGACTTGCTTGCAAGACTTAGTTCACTTGGCTTAATCCGAGGATTTCCCAAGTTATCCATGGAGAAGGATCTTGTTTGCCATTCTTGTAGACATGGGAAGATGGTAGCCGCTCCCCACCATCCAGTGACTCAGGTCATGACTAAGCGCCCTGGAGAGCTTTTACACATGGACCTTGTTGGTCCGGCTCGGGTGAGCTCGGTTGGGGGGAAGTGGTATGTGCTTGTTGTTGTCGACGATTTTTTGAGATATTCGTGGGTTTTCTTTTTAGCTGAGAAAACCATGACCTTCTTCTTTGCTCGCAATCTGATTTTGCGTCTTCAGAATGAGTTCCCTTTGAACTCTATGCGAGCAATTCGGAGTGATAATGGTTCCGAATTCAAGAATTTGGATTTTGAGAAGTTTTGTGACTCTTTTGGGTTAGAGCATCAGTTTTCTTCCCCCTACACACCGCCTCAGAATGGTGTTGTAGAGAGGAAGAATCGGACCCTTGTAGAGATGGCCAGGACGATGCTCGATGAGCATAGGACTCCTAGGCGATATTGGGTCGAAGCCATGAGCACCGCATGCTATATTTCAAATCGCATTTTTCTCCGAGCTTTCTTGAAAAAGACTTCTTATGAGTTGCATTTTGGAAGACAACCCAAAGTGAGTTGTAGCTTATGCTCCTTCTGATCACTAGTGCATACTGTGAGCTGAGCTATTTTTGAATGGTGAATTTAAAACTTGAAAATGTTCACCATTGAGATATGCAACTAGCATGTGTAGGATGTGTTGAAGTCACATGTGCTTTTCATATATGCTAGGTTGCTATGTCTCTAGTGTTGAGTCATTCACTTGCTTGGTATGTCATATTCTGTTTAAAATCTGAACCAAGTTAAGTGAATTGGGATGGGTTTGCTTGTTAGCACCTCACAGTTTCGAGACTGTTTCTCATTGCACTTTGAGTTAAACTTGAGCTGTGTAGTGTATGACCGAAACTGTTGCTTTAAGCTTCTGATTGCTTATGCATAGGCTTCGCACAGTTGGAAAGTTAGGCAATAACAAGCATTCAACCTCTCGCAGTCACATGCTATTTTCTGAACTTGTGTAATTTCACCGCTGCAACTCCGATTAAAATCTGAAATCACAGGTATATGCCTAAATTGGTATCAGCATGATGATTGAACTGTGCTAGGGGTAGTTCACCTTGTATACATGATTAGCACTTGTTTGACTTCCTGTCTATACATGTCTTGTGCTATTTTGATGGTGAATACCTTTTCGGCTACAAACTGCTCTCTTGCTCTCATTTCAGACTTAGTGATCAGTTTGAGCTTTTGCTAGCATTCTGTGCATTTTTCTGAGTCATCAGATTTGATCTCTATAGAGCATCCTTGCACTCTTTTGAGTATACTTCTAAAGCTCCTAACTTGCATTTTGCCTCATTTGCATCTTGGAAGGGGAGAAATCTGCGTGTTAGCACTTTGTGCTGCATTTTCTGAGGGGGAGCTTTGACTCTTGACAAGTGCATTTTCAACTAAGGGGGAGAAATTGCAAATCATATTTCCTGGTTGTGTGCACTATTCGAGGGGGAGTTTGTTTCCGGTTGAGTCTTTGACATTTTCAATTGGTCTGGACCGGTTTGCTAGTTGTGTTGAGCCTTAGCCTCTTTCTTGAGGGACTAACATTTGCTTTTCAATTTTTCAATTGGTGTCGAATTTTTTTTGGTAACAGTCGGTATCGAGCTTTCTTTGCTAGTTGTGTTGAGCCTCTGTGCCTCTATCATGAGGGACTAGCATTTTTGCTTCGATATTTTCGATTGGGATTGCTAGCGGTGTTGAGCTTGTTCTACCTCTTCTTGAGGGCTAGCTTTGCTTTGCTTGGTTGCGTCGAGCCGTTGCCCATGTCTTTGGGGACCAAGTTCTTTCGCTCTTTCCACTTGACCTTCTTCGACTTTGCTATGCTTTTGGGTCATTTGGTCGAGTTCTCTCTTCTCCTTCTTCCTTCTTCTCTTTCTATTATGATTCGTGTTGGTAGTTGACAATGCACTCATCAAGGGGGAGATTGCGGATACATGGGTGTATGCCGGGTCTCTGAGTGATGAGTGATTGTCAACTAGGATGATGCGCATGTTCTTTGGCTTGTGTTGTGCAGGTGTCGAGCACAGATACAGTGATCGAAGGCGAGGTGAAGGTCAAGTAGAGACGTGCCGTGCCGATGGACCGAGAGTGGCGAAGGGCGGACGTGAGGCTTGGACTGAGGGACCAGAGGCCCGAGGATCAGCTGTGGTGGCTGGCCGCCTGTGGCAGCTACAAGTGAAGACTTATGGTCATGTGTTGCCTGAGTCGTGGACTTGGGGACATGTGTCGGTGGACGGGGTGCACGGGAGGTGCATCCCATCTACGACATCGGTTTGGTGGTAGAGCCAGGGAAAAACCATCGGGTGGACGGTTTCCAGGTTTGGGCCTCAAAACCTGGGTGCGGATGGTTTCCGAGTTTGGCCACAAAACTCGGGCTGAGGACGGTGAAGGACCGAGAATGCTACCAGAAAGCGACCAGAGGGGGGGGGGTGAATGGGAGCTTCAAAATTCCTTTCGGAAACTTGTTGCTACTGTCCCGTAAATCAACCCCAAAAGCAAACCCTAGAGCTTACTAGTGTCCACGACCCTAGATGTAGGGTGGATGCTTCCAAGAAGCACAGCGAGACACTACACAACTCTAGAAACTCAACGCAAAAGACGGAAACCAAATCCGACAACGAATGGGCCAACCGCGAACGAAACAACACAAACTAGTACTGACCGGACTCTGGCCTGCGTCCGGTCAGGTAGCACCGGACGCGTCCGGTCGAGCAAAGTCCAAAATCGGACCTCTCTGAGTTGGACCAGACTCACTGAGAGGGTGCGTCCGGTCAGGCACTCAGCGTCCGGTCGCGCGAAACAAAACACATGAATAGGAGCACCTGCGCGTCCGATCCATCTTAAGATCCAGCGTCCGGTCACGTTGAAACACACGCGCAGTCAACACATTCAACGACCGGACTCAGACCGTGCGTCCGGTCAGCGCGAGTCAAGCGTCCAGTCACCCCGACAATGAACTGCTCGCCCACCGATTCAACTCGATCTCACCCAAAACAAATCCTCTAGGGATCAAACTTGATGAGAGGAGTCACAAGGAGTATAGTGAGCTATCTCTAAGAGATCATGGCTCGAACCTATCTCCAAATCAATGAATCGAAGAATTTCGGGGGAAGGGAGAAAACTTGACCCGAAACGAAAATCAATCGATCTCCTAGACCGTGAGGTTAGAGATTAAATCCTTCGGTGGAAAGAAGTGCCTCACGATCTAGAACAACTTAGTTCAAACGGATTTGCCAAATATGAACTGAGCAAAGAGATCAAACGACGGGAAAAACGTGGAGAAAAAGGATTCCGCGAAGAACACGAATGAAACGCGAATCACAACCACGAATTGCAACCGTGTGTGAAAGTCCTTGTTTGGTTTTGGATAATTGATGTCACCTAGGGTACTAACCTTGTCATGAAGTGTTTATGAGCTAGGTTGGTACATTCCA
Source organism: Coix lacryma-jobi var. lacryma-jobi (assembly GCA_009763385.1). Classification (NCBI taxonomy): domain Eukaryota; kingdom Viridiplantae; phylum Streptophyta; class Magnoliopsida; order Poales; family Poaceae; genus Coix; species Coix lacryma-jobi. The sequence continues at coordinate 66,225,559 of CM019823.1, read as the reverse complement.
AGTACGGGAGCCAAATGATGATCATGGTATTGGTGGTGATGACCAAAAGATAGATCAAGTGCTCCACATTTGAAAGAAGAAGAAGAGAAAAACAAAATCCTACGGAGATCAAGGCAAAGGTATAAATAGGAATTTTGTTTTGGCACTCAAGACACCATAGAGGGTGTGAGTGCATTTAGGATAGATAGCCGTACTATTAAGAGGGGAATATCTCAGTGATCACGGTTATCAAGTGCCACTAGGTGAATTCATACATGCATATGCATTAGGACCTAGTGTGCTAACTCGAATCCTTTGAATATGTTTGTGAAAATGCTAACACACATGCACATGATGTTGTACACTTGTTGGTGTTAGCACATTTGCAAAGGAGAAGTTGTTGGAGTTGGTTTGGATCAACACAGAGAAGAAAATGGAGTTTTCTGTGTATAGTCAGTGGTACCGACCAGGGTGGTCGGTGGTACTGCCCATAGGTGCTGCGTGCAGCCCTCTCTGTGTTGGGGCGTTTTTGGCCTGGCGGTGGTACCGCTATTACCTCGGTACTACCGCCGGCGGTGGTACCGACCGGATGGTCGGTGGTACCGTGGCCCTGAGGAGTTTCGCAAGGCTCTCTGTAGTTTTTGAAAATGGCTTGCCGGTAGTACCGCCATTACCTCGGTACTACCGCCCACGGTGGTACCGACGCAAGGTCGGTAGTGGCTGGTTTTTCGCAGAGCTCTCTGTTCGCGGCGATTTTGGCCTGGCGGTAGTACCGCCATTACCTCGGTACTACCGACCTCGGAGGTACCGACCAGAGTCGGTGCCTCGCCTAAATCAGCGGGACGTGTGTTAAACGGCTAGTTTGACTCTGTCGGTACTACCGCCCAGGAGGGGTCGGTACTACCGACCAAGCGCAGAAAGGTAGGGTTCGGGCCGCCGCCTTCCCTTCCCTATAAATTGACCGTGGCCGCCTTTGGGGACTCTTCTTGACTCTCTGACTTCTTGAACATCCTCTTGAGCAAGATCTAATCCCTCTCTCCGATCTCTTTGCTTGTTAGTGCGAATCCAAGTGAGATCGAGAGATCCAAGTGCATTTGCTTGTGAGTTTGCATCTAGTGGCACTTGGCGATTGTTGTTGCTGCGGATATTCTTATTACTCTTGGTGGTTGCCGCCACCTAGACGGTTTGGAGCAGCGGAGGAGATTAGGCACGAGTGGTGATTGTTCGTGGCCATCTCCCGGTGATTTGTAAGGGGTTTCTTGTACCTTCCCCGGCGGAGCGCCAAAGGTAACTCTAGTGGATTGCTCGTAGCTTGTGGATCCCCATCTTGTGTTGGTTGTGCGGCACCCTTTTGAGGGTTAGGCGTGTGATGCCTATTAGCGCGTGAACCTCCAAGTGGGTGTATCGCTACAACGGGGACGTAGCTTGCCGGCAAGCAAGTGAACCTCGGAGGAAAAATTACTGTGTCAACTTGTCTCCGTGGTACTCTTTGATATTCATTTATTAATTTCTTGCCGGCTCAGTATACACACTTCTATCTCTTGTACTTACTTTTGTTACTTTCTTGCAAGTTAATATTATACCTTGTTGTTAGTTACATTCTCTTATCTTGTGTAGTGATATACATTATTGTTCATTTAGTTGTCTAACTAGTTTGTTTAAGTGTTGTTGTAGAAATTTTTTATAGGCTATTCACCCCCCCTCTAGCCATTTAGGACCTTTCAATTGGTATCGGAGCAAGGTCACCGTTTATTTGAGGCTTAACAACCTTCGGTGTCAAAATGGCTCATATCAACAACACCAAAAGGCCACCCCAATTTGATGGCACAAACTATGGCTATTGGAAGGCAAAAATGACCACTCATTTAAAGTCAATCAATAGAAAGATATGGCAGGTTGTGGATGTCAAGATTGAGATAGTTGATCCGGAAAATCTCACCAATACCGAAGAAGAGAAGATGCAGAACAATGACATTGCTCTCAGTGCTATTCATGATGCCGTTGATGAGAGGGTGTTTGAGCAAATCAAAAATTTGGATATGGCATATGATGCTTGGAAGAAATTGGAAGAATCATTTGAGGGCACTCAAGCAGTGAAAGGAGCAAAAGCATACATTCTCAAAGAAAAGTTTGCTAGTTTCAAGATGAATGAAGATGAAAGTGTTCCAGAGATGTTCCATAGGCTTCAAGTGCTTGTCAATGATCTCAAAGCACTTGGAGAAGAGGTGAAGGACAAAGATTTCTCTCATAAATTCTTGAGATGTCTTCCCAGCAGATTTGGTATGTTAGTCACGTTGCTTGTAAGAAGCGGTTTGGACACTATGACACCAAACCAAGTTCTTGGAGATGTAATGACCGATGACACCTATAGAGATGAGAATGATCAAGAAGTGAAGAAGGATGAGAAGAAGAAGAGTGTGGCATTCAAAGCCACAACATCATCATCAAAGAACAAGGGCAAAGCAAAGAAAGAAGATTCTAGCGAAGATAACTGCTCAAATGACAGTGATGGCGATGATGAAGAGATGGCTCTATTTGTCAAAAGGTTTGGCAAATTCATGAAGAAGAAGGGCTACCGGGCAAGGAGGAAGAAGACTTCATACAAGAACAAGGATGAACCAAGGAGGTGCTTCAAGTGCGGTAGCAAGGACCATCTTGTTGCTCAATGTCCGTACAACAGTGAGAATGATGATAATGACAACAAGAAGGACAAGAAGAAGGAGAAGAAAGAAAAGAAGAATTACACAAAGAAGAAGAAGGGGCAATCATATATGGTCACTTGGGATAGTGATGCATCCACAAGTGATAGTGATGAAGATAGTGATAATGAAGATCGCAAGACAAGCAAGAAGAAGGCACTTGCAAGTATTGCTATCAACAACAAGCCTTCAATCTTCGACACTCCATCATGCTTCATGGCTAAGGCCACAAAGGTACTATCTGATGATGATGAGAGTGATAGTGATGATAGTGATGATGATGAACCCACTAAAGATGAATTAATTGAAATGCTTGATGATGCTAGAGAACATTTTGATAAAAAGAGAAAGGAGTGCAAAGAATTGCAAAAGAGACTAAAAGCTCTTGAGCAATCCTTTGAGGAGCTCAATGCTGCTCATGAGAGGCTAGTGGAAGCCCATGAGGAGCTTGGCAACGCTCACACTAAGCTTAAGGAAGCTCACTCCTCACTTGTTGATCAAGCTAAAACTGAAAAAGTGGTTAAAACATGTGACATAGGCATAGCTTGTGATATAATTGATGAATCTTTCTATAAGCCTATTGTTATTGCTGCTACTAACCCTTCATGCAGCTCATCATCTACCACTACTACCTCATCTATGGATGATGGCTTCACTTGTGATGCCTCACTCATGGTTGAGAATGAGACATTGAAGAAGGAGGTAAGTGAGCTCACTCACGCCTTAGGTAAAGCCTATGGTGGTGAGGCCCGCTTGCTTAAGTGCTTGGGTAGCCAACGTTTTTCTCTCAACAAAGAGGGATTGGGCTATACCCCCAAGAATGGCAAGGCGGCTTTTGCTACTCACAAGACTAGATTTGTGAAGAGCAATGGTCGGTTTTGCAATAGATGCAAGCAAAGTGGGCATGTAGAGCAATATTGCAAGAACAAGAACAAAAACGCTAATGTATCCTCTATTAAATTTGATTCTTGTTATTTGCTTACCAAGGGTGTTAATGGCATAAAAGCTAAATTCATTGGTACACCAATTGTGGGCTCAAAGAAAAAAGCTATTTGGGTACCAAAGAGTTTGGTCACTAATCTTGGAGGACCCAAAAAGGTTTGGGTACCTAAAAGGGATTGATTTGTTCTTGTAGGTCAACTATAAAGCCGGAGGGAGGCATTGGGTGCTTGATAGTGGGTGCACTCAACATATGACCGGGGATTCAAGAATGTTCAATTCAATCAATTCAAGCGGCAATCATGGTTTTGATTCTATCACTTTTGGTGACAATGGCAAAGGCCAGGTTAAAGGGCTTGGTAAGATCGCAATATCCAATGACATGAGCATTTCCAATGTGTTGCTAGTTGAGAGCTTGAACTTCAATTTACTGTCAGTCGCTCAGTTGTGTGATCTTGGTTTCAAATGCATTTTTGGAGTTGATGATGTAGAAATCATAAGTGTAGATGGTTCTAATTTGATATTCAAAGGATTTAGATATGAGAACCTATACTTGGTTGATTTCAATGCTAGTGAAACCCAGCTGTCAACATGCTTGTTCACTAAATCTGGTTTGGGTTGGTTATGGCATAGAAGGCTTGGTCATGTTGGAATGAAATAGTTAAACAAAATAGTGAAGCATGATTTAGTTAGAGGCTTGAAAGATGTCACTTTTGAGAAGGATAAACTTTGTAGCTCTTGTCAAGCTGGCAAACAAGTTGGTAACTCCCATCCTAAGAAAAGCATGATGAGTACTAGCAAAGCATTTGAGTTATTGCACATGGATTTATTTGGACCAACAACATACACTAGCATCGGTGGAAGTAAATATGGCTTTGTGATAGTGGATGATTACACTAGATACACATGGGTCTTCTTTCTTAGTGATAAAAGTGAAACTTTTGATATCTTCAAAACTTTTGTCAAGAGATGTCAGAATGAGTTTGAAACAACAATTAAGAAAGTTAGAAGTGACAATGGGAGTGAATTTAAGAATACAAGAATTGATGAGTTGTGTGATGACTTTGGCATTAGACATCAATTCTCACCCAAATATACTCCTCAATCAAATGGGATTGTTGAAAGGAAGAACATAACTTTGATTGATATGGCAAGGTCTATGCTCAGTGAATACATTGTCAGTCATTCCTTTTGGGCCGAAGCTATCAATACGGCTTGCTATTGTAGCAACCGTCTCTATTGCCATGGCATGCTAGAGAAGACACCATATGAGCTATTAAATGGAAGAAAGCCAAATATCGCATACTTTAGAGTTTTTGGTTGCAAATGTTATATATTGAAGAAAGGTGCAAGATTGAGCAAATTTGAGAAGAAATGTGATGAAGGATTCTTACTTGGATATTCAACAACAAGCAAAGCATATAGAGTTTGGAACTTGGCTAGTGGTATTATGGAAGAAGTGCATGATGTTGAATTTGATGAAACTAAGGGCTCTCAAGAAGGAAATGAAAATCTTAATGATGTGAGAGGCACTCAATTGTCAAATGCAATGAAGAATATGGATATTGGTGATATTAGGCCAAGACAAGTGGATGATAATGAAGATGACCAAATGTTCTCCTCAAATGTGCAAGTTGATGCAAATCAAGCTAGTGGTTCTCATGATCAATCAAGTGCTAGTGAAGATCAACAAGCTAGTTCATCTCAACCAAGCAATCAAGTGCAAATCCTCCAACCAACCAATATTGCAAGGGATCATCCCATAGATCAAATTGTTGGGGATATTAGAAGTGGTGTGCAAACAAGATCAAGATTGGCATCATTTTGTGAGCATTTTTCTTTTGTGTCATCATTTGAGCCAACCAAGATAGAAGATGCATTGATGGATGTTGATTGGGTAAACGCTATGCATGAAGAGCTAAACAACTTCACCCGCAACCAAGTTTGGGAACTTGTTGAGAGACCAAAGAATTACAATGTAATTGGAACCAAATGGGTATTTCGAAATAAGCAAGATCAAGATGGGATAGTAGTAAGAAACAAAGCAAGATTGGTAGCTCAAGGCTACACTCAAGTTGAAGGTCTTGATTTTGGAGAAACATATGCACCGGTTGCAAGAATGGAAGCAATTAGAATTCTATTGGCTTATGCATGTGCTCATAATATCAAGTTATATCAAATGGATGTCAAAAGTGCATTTCTAAATGGGTATATCAATGAGTTAGTATTTGTAGAACAACCTCCCGGTTTTGAAGATGACAAGAAGCCCAACCATGTTTACAAGCTCAAAAAGGCGTTGTATGGTTTGAAGCAAGCACCAAGAGCATGGTACGAGAGGTTGAGAGATTTCCTACTCTCTAAAGGGTTCAAGATGGGCAAGGTTGATACTACTCTCTTCACCAAGAAGATTGACAAAGACTTGTTTGTGTTGCAAATATATGTTGATGATATTATCTTTGGGTCAACCAACCAAGAGTTTTGTGAAGAGTTTGGGAATATGATGGCAAATGAGTTTGAGATGTCTATGATTGGAGAGCTTAGTTACTTCCTTGGTCTTCAAATCAAGCAAATGAAGAATGGCACTTTTGTGAGTCAAGGCAAGTACATCAAAGATATGCTCAAGAAGTTTGGTCTAAATGATGCAAAAGCTATTAGTACACCTATGGGAACAAATGGACATTTGGATAGTGATGCTAGTGGCAACATGGTGGATCAAAAGTTGTATCGGTCTATGATTGGAAGCTTACTCTATGTGACCGCTTCTAGGCCGGACGTCATGTTTAGTGTATGCATGTGTGCAAGATTTCAAGCTTCACCAAGAGAGAGTCACTTGAAGGCAACTAAAAGAATATTGAGATATTTGAAGCATACACAAAATGTTGGATTGTGGTATCCCAAGGGGTCAAACTTTGAGTTGATTGGATATTCGGACTCCGACTATGCAGGATGCAAAGTTGATAGAAAAAGCACATCGGGCACATGTCAATTACTTGGAAGATCACTTGTATCATGGTCATCAAAAAAGCAAAATAGTGTTGCACTTTCAACCGCCGAAGCAGAATACATATCCGCAGGAAGTTGTTGTGCTCAATTACTTTGGATGAAAGCAACTTTGGATGACTTTGGAATTAAATTCAAACAAGTACCATTGCTATGTGACAATGAGAGTGCAGTGAAGCTCACCAACAATCCAGTACAACATTCAAGAACAAAGCACATTGACATTCGCCATCACTTCATAAGAGACCATCAACAAAAGGGTGATATTTCAATTGAGAATGTTGGTACCGATGATCAACTTGCCGATATATTCACCAAGCCACTTGATGAAAAGAGATTTTGCAAGCTAAGGAATGAATTGAATATACTTGATTTCTCAAATATGAGTTGATGCACCCTCCGTTATATGACATGCCTCTCCTTCGACAAAGCAAAGGTAAAATTGTTTGGCATGACATTCATTCTTGCTAAGGATATGTTTAGTGCATTTAGTCATTCCTTGCATCTTATAGGCTCATTCATGAAAATAAAATACTTTGGATGTACATATGGTACCACTATTGCTTCTATGTTTGATATGATCTAGTGGTAGCATATGACATGTTTATGGGCTTGTGAACCTAGTGTTTGATCTTGAAAACAAGCATTCAAGGGTTTAACCGACGTGAGTAAGATAACCATTGAAAGATGTGTGAAGAAGCTTACTCTAGAGCAAACCGTGTTAAATATCTTATGTTTGTTTGCTAGGTTGAACCATACTATGAACTTGATCACCCTATTGATTAACTTAACTCCTACTAAAATTGGTGTGCCTTTTATGGTACTTAATGACAAAGGGGGAGAAATGGTTAAGATAGATATAGATATATATAACAAAGGGAGGATCAATTAAAATTTGAGCATATAAGTCGGGGGAGCAAGCTCATGGATTTGTTTTGTTGCATTTGAATGTGCATATTCATATGAGTGATTGCATTGTAAAAATTTAAATTCAATATACATGCTTGTGTGATGTATGCTAGAAATAAATCTTGAATGATGATTTGTGAACTAGCATGCATAAGTGGTAGCTAGATGTAATCTGTTTTTGCAAAGTGGTACTAGAACCTTTTATATAATGTTGATCTCATAAGGTATCTAGTGTTTTTGTAAGTCTAGCTAATCAAGATGCTAAGGATGGTGTACATTGGCAACTCCGATTGGTATCACGCTTCAAAGGTCTATTCTTTATACCTTAGCATCATTTGATAGTATTACTCTCCCACATTTTATATCTATGCATATGTGCCGAACTTGAACCAAACACTATAGCACATATGTAGGGGGAGCTAATACTAACAAAGTGGTGACTCAAATTTTCAAACATATATCTTTGTGAAAGGTTGTCATCAATTACCAAAAAGGGGGAGATTGAAAGTCCTTGTTTGGTTTTGGATAATTGATGTCACCTAGGGTACTAACCTTGTCATGAAGTGTTTATGAGCTAGGTTGGTACATTCCAAGTACGGGAGCCAAATGATGATCATGGTATTGGTGGTGATGACCAAAAGATAGATCAAGTGCTCCACATTTGAAAGAAGAAGAAGAGAAAAACAAAATCCTACGGAGATCAAGGCAAAGGTATAAATAGGAATTTTGTTTTGGCACTCAAGACACCATAGAGGGTGTGAGTGCATTTAGGATAGATAGCCGTACTATTAAGAGGGGAATATCTCAGTGATCACGGTTATCAAGTGCCACTAGGTGAATTCATACATGCATATGCATTAGGACCTAGTGTGCTAACTCGAATCCTTTGAATATGTTTGTGAAAATGCTAACACACATGCACATGATGTTGTACACTTGTTGGTGTTAGCACATTTGCAAAGGAGAAGTTGTTGGAGTTGGTTTGGATCAACACAGAGAAGAAAATGGAGTTTTCTGTGTATAGTCGGTGGTACCGACCAGGGTGGTCGGTGGTACCGCCCATAGGTGCTGCGTGCAGCCCTCTCTGTGTTGGGGCGTTTTTGGCCTGGCGGTGGTACCGCTATTACCTCGGTACTACCGCCGGCGGTGGTACCGACCGGATGGTCGGTGGTACCGTGGCCCTGAGGAGTTTCGCAAGGCTCTCTGTAGTTTTTGAAAATGGCTTGCCGGTAGTACCGCCATTACCTCGGTACTACCGCCCACGGTGGTACCGACGCAAGGTCGGTAGTGGCTGGTTTTTCGCAGAGCTCTCTGTTCGCGGCGATTTTGGCCTGGCGGTAGTACCGCCATTACCTCGGTACTACCGACCTCGGAGGTACCGACCAGAGTCGGTGCCTCGCCTAAATCAGCGGGACGTGTGTTAAACGGCTAGTTTGACTCTGTCGGTACTACCGCCCAGGAGGGGTCGGTACTACCGACCAAGCGCAGAAAGGTAGGGTTCGGGCCGCCGCCTTCCCTTCCCTATAAATTGACCGTGGCCGCCTTTGGGGACTCTTCTTGACTCTCTGACTTCTTGAACATCCTCTTGAGCAAGATCTAATCCCTCTCTCCGATCTCTTTGCTTGTTAGTGCGAATCCAAGTGAGATCGAGAGATCCAAGTGCATTTGCTTGTGAGTTTGCATCTAGTGGCACTTGGCGATTGTTGTTGCTGCGGATATTCTTATTACTCTTGGTGGTTGCCGCCACTTAGACGGTTTGGAGCAGCGGAGGAGATTAGGCACGAGTGGTGATTGTTCGTGGCCATCTCCCGGTGATTTGTAAGGGGTTTCTTGTACCTTCCCCGGCGGAGCGCCAAAGGTAACTCTAGTGGATTGCTCGTAGCTTGTGGATCCCCATCTTGTGTTGGTTGTGCGGCACCCTTTTGAGGGTTAGGCGTGTGATGCCTATTAGCGCGTGAACCTCCAAGTGGGTGTATCGCTACAACGGGGACGTAGCTTGCCGGCAAGCAAGTGAACCTCGGAGGAAAAATTACTGTGTCAACTTGTCTCCGTGGTACTCTTTGATATTCATTTATTAATTTCTTGCCGGCTCAGTATACACACTTCTATCTCTTGTACTTACTTTTGTTACTTTCTTGCAAGTTAATATTATACCTTGTTGTTAGTTACATTCTCTTATCTTGTGTAGTGATATACATTATTGTTCATTTAGTTGTCTAACTAGTTTGTTTAAGTGTTGTTGTAGAAATTTTTTATAGGCTATTCACCCCCCCCCCTCTAGCCATTTAGGACCTTTCAGTGTGGCTACCACACGCTACAATAGTGAGATTACGGTCTCACTTCCTCAAAATCTCATGAACACAGACGTATTGTTCTCTTCTCTGTGGATCTCAGGTTCGCTACAGCAGAGGAGTGGGAGAGCAAGAAACCCTAGAAGCAAAGAGCAAATGACTGAGATGGGAAGGGAGGAGGGTGTCTCCCTCTACTTATCCTAATTTCTAATTCCTACTCTACCCCTCTCTAATTACAGAGTGAACCAGCTAAACCCTAAGGTTATTCTGGACCAACTCGGTGGTAGGTGTATCCGACGGCCACGCCTGCACAACTCGTAGCATTGCCTCGACGCAACCTCCCGATTGCCGCCACGTGCCTCCCTCGCTCTGCACCCCCGGTTTTGTGGCCCAAACCGGGAAACCTGCCTTTTCTAGCCAACCCCCGGTTTTGAGGCCCAAACCGGGAAACCAGCCCACCAAGCATCTGAGTTTTGAGGTCAAACTCAGCAAACCCTCAGCGCCCAGGTTTTGAGGCCCAAACCTGGAAACCGTCCTCAGCCCGAGTTTTGTGGCCAAACTCGGAAACCATCCGCACCCAGGTTTTGAGGCCCAAACCTGGAAACCGTCCACCCGATGGTTTTTCCCTGGCTCAACCACCAAACCGACGTCGTAGAGGGGATGCACCTCTCGTGCACCTCATCCACCGACACTTGTCCCCAAGTCCACGACTCAGGCAACACATGACCGCAAGTCTTCGCTCGTCGCTGTCCCAGGCTGCCAGCCACCACAGCTGATCCTCAGGCCTCTGGTCCCTCAGTCCAAGCCTCACGTCTGCCCTTCGCCACTCTCGGTCCATCGGCACGGCACGTCTCTACTTGACCTTCACCTCGCCTTTGATCACTGTATCCGTGCTCGACACCTGCACAACACAAGCCAAAGAACATGCGCATCATCCCAGTTGACAATCACTCATCACTCAGAGACCCGGCATACACCCATGTATCTGCAATCTCCCCCTTGATGGGTGCATTGTCAACTACCAACACAAATCATAATAGAAAGAGAAGAAGGAAGAAGGAGAAGAGAAAACTCGACCAAATGACCCAAAAGCATAGCAAAGCCGAAGAAGGTCAAGTGGAAAGAGCGAAAGAACTTGGTCCCCAAAGACATGGGCAACGGCTCGACGCAACCAAGCAAAACAAAGCTAGCCCTCAAGAAGAGGTAGAACAGGCTCAACACCGCTAGCAAAAACCTATCGAAAATATCGAAGCAAAATGCTAGTCCCTCAAGATAGAGGAACAGAGGCTCAACACAACTAGCAAAGAAAGCTCGATACCAACTGTTACCAAAAAGAGTTCGACACCAATTGAAAAACTGAAAAGCAAATGCTAGTCCCTCAAGAAAGAGGCTAAGGCTCAACGCAACTAGCAAACCGCTCCAAACCAATTGAAAATGTCAAAGACTCAACCGGAAACAAACTCCCCCTCAAATAGTGTAAACAACCAGGAAATATGATTTGCAATTACTCCCCATTAGTTGAAAATGCACTTGTCAAGAGTCAAAGCTCCCCCTCAGAAAATGCAGCACAAAGTGCTAACACGCAGATTTCTCCCCTTCCAAGATGCATATGAGTCAGAATGCAAGTTAGGAGCTTCAGGAGTATACTCAAAAGAGTGCAAAGATGCTCAACAGAGTTCTGATCCGATGACTCAGAAAATGCGCAAAAGGCTAGCAAAGGCTCAAGCTGATCACTAAGAATGAAATATGAACATGTGAGCAGTTTTAAGCCAAAAAAGGTATTCACCATCAAAATAGCACAAGACATGTATGGACAGGAAGTCAAATGTGCTAAGCATGTATACCAAGTGAACTACCCCTAGCACAGTTCAATCATCATGCTAATACCAATTTAGGCATTTACTTGTGATTTCAAATTTTAATCGGAGTTGCATCCGTGAAATTACACAAGTTCAGAAAACAGCATGTGACTGCAAGAGGTTGAATGCTTGTTATTGCCTAACTTTCCAACTGTGCGAAGCCTATGCATAAGCAATCAGAAGCTTAAAGCAACAGTTTCGGTCATACACTACACAGCTCAAGTTTAACTCAAAGTGCAGCTCAAGTTTAACTCAAAGTGCAATGAGAAACAGTCTCGAAACTGTGAGGTACTAACAAGCAATCCCATCTCGATCTTTCCAACTCACTTAACTTGGTTCAGATTTTAGACAGAATATGACATACCAAGCAAGTGAATGACTCAACACTAGAGACATAGCAACCTAGCATATATGAAAAGCACATGTGACTTCAACACATCCTACACATGCTAGTTGCATATCTCAATGGTGAATATTTTCAAGTTTTCAAGTTCATTATCAAATTCACCATTCAAAAATAGCTCAACTCATAGTATGTACTAGTGATCAGAAAGAGCATAAGCTACAGCATCAACATAAAGCATCAGAGCAAAAACTACACAGAGCATAGTTACATTCTTCAGATTATACATATGAAGCTCAGAATGTAAAAGCGTATGCTAAAATGCAAAAGATGCACGAAGAAATCAAAAAGAAGCAAAAACAACTGAAAACAAAAAGTCAGTGTATCATACAAAATCCAAAGTGTTTCCCCCATCTAAAAGGGGAAACACACACCAAGCTCACCTCTCAACCGATTAAAGGTTGATTGGTCCAAAGGCTTGGTAAAAATATCAGCAAGCTGATGATGAGTATCGACATGGCGAAGGTCGATATCACCCTTCTCATAGTGGTCTCGCAGAAAATGAAAGCGCACATCAATGTGTTTGGTCTTCGAGTGAAGCATGGGGTTCTTAGCAACGCTAATAGCACTCGTGCTGTCACAAAGCAAAGGAACGCGAGAAAAGCTCAGACCAAAATCACGCAAAGTAGCCATCATCCAGAGTAACTGGGAACAGCAGCTAGCCGCAGCAACATACTCAACCTCCGTGGTAGACTGGGCGACGCTAGCCTGCTTGCGAGAAGACCACGAAACAAGAGAAGACCAATAAACTAACAAGTCCCAGAAGTGGACTTGCGATCAATACGGCAACCAGCAAAATCGGCATCGGAATAACCGCAAAGGGAAAGGGTGGAGGAAGCAGAATACCAAATCCCGAATTCTAGAGAGAAGGATAAGTACCTCATAATACGCTTGACCGCCTAACGGTGAGAGGTGCGCGGCGACGCCTGAAAGCGTGCGCAAAGGCACACCACGAACTGGATGTCCGGGCGTGTCGTCGTCAGGTACAGCAGCGACCCGATCATACTCCGGTACTCCTTCTGGTCCACTGCTTCTCCCTCCTTGTCCGCATCCAGGGCTGTCGTGGTCGCCATGGGTGTTGGAAGAGGCTTGGCCTCACCCATGTCGAACTTCTTCAGGATATCTCTGGTGTACTTGCCCTGGTGCACAAACGTTCCTTCCCGGGTTTGCTTGATTTGCAACCCGAGGAAAAACGTCAACTCGCCCATCATGCTCATCTCGAACTCCCTGCTCATAATGTCTGCAAACTTGGCAACCAAAGCGTGAGAAGAACCACCGAAAATGATATCATCCACGTAAATCTGGACCAAGAGAGTATCACTGCCTTGCTTGAGGAGAAAGAGCGTTTTATCTACACATCCCATTTTAAAACACTTAGCAAGCAAAAAGGTTTTCAACCTATCATACCAGCCTCTAGGGGCTTGTTTCAAACCTTACAAAGCTTTGTGAAGTTTAAAGACATGGTTTGGAAACTTGGGATTTTTGAAACCGGGGGGTTGTCTAACATACACCTCCTCTTCTATGTAGCCGTTTAAGAAGGCACTCTTGACATCCATTTGAAAAAGTTTGAAACCTTTGGATGCAGCAAAAGCCAAGAGTATCCTAATAGCCTCCAAACGTGCTACAGGAGCAAATGTCTCCTCATAGTCTATCCCCTCCTTCTGACTATATCCCTGGGCTACGAGTCTGGCCTTGTTTCTCACAACATGGCCATCTTCTCGCTATTTGTTTTTGAAAACCCATTTTGTCCCAATTGGATGACACTCAGAAGGTGGAGACACTAGAAGCCAAACCCGATTTCTCTCAAAGTTCTCAATCTCCTCATGCATGGCATTGACCCAATCAGGATCCGTCAAAGCGTGTCCAACATCTCGGGGTTCAAAATCAGCAACAAATGCAGAATGAGCAAAGTGAGAGATTTGCCTTGACCGGGTGACGCGTTCGTCGATGCTGCCGATCATCTGCTGAGGCGGGTGCTGGCGCTGAATGTGTCGTGGCGCCTCCCTTGCCGAAGTGGCCTCCCCCTCAACAGCAGCTGGTGCCTCCCCAGGTACAAAGGGTACCGCTCGGGGTGGCGGATCCCACGGTCCCCAGGAAGACGACGTGTCGGGGCCGTGAGTCATCGTAGAGGCCACTCTTTGCGGCACAGCAGGTGGAGGAGGTGCTGGGTCATCTATCCCTTCAGCACCTTCTTCTTCATCATCGAAAAGAGGTTCGCCAACCTCATGATCACCTGCACGCTCAAAACGAGAAGAAGAACAAACCATGATCTCGTCGAAGGTGACATCGGATGTCTCCATGACTCGGTTAGTGTCAAGGTTAAGTACACGATAAGCTCGAGTGTGAGTGCCATAACCCAAAAACACACCGTCAGAAGAACGAGATTCAAACTTGTCCAAGTTGCCCTTTTTGAGTATAAAACAATGGCAACCAAAAACTCGAAAATAACTCACCTTGGGTAGTTTTCCAAAACGCAACTCATAAGAGGTCTTTTTCAAGAAAGCTCTCAGAAAAAAGCGATTGGAAATATAGCATGCAGTGTTCATAGCTTCGGCCCAATAACGCCTAGGAGTCCTATGCTCATCGAGCATCGTCCTGGCCATCTCTACAAGGGTCCGATTCTTCCTCTCTACAACACCATTCTAAGGGGGTGTGTAGGGGGAAGAAAACTGATGCTCTAACCCAAAAGAGTTACAAAACTTCTCAAAATCTGAATTCTTGAATTCAGAACCATTATCACTCCGAATTCCTCACATAGAGTTCAAAGGGAACTCATTCTGAAGACGCAAAATCAGATTGCGAGCAAAGGAGAAAGTCTCGGTTTTCTCAGCTAAAAAGAAAATCCACGAATATCTCGAAAAATCGTCGACGACAACAAGCACATACCACTTCCCCCCAACCGAGCTCACCCGAGCCGGACCAACAAGATCCATGTGTAAAAGCTCTCCAGGGCGCTTAGTCATGACCTGAGTCACTGAATGGTGGGGAGCGGCTACCATCTTCCCATGTCTACAAGAATGGCAAACAAGATCCTTCTCCATGGATAACTTGGGCAATCCTCGGATTAAGCCAAGTGAACTATGTCTTGCAAGCAAGTCGAAGCTCAGGTGACCTAGTCTCCTATGCCACTTCCAAAGATCAGAGGAGGAAGGTCCAGCCAAAAGACAATGAGAAATTCCGAACGACTTTGAGAAATCCGCACGAAAGACTTTTCCAAAGGGCGAAATCACACATACAAGATTGCCCTGAGGATCCAAAATGTGACTGAGATTCGGTTTAAAACGAATCTCATAGTCATCATCAAAGAGTTGTGAAATAGAAAGAAGGTTAAAATGCAAGTTAGAATCAAGAGCAACATCGCGCAACACAAAGTGCTCATTAACTCGCACAGACCCACGAGACAGCACCTTACCTTTGCTGTTGTCGCCGAAGGTGATATACTCCTTTCCGGCGACCGAACTAAGACTGGAGAACCACTTGGCGTTTCCGGTCATGTGCCTCGAACACCCGGAATCCACCAACCAAACGTTCTCCAATCGTTTTACCTACATCAATAAAAAGACATAGGGTGAGCATACGGTCCAACACTGGGGTTAGTGAAGTAAGGGGAATACCAGTGTTGGGCCGGCTGCTCAAAAGAACAGTTAGCAGAAAAACCATTCCTAACACGCCTACGGGAGGAGCGATCACCACGTTGAGGAAAACGTGGTCTGCTAAGGGAGGAGCGTCCATCGCGATACTCAAAACGCGGTGGGGGAAAACGCTCAACTACAAAGCCACCGCCACGGGGTCCATAGCCTACAACTGCAAGCTCCCGCCGGGCGCGCTCTTTACGAGGTCTATGCCTAGGGACTTGAGGCTCAACACCTCTAGGCCTAGCGTCACTCCTCGAAGCTCTCTGCTGCCTAGGCCTGGGAACTTGAGGTTCTGGACCTCTGTGCCTAGCAGTACGTCTCGGTGCTCTCCTCTGAACATTCGACGCATGCACATCATGGAAAGGATGGTACATGTCCGGGTTGTTCATCTCCCTAGCACGGCGCGCCTCTCTCTTGCGCCTAAAACAGAACTCGCTCAAGTGTCCATCTCTCCCACAGTGCTCACAGTGGTACCTCACCGCTCTCAAAGGGGGTTGTTGGTACTCATGATTGTGGGTGTGGATCACCTTGCCCTTCTGTGGCAACTCCTCCTGGATAGGTGGCATAGTGTCCAGCTTGTTCTTTAGGTGGTTGGGTTTGGGAACCCATTGCTGGTTCTTGGGTGGAGCTCTTGGAGGCTCAACAAAGAACCCATCCTTGGTGTTAGGTTTGAGAGGCTCTTTGGGTGGAAGCTTGGTAAGTTTGGGAGTAGTAGTGGAGTTGGGCTTCTCACTCGGATTCAGACCACTCGACTCTCCAATCTTCCCAAAAGCAGAAAGATCAACACCCTGAGCAAAGCCTACATCGGGACCTCCAGCAGCTCGCTTGAATTGGGAAATTATCATCCCGAGTTGTGGCTCACCACAAGACACCCATGACAAGATGGTCCGAAGGTATGTGTTTTCCTCCTCGGTTTGCATCTTGTCATGCTTCACATTGGCAATCTCCATCTCCAAACCCTCGCACAAAGCGCACCTAGTCACACAAGTGCTACCCGAGCTGGCCTCCTCAAGAGACACAATCTTGGCATTCTTCTCTGCCAACTCGGATTGCAAGACAGGACAAGTCTTGCACGCACCCAACAGCATGGGCCTAGCCCGGAGCTCATCCACCTCTCCTACCAACGCAACATACTTACTTCTCAAAGTGAGAAGATCAGTCATGTGCGTGGTGCACGCCTCGCACTCCTCCTCATCTGTGACAACTACGGTGGACTTGACAGAATCAAGTTCCTTCACCGTATCCTCCCACTTCTGCCTAAACTCCTTGCGCTCTCTAGCGGCTCGCCTAAGCAGCTTATCCTGACTAAGCAAGGCTGCAATAAGCTTCTCTACCTCGGCTGAAAGCTCATCGTGGGTGAGAGATACCTGGGAGGTGTCGTCGTCGTCGTCCCGAGGGGAGTTCACCAGCTCGCCGTTGACCTCATTGCCGAGGGCCATGGTGCAGAGGCCGTCGTCGTCGGCGAAGAAGTAGAGGCCATTCAGCTTGTCCTCGATCCTCTTCTTCTTCTCGGACTCGTCATCGCTTGAGCAAGCGGAGTCGTCATCCGAGCCGTCGACGTCGCTGAGCGTGGCGAAGAACGCACGCTGCTCAGCCTGGGCCTTCTCCAAGTACTTCTTCTTGATGTACTCCTTGTCGAAGCCACCCCTCCGCTTGTGCCTTGCGGGGACGTACTTCTCCTTGCGCTTGCCGGAGTCGTACTTGTGCCCATGATCGCCCTTCCCAGATGAATGCTTATTCTTGGGGCAGTTGGCGATGAAGTGATCGGGGTCGCCGCACTCGTAGCATCCCGAGCGTCCTCCTCCGCGGCGACGGTTCATGCGGTTGTTGTGAAACCGCGAGAACCGGTTGGCGACAATAGCCAACTCGTCATCCCCCAAAGACTCCAGCTGGTCCTCTGTGACAGAAAAGAGAGACGAAAGAGCAAAACCTCCAGAGGAGTTAGCAGAAGAGCCAGAAACCAAAGCCATAGTCGGACCAGAAGGATTCTCATAAGAAGCCCTTGCCATGGCATCGATCTCACTGGACTTGAGCTTACTAAAGAGCTCGTCGCACGTGAGGGTCTCATAGTTAGGTGATTCGATGATCGCCTGAACTTTGGAATCCCACACCGATCGATCAAGAGTATGCAAAAGCTTCAAAGCTCTCTCATGATCATCGAAAGGCAACAGCTCCTTGTTAGCCCTCATCCTGTTGACAATCACCTGAAAGCGAGCGAATAAACTTTCTATGCTCTCGCCAGGCATATGTCGAAAGTTCTCATACTCTCGCTTGAACGACTCGTAGAGACGGGTTTTGACTTGAGAGGTTCCCTCATGAAAGCGCATGAGGGTAGCCCAAATCTCCCGAGCCGTAGCGAGGTGAGAAACGCGATCAAACTCACTCATGCTCAAGCATGAGAAAAGAGCATTACGGGCTCGGCTATTGGCATCGTGCTCATCGATCTGAAGCTGAGAGACACGAGCAACCAAGACCACGTAATCGGCAGAGTTGCAAATATCCCAAATGGAAGCGCCCAAACTCTACAGATAGGTCGACATGCGTATCTTCCAATACGCATAGTTCGTCCCATCGAAAAACGGCGGTTTGCCCACGCCGCTATCCATGTCGCCTTCTGTGGATCTGGAACCGGCTAAGGTGGAAGATCCTTAACCCGCTCTGATACCAATTGAAGGACCGAGAATGCTACCAGAAAGCAACCAGAGGGGGGTGAATGGGAGCTTCAAAATTCCTTTCGGAAACTTGTTGCCACTGTCCCGTAAATCAACCCCAAAAGCAAACCCTAGAGCTTACTAGGGTCCACGACCCTAGATGTAGGGTGGATGCTTCCAAGAAGCACAGCGAGACACTACACAACTCTAGAAACTCAACGCAAAAGACGGAAACCAAATCCAACAACAAACGGGCCAACCGCGAACGAAACAACACAAACTAGTACTGACCGGACTCTGGCCTACGTCCGGTCAGGTAGCACCGGACGCGTCCGGTCGAGCAAAGTCCAAAATCGGACCTCTCTGAGTTGGACCGGACTCACTGAGAGGGTGCGTCCGGTCAGGCACTCAGCGTCCGGTCGCGCGAAACAAAACACATGAACAGGAGCACCTACGCGTCCGGTCCGTCTTAAGATCCAGCGTCCGGTCACGTTGAAACACACGCGCAGTCAACGCATTCAACGACCGAACTCAGACCGTGTGTCCGGTCAGCGCGAGTCAAGCGTCCGGTCACCCCGACAATGAACTGTTCGCCCACCGATTCAACTCGATCTCACCCAAAACAAATCCTCTAGGGATCAAACTTGATGAGAGGAGTCACAAGGAGTATAGTGAGCTATCTCTAAGAGATCATGGCTCGAACCTATCTCCAAATCGATGAATCGAAGAATTTCGGGGGAAGGGAGAAAACTTGACCCGAAACAAAAATTGATCGATCTCCTAGACCGTGAGGTTAGAGATTAAATCCTTCGGTGGAAAGAAGTGTCTCACGATCTAGAACAACTTAGTTCAAACGGATTTGCAAAAGATGAACCGAGCAAAGAGATAAAACGATGGGAAAAACGTGGAGAAAAAGGATTCCGCGAAGAACACGAATGAAACGCGAATCACAACCATGAATTGCAACCGTGTGGCTACCACACGCTACAACAGTGAGATTACGGTCTCACTTCCTCAAAATCTCATGAACACAGAGGTATTGTTCTCTTATCTGTGGATCTCAGGTTCGCTACAGCAGAGGAGTGGGAGAGCAGGAAACCCTAGAAGCAAAGAGCAAATGACTGAGATGGGAAGGGAGGAGGGTGTCTCCCTCTACTTATCCTAATTTCTAATTCCTACTCTACCCCTCTCTAATTACAGAGCGAACCAGCTAAACCCTAAGGTTATTCTGGACCAACTCGGTGGTAGGTGTATCCGACGGCCACGCCCGCACAACTCGTAGCGTTGCCTCGACGCAACCTCCCGATTGCCGCCACGTGCCGCCCTCCCTCTGCACCCCCGGTTTTGTGGCCCAAACCGGGAAACCAGCCTTTTCCAGCCAACCCCCGGTTTTGAGGCCCAAACTAGGAAACCAGCCCACCAAGCATCTGAGTTTTGAGGTCAAACTCAGCAAACCCTCAGCGCCCAGGTTTTGAGGCCCAAACCTGGAAACCGTCCTCAGCCCGAGTTTTGTGGCCAAACTCGGAAACCATCCGCACCCAGGTTTTGAGGCCCAAACCTGGAAACCGTCCACCTGATGGTTCTTCCCTGGCTCAACCACCAAACCGACGTCGTAGAGGGGATGCACCTCTCGTGCACCCCATCCAACGACACGTGTCCCCAAGTCCACGACTCAGGCAACACATGACCGCAAGTCTTCGCTCGTCGCTGTCCCAGGATGCCAGCCACCACAGCTGATCCTCGGGCCTCGGTCCCTCAGTCCAAGCCTCACGTCCTCCCTTCGCCACTCTTGGTCCATCGACACGACACGTCTCTACTTAACCTTCACCTCGCCTTTGATCACTGTATCCGTGCTCGACACCTGCACAACACAAGCCAAAGAACATGCGCATCATCCCAGTTGACAATCACTCATCACTCAGAGACCCAGCATACACCCATGTATCCGCAGACGGTTTCCAGGTTTGGGCCTCAAAACCTGGGCGCTGAGGGTTTGCTGAGTTTGGCCTCAAAACTCAGAAGCTGGTGGGCTGGTTTCCCGGTTTGGGCCTCAAAACCGGGGGTTGGCTGGAAAATGCAGGTTTCCCATTTTGGGCCACAAAACCAGGGGTGCAGAGCGAGGGCGGCACGTGGCGGCAATCGGGAGGTTGCGTCGAGGCAACGCTACGAGTTGTGCGAGCGTGGCCGTTGGATACACCTACCACCGAGTTGGTCCAGAATAACCTTAGGGTTTAGCTGGTTCGCTCTGTAATTAGAGAGGGGTAGAGTAGGAATTAGAAATTAGAATAAGTAGAGGGAGACACCCTCCTCCCTTCCCATCTCAGTCATTTGCTCTTCGCTTCTAGGGTTTCCTGCTGTCCCAATCCCCTGCTGTAGCTAGCTGAGATTCGCAGAGAACCATACCTCTGTGTACTGGAGATTTTGAGGAAGTGAGGCTGTAACCTCACTGTTGTAGCGTGTGGTAGCCACACGCTTGCAATTCGTGGTTGTGATTCGCGTTTTGTTCATGTTCTTCGCGGAATCCTTTTTCTCCACGTTTTTCTCGTCGCTTGATCTCTTTGCTCGGTTCATCTTTTTGAAAACCGTTTGAACCAAGTTGTTCTAGGTCGTGAGGCACTTCTTTCCACCGAAGGAATTCTCCTCTAACCTCATGGTCTAGGAGATCAATCAATTTTCGTGTCGGGTTAAGTTTCTCTCCTCTCCCCTGAAATTCTTTGATTCATTGTTTCGGAGATAGGTTCGAGCCATGATCTCTTAGAGATAGCTCAGTATCCTCCTTGTGACTCCTCTCACCAAGTTTGATCCTTAGAGGATTTGTTTTGGGTGAGATCGAGTCGAATCGGTGGACGAACTGCCTAGTTTCGGGGTGACCGGACGCTCACCACGGGATGACCGGACGCTGAGAGTGAGTCCGGTCGTTGAACAGCTCACTGTGTGTTTCTTGCCCTGACCGGACGCACTAGTTGCTCACTGACCGGACTCATCCCTGGCACTGTTCACTGTGTGTGCTTTCTACTGACCGGACACACTGCCTTCGACCGGACGCTCCAACTCGTGAGTCCGGTCCAACTCAGTGAGGTCTCAGATCGGCATTTGTGTGACCGGACACGTCCGGTCCCTGCTGACCGGACGCTAGCTAGAGTCCGGTCGTGACTGTTCTGCGCGTTTTCTTTCGTTGGTTGTTCGTTCGGTGTTGGTTTTGGTTTCCGTCTTTTGCGTTGGTTTTCAAGAGTTGTGTAGTGTCCCGCTGTGCTTCCTGGAAGCATCCACCCTACATCTAGGGTCGTGGACACTAGCAAGCTCTAGGGTTTGCCTTTGGGGTTGATTTACGGGACAGTGGCAACAAGTTTCCGAAAGGAATTTTGAAGCTCCCATTCACCCCCCTCTGGTCGCTTTCTGGTAGCATTCTCGGTCCTTCAGCAATGCATTGCTTATGCATTTAGTAGTTAAATGCAGTTCCTAATGCAGTGCTTGACACTAGGGTGTCACAATATCGATGAGCTTGTCGATGCGTGGCAAAGGATACAGGTCCTTTGGGCAACATTTGTTGAGGTTAGTGAAATCAACACACATTCGCCACTTCCCATTCTTCTTTTTCACCAGGACCACATTTGGAAGCCATTTGGGTACTGAACTGGACGAATCACTCCTGCATCGAGTAACCTTTGCACTTCTGCTTTCGCTGCATCTGCCCTTTCGTTTGACATTTTTCTCAGCTTCTGCTTTCTGGGCTTTGAGCCGTTTGCGACATTTAAGCGGTGCTGAGCCAGATCCCTGCTGACCCCTTGTAGATCATTTGCCGACCATGCAAAAATGTCATCATTGTCTGCCAAGAAAGACGCTAGCGTGTTTCTTTCTCCTTCTAGCATGTTCGAACCCACGTGCACAGTTCTTTCTGGCCTTGATGCTGTGAGTGGAACTCTTATTGTTTTCTCGGCTGCCCCAGCCTTGATTTCCGGCGAAGAAGCAATAGCGTGCTCTTCAGTGGTTGTTTCCATTTTGTCCTTCTTTACTACCTCGTTTATTAGGCTATAACCGGGGGTTGGCTTGCCCTCAATTCTTCTGGAAGCTTGTTGATCTCCATGCACGGTAATGACGCCGAAAGGGGTCGACATCTTCATACATAAGTAGCTTTGTTTGATAACCACATTGAACTTTGTTGGTATTTCTTAACGTCTTCACTCTAAGAACAAAACTCATAAATAATAACCTAGTGAAGGCACTAAGAAGTGTACGGGACACTACTAACTTCACTTAACGTCAAGTTGTCATCCCCAACATGAAGCTAGCAGTGTGATTATATCAAGGCACTGGATTTAAAGATAAATATTTACCCGCAAGCGCACAGATAAATACGCCCGTTGTAGAAGCATTTCACCCAAGCTTGTCTCAAGTATCGTTATTTATATTTATCCTAGAGACTAATCAATTCAAATTATGATGGTATTATACTAGTGAGGACTTAACATCAATTAATGTGGCACACACTTATGATAAAGACTAATACTTATTACTCTAAACAGAGATCAGATAGTAGAATAAATGATAAGGATAAATGATAAATGGTAACAGAGAGCAGATCAATCAAGATAATCCTAGAACAGTACTTCCTAGCAAGTGATGATTAGAACTGGCATTAATAAGAGACATTCCTAAGTTATTCTAATTACAAGTTATAGCATACATTGATTAGTGCAAACATATTTGGCAATCATAGGCTAGGTCATATCATATTTATAATCAAGAGGCAACTCCATAGTAAAGGTTGCAAAGAGAGTAACCTCTAAACCATGAGTTAACTGAGCCATACTGAACACTACATTCAGGAGGTGGAATACAAAGGACTCAATGGGAATATCACACCCGCGATCTACCACTCTATCTGGAACATAGGACGCATTCGCAGATAAATAGTGTATAGGCACCACACCTACACAACATCTATCACCCACCCAATGATCATTAAGATGAGCACTATACGAACATGAGTATAAACATAATGATGAACTATCTATGCCAAATATATAATCAAAGCATACTATAAGCAATATAATTAAGAATATAATTGTTGATGTCTTAGTCATATCAATTGTATTACTATCTAGAACATAGAGATGAACAATAAGGTGAATTAGATCATTGAGAAGAACTAAAGTACGAACTAGAACATGAACTAGAACTGGATTATGAACTAGAAGATGAACTAGACGATGAACTAGAACTAGACGACGAACTATAACATACATAATGATGAACTACAAGAGCAATTATGAAATAGATCCATAATGTTTAATACAAGAGAGAAGATCTTGGGTTTACCGAGCCTTCTCGTGACTAGATCCAGAATCCAAGCGAAGCTTGCCTCCTCTAATCCTATTGTATCTACTATTCTAGGTGGATGTAGTTCCAGAGCTACTGATTGATCTCCTTCTCTGGTGATAGCCTGATCTGATTGTGATGAATGATTCCTTGATCAAACCCGGATCTGATCTGGAGAGGGGGTCTGGGGCTGCTTATATAGCCCTGGGCGAGGAACCGTGGCCGTTGGATCAAACCGACCTTAGGTACGGCTGAGATGCATCCTCGTAGGCGGTGGAGGAAGGTTCCAGAAGATAGAGTCCAGCGGTGCGGATACATGGGTGTATGCCGAGTCTCTGAGTGATGAGTGATTGTCAACTGGGATGATGCGCATGTTCTTTGGCTTGTGTTGTGCAGGTGTTGAGCACGGATACAGTGATCAAAGGCAAGGTGAAGGTCAAGTAGAGACGTGCCGTGCTGATGGACCAATAGTGGCGAAGGGCGGACGTGAGGCTTGGACTAAGGGACCGGTGGCCTGAGGATCAGCTGTGGTGGCTGACAGCCTGGGACAGCGACGAGCGAAGACTTGCGGGCATGGTGTTGCTTGAGTCGAGGAGTTGGGGACACGTGTCGGTGGACGGGGTGCACGGGCGGTGCATCCCCTCTACGACTCGGTTTGGTGGTTGAGCCACAGAATAACCACCGAGTGGACGGTTTCCAGGTTTGGGCTTCAAAACCTGGGCGCTGATGGTTTCCGAGTTTGGGCCACAAAACTCGGGCTGAGGACGGTTTCCAGGTTTGGGCCTCAAAACCTGGGTGTTGCGGGTTTGCTGAGTTTGGGCCTCAAAACTCAGGCCATGGATGGCTGGTTTCCCGGTTTGGGCATCAAAACCGGGGGTTGGCTATGAATGCTGGTTTCCCGGTTTGGGCCACAAAACCGGGGATGTGACGTCCGGGAAAAGGACAAGCAGAGCGGTGGCGGCACGTGGCGGCGATCGGTGAGGTTGCGTCGAGGCAACGCTACCAGTTGTGCGGGCATGGCCGTCGGATCACCACCTACCACGAGTTGGTCCAGATTAACCCTAGGGTTTAGCTGGTTCGCTCTGTAATTAGTGAGGGGTAGAGTAGGAATTAGAATTAGGATAAGTAGAGGGAGACACCCTCCTCCCATTCTATCTCAGTCATTTGCTCTTTGCTTCTATAGTTTCCTGCTCTCCCAATCCTCTGCTGTAGCTACTGAGATCCGCAGAGAACCATACCTCTGTGTACTGGAGATTTTGAGGAAGTGAGGCCGTAACCTCACTATTGTAGCGTGTGGTAGCCACACGGTTGCAGATCGATGACTTGATTCGCGTTTTGGTTCGTGTTCTTTGCGTTCTTCGTTTCTTCGAGATTTTCCCGTCACTCGATCTCCCTCTCTACTGCGTCTTTGCGAAATCCATTTGAATCAAATTGTACCTTATAGTGAGGAGATCATTTCCACCAAAGGAATTCATCTAACTCCTCACGAACAAGTAGATCAGGTTGATTTCGTTTTCGTGGCGTTTTTCCAGTTCATACACCTTCCCCTTCGATTTCCCATTGATTCAGTTGATTTGAGTGGATGAGTTCTTGGGGATAGTCTTCTAACTACCTCATGATCATCCTCTCCAAGTTTGAGATCAAGGGATCTTGGTTTGAATCGATTTGGGAGTGATTTGGGTGAAGGGCGATCAAAATCGCCCTCATTGGACAGCCGCGGACAGTCCGCCACCTGACCGGCGGACAGTCCGGGCGTCGGGGATCAGCCGAGTCAGTGGCTGTGTTCTTCGGCCGATTTGATTTTTCGTGACCGGCACACAGTCCGCAGTTGTGGGTCGCGGATAGTCCGGGATCAGTCCAGGGGACTTCAGCAACACTGCTATTTTGCGTCTTCTGCCGGCGGACAGTCCACCAGTGAACCGCGGATAGTCCGGCCTGGTGCGAACAGTCCAGGACCCTAGGGCCGGACAGTCCGGGATAGGCTGAAGCTCCCGGTTTAGTGCGTTTGCTCTCCCGGCTTCTTCGCTTGGTTTCCGGACTTCTCGGTTGGCCCTAGAGTTGACCAAGGAACCTCTCTAGGTACCTTTGCTACTTGTTAGCATAGGTGTTTAGGGATTTCTCGACGTAGCCGTCTGTCTACGTTTGGGACTTGGTTGTTAAGGGTCGAACTTGTCCCGGTGCTTTTGTCGTTTGGCTTGCTATCGCTTTGTGGTGCTCCGCTGTGATCCTAGGGATCATCCACCCTCTTCCAAGGGTCGTGAGCATCACGGTTTCGATCGAAGCTCTTGGGGTTGATTTTGGGGACAAAAGGCCAAAGTTTCGAAAGAAATATTTGTGCTCCCATTCACCTCCCCTTTGGTCGCCTTGCTGTTGCATTCTCAGTTTCGACATGGATCGCGGCGTGGGCAAACCGCCGTTTTCGATGGGACGAACTATGCGTATTGGAAGATACGCATGTCGGCCTTTCTGCAGAGTATGGGTGCTTCCATCTGGGATATTTGCAACTCTGCTGATTACGTGGTCTTGGCTGCTCGTGTTACTCAGCGTCAGATCGATGATCATGATGCCAATAGCCGAGCCCGTAATGCTCTTTTCTCATGCTTGAGCATGACGGAGTTTGATCGCGTTTCTCACCTCGCTACGGCTCGGGAGATTTGGGCATCCCTCATGCGTTTCCATGAGGGAACCTCTCAAGTCAAATCCCGTCTCTACGAGTCGCACAAGCGAGAGTACGAGAACTTTTCACATATGCCTGGCGAGAGCATAGAGAGTTTATTCGCTCGCTTTCAGGTGATTGTCAACAGGATGAGGGCTAACAAGGAGCTGTTGCCTTTCGACGATCATGAGAGAGATTTAAAGCTTTTGCATACTCTCGATCGGTCGGTATGGGATTCCAAAGTTCAGGCGATCATCGAATCGCCTAACTATGAGACCCTCACGTGCGACGAGCTCTTCAGTAAGCTCAAGTCCAGTGAGATCGATGCCATGGCAAGGGCTTCTTATGAAAATCCTTCTGGCCCATCGATGGCTTTGCTTTCTGCCTCTTCGGCTCACCCCTCTGGAGGCTTTGCTTTGTCTTCACTTCTTTCTGTCATAGAGGAGCGGCTGGAGTTCATGGGGGATGACGAGCTGGCTATGCTCGCCAACCGGTTCTCACGGTTCCACAATAACCGCATGAACCGTCGCCGCGGAGGAGGACGCTCGGGAGGCTTCGAGTGCGGCGACCCCAACCACTTCATCGCCAATTGCCCGAAGAAGAACAAGCACACCTTCGACAAGGCGGATCATGGGCACAAGTACGACTCCGGCAAGCACAAGGAGAAGTACGTCCCCGCGAAGCACAAGCGGAAGGGCGGCTTCGACAAGGAGTACATCAAGACGAAGTACTTGGAGAAGGCCCAGGCTGAGTAGCGTGCTTTCTTCGCCACGCTCAGCGACGTCGACGACTCGGATGACGACTCCGCTGCCTCAAGCGACAATGAGTCTGAGAAGAAGAAGAGGATCGAGGACAAGCTGAACGGCCTCTGCTTTTTCGCCGACGACGACGGCTTCTGCACCATGGCCCTCGGCAAGGAGGTCAATGGCGAGCTGGAGGACACTCCTCGGAACGACGACGGCGACGACACCTCCCAGGTATCTCAGACCCCCGACGAGCTTTCTGCTGAGGTCGAGAAACTTACTGCCGCGCTTCTTAGTCAGGATAAGTTGCTTAGGCGTGCTGCTAGAGAGCGCAAGGAGTTTAGGCAGAAGTGGGAGGATACGGTGAAGGAACTTGAATATGTCAAGTCCACCGTAGTTGTTACCGATGAGGAGGAGTGTGAGATGTGCACCACACATGACTGACCTTCTCACTTTGAGAAGCATGTATGCTGTGTTGGTTGGAGAGGTGGATGAGCAGAAAGCTAGATCTTCGCTGTTGGGTGCGTGCAAGTCCTGCGCGGGCTTGCAATCTGAGTTGGCAGAGAAGAATGCCAAGATTGTGTCTCTTGAAGAGGCCAACTCAGGTAGCACATGTGTGGCTAGGTGTGTTCTTTGTGAGGGTTTGGAGATGAAGATAGCCAATGTGAAGCATGACAAGATGCAAACCGAGGAGGAAAACACATACCTTCGGACCATCTTGTCATGGGTATCTAGTGGTGAGCCACAGCTCGGGATGATGATCTCCCAATTCAAGTGAGCTACTGGAGGTCCCAGTGTTGGTTTTGTTCGGGGTGTTGATGTTTCATCTTTTGGGAAGATTGGAGAGTCGAGTGGTCTTGACCCATGTAAGAAGCCCAACTCCACCACTACTCCCAAGCTTACCAAGATTCCACCCAAAGAACCTCTCAAGCCTAACACCAAGGATGGGGTCTTTGTTGAACCTCCGAGAGCTCCACCCAAGAAACAATCATGGTCTCCCAAACCAAACCACCTCAAGAATAAGTTGGACACCATGCCACCCATCCAGGAGGAACTTATGCCACAGAAGGGCAAAGTGATCCACACCCACTACCGTGAGTACCAACAACCCCCTATGAGAGCGGTGAGGTACCATTATGAGCACTATGGGAGAGATGGACACTTGAGTGAGTTTTGCTTTCGGCGCAAGAGAGAGGCGCGCCGTGCAAAGGAGATGAACAACCCGGACATGTACCATCCTTTCCATGATGTACATGTGCCGAACGTTCAGAGGCGTGCTGCTAGGCCTAGAGGTCCAAAACCTCAAGTTCCTAGGCCTAGGCCGCGAGTAGGTCGTGGCCGGCGGGAGCCTGCAGTTGTAGGCTATGGACCCCATGGCAGTGGCTTTGTAGTTGAGCGATTTCCCCCAACGCGTTTTGAGTATCGCGATGGACGCTCTTCCCATAGCGGACCACGTTTTCCTCAACGTGGTGATCGCTCTTCCCATAGGCGTGCTAGGAATGGTTTTTCTGCTAACCGTTCTTTTGAGCAGCCGGCCCAACACTGGTATTCCTCCTACTTCACTAACCCCAGTGTTGGACCGTATGCTCACCCTATGTCTTTTTATTGATGTAGGTAAAACGATTGGAGAACGTTTGGTTGGAGGATTTCGGGTGTTCGAGGCACATGACCGGAAACGCCAAGTGGTTCTCCAGTCTTAGTCCTGTTGCCGGAAAGGAGTTAATCACCTTCGGTGACAATAGAAAAGGTAAGGTGTTGTCTCGAGGGTCTATGCGGGTTAATGAGCACTTTGTGTTGCGCGATGTTGCTCTTGTTTCTAACTTGCATTTTAACCTTCTTTCCATTTCGTAACTCTTTGATGACGACTATGAGATTCGTTTTAAGCCGAATCTCAGTCGCATTTTGGATCCTCAAGGCAATCTTGTTTGTGTGATTTCGCCCTTTGGGAAAGTCTTTCGTGCGGATTTCTCAGAGTCTTTTGGCATTTCTCGTTGTCTTGTGGCTGGACCTTCCTCCTCTGATCTTTGGAAGTGGCATAGGAGACTAGGACATTTGAGCTTCGACTTGCTTTCAAGACTTAGTTCACTTGGCCTAATCCAAGGATTGCCCAATTTATCCATGGAGAAGGATCTTATTTGCCATTCTTGTAGATATGGGAAGATGGTTGCCGCTCCCCACCATCCAGTGACTCAGGTCATGACCAAGCGCCCTAGAGAGCTTTTGCACATGGACCTTGTTGGTCCGGCTCGGGTGAGCTCAGTTGGGGGGAAGTGGTATGTGCTTGTTGTTGTTGACGACTTTTAGAGATATTCGTGGGTTTTCTTTTTAGCTGAGAAAACTGAGACTTTCTCCTTTGCTCGCAATCTGATTTTGCGTCTTCAGAACGAGCTCCCTTTGAACTCGATGCGAGCTATTAGGAGTGATAATGGTTCCGAATTCAAGAATTCAGATTTTGAGAAGTTTTGTAACTCTTTGGGTTTGGAGCATCAGTTTTCTTCTCCCTACACACCGCCACAAAATGGTGTTGTAGAGAGGAAGAATCGGACCCTTGTAGAGATGGCCAGGACGATGCTCGATGAGCATAGGACTCCTAGGCGATATTGGGCCGAAGCCATGAGCACTGCATGCTATATTTCAAATCGCATTTTTCTCCGACCTTTCATGAAAAAGACTTCTTATGAGTTGCATTTTGGAAGACAACCCAAAGTGAGTTATTTCAGAATTTTGGGTTGCCACTGTTTTATACTTAAGAAAGGCAACCTGGACAAATTTGAGTCTCGATCTTCTGACGGTGTGTTTTTGGGTTATGGCGCTCATACTCGTGCTTATCGTGTACTTAACCTTGACACTAACCGAGTCATGGAGACATCCGATGTCACCTTCGATGAGACCATGGTTTGTCCTTCTTCTCGCTTTGAGCGTGTAGGTGATCATGAGGTTGGAGGACCTCTTTTTGATGATGAGGACGAGGGTGCTGAAGGGATGGATGACCCAGCACCACCTCCACCTGCTGAGCCGCAAAGAGCGGCCTCGACTATGACTTACGGCCCCGACCCTTCTTCCTCTACTACATGGGGGACGTGGGATCCGGCACCTCGAGCGGTACCTTTTGTACCCGAGGAGGCACCAGCTGCTGTTGAGGGGGAGGCTACATCAGCTCGGTAGGCGCCATGACACATTCAGCACCAGCACCCGCCTCAACAGATGATCAGCGACATCAACGATCGCGTCACTCGGTCTAGGCAAATCTCTCACTTTGCTCATTCTGCATTTCTTGCTGATTTTGAACCCTGAGATGTTGGACACGCTTTGACGGATCCAGATTGGGTCAATGCCATGCATGAAGAGTTAGAAAATTTTGAAAGAAATCGGGTTTGGGTTCTAGTTTCTCCTCCCTCTGAGTG
This sequence comes from Coix lacryma-jobi var. lacryma-jobi, assembly GCA_009763385.1. Classification (NCBI taxonomy): domain Eukaryota; kingdom Viridiplantae; phylum Streptophyta; class Magnoliopsida; order Poales; family Poaceae; genus Coix; species Coix lacryma-jobi. Next base: position 66,195,072 of record CM019823.1, on the reverse strand, counting down.
TCACCCAATTGGGACAAAATGGGTTTTCAAAAACAAACAAGGAGAGGATGGCCATGTTGTGAGAAACAAGGCCAGACTTGTAGCCCAGGGGTATAGTCAGAAGGAGGGGATAGACTATGAGGATACTTTTGCTCCTGTAGCTCGTTTGGAGGCAATTAGGATACTCTGGGCTTTTGCTGCATCCAAAGGGTTTAAACTTTTTCAAATGGATGTCAATAGTGCCTTCTTAAACGGCTACATAGAAGAGGAAGTGTATGTGAGACAACCCCCGGTTTTGAAAATCCCAAGTTTCGAAACCACGTTTTTAAACTTCACAAAGCTTTGTATGGTTTGAAACAAGCCCCTAGAGCCTGGTATGATAGGTTGAAAACCTTTTTGCTTGCTAAGGGTTTTAAAATGGGATGTGTGGATAAAACGCTCTTTCTCCTCAAGCAAGGCAATGATACTCGCTTGGTCCAGATTTACGTGGATGATATCATTTTCGGTGGTTCTTCTCACGCTTTGGTTGCCAAGTTTGCAGACACTATGAGCAGGGAGTTCGAGATGAGCATGATGGGCGAGTTGACGTTTTTCCTCGGGTTGCAAATCAAGCAATCCCGGGAAGGTACGTTCGTGCACCAGGGTAAGTATACCAAGGACATCTTGAAGAAATTCGATATGGGTTAGGCCAAGCCTCTTCCAACACCCATGTCGACCACAACAGCCCTGGATGCTGACAAGGATGGAGAAGCTGTGGACTAGAAGGAGTACCGGAGTATGATCGGGTCGCTGCTGTACCTGACGGCGACACGCCTGGACATTCAATTCGCGGTGTGTCTTTGCGCGCGATTTCAGTCGTCGCCGCGCACCTCTCACCGTCAGGCGGTCAAGCGCATTCTGAGGTACTTATGCTTCACTCCAGAATTTGGGGTTTGGTATTCTGCTTCCTCCACCCTCTCCCTTTGTGGTTATTCCGATGCTGATTTTGCTAGTTGTCGCATTGAGCGCAAGTCCACTTCTGGGACTTGTCAGTTTATTGGTTCTTCTCTTGTATCGTGGTCTTCTCGCAAGCAGTCTAGTGTCGCCCAGTCTACCACGGAGGCTGAGTATGTGGCTGCGGCTAGCTGCTGTTCCCAGTTACTCTGGATGATGGCCACTTTGCGTGATTTTGGTCTGAGCTTTTCTCGTGTTCCTTTGCTTTGTGACATCACGAGTGCGATTAGCGTTGCTAAGAACCCCGTGCTGCACTCGAAGACCAAACACATTGATGTGCACTTTCATTTTCTACGAGACAACTATGAGAAGGGTGATATCGACCTTCGCCATGTCGATACTCATCATCAGTTGGCTGATATTTTCACCAAGCCTTTGGACCAATCAACTTTTAATCGGTTGAGAAGTGAGCTTGGTGTGTGTTTCCCCTTTTAGATGGGGGAAACATTTTGGTTCTTGTGCTATAAACTGACTTTGTGTTTTTCATCTAGTTTCTTCATGCATTTTTGCATTTCATCCTGCATATTTACATTCAGAGCTTCATGTATATAATCTTTAGAATGTGACTATGCTCCGTAGAGTTTTTGCTCCGATGCTTTATGATGATGTTGTAGTTTATGCTCTTTCTGATCACTGATACATGTTGTGAGCTGAGCTATTTTATGAATGGTGAATTTGCTTAATGAACATAAAACTTGAAAATGTTCACCATTGAGATATGCAACTAGCATGTGTAGAATGTGTTGAAATCACTTGTGCTTTTCATATATGCTAGGTTGCTATGTCTCTAGTGTTGAGTCATTCACTTGCTTGGTATGTTCATATTCTGCCTTAATTTTGAACCAAGTTAAGTGAATTGGAAAGATCGAGATGAGATTGATTGTCAGCACATCACAGTTTCGAGACTATCTCTCATTGCACTTTGAGTTAAACTTGAGCTGTGTAGTGCATGACCGAAACTATTGCTTTAAGCTTCTGATTGCTTTTGCATAGGCTTCGTACAGTTGAAAAGTTAGGCAATGACAAGTTTTCAACCTCTCGCAATCGCATGCTAAAATTTAAACATGTGTAATTTAACCGCTGCAACTCCGATAAAATTTGTATACACAAGTCTATGTTTCATTCTATAGCATGATGATTGAACTGTGCTAGGGGTAGTTCACCTTGTATACATGTTTAGCACTTGTCTGATTTCCTGTCTATACATGTTTTGTGCTATTTTGATGGTGAATACCTTTTTGGCTGAAAACTGCTCGTTTTGCTCTCATGATCATATTTCGTATTTAGTGATCAGTTTGAGCCTCTGCTCGCTTCTTATGAATGTTGTTGAGTCATCAGACCAGAACTGTGTAGAGCATCTTTGCACTCTCTTGTTTATATTCCTGAAGCTGCTAACTTGCATTTTTACTCATATGCATTTTTGGAGGGAGATATTCTGTCAAGGGGGAGACTTTTGAGTGCGTGTGCACATTTGCTTGATGTTGCATTTTCAACTAAGGGGGAGAAAATATTGACAAATCATGTCAAATCATGTGTTCCCTAGTTTGTGTGCACTAGTTGAGGGGGAGTTTGCTAGTTGTGTTGAGCCTTTGCCTCTTTCTTGAGGGACTAGCAAACATTATTTAGCTCATTTTCAGCTCTTCAATTGGTATCGAACTCTTTTGGTTTTGAGTTGGTAACAGTTGGTATTGAGCTGTTTCGCTAGCGGTGTTGAGCCCGTTCTGCCTCTTCTTGAGGGCTAGCTCTGGTTTGCTTGAATTTCAGTTGATTTTTCAATTGGTATCAAGTTTTCTCGCTAGTGGTGTTGAGCCTGTTCTACCTCTTCTTGAGGGCTAGCTTTGCTTTGCTTGGTTGCGTCGAGCCATTGCCCATGTCTTTGGGAACCAAGTTGTTTTGCTCTTTCCACTTGACCTTCTTCGGCTTTGCTATGCTTTTGGGTCATTTGGTCGAGTTCTCTCTCTTTCTTCCTTCCTTTTTCTATTCCGTTATGATTTATGTTGGTAGTTGACAATGCACTCATCAAGGGGGAGATTGCGGATACATGGGTGTATGCCGAGTCTCTGAGTGATGAGTGATTGTCAACTGGGATGATGCGCATGTTCTTTGGCTTGTGTTGTGCAGGTGTCAAGCACGGATACAGTGATCAAAGGCAAGGTGAAGGTCAACTAGAGACGTGCCGTGCTGATGGACCGAGAGTGGCGAAGGGCGGACGTGAGGCTTGGACTGAGGGACCGGTGGCCTGAGGATCAGCTGTGGTGGCTGACAGCCTGGGACAGCGACGAGCAAAGACTTCTGGGCATGGTGTTGCCTGAGTCGAGGACTTGGGGACACGTGTCGGTGGACGGGGTGCACGGGCGGTGCATCCCCTCTACGGCTTGGTTTGGTGGTTGAGCCACAGAAAAACCACCGAGTGGACGATTTCCAGGTTTGGGCCTCAAAACCTGGGCGCTGATGGTTTCCGAGTTTGGGCCACAAAACTCGGGCTGAGGACGGTTTCCAGGTTGGGGCCTCAAAACCTGGGTGCTGCGGGTTTGCTATGTTTGGGCCTCAAAACTCAGGCCATGGATGGCTGGTTTCCCGGTTTGGGCCTCAAAACCGGGGGTTGGCTGTGAAGGCTGGTTTCCCGGTTTGGGCCACAAAACCGGGGGTGCGACGTCCGGGAAAAGGACAAGCAGAGCGGTGGCGGCACGTGGCGGCGATCGGTGAGGTTGCGTCAAGGCAACGCTACCAGTTGTGCGGGCGTGGCCGTTGGATCACCACCTACCACGAGTTGGTCCAGAATAACCCTAGGGTTTAGCTGGTTTGCTCTGTAATTAGTGAGGAGTAGACTAGGAATTAGAATTAGGATAAGTAGAGGGAGACACCCTCCTCCCATTCTATCTCAGTCATTTGCTCTTTGCTTCTAGGGTTTCCTGCTCTCCCAATCCCCTGCTGTAGCTACTGAGATCCGCAGAGAACCATACCTCTATTTACTGGAGATTTTGAGGAAGTGAGGCCGTAACCTCACTGTTGTAGCATGTGGTAGCCACACGGTTGCAGATCGATGACTTGATTCGTGTTTTGGTTCGTGTTCTTCGCGTTCTTTGTTTCTTCGAGATTTTCCCGTCACTCGATCTCCCTCTCTACTGCGTCTTTGCGAAATCCGTTTGAATCAACTTGTTCCTTATAGTGAGGAGATCATTTCCATTGAAGGAATTCATCTAACTCCTCACGAACAAGTAGATCGGGTTGATTTTGTTTTCGTGGCGTTTTTCCGGTTCATACACCTTCCCCTTCGATTTCCCGTTGATTGAGTTGATTTGAGCGGATGATTTCTTGGGGATAGTCTTCTAACTACCTCGTGATCATCGTCTCCAAGTTTGAGATCAAGGGATCTTGGTTTGAATCGATTTGGGAGTGATTTGGGTGAAGGGCGATCAAAATCGCCCTCACTGGACAGCCGCGGATAGTCCGCCACCTGACCAGCGGACAGTCCGGGCGTCGGGGATCAGCCGAGTCAGTGGTTGTGTTCTTCGACCGATTTGATTTTTCGTGACCGGCGGACAGTCCGCAGTTGTGGGTCGCGGACAGTCCGGGATCAGTCCAGGGGACTTCAGCAACACTGCTGTTTTGCGTCTTCTGCCGGCGGACAGTCCGCCAGTGAACCGCGGACAGTCTGCCCTGGTGCGGACAGTCCGGGACCCCAGGGCCGGATAGTCCGGGATTTGGTTGAAGCTCCCGGTTTAGTGCGTTTGCTCTCCCGGCTTCTTCGCTTGGTTTCCGGACTTCTCGGTTGGCCCTAGAGTTGACCAAGGAACCTCTCTAGGTACCTTTGCTACTTGTTAGCATAGGTGTTTAGGGATTTCTCGACGTAGCCGTCTATCTACGTTGGGGACTTGGTTGTTAAGGGTCGAACTTGTCCCGGTGCTTTTGCCATTTGGTTTGCTATCGCTTTGTGGTGCTCCGCTGTGATCCTAGGGATCATCCACCCTCTTCCAAGGGTCGTGAGCATCACGGTTTCGATCGAAGCTCTTGGGGTTGATTTTGGGGACAAAAGGCCAAAGTTTCAAAAGAAATATTTGTGCTCCCATTCACCCCCCCTCTGGTCGCCTTGCTGTTGCATTCTCGGTCCTTCAAGCGGGCCTCGCGGGAGACCGACCGGTCTAGTGGTGGGACCGGTCGGTCCCACCTGGTCGTGTCCTGGGTTGCCCGGCCTCCTGGTGCCTTCTGGTATCCTCTAGATCGTTCTAGAATATTCTTGATGCGTCGGTTCGGTTATCTCCTGTCGGTTTCCTTCTAGGGGAAGCAATCTGTGTTGATTTTCTAGTTTAGTCCCTGCAGAATCACAATTCACCAAAACTTGTGGAATATTGTCAATTGAAACCCTAAACCTTTGTTGGTGATTGAATTCATGCCCTTTTGTATTTATTTATCCTTTAATTGTGATACATAATCAGTGTCAACAACTCCCCCAAACTTACCTTTTGCTAGTCCCTTAGTGAGAACATATATGATGAATGATTGACTTTGATGAGGAAGGTTTGAGGCTTTTACCCGGTTGAGTCGTTTTCCTGCTATGCGCTTAATGTTTATGACTAACCGGTGGCGTGAGTTGTGTGGTGTTTCTGTGTTCGTGTGCGTGTGCGACATGTGTCTCTTGGCTGTGTTGGTGTGCAGGTGTGGAGCTCAGATACAGTGGTCTATGGCGAGGTGAAGGTCAAGTAGAGACGTGCCGTGCTGACGGACCGGGTGCGGTGAAGGATGGGCGTGCCGTGCGGCGGACGTGCCATGCCGAGGTACCGAGCGGTGAAGGGCGGACATGAGGCTTGGACTGACGGACCAGAGGCCAGAGGACCAGCTGTGGTAGCTGGCACGTGGCATCGGCAAGCAAGAGCACATGGGGATGTGCGGTGCATCGGCCGAGTCGGGAGGAAGGCGCTGGAGCCGTGTCACTTGGCGGGAGGTCGGACACGGGCTTGCGTGCGGCGCAAGTGCCGTCGGCCAAGTCAAGAAGGAAGGCGAAGGCGTTGTGCCCGGCGTGGAGGCTGGACATGCATCGGCATCGGTGCCGGTGGTCGGGGTGTGAGAACCACATCCCGTCTACGGTGCGGGTTCGGTAGCTAAGCCTCAAAAAGCTACCATCGACGGTTTCCGAGTTTGGCCACAAAACTTGGGCTGACGGTTTCCGAGTTTGGCCACAAAACTCGGGCTGAGGTCGGTTTCCAGGTTTGGGCCTCAAAACCTGGGCGCGCAGGTTTCCGAGTTTGGGCCTCAAAACTCGGGATGGACGGTTTTCAGGTTTGGGCCTCAAAACCTGGGCTTGCGGGTTTCTGAGTTTGGGCCTCAAAACTCGGGGTGGACGGTTTCCCGGTTTGGGCCTCAAAACCGGGGGTTGGTCCAAAAGGACGGTCGACGCGTGGTAGCACCGAGAGGCTTGCGTTGCGGCGAAGCTATTGGTGAGAAGGCGCGGCGGTCGACGGTGGCGGCATGTGGCGGCATCAGAGAGGTCGCGTCGAGGCGAAGCTACCGGATGTGCGGGCGTGGCCGTCGGATCGAAACTGTCAAGTCTGGACGGTTTTACCCCTGGGGGGTATTTGGGACGAGTGTTTAATGTAAGGGCGTTTTGGTCTTCGGACGTGCGCCTATATATATGAAGGGGGCTGCTAGGACAGCCGCCATCCTTGGGAACTCTTGGTGGTGTCTCTCTCATTTTGTTCTTGTGAGAGTAGGCTAGGGTTAGGGAGAGTTGGCTCTTGTTCTTGAGCTTTTTGCCATCCAAGCTTTGTGTTGCTAGGATTGGCTTGTAGCCCGACACCAAGTGCTTAATGAATCATCCATTCCTCTGAGTCCAAGGATCAAATTCGTGCTTTGATTTGTCTTGCGATTTTGTTCTTCGCGTTTGCACGTTTTCCCCTCTTTCGTTCTTCACGAGAATTCTTGTTTCGAGGGAAGATTCGCAAATCCGTTTGAACCATCTTGTGTAGCTTCGTGAGAGTCTTCTTTCTACCGAAGGAATTTCTCTAATACCTCACGAACTCACAGATCGGGCGGATTTAGTTTTGGGATCGAGTTCTTGCCCGTTCTTCACCGTTTTCTTCGATTCACCGATTTGGAGTTGGGTTCGAGCCATGATCTCTTAGGAGTAGCTCGCTAACATCCTTGTGACCCCTCACACGAAGTTGGAGCCCTAGTGCTTTTGATTTAAGGGAGATCGGGTTGATTCGGTGGACGAACAGAGGTGCATCGCGGTGACCGGACGCACGAGTCGGACCGACCGGACACTTGTTCGTGAGTCCGGTCGTTGAACACATTCTCTGCGTCTCCTTCGTGACTTGACCGGACGCACGCCTCGTATCGACCGGATGCTATCCTGTGCGTCCGATCGTTGAAGGCCGAGCAAAATACTGTGCGTGATTTTGACCGGACTCACCTAGGGTTGAGTGACCGGACTCGCTGGTGGTACTGTTCACCGTGTTCTCGACACTGACCGGACGCACTGTGCATGTGACCGGACTCACCTAGGGTTGAGTGACCGGACTCGCTGGTGGTACTGTTCACCGTGTTCTCGACACTGACCGGACGCACTGTGCATGTGACCGGACTCTCCCTGGTGCTGCGTCCGGTCGTGAACAGAGAGCTCCCAGGACGCTGATCAGCTAACCGGACGCGTCCGGTGCCTGTTGACCGGACGCACCAGTGAGTCCGGTCAGTGCAGACAGCACACGTTTTTGTCCGTATCTTTTGCGTTTGAGCTCTGATTTGAGATCCGCTTTTTGCGTTGGATTCCCGATTCTATGCTCTACAGAAACCGGGCTTCCCGCTTTGCGAGAAAGCCTGAATCCCCCTCGCGTTGCTCGGGGGAGGTTGACGTTACCCAAACTCCATCCTGTCACTAGTTGACTTGCGTGGATTTGGAAGAGGAAGCTTTTGTGGTGTCCCGCTGTGTTCCTAGGGAACATCCACCCATACTCTTGGGTCGAGGACATCATGTGTGTCGGCTTTGCTTTTGGGGGTTTTGGTTTGCTCCCTTGTGTGGTGCCTCGCTGTGATCCTAGGGATCATCCACCCTCCTTCCGAGGGTCGTGGGCACCACGTTTGAGTCCGAAGCTTTCGGGGTTGATTTTATTGGGACAGAGGCCATAATTTCGAGAAGAAATTTTAGGCTCCCATTCACCCCCCCCTCTGGTCGCCTTGCTATAGCATTTTCGGTCCTTCAATTGGTATCGGAGCCAGTTAGGGATCTCTCTACCTTAACCGGTTCCGGATCCGCGAAGGCTACCTTTTGAGAGCGGTTTTGTTTCCGACTTTGCTTGTCGAGGTGTTGAGCTTGTGTTTTGGCTAACACTAACGGTGCTTTTCGAGATGGCACCAAGTTCTTCTTCCAGTGTGTCTTTGTCCTTAGGTTTGAGTCTTGGACATGCGATCGAGGACGACACTTTGGCAAGAAGGAGGAGTACGGCTCTTGAGGCGGAACGTGAGGTGGATGCTTTGCTGGGCTTCTTAGGAGATGATGAGCATTCGACGGAGGATCGCATACGCGAACTTGGCAAAGCCAAGAAAGGTATTCTTGCTGCATGTCTTGGGACCTTATCCCAATAATTTGAAGCTTGTTGTGATGATAACTTGAGATATGATGAGCTTTGCGATACCTTGCATAGAAAGATCAAGAAGTTGAAATGCTCCATTGATAGGTTAAAATGTGGCCTTTTTCATTGGAAGTCTTGTGCATCTTTACCTTGCACCTCTTGTAGCGACATGGTTAGGAAGAATGATGAGCTATGCTTTTCTCTTGCTAGCTTAGAATCTGAAAATGAAACATTGAAATCAAATGCTTCCATACCATGTCTTGTTTGCTTTGACTTGCGCAAGGACCTTGTTTATGCTAAATCTGAAATAGCCTTGCTTAGGTCAAAAGCTTCTTTACCATGTGTTTCATGTGAGTCTTTGCATGCTGAAATTAATGAATTAAAATTGACTCACACCACATGTGTAGATAAACTTGAGCATACTAGGGCTGAAATTGATGAGATAAATGCTAGGCCTTGTAGCTTGTGCTCTTTGAATAAAGATGCTTGCCATACTTCTTGTGCTAACCATGATTCTTTGCTTGATGTGAATGGTGATCTTTCTTCCACCGATTTCATTTGCACATCATGCATTGATTTAGAAAAAGAAGTTTTGGCTTTGAAGGTTTTGCGCGATGATATGAGCGCTAAGTTGGTTGAGCACAATGATATGAGTGCCAACCTTGAGAGGGAAGTTGAGCTCTTGCGTACCACATATGCCGAGTGCATAAAGGAAGAGATGGAGAATCTGAAAAACACTCCTTGTGGTACTTGTGATCGCCTCATGTTTGAGAATGAGGTTTTAGCCAAAAGGTGCAAGAGCCTTTGTGCTAAGTCGTTTGAGTCACGCATTTCTTCCAACTCTGATGTTGATGTTTCCAAGTCTGCATCTTTGCAACCGGAGTTGAGTTCTTGTGTTGCGCGTGAGTCTGTTTACGATAGCACTAGTGTCAAGGTTTCGGATAGCTCTTTCATAGCTACTCCTAACCTTGCTGCTTCTTCGAGTGATGTCCAAGGGACTTCTCTTGACAAGGGTGCTTCTCACATTTTTTGGACTCGTCCTCCCAATCCGGTTTTTCATTGCACCTTTTGCAAGAAGGAGGGACATTCGCTCGATTTTTGTTTTCGCCGTGTCAAGCACGAACGGCGAATTCGAGCTAAGGCTTTTAGGAAGCCGCGTAGCCTTTCCCATGGCACGTGTGCTCCTAGCATTGGCACCAAGTTGGTGGTTGATGCTTCTTGTTCTAAGCCCCAAGGGACTTCTCACCTGTCGGAGAATGGTGTGCCTCCCGGTAGGCCTTTGTACCATTGCTCTTTTTGTGAGAAAGATGGGCATCAAGAAAGCTTCTGCTATCGGCGTGCCAAACGCTTGCGCCAAGCTCGCTCTTCTAGGAAGATGGTGATTCATAGCCCGTCTCATGGCATGAACGCTTGTGCTCCTAGTAAGAAGCCCATTTTTGTTGATGGGATTTATGACTCCTTTTCTAGTGGGATAGGTCATGGTCATGGACATGCTTCTAGTGCTTCTTCTCTTCGTCCACGTCATGCTGTTCATGATGCTTCTATTGGTTCTTCTACAAAGACCTTGGAAGATGTTTGCCTCTTTTCCCGTGGTATGACTCGTTCTTCTCCTCGAGTTATCCTTTTGAGGAATGCTTCCAAGGGTGTTTCAAAATCGCTTTTGAACCAACATTTGCATCATGCTAACCCACATGAGAAGTTGAGATTTGTGACCAAGTCCTGGATTCCCAAGTACATGCTTGCTAACCCTTCGGGATCCAAGGCTCGGGTTACTTTGTCCTCTTGTGTGTAGATATGAGGACGCGGGGTGGAGAACATGCGCATGATGGAGCTTGATCTTTTAGATGTGATCAAGAGTTGATGGTTCTCTACACCCCGCTTAGATTTGCCTCCAAAGAGGCTTTTGCTACTCGGTGAGCTTTCATATGCACTCATACCTTGTACATCCATGATCTATGTCTTGTGGTATGAGATGGTTCTTCATGTGCTCACTTGTATAGTTGTTACATGTACATTTTCCTTTGTATCATGTTTTGTTTTTTTGTCTAGCATGTGCTACCCTGTATATCATATGTCATGCTAGCTTTGTGTATAGCTTTTGTGGAGGAGCCACTTTTCATGCTAGTTGGTGATCCTCATGAACATTGTGCCATGTTTTATCATACTTCTCCATGAGCTTTATCTGTAGTGGTATGATGTTCATTAGGTGTCACTTGTTAGGTGCTAGTTGTGGTTAGCTACATGTACCCTGTTGACATGTTTAGTTTGAGCACTAGTCTTTCCTCGATTTTATCATGTTACATGCTTTTGGATCTATTGCTATCATAATCTTGCATTGTAGCATGTGTTGAGGTTTAGGCTGTGTTTTGGGTTAATCATGTCTTTAGGATGCATTCTGCTATACAGTGCTTTATCCTGTTGCATGGTAGTCTTGACTAGGTTGAGTTCAGATCTCCTTGCGGTATCATTCATAGGTAGACCTCTTTTTGTTGAGAGCTTACCTTATGCTTCTATGTGACTAACCGTTTTCGTGGAGACCTTGAGGTCACACTGGACGAGACAATGCCTTGTGTTTTCTTCTGCCTTTGAGTGTGCAGGAGAACAGGAGCCTGGAGAGAGCATTTTGGCTCATGGACCCGATTCCACTTCTTCCACGTCTTGGGGTTCCGTTCGAGTAGCTCTCCAGCGAGCACTAGCAGCACCTGGGGGAGCGACAACATCAGGCGAGGGGGAGACGACTTTGGCGAGGCAGGCGCCCCGGAGTTCAGCAGATTCATGCCTCTCCTCGGGTATCATACCAGCAGGCGGTCATGCGCTTCATGAGGTACCTCCGACACACTCCTGAGTTCGGTTTTTGGTACTCTTCTTCCTTGACCTCTTTTTGCTGTGTGGTCTTTTCGATGAGGTTTTTGCTGGCTGTCACTTGAGCGTTTCTTGGCTCTTCTCTTATGTGTCTTTGGTGTGTGTTTCCCTTTTAGTTGGGGAAGCATTTTGCTTGTTGTATCTTAGTTGGTCTTCTTCGATACCCTTTTGTTTTGGGTTTTCCTTATAGGCTAGCTTTGCATGCATTTCATCACGTATATCTTGCATTTTAGAGCTTCATGTATATAACAATGAGAATGAGTTTGTGCTCTTTTTGGTATGCCCTGCTTATTCATGATGATGCTTGTAGCTTAGGCTCTTTTTGATCACTTGATACATGTTATGAGCTAAGCTATTTTTGCAAATGGTAAATTTGACTAATCAACTATGAAATCTTTAATTTGTTCACCATTGAGATTGACAACTAGCATGGGTAGGACGTGTTGAGATCACTTGTACTATCTTTTGTATGCTAGGTTGCTATGTCTCTTGCACTGAGTCATTCACTTGCTTGGATTGTTCATATTTATCTTGTGCTTAAAATTTGATCCAAGTTTATGTGAAATGAAAAGATCGAGATGGGATTGCATGTGTCAGCACCTCACGGTATCGAGACTGTTTCTCATTGCACATTTGAGTTAAACTTGAGCCGTGTAGTGTAAGACCGAAACCGGTGTTTTAAGCTTCCGATTGCTTTTCTTGCATAGGCTTAGCCCGATTGAAAAGTTAGGCAATGACCATGTTTTTAACCTCTCACAATCACATGCTTTTAAATATGAACTTGTGTTTATGCTTCATTCTATTGCATGATGATTGAACTTTGCTAGGGGTAGTTCACCTTTTATACTTGAGTTAGCACTTGGTTGATTTCCTCTCTATTCATGCTAAGTGCTATTTTAGTGGTGAACTCCTTTTCAAACGGCTTAAGACTGCTCATATGCTTAATTGTTTATATTTCATATTCATTTGATCAGTTTGAGCCTTTGCTAGCATTTGTATTGGTTGCTGAAGTTTCAGGGCAGCACCCCTTTGAGCATCTTTTCATTCTGATTGCTATACACTTGAAGCTGTTGCATTGTGCATATCATGCATTTTTAGCTTAGTGTTCATACCCCCAGCTCCGATTCACTTTGTGGTCACTTTCAGTGCTTTTCATAGCCCCCATATGCTTTTGGTTGATGACTTGTCTTGTGTTTGTGTCAATCTTGTGAAAAATGTCAAAACCCCTCAGCATATTCCCTTTTGTCAAGGGGGAGAAGCTGTTTGCAAGGGGGAGTTTGCGTGTTGGCACAACGGAGAGAGTCATGCATTTTGGGGAGAGCTTTGAGCAAGGGGGAGTTTAGCTCTTTTATGTTCTTCTTCACTCGGTATAGCTCTTTTATGTGTTTCAATTGGTATCCATCTTTCGGTATGGAATGCAATTGGTGTCATGAGCTTTGTGCATAGCTTTTGTATATAGGCTTGCTTTCAGGGGGAGTCACTTTTGTCTTGCTGCTTCTCCACGTGCTCCGAGTGTTTATGCTCCATTTAGTGTTGAGCTTCTCTTGTGGTCTTTCTCAGTCGGTATCGAGCCTGCTAGTTGTGTTGAGCCGTTTTTGCCTTTGTCTAGAGGGACTAGCAGTTTTTGCTTGGTATTTTCGATTGGTATGAACCCTTCAGCTAGTTGCGTCGAGCCTATGTGCCTCTGTCTTGAGGAACTAGCTGTTTTCACCAATTCTTGGCTGTTTGTGATAACTTTTGCATTCTTATGCGTTGATTCAGCCTCAATTGGTATTGAACCTTGAGCTAGTGGTGTTGAGCCCATTTTCTGCCTTTTCTTGAGGGCTAGCTCATTTTTGACTTGGTTGCGTCGAGCCGTTGCCCATGTCTTTGGGAACCAAGTCTTTTGCTCTGTGTGATCGAGTTTTGCTCTTTGTTGAGTTGTTGCTCCGATCCCTTGCTTGGTTGCGTTGAGCCGTTGCCCATGTCTTTGGGGACCAAGTTATGTCCATTTCAAAATTGCCCCTTCTTTAGATTTTTCGATCCTTCAATGGTCCTTCAATTGGTATGGCATTTGAATGGATAATCTTCTCATGACAAGTGACTTTGTTTTTGCCCTCCGATGGCTTTTGATCACTTGAATGAGATTTTCGGTTGTGGTATCTCAAACCATCTCTTGTCCCTAGTTTTTGTCAATTCAATCATCAAGGGGGAGAAAGAGAAAGAGAGAGGAAAAAGGGGGAGAAATTGACCCAAAACCAAGTGGATAAGTACCTTGGTCTCTCTTTTGTGATGATTGTTTGACAATTTTATTTGAGATTGGTTTTCGAGTGCCTTTTGGGATTCATGAAACTCTTGTTTATCTTGACTCTTCGGTTGTGTGGAGGCTTGGCCCTCTTTTCCCGTTTCTTTCGGGACCGAGAGCTTTTATTTGGAGTTTTCATGATCCTTCCTCATCTCAAGTAGCCTTGTGTTCGCTTTTGTTTGGCTTTTGGGCACTTGGATGAGGCTTGCCTTCAAATCCTTCCTTTGTGGTTTATTTTTAGTCAATGCATTCATCAAGGGGGAGATTGAGAACATATATGATGAATGATTGACTTTGATGAGGAAGGTTTGAGGCTTTTACCCGGTTGAGTCGTTATCCTGCTATGCGCTTAATGTTTATGACTAACCGGTGGCGTGAGTTGTGTGGTGTTTCTGTGTTGGTGTGCGTGTACGACATGTGTCTCTTGGCTGTGTTGGTGTGCAGGTGTGGAGCTCAGATACAGTGGTCTATGGTGAGGTGAAGGTCAAGTAGAGACGTGCCGTGCTGACGGACCGGGTGCGGTGAAGGATGGGCGTGCCGTGTGGCGGACGTGCCACGCCGAGGTACCGAGCAGTGAAGGGCGGACGTGAGGCTTGGACTGACGGACCAGAGGCCAGAGGACCAGCTGTGGTAGCTGGCACGTGGCATCGGCAAGCAAGAGCACATGGGGATGTGCGGTGCATCGGCCGAGTCGGGAGGAAGGCGCTGGAGCCGTGTCACTTGGCGGGAGGTCGGACACGGGCTTGCGTGCGGCGCAAGTGCCGTCGGCCAAGTCAAGAAGGAAGGCGAAGGCGTTGTGCCCGGCGTGGAGGCTGGACATGCATCGGCATCGGTGCCGGTGGTCGGGGTGTGAGAACCACATCCCGTCTACGGTGCGGGTTCGGTAGCTAAGCCTCAAAAAGCTACCATCGACGGTTTCCGAGTTTGGCCACAAAACTTGGGCTGACGGTTTCCGAGTTTGGCCACAAAACTCGGGCTGAGGTCGGTTTCCAGGTTTGGGCCTCAAAACCTGGGCGCGCAGGTTTCCGAGTTTGGCCTCAAAACTCGGGATGGACGGTTTTCAGGTTTGGGCCTCAAAACCTGGGCTTGCGGGTTTCTGAGTTTGGGCCTCAAAACTCGGGGTGGACGGTTTCCCGGTTTGGGCCTCAAAACCGGGGGTTGGTCCAAAAGGACGGTCGACGCGTGGTAGCACCGAGAGGCTTGCGTTGCGGCGAAGCTATTGGTGAGAAGGCGCGGCGGTCGACGGTGGCGGCATGTGGCGGCATCAGAGAGGTCGCGTCGAGGCGAAGCTACCGGATGTGCGGGCGTGGCCGTCGGATCGAAACTGTCAAGTCTGGACGGTTTTACCCCTGGGGGGTATTTGGGACGAGTGTTTAATGTAAGGGCGTTTTGGTCTTCGGACGTGCGCCTATATATATGAAGGGGGCTGCTAGGGCAGCCGCCATCCTTGGGAACTCTTGGTGGTGTCTCTCTCATTTTGTTCTTGTGAGAGTAGGCTAGGGTTAGGGAGAGTTGGCTCTTGTTCTTGAGCTTTTTGCCATCCAAGCTTTGTGTTGCTAGGATTGGCTTGTAGCCCGACACCAAGTGCTTAATGAATCATCCATTCCTCTGAGTCCAAGGATCAAATTCGTGCTTTGATTTGTCTTGCGATTTTGTTCTTCGCGTTTGCACGTTTTCCCCTCTTTCGTTCTTCACGAGAATTCTTGTTTCGAGGGAAGATTCGCAAATCCGTTTGAACCATCTTGTGTAGCTTCGTGAGAGTCTTCTTTCTACCGAAGGAATTTCTCTAATACCTCACGAACTCACAGATCGGGCGGATTTAGTTTTGGGATCGAGTTCTTGCCCGTTCTTCACCGTTTTCTTCGATTCACCGATTTGGAGTTGGGTTCGAGCCATGATCTCTTAGGAGTAGCTCGCTAACATCCTTGTGACCCCTCACACGAAGTTGGAGCCCTAGTGCTTTTGATTTAAGGGAGATCGGGTTGATTCGGTGGACGAACAGAGGTGCATCGCGGTGACCGGACGCACGAGTCGGACCGACCGGACACTTGTTCGTGAGTCCGGTCGTTGAACACATTCTCTGCGTCTCCTTCGTGACTTGACCGGACGCACGCCTCGTATCGACCGGATGCTATCCTGTGCGTCCGATCGTTGAAGGCCGAGCAAAATACTGTGCGTGATTTTGACCGGACTCACCTAGGGTTGAGTGACCGGACTCGCTGGTGGTACTGTTCACCGTGTTCTCGACACTGACCGGACGCACTGTGCATGTGACCGGACTCACCTAGGGTTGAGTGACCGGACTCGCTGGTGGTACTGTTCACCGTGTTCTCGACACTGACCGGACGCACTGTGCATGTGACCGGACTCTCCCTGGTGCTGCGTCCGGTCGTGAACAGAGAGCTCCCAGGACGCTGATCAGCTAACCGGACGCGTCCGGTGCCTGTTGACCGGACGCACCAGTGAGTCCGGTCAGTGCAGACAGCACACGTTTTTGTCCGTATCTTTTGCGTTTGAGCTCTGATTTGAGATCCGCTTTTTGCGTTGGATTCCCGATTCTATGCTCTACAGAAACCGGGCTTCCCGCTTTGCGAGAAAGCCTGAATCCCCCTCGCGTTGCTCGGGGGAGGTTGACGTTACCCAAACTCCATCCTGTCACTAGTTGACTTGCGTGGATTTGGAAGAGGAAGCTTTTGTGGTGTCCCGCTGTGTTCCTAGGGAACATCCACCCATACTCTTGGGTCGAGGACATCATGTGTGTCGGCTTTGCTTTTGGGGGTTTTGGTTTGCTCCCTTGTGTGGTGCCTCGCTGTGATCCTAGGGATCATCCACCCTCCTTCCGAGGGTCGTGGGCACCACGTTTGAGTCCGAAGCTTTCGGGGTTGATTTTATTGGGACAGAGGCCATAATTTCGAGAAGAAATTTTAGGCTCCCATTCACCCCCCTCTGGTCGCCTTGCTATAGCATTTTCGGTCCTTCAATTGGTATCGGAGCCAGTTAGGGATCTCTCTACCTTAACCGGTTCCGGATCCGCGAAGGCTACCTTTTGAGAGCGGTTTTGTTTCCGACTTTGCTTGTCGAGGTGTTGAGCTTGTGTTTTGGCTAACACTAACGGTGCTTTTCGAGATGGCACCAAGTTCTTCTTCCAGTGTGTCTTTGTCCTTAGGTTTGAGTCTTGGACATGCGATCGAGGACGACACTTTGGCAAGAAGGAGGAGTACGGCTCTTGAGGCGGAACGTGAGGTGGATGCTTTGCTGGGCTTCTTAGGAGATGATGAGCATTCGACGGAGGATCGCATACGCGAACTTGGCAAAGCCAAGAAAGGTATTCTTGCTGCATGTCTTGGGACCTTATCCCAATAATTTGAAGCTTGTTGTGATGATAACTTGAGATATGATGAGCTTTGCGATACCTTGCATAGAAAGATCAAGAAGTTGAAATGCTCCATTGATAGGTTAAAATGTGGCCTTTTTCATTGGAAGTCTTGTGCATCTTTACCTTGCACCTCTTGTAGCGACATGGTTAGGAAGAATGATGAGCTATGCTTTTCTCTTGCTAGCTTAGAATCTGAAAATGAAACATTGAAATCAAATGCTTCCATACCATGTCTTGTTTGCTTTGACTTGCGCAAGGACCTTGTTTATGCTAAATCTGAAATAGCCTTGCTTAGGTCAAAAGCTTCTTTACCATGTGTTTCATGTGAGTCTTTGCATGCTGAAATTAATGAATTAAAATTGACTCACACCACATGTGTAGATAAACTTGAGCATACTAGGGCTGAAATTGATGAGATAAATGCTAGGCCTTGTAGCTTGTGCTCTTTGAATAAAGATGCTTGCCATACTTCTTGTGCTAACCATGATTCTTTGCTTGATGTGAATGGTGATCTTTCTTCCACCGATTTCATTTGCACATCATGCATTGATTTAGAAAAAGAAGTTTTGGCTTTGAAGGTTTTGCGCGATGATATGAGCGCTAAGTTGGTTGAGCACAATGATATGAGTGCCAACCTTGAGAGGGAAGTTGAGCTCTTGCGTACCACATATGCCGAGTGCATAAAGGAAGAGATGGAGAATCTGAAAAACACTCCTTGTGGTACTTGTGATCGCCTCATGTTTGAGAATGAGGTTTTAGCCAAAAGGTGCAAGAGCCTTTGTGCTAAGTCGTTTGAGTCACGCATTTCTTCCAACTCTGATGTTGATGTTTCCAAGTCTGCATCTTTGCAACCGGAGTTGAGTTCTTGTGTTGCGCGTGAGTCTGTTTACGATAGCACTAGTGTCAAGGTTTCGGATAGCTCTTTCATAGCTACTCCTAACCTTGCTGCTTCTTCGAGTGATGTCCAAGGGACTTCTCTTGACAAGGGTGCTTCTCACATTTTTTGGACTCGTCCTCCCAATCCGGTTTTTCATTGCACCTTTTGCAAGAAGGAGGGACATTCGCTCGATTTTTGTTTTCGCCGTGTCAAGCACGAACGGCGAATTCGAGCTAAGGCTTTTAGGAAGCCGCGTAGCCTTTCCCATGGCACGTGTGCTCCTAGCATTGGCACCAAGTTGGTGGTTGATGCTTCTTGTTCTAAGCCCCAAGGGACTTCTCACCTGTCGGAGAATGGTGTGCCTCCCGGTAGGCCTTTGTACCATTGCTCTTTTTGTGAGAAAGATGGGCATCAAGAAAGCTTCTGCTATCGGCGTGCCAAACGCTTGCGCCAAGCTCGCTCTTCTAGGAAGATGGTGATTCATAGCCCGTCTCATGGCATGAACGCTTGTGCTCCTAGTAAGAAGCCCATTTTTGTTGATGGGATTTATGACTCCTTTTCTAGTGGGATAGGTCATGGTCATGGACATGCTTCTAGTGCTTCTTCTCTTCGTCCACGTCATGCTGTTCATGATGCTTCTATTGGTTCTTCTACAAAGACCTTGGAAGATGTTTGCCTCTTTTCCCGTGGTATGACTCGTTCTTCTCCTCGAGTTGTCCTTTTGAGGAATGCTTCCAAGGGTGTTTCAAAATCGCTTTTGAACCAACATTTGCATCATGCTAACCCACATGAGAAGTTGAGATTTGTGACCAAGTCCTGGATTCCCAAGTACATGCTTGCTAACCCTTCGGGATCCAAGGCTCGGGTTACTTTGTCCTCTTGTGTGTAGATATGAGGACGCGGGGTGGAGAACATGCGCATGATGGAGCTTGATCTTTTAGATGTGATCAAGAGTTGATGGTTCTCTACACCCCGCTTAGATTTGCCTCCAAAGAGGCTTTTGCTACTCGGTGAGCTTTCATATGCACTCATACCTTGTACATCCATGATCTATGTCTTGTGGTATGAGATGGTTCTTCATGTGCTCACTTGTATAGTTGTTACATGTACATTTTCCTTTGTATCATGTTTTGTTTTTTTGTCTAGCATGTGCTACCCTGTATATCATATGTCATGCTAGCTTTGTGTATAGCTTTTGTGGAGGAGCCACTTTTCATGCTAGTTGGTGATCCTCATGAACATTGTGCCATGTTTTATCATACTTCTCCATGAGCTTTATCTGTAGTGGTATGATGTTCATTAGGTGTCACTTGTTAGGTGCTAGTTGTGGTTAGCTACATGTACCCTGTTGACATGTTTAGTTTGAGCACTAGTCTTTCCTCGATTTTATCATGTTACATGCTTTTGGATCTATTGCTATCATAATCTTGCATTGTAGCATGTGTTGAGATTTAGGCTGTGTTTTGGGTTGATCATGTCTTTAGGATGCATTCTGCTATACAGTGCTTTATCTGTTGCATGGTAGTCTTGACTAGGTTGAGTTCAGATCTCCTTGCGGTATCATTCATAGGTAGACCTCTTTTTGTTGAGAGCTTACCTTATGCTTCTATGTGACTAACCGTTTTCGTGGAGACCTTGAGGTCACACTGGACGAGACAATGCCTTGTGTTTTCTTCTGCCTTTGAGTGTGCAGGAGAACAGGAGCCTGGAGAGAGCATTTTGGCTCATGGACCCGATTCCACTTCTTCCACGTCTTGGGGTTCCGTTCGAGTAGCTCTCCAGCGAGCACTAGCAGCACCTGGGGGAGCGACAACATCAGGCGAGGGGGAGACGACTTTGGCGAGGCAGGCGCCCCGGAGTTCAGCAGATTCATGCCTCTCCTCGGGTATCATACCAGCAGGCGGTCATGCGCTTCATGAGGTACCTCCGACACACTCCTGAGTTCGGTTTTTGGTACTCTTCTTCCTTGACCTCTTTTTGCTGTGTGGTCTTTTCGATGAGGTTTTTGCTGGCTGTCACTTGAGCGTTTCTTGGCTCTTCTCTTATGTGTCTTTGGTGTGTGTTTCCCTTTTAGTTGGGGAAGCATTTTGCTTGTTGTATCTTAGTTGGTCTTCTTCGATACCCTTTTGTTTTGGGTTTTCCTTATAGGCTAGCTTTGCATGCATTTCATCACGTATATCTTGCATTTTAGAGCTTCATGTATATAACAATGAGAATGAGTTTGTGCTCTTTTTGGTATGCCCTGCTTATTCATGATGATGCTTGTAGCTTAGGCTCTTTTTGATCACTTGATACATGTTATGAGCTAAGCTATTTTTGCAAATGGTAAATTTGACTAATCAACTATGAAATCTTTAATTTGTTCACCATTGAGATTGACAACTAGCATGGGTAGGACGTGTTGAGATCACTTGTACTATCTTTTGTATGCTAGGTTGCTATGTCTCTTGCACTGAGTCATTCACTTGCTTGGATTGTTCATATTTATCTTGTGCTTAAAATTTGATCCAAGTTTATGTGAAATGAAAAGATCGAGATGGGATTGCATGTGTCAGCACCTCACGGTATCGAGACTGTTTCTCATTGCACATTTGAGTTAAACTTGAGCCGTGTAGTGTAAGACCGAAACCGGTGTTTTAAGCTTCCGATTGCTTTTCTTGCATAGGCTTAGCCCGATTGAAAAGTTAGGCAATGACCATGTTTTTAACCTCTCGCAATCACATGCTTTTAAATATGAACTTGTGTTTATGCTTCATTCTATTGCATGATGATTGAACTTTGCTAGGGGTAGTTCACCTTTTATACTTGAGTTAGCACTTGGTTGATTTCCTGTCTATTCATGCTAAGTGCTATTTTAGTGGTGAACTCCTTTTCAAACGGCTTAAGACTGCTCATATGCTTAATTGTTTATATTTCATATTCATTTGATCAGTTTGAGCCTTTGCTAGCATTTGTATTGGTTGCTGAAGTTTCAGGGCAGCACCCCTTTGAGCATCTTTTCATTCTGATTGCTATACACTTGAAGCTGTTGCATTGTGCATATCATGCATTTTTAGCTTAGTGTTCATACCCCCAGCTCCGATTCACTTTGTGGTCACTTTCAGTGCTTTTCATAGCCCCTATATGCTTTTGGTTGATGACTTGTCTTGTGTTTGTGTCAATCTTGTGAAAAATGTCAAAACCCCTCAGCATATTCCCTTTTGTCAAGGGGGAGAAGCTGTTTGCAAGGGGGAGTTTGCGTGTTGGCACAACGGAGAGAGTCATGCATTTTGGGGAGAGCTTTGAGCAAGGGGGAGTTTAGCTCTTTTATGTTCTTCTTCACTCGGTATAGCTCTTTTATGTGTTTCAATTGGTATCCATCTTTCGGTATGGAATGCAATTGGTGTCATGAGCTTTGTGCATAGCTTTTGTATATAGGCTTGCTTTCAGGGGGAGTCACTTTTGTCTTGCTGCTTCTCCACGTGCTCCGAGTGTTTATGCTCCATTTAGTGTTGAGCTTCTCTTGTGGTCTTTCTCAGTCGGTATCGAGCCTGCTAGTTGTGTTGAGCCGTTTTTGCCTTTGTCTAGAGGGACTAGCAGTTTTTGCTTGGTATTTTCGATTGGTATGAACCCTTCAGCTAGTTGCGTCGAGCCTATGTGCCTCTGTCTTGAGGAACTAGCTGTTTTCACCAATTCTTGGCTGTTTGTGATAACTTTTGCATTCTTATGCGTTGATTCAGCCTCAATTGGTATTGAACCTTGAGCTAGTGGTGTTGAGCCCATTTTCTGCCTTTTCTTGAGGGCTAGCTCATTTTTGACTTGGTTGCGTCGAGCCGTTGCCCATGTCTTTGGGAACCAAGTCTTTTGCTCTGTGTGATCGAGTTTTGCTCTTTGTTGAGTTGTTGCTCCGATCCCTTGCTTGGTTGCGTTGAGCCGTTGCCCATGTCTTTGGGGACCAAGTTATGTCCATTTCAAAATTGCCCCTTCTTTAGATTTTTCGATCCTTCAATGGTCCTTCAATTGGTATGGCATTTGAATGGATAATCTTCTCATGACAAGTGACTTTGTTTTTGCCCTCCGATGGCTTTTGATCACTTGAATGAGATTTTCGGTTGTGGTATCTCAAACCATCTCTTGTCTCTAGTTTTTGTCAATTCAATCATCAAGGGGGAGAAAGAGAAAGAGAGAGGAAAAAGGGGGAGAAATTGACCCAAAACCAAGTGGATAAGTACCTTGGTCTCTCTTTTGTGATGATTGTTTTGACAATTTTATTTGAGATTGGTTTTCGAGTGCCTTTGGGATTCATGAAACTCTTGTTTTATCTTGACTCTTCGGTTGTGTGGAGGCTTGGCCCTCTTTTCCCTTTTCTTTCGGGCCGAGAGCTTTTATTTGGAGTTTTCATGATCCTTCCTCATCTCAAGTAGCCTGTGTTCGCTTTTGTTTTGCTTTTGGGCACTTGGATGAGGCTTGCCTTCAAATCCTTCCTTGTGGTTTATTTTTAGTCAATGCATTCATCAAGGGGGAGATTGAGAACATATATGATGAATGATGACTTTGATGAGAAGGTTTGAGGCTTTTACCTTTACCGGTTGAGTCGTTATCCTGCTATGCGCTTAATGTTTATGACTAACCGGTGGCGTGAGTTGTGTGGTTCTGTGTTGGTGTGCGTGTACGACATGTGTCTCTTGGCTGTGTTGGTGTGCAGGTGTGGAGCTCAGATACAGTGGTCTATGGTGAGGTGAAGGTCAAGTAGAGACGTGCCGTGCTGACGGACCGGGTGCGGTGAAGGATGGGCGTGCGTGTGGCGGACGTGCCATGCCGAGGTACCGAGCGGTGAAGGGCGGACGTGAGGCTTGGACTGACGGACCAGAGGCCAGAGGACCACTGTGGTAGCTGGCACGTGGCATCGGCAAGCAAGAGCACATGGGATGTGCGGTGCATCGGCCGAGTCGGGAGGAAGGCGCTGGAGCCGTGTCACTTGGCGGAGGTCGGACACGGGCTTGCGTGCGGCGCAAGTGCCGTCGGCCAAGTCAAGAAGGAAGGCGAAGGCGTTGTGCCCGGCGTGGAGGCTGGACATGCATCGGCATCGGTGCCGGTGGTCGGGGTGTGAGAACCACATCCCGTCTACGGTGCGGGTTCCGTAGCTAAGCCTCAAAAAGCTACCATCGACGGTTTCCGAGTTTGGCCACAAAACTTGGGCTGACGGTTTCCGAGTTTGGCCACAAAACTCGGGCTGAGGTCGGTTTCCAGGTTTGGGCCTCAAAACCTGGGCGCGCAGGTTTCCGAGTTTGGGCCTCAAAACTCGGGATGGACGGTTTTCAGGTTTGGGCCTCAAAACCTGGCTTGCGGGTTTCTGAGTTTGGGCCTCAAACTCGGGGTGGACGGTTTCCCGGTTTGGGCCTCAAAACCGGGGGTTTGTCCAAAAGGACGGTCGACGCGTGGTAGCACCGAGAGGCTTGCGTTGCGGCGAAGCTATTGGTGAGAAGGCGCGGCGGTCGACGGTGGCGGCATGTGGCGGCATCAGAGAGGTCGCGTCGAGGCGAAGCTACCGGATGTGCGGGCGTGGCCGTCGGATCGAAACTGTCAAGTCTGGACGGTTTTACCCCTGGGGGGTATTTGGGACGAGTGTTTAATGTAAGGGCGTTTGGTCTTCGGACGTGCGCCTATATATATATGAAGGGGGCTGCTAGGGCAGCCGCCATCCTTGGGAACTCTTGGTGGTGTCTCTCTCATTTTGTTCTTGTGAGAGTAGGCTAGGGTTAGGGAGAGTTGGCTCTTGTTCTTGAGCTTTTTGCCATCCAAGCTTGTGTTGCTAGGATTGGCTTGTAGCCCGACACCAAGTGCTTAATGAATCATCCATTCCTCTGAGTCCAAGGATCAAATTCGTGCTTTGATTTGTCTTGCGATTTTGTTTCTTCGCGTTTGCACGTTTCCCCTCTTTCGTTCTTCACGAGAATTCTTGTTTCGAGGGAAGATTCGCAAATCCGTTTGAACCATCTTGTGTAGCTTCGTGAGAGTCTTCTTTCTACCGAAGGAATTTCTCTAATACCTCACGAACTCACAGATCGGGCGGATTTAGTTTTGGGATCGAGTTCTTGCCCGTTCTTCACCGTTTTATTCGATTCACCGATTTGGAGTTGGGTTCGAGCCATGATCTCTTAGGAGTAGCTCGCTAACATCCTTGTGACCCCTCACACGAAGTTGGAGCCCTAGTGCTTTTGATTTAAGGGAGATCGGGTTGATTCGGTGGACGAACAGAGTGCATCGCGGTGACCGGACGCACGAGTCGGACCGACCGACACTTGTTCGTGAGTCCGGTCGTTGAACACATTCTCTACGTCTCCTTCGTGACTTGACCGGACGCACGCCTCGTATCGACCGGATGCTATCCTGTGCGTCCGATCGTTGAAGGCCGAGCAAAATACTGTGCGCGATTTTGACCGGGACTCACCTAGGGTTGAGTGACCGGACTCGCTGGTGGTACTGTTCACCGTGTTCTCGACACTGACCGGACGCACTGTGCATGTGACCGGACTCACCTAGGGTTGAGTGACCGGACTCGCTGGTGGTACTGTTCACCGTGTTCTCGACACTGACCGGACGCACTGTGCATGTGACCGGACTCTCCCTGGTGCTGCGTCCGGTCATGAACAGAGAGCTCCCAGGACGCTGATCAGCTAACCGGACGCGTCCGGTGCCTGTTGACCGGACGCACCAGTGAGTCCGGTCAGTGCAGACAGCACACGTTTTTGTCCGTATCTTTTGCGTTTGAGCTCTGATTTGAGATCCGCTTTTTGCGTTGGATTCCCGATTCTATGCTCTACAGAAACCGGGCTTCCCGCTTTGCGAGAAAGCCTGAATCCCCCTCGCGTTGCTCAGGGGAGGTTGACGTTACCCAAACTCCATCCTGTCACTAGTTGACTTGCGTGGATTTGGAAGAGGAAGCTTTTGTGTGTCCCGCTGTGTTCCTAGGGAACATCCACCCATACTCTTGGGTCGAGGACATCATGTGTGTCGGCTTTGCTTTTGGGGGTTTTGGTTTGCTCCCTTGTGTGGTGCCTCGCTGTGATCCTAGGGATCATCCACCCTCCTTCCGAGGGTCGTGGGCACCACGTTTGAGTCCGAAGCTTTCGGGGTTGATTTTATTGGGACAGAGGCCATAATTTCGAGAAGAAATTTTTAGGCTCCATTCACCCCCCTCTCACCCCCTCGTCGCTTGCTATAGCATTTCGGTCCTTCACTTAGCAAAGTCATGATGAATCAGGAATTGCTACTATGCTTTCACACGTCAAAGGTACATATGCTCAAACAAAAATCTTACCTTGGATTAGAGTTAACTATTCTGACTCTCATATTACCTTTAACTATGGAGCTTTTGCCTTCACCTGGGTCTTTAAACAATTGAAAGATAGAGCAATCAAGTTAAGCACTATATCTCTAACTCTTTGATCAACCTTCACTCTGGAGTTTTTATATATTTTCAAAATAAATTCAGAGATTTTATTGTATGACACTCTCAAATCGTTCTTTTATATTTTATGATTCCTCACTGATGTATTTTCCTTCTTTTCTATGAATATATATCTGGAGCTTTTTAAGAAGTGAATAGCATATCTTACCAAGTCAAAGTTCAAAGTTAGGGAGAAAGATGTCACACTCATAGATCAAGAACTTAGAACCTTTGAAATTTTGTCATCTCTTGCTGGTATATAGTAATTAGAGGGACCATGGGCTATCATTCTTTTTTCTCTTTCATATTTTTATTATAATTCTTTTCTCTTGATTGTAGTCGGACACTTGTCCCTTTTTATTTCCTCCTTTATACTTTTGCATAGTCCCATGCCTCTAACACAATACTACTTCTACTACTTCGAAGAGTGAATCTTTTAATAAAACATTCTTGATCTCTTGAGCATGATAAATTTCTCAACCATAACTAAAAACTTAGAACAAAGTAAGTAGCCTTATCTTAAGATCATATTAATGGATCTGGGTAGGAATTCATATTATGTCATACAAGATCTCATCATGTGTTTTTAATCTTTTCAAAGTGTAAATCTCCAGAACTCTAGTATCTCTAGGAATTAGATAAACAACAGCTCAAACCTTTTTATATCATATCTCACAATTATCTAGACTTTAGATCAAACATTTGCAATCTGTTTTAGGTTCAGAGCTTATTCAGAACATCTTTGTCTAAAATTCAAGAAAATTTAAGGTTGAACACTAGGTACTTAAAGGGATTACGGCAGAGCAATTGTTCATCATTTTCATCATGAGCAAAATTAAGTTTATATCCACCTAGACATTTATTCATTATATAATATCCTTATTTGGTTTTGTAATAGTTATTCATCTTTTTATGGGTTTCTACATTTATTGACCTGATCTAACTAAACCGAACTAATAATAGTAAAAAGTTGTGATACTTATCGTGATAACTGAGGGTGCCTTCCCCCAAGCTGGATCTTAACGTGGTCTTTTTCTCCAGAAGATGAGTAGACCGTTAGTTTGAGTCCTTCTCTTCTTCTCTTCCTGCTAAATTTAAAGATAGACAACACAACTAGTAGAACTTGATTAAGCGTTAGTGATAACATTCCTCCCATTTGTCTAGTTGTCTTAAAGCCCTTAAGATTATTTATGTTCTTCCTTTCCACTAAGCAGAGTTTCAGCAGTGTTTCATAGTGTCTCTTTTTGGATTTTAGTTTTTATGGATGAATGCAATGCAAAAGTAAATATGCAAATGTATATTTATTTTTTTTTATTTTTATGCCTCCACAGAAAGTATAATACTCTCATGGGGCTTAGATTTTGTTTTCTAATGCTGATTTGATTGCTAAGAAGTAAATATGATACTAATAGTGAAATGATTATGCTAAATCTACTAATTGTGCAATGATGAATTTAATGCTAATGAATATGGATAACTACCGAGTTACCTTTTGGCGAGGATTCGATGTTTATAGTCTATCGAACAAGACTCCTTGTACGCTCCTTGTTCTTCCTTGGGTGCATCAGCAGATCCTAAAGAGGACCTCGATGACTGCACATCAGTAGAACTCTCTTTCTTCTTCCACACTCGCTTGACTGGTGGACTTGTCTCCTTTACTTCATCGTCCTTCATTTCTTTTAATGGGATGTGTTCACTCCTGGTGACTTCTCCCTCATAGTCAGCCCATCCATCCTTGATTGGTCGATTCTTGTTACGTTGGGATGTGCAGCGCCTCCTCCTTGAGTGGTTCTTCTTTTCCTGTACATTAGTGGCATAGCTATTAAAGTAACAACGTACCTTCTCCCTTGGGAACTGGAAGTGGATCTCTCCAGATCTCATGTAGATGATGGCGCCTGTGGTGTTAAGGAAGGGTCTTCCTAGGATGATGTGAATATCGTCTTCTCTTCCCATGTTGAGTACCATGAAGTCAGTGGGAACGTAGTAGTCTTCAATTTGGATCATTACGTCCTTTACTACTCCCTCTGGAAATCGATAAGTTTGGTCCGCCAGCTGCAGTTGTACATATGTTTGATACATAGGTCTATTTTTATATAAGTATTCATATGTTACCTTAGACATTATGTTAACACTTGAACCGATGTCGCAGAACGTCTTGTGGAATGTACTTCCCTCGATCTTGCAATCGATGGTGGGTACGCCTGGGTCGTCTCTCTTGGCAAGGTATGGTGATGGAAGAAGGTGGTCACTCTCTGTTTGGGCAGAGTTGACCATCCATATTGTGTCTTGATGTGGTTGTGTAGCCTTATTCTTCGTCCTTCTGTTCCTATTCTTCTTTATTGATGATATAGCGTTTGCATCTTCGTAGGGCATCTAAGGGTGGACTCGAGTAGTGAGTGTACGTCTCTTGAAGCTGAATCTTTCTTTGTAGCCTGTGATTGTGAAACAGATCTTGGCGCTGTCTGCGTAGATGATGGCTTTGGTTGAGCTTAGGAACGGGCGTCCAAGAATGATGGGTGCTCTATTGTATGTACCTGTTTCGACGATCACAAAATCTACACACACATACAAGTGTCCTACTCGAATACAGACATCTTCTAGAATTCCCAATGGGTAGCACAATGTCTGATCTGCAAGCTGCAAACATATACTTGTATATAACAAAGATGGACCATGAATTTGTTCGTATATTACCTTTGGCATAATGTTGACGCTTGCTCCAAGGTCACAGACTGCTTCTTCAAAACTGTCAGGTCCAATGTGGATTGGAATGACAGGTCTGTCTGGATCTCCTTTCTTTGGGGCAATGGAGTCATCCTTCCATCCCCTCGATGGTCTAGCTGTGAGCTGTCCTGCATCATAAATATCTACAAGATTTGCAGTCTCTAGCTCTTTCGGATTTCCGGGAATCTTACCTTCTTCAGCCATAGGGACTGAAGCTGCTAACTGAGATAACTGAGATTCTATCATCTTATTAAAGCTATGTTGATTCTTTATGGCAGAAGTAAAGCTATACATTCTAGTATTAATGTTTTCAAGTAGTTTATCATTGGAAACTATCTTCTTAGACATATTATCAATAATCTTGTTTTGATTAGATATCATCTCTCTCAAAGGTGGTTGGTTAAATGTATTACCTTGGTAGTTACCTGAGTAGTTACCTAAGTAATTAGGTCTTGATTGTTGGTTCCATCCTTGAGTTTGTTGAGGATGATAGTTGGTGTCATTGTTGATGTACTTCGCATCGTCTTGAATCTCAGGGCAGTTGCTCCCTGAATGACCAGTGCCTCCACACTCTTCACATGTCATGCAAGATTCACATATGTGCATGACGTCTTCTTTCTTGGGAGTGTGTTCATCAAACTTCATCATTAGTAGGTCAAGTTTGGCAGACAACATGTCTACTTCTTTCAATTGATGTATTCCTCCCCTCTTGCGTGGTTGAGAGTGTTTCTCGTTCCATCATTGGTTAGAGGCCATCTTCTCAATGAGTGTAGTAGCATTGTTGATAGTGAGTGACAAGAATGATCCTCCAGCAGCGACATCCACATTTTCACGGGTAGATGAAGTGAGCCCGTGGTATAAGGTCTGCATGAGTAGCCAATTCTCCATCCCATGGTGAGGGCATTCTGATATGTAATCTTGAAAGCGTTCCCAAGCCTCTGGGATTGATTTGTCGTGTTGTTGCTGGAAAGTTGAAATCTTGGCACGGAGGGCATTCGTCTTGCCCACTGGAAAGAATTTTGCTAGGAAGGTAGTTGAACAGATCTCTCATGAGGTGTTTTTGTCTTTGTTGGAGTAGAACCATTGTTTTGCTTTTCCCAAAAGTGAGAATGGAAACAAGCGGATTAGAATGGCGTCTCTTTCGACTCCTTGATGGTGAAAGTGCTACAAATCTCCAGAAAGCGCTTGCGTCTTCATGTGCCTTTCCGCAAAACTGATTAGCTTGCACCATGTTGATCATAGCTGGCTTGAGTTCAAATCCGTTGCCTCCCACATTGACTGTTGGTCCAGTCCTGATGTTGGCAGTGGTTGGTGCAGAGAACTCATGGAGTGTCTTGTCGTCCATGGTGTCCAACACTGGTGTTAAACTTCTTCTTATCTGGTTAACTTCTGGAAGTGGTGGTGAGGGTCTCTTGAGTTTGCGTCTTGTTTTCCTCAGTAAAGCTTCGGGATCCTCAACGTAGTTATTCGGAAGTTGGAAACCAGTCATACATCACACCCTGCATAAGATAAAAGATAAAAAAAAGCCAGGGTAAGCCTGTTTGAGTAGAGATAAACAATCAGTGCATTATCACATGTGTGTAAGTTAAATGATATTTTCTAGCTACCGTTTTAATGCTGCTAATGCAATGTCCTAACAATGTTCATAATGATTTTAATGAAAAACCCTAGGTACCATCCCTAATTGAATTGATGTGGTCCCCGGGAATGGCGCCACAATGCTTGTTGGTATTTCTTAACGTCTTCACTCTAAGAACGAAACTCATAAACAATAACCTAGTGAAGGCACTAAGAAGTGTACGGGACACTACTAACTTCACTTAACGTCAAGTTGTCATCCCCAACATGAAGCTAGCAATGTGTTATATCAGGGCACTGGATTTAAAGATAATATTTACCCGCAAGCGCACAGATAAATACGCCCGTTGTAGAAGCATTTCACCCAAGCTAGTCTCAGGTATCGTTATTTATATTTATCCTAGAGACTAATCAATTCAAAGTATGATAGTATTATACTAGTGAGGACTTAACATCAATTAATGTGGCACACACTTATGATAAAGACTGATACTTATTACTCTAAACAGAGATCATATAGTAGAATAAATGATAAGGATAAATGATAAATGGTAACAAAGAGTAGATCAATCAAAGATAATCCTAGAACAGTACTTCCTAGCAAGTGATGAGTAGAACAGGCATTAATAAGAAACATTCCTAAGTTATTCTAATTACAAGTTATAGCATACATTGATTAGTGCAAACATATTTGGCAATCATAGGCTAGGTCATATCATATTTATAATCAAGAGGCAACTCCATAGTAAAGGTGCCAAACAAAGTAACCCTTAAACCATGAGTTAACTGAGCCATACTGAACACTACATTCAGGAGGTGGAATACAAAGGACTCAATAGGAATATCACACCCGCGATCTACCACTCTATCTGGAACATAGGATGCATTCGCAGATAAATAGTGTATAGGCACC
Source organism: Coix lacryma-jobi var. lacryma-jobi (assembly GCA_009763385.1). NCBI lineage: Eukaryota > Viridiplantae > Streptophyta > Magnoliopsida > Poales > Poaceae > Coix > Coix lacryma-jobi. The sequence goes on along the minus strand of CM019823.1, from coordinate 66,164,492 downwards.
ACGCCTACACAGCATCTATCACCCACCCAATGATCATTAAGATGAGCGTTATACGAACATGAGTATAAACATAATGATGAACTATCTATGCCAATATATAATCAAAGCATACTATAAGCAATATAATTAAGAATATAATTGTTGATGTCTTAGTCATATCAATTGTATTACTATCCAGAACATAGAGATGAACAATAAGGTGAATTAGATCATCGAGAACAACTAAAGTACGAACTAGAACATGAACTAGAACTGGATTATGAACTAGATGATGAACTAGAACTAGAGGACGAACTAGAACATAAATAATGATGAACAATGGTGAACTAGAAGAGCAATTATGAAATAGATCCATAATGTTTAATACAAGAGACAAAATCTTGGGTTTACCGAGCCTTCTCGTGACTAGATTCGGAATCCAAGCGAAGCTTGCCTCCTCTAATCCTATTGTATCTAACTATTCTAGGTGGATGTAGTTCTAGAGCTACTGATTGATCTCCTTCTCTGGTGATAGCCTGATCTGATTGTGATGAATGATTCCTTGATCAAACCCTGATCTGATCTGAGGGGGGGTCTGGGGCTGCTTATATAGTCCTGGGCGAGGAACCATGGCCGTTGGATCAAACTGACCTTAGGTACGGCTGAGACCATAAGCACGTGTTCCATAATTTGCACGATCCTCGTAGGCGGTGGAGGAAGGTTCCAGAAGATAGAGTCTAGCGGGCCCCACAGGAGACCGACCGGTCTAGTGGTGGGACCGGTCGGTCCCAGCTGGCCGTGTCCTGGGGTGCCTGGCCTCCTGGTGTCTTCTGGTGTCCTCTAGATCCTTCTAGAATATTCCTGATGCGTCGGTTTGGTTATCTCTCGTCGGTTTCCTTCTAGGGGAAGCAATCTGTGTTGATTTCCTGGTTTAGTCCCTGCAGAATCACAATTCACCAAAACTCGTGGAATATTGCCAATTGAAACCCTAAACCTTTGTTGGTGATTGAATTCATGCCCTTTTTATATTTATTTATCCTTTAATTGTGATAGATAATCAGTGCCAACAAACTTGTTAGTGAAACCTCTGCCAAATATGGCGGTATAAGGACAGTCCATGTTTACTATGTCGAAAGTCAACATTTCAGTTCGCACTCTTTCACCTTCAGCGATGAAGGACCGAGAATGCTACCAGAAAGCGACCAGAGGGGGGGGGGGTGAATGGGAGCTTCAAATTTTCCTTTCGGAAACTTGTCGCCACTGTCCCAAGAATCAACCCCGAAGGCAAACCCTAGAGCTTGCAAGTGTCCACGACCCTAGATGTAGGGTGGATGCTTCCAAGAAGCACAGCGAGACACTATACAACCTAAGAACCCGATGCAAAAAACTGGGAAGAGAAATCGACAACAGACGAACGAACTGCGACCGAAAGCGCGCAAAGCAGCTCTAACCGGACTCACTGGTGCGTCCGGTCAGTAGGCACTAGACGCGTCCGGTCGAGCAAAACCCAAATCGGGAGCTCTTTGCTTGTGACCGGACTCACTGTCCTCGAGCGTTCGGTCACAACCTCGGAGTTCGGTCAGATCAAACAAACACGGGGAACAGTGTGAGCTGCGCGTCCGATCAGTATCCAGGGGAGAGTCCGGTCAGCACACAGAGAAGAACCACGAAGAACGTTCAACGACCGGACGCGTCCAGTCTTCCCAAAGCGTGAGTCCGGTCACCCCGACTGTACACTGTTCGTTCACCAATTTGACTCAATCTCACTTGAAACAAATCCTCTAGTGATCAAACTTGGTGAGAGGAGTCATAAGGAGGATAGTGAGCTATCTCTAAGAGATCATGGATCGAACCTATCTCTAAATCGATGAATCGAAGAAATTCGGGGGAAGGGAAAAAACTTGACCCGAAACTAAAATTGATCGATCTACTAGGTCGTGAGGTTAGAGGAGAATTCCTTCAGTGGAAAGAAGTGCCTCACGATCTAGAACATCTTGGTTCAAACAGATTTGCAAGAGATGCACCGAACCAAGAGATCGATCGACGGAAGAAACGTGGAGAAAAGGATTCCGCGAAGAACACGAACAAAACACGAATCACAACCACGAATTTGCAACCGTGTGGCTACCACACGCTACAACAGTGAGATTACGGTCTCACTTCCTCAAAATATCACGGACACAGAGGTATGATTGTCTTCTCTGTGGATCTCAGTTCGCTACAGCAGAGGAGAGGGAGAGCAGGAAAACCTAGAAGGCAAAATAGCAAATGACTGAGATAGATAGGGAGGAGGGTGTCTCCCTCTACTTATCTAATTTCTATTCCTATTTCTAATTCCTACTCTACCCCTCAACTAATTACAGAGAGAACCAGCTAAACCCTAGGGTTATTCTGGACCAACTCGGGTAGGTGGTGATCCGACGGAGGGACCCAACCTGGAGGAGGGACCCGCATGGAGGAGGGACCCGCATGGTGGGTTGTCCCGTCGGTGGAGCACCGGGAGCCGCACCCGCCAGAGGGGTACGTGGTGAGCTTTGCGCGCTACCACCGTATGGGGCTCGGCGTCCCGCCGAGCCGCTTCATGCGGGGGCTGGCCCACCACTTCGAGGTGGAGCTGCAGCATTTCTCCCCCTACTCCATCTCACACGCTGCCATATTTGCCGCGGTGTGCGAGGGGTACCTGAAGATGGAGCCGCACTGGGAGATGTTCGTCTATCTCTTTCGGGGCGAGCTCTTCATCAAGTCCCTAAAGCCAAGCGGGAGGCAGCCCGTGCGCATGGGCTCCCTCGCCATCACCGCGAGGGCGGGAACCTCGTCGGCCAATGTCCCCCGCGAGTACCTGCGATACAAGCTTTCCACCAACCAGGCCGGGTGGGACGACCATTGGTTCTATCTGCGGAACGAAGGTGGCCTCTTTCCGCAGTACACCGGCAGGGTCCTCACTCAACGCCCGGAGAAGTGGACTTGGGGCGTCGCGGCAGACAGGCAACGCCACCTGGCCCCGCTAATGGAGATGATGAAGACGCTGGTGGATGAGAAGAAGCTGACCGTGCAAGCGGTCATTTGGGCGTTCCACCAGCGAAGAGTTCTCCCGCTGGCGGACCGCCCCCTTCTTATGCACGAGATGGGGCCGAAGGTCTAGCTCGAGGAGCTCAATCGCTCGAGGATGGCCGAGGGGGGTTGTCCCGGAACGAGGGCGTCTCCCGGGTGTCAATCACGATCCAGGGGCCGTTCATCCCTGAGTATACCCACCTGGTTGCCATGGCACCCAACGAGGGGTGTCTCGACCTGGTAAGCCTCCCTCGAACTGAGCTGCCTCGAGCCTCCTCGCCCTTTTTCCTCCATCGAACCTTTGCATCCTTCTTGTGGTTTGTCTCGTCACGCTTCTTTTTTCAGGGGGCATTTACTTGTCGCGTGTCGAGGCCCCCGGTGAGGGAGGACGCCGCGGATACTCAGGTGAGGTGCCTCTCTGCTCAGAAAGACAAGGAGAGCAAGGATGCCAGGAAGAAGAAGGAAGAAACAAAAACTTGCGTCGCTTAGCTCGGGAGCAGAGACTGGCAAAGGCTCGTCGTAACCGTCAGCCTGGGGACGGGTCCCCCGAGCTGAGCTCCTCGAGCTCGGAGGAGGAGAGTGGTGATGAGGAGGAGAGCGACGACGAGGGGATGGACGCGCGCCTGATGCGCGCGGGGGGTCGTTGATGACAGGGCTGATCGCTCCTCTGTGCAGGAGGGTATGCTGGAGGTCCCCCCGGCGAAGGGACCGCGCGGGACGCAGCCGCGGGAGGGCGGCGCCGATCCCTGCCTTCTCGGGGGCCCGGGGTCCGTCGAGCTCTGCGGCGGACGTGCCCCCGGTCGTGAGGAAGCCCCGAACCCGGAGCGCCTCTGCCACAGCACCAACGGAGGCCGCCCCCGCGCCAGCCCGGCGGGAGGTCTGGAGAAGGGCCGTGCCCGAGAAGCGGCCGACAGGTCGAGAAGGATTTCGGGCCCGACCGCCGCGAGCCGTCAAGGGCGCCGTTGAGCCCGCGGAGGAGCGGGCGTCAGGAGGAGGCGTCGAGCCCGCGCCATCACGAGCTTCGGGGAGGAAGCCCGGGCGTCTCGTGACCAGGGGCGTGAGCATCCCCCGGAGTCCGTTGCCGCGCCGCACCGCCGCCGGGACACAGAAGCGGACGCGGGGGGCGCGACCGCCAGCGCGAGCGTCGGAGCGGGTCCCGGAGCCCGCGCCGGGGCGGGCGCCACTATGACAGCACGAGGGAGGTACGGTCGCCCTCCCGCGACGCGGGGCGGAAGGAGGGCTCTCCCTCGAGTCAAGCCATGGGAGGCGTCGGGAGCCCTCCCCCCATCCCAGCCCTGCGGAGATGGCCCAGGCGCAGGGCTCGAGCCATGGGGTGGGCTCGAAGCCCCCGAGTGGGTCCGGCGATTCCGGGAAGAAGCCCAGCCGCCGCTTTGGGTGAGTAATTTTCTTGGACCTCGCCGGCAACGAGGCTTGACCTCTTCACTTTCGATGATGCATGCCATCTCTGGTCTCCCAGGGGGAGGCGCTCCTACCAGGTGGACCTTGCTGCGTCCAAACGGGCGAAGGCCTCGAGCCCCGTCGAGGTACAAGCACCTCGAGGTATGGTACCCTCCTCCGCTAGAGAAGCCGCTTGGCTGGAGAAGGCTCGAGCTGCCATGGCTCGAGGTGACCAGATGATCGTCGCAAATTTTGGTGAGGCCGTCGCCGTCGACCGCAGGGGTCGAGGCATTCCTCTTGATTCTGATATCAATGTCATCTCGCATTGCAGGGGCCTCAGCTCATGGCGTCGAGCCCGCCGCTACCATGCTTACTGAGGCGCTGCCGTCTCCCCCTTCTCCTCCTGCGATGGCGTCTGTCGGGAGCGCCCCCCTTCCCCCCGCTACAGCGGCTGTTCCGGGAAAGCGCCCGGGCGAGCACGGCCCCGCCGGTGTCTAGGGCCGAGGAGACTACGCCCCTCGAGCCCCGACGGTGGAGGACCTCCTAAACGAGCTGGAGCAGGGGCCGCCCCTCGCCGCGGGCTTGCCGATGGTGGAGGCGCCCGAGGCGCCAGCAAGTGCTGACGAGATGCAGGAGGGCCCGGCCAGGGAAGAGCCGGGGCCCATGCCGTCGGGCGGCGGGCCGCAGCTGGGGCAGCTCGGACGGAGGAGGATCGGCCCGACATCGAGCTCGACCGTCCGGTATGGCCGTTTCCTGACGCGCCAAGCCCGCCCCTTGCCATGGTCCACGTCAAGCGACCGGTTCAGCGGGGGGCTCCGCGCGAGGTGCGGGCCATCTTTCGGGAGGTGGCCGAGCTCATGGCGGAGGCGGAGCGGTCCTGCTCCGAGGAGGCGGGCCGGTCCGCACAGGTGTCGGCCGCCCTCGCGAGGGCTGAGGCGGAGCTTCAAGATCTCCGCCCTGAGCTGAGCCGGAACGCCCAAATGGCGAGCCGGCTCAACGAGGCGGAGGTGGAGGTCCGGACGGCTCGAGGCGAGGTCGCTCGATCCAAGGAGGAGGCTGCCGCCGCCCCCTCGAAGTGTCGAGGAAGGAGGCCGCGGACGTCCGAAGCGAGGCCACCTCCGCCCGGGCTGAAGCCGAGGCGGCGAAGCAGGAGGCCGCTAACGCCCGTGGCGAGGCCGCCGCTGCCCGAACCGCGGCGGAGGCGGCGAGAAAAGAGGCCGAAGACGCCGAGATTGGTGTCGCAACCCCCGCCCGAGCTGCCGAGGGGGCGGCGCGGCAGGAGGTGATTCGCAAGGATCTGGCCCTTGTGGAGGCGGGCCGGCTGATCGAGGACCTTAGGTCCGAGAGGCTCCTCATGCTGGCCGAGAAGCGCAGGCTTGACCAGCGTGCTGAGGGCCTGACCAGCGACCTCGCACACTGGGGCAACATTGCGACGGTGAGGCCTACACCTTGTTCTTGTTTGGGTCTCGAAGTTTTTTGTTACGCCGCAGTCTCACTCTTCCTTGTTCGTTGCAGGGGTCGAGAAGACGGTCGAGGAGCTCCGCGAGACGAACCAGGCTCTCTTGGACCAACTCCAAGACGAGACGATGGTGGCGGAGCGGGCTCGCACCTCCCTCGACGGCTTGGCCCCATGTGGGGTGCTCCGCAGTAGCTGCGGCAGAAGGCGCGGTGGCCCGGGCGATGCCTTGGTCGACGCCTTGTGCTTCTTCGACGCAGCTGCGCGGGACCGTGTCCGGCAAGCTCTCCATCATGGCGTCAAGCAGACGCTCGCGGTCGTTCGCACCGGTTTCCGCTTCCGGTCCACGTTGTTGCCAACGGCTTCATCGAGATCGAGGGGAAGGACGAGGAGTGGAACAACCGCCGTGTTGACAAAATTTTGGAGAAGATGGAGAGGCCGAGTACGTCGCTCGCCAAGATTTTCGAGGAGGACGTGCTGCCTCCTGACGCCGGCAGCGGTGTCGAGGGCCCTCCTCCTTCTAGCTCGGGTGTCGAGGCTGAGCCCGCCGTGGAAGACCTCGGGAGGAGTACCACACCGACGAAGATTAGGGCCTGCGTGCCAAATTTGGGCGTCGAGGCCCCTGTAAGAATTTTGTGACATGAATGATTGTACGTCGAGACCCGAATGTGTATATGACTTGTTTATGAAAAGAGTTGTTTTTCTTTACAAATGCGTTTGACCCTTTCTCTTTGTTGCAAGCTCGAGCTTCTGCTGGCTTAGTCTGTGTTCCTTCGACACGTCGCGGGCCCCGAGGGGAGGCGTAGGCAGGGTACCGTAGCCCGGGGGCGTGGGCGGCCGTCTACGTCAACGCCTCCCGACCCTAGGAGGCTCGAGGTATTTTAGGATTTAGACGTCGCTAGTTCACTCGAGGCGTGAGTCGAGACGGGGGTCGAATCATTTGAAAAGAAAACACGCATTTTTCCGGAGTCTGGGGGGCAGTTACCCCCTTGTCAGCCCCCGAGGGAGGCTCGACCCTGAGCAGAGCAGGGTCGAGGCCACCTTATGATGCGAAGCAACATGAACGACAATGCACGAGTTTGTTCATTTCATTTTGACATGTTTGTACAAAGTGATAAAATGAACAAGGCCTCGAGGCCTTTAAGGGTAGAAGCGACGTAGCTGAGATATGTTCCACGCGTTCGCCAGGATCCTGCCTTGGTCGTCGTAGAGCTTGTATGTTCCCGGCTTGAGCACTTCGGCCACGGTGTATGGGCCTTCCCACGGAGGGGTGAGCTTATGGCGATCCCTCTTGATTACTTGCAGCCGTCGAAGCACGAGGTCCCCCACCGCTAGGTCCCTTTTGCGCACGTGCTTGTCGTGGTAGCATCGAAGTGTTTGCTGGTAGCGTGCAGAGTTGATGAGCGCCACGTCTCGGGCCTCCTCGAGCTGGTCCTTGGCGTTGGCGAGCCTTTCGTCGCTGGTTTGCTCGTTGTAGGCTCGAAGTCGAGGTGAGCCGTACTCGAGGTCCGTAGGCAAGACGGCCTCGGCGCCGTAGGTTAGGAAAACGGAGTGAACCCGGTGGCTCGACTCGGCGTAGTCCTGAGGCCCCACACACCGAGGGGAGCTCTGTAGCCCACCCCTTTCCGAAATTCTTGAGGGTCTTGAACAGCCTCGGCTTCAGCCCATGGAGTATCATGCCGTTGGCGCGCTCGACTTGCCCGTTGCATTGAGGGTATGCGACCGAGGCCCAGTTACGCGAATGTTGTTGTCATCGCAGAAGTTGGTGAACTTTTTGCCCGTGAATTGGGTGCCATTGTCGGTGATGATGACATTAGGCACCCCAAACCGGTACATGATGTTGGCGATGAACTCGACAGCCCTCTCGGAGGTGGGGTCTCCTATCGGCTTAGCCTCGATCCACTTGGTGAACTTGTCGATGGCCACGAGCATGTGTGTGTACCCTCCACTTGTCCTTTTGAGGGACCCACAAGGTCGAGCCCCCAAACGGCAAATGGCCAAGTGATTGGGATCATCTGCAGGGCGTGTGCGGGCTGGTGCGTTTGCTTGGCGTAGAATTGACACCCATGGCACGCTTGGACCAAACGCTTGGCGTCCCCAATGGCGGTCGGCCAATAGAAGCCTTGACGGAAGGCGTTCCCAACCAGGGCCCTCGGCGCTGCGTGGTGGCCGCAAGCCCCCGAGTGCATATCGTCGAGGAGCTTGCGCCCTTCCTCGAGTGGGATGCAGCGTTGAAGGATCCCAGTCGGACTTCGTCGGTATAGCTCCCGTTCGTCGCCGTAGATGACGTAGGTCTTGGCCCTCCGAGCGATGCGTCGGGCCTCCGTCTTGTCTTCTGGTAGCTCGCCTTGCGTCAGGTAGTCGAGGTAGGGCGTCCGCCAGTCGAGGAGCCGTGATGAAGAAGAGGCGGGTGCGTCGACCTGCATCGCCTCCGCGGACGTCGAGGGGTCCTTCTCGAGGGGTGGCGTTGAGAGTCGAGCCCCCGTGTCTTGCTCGAGGGGTGGCGTCGAGGGGCCAGCCCCCGGGTCGATTTTGACGGACGGCTCGAAAACGTCCCTCGAGAAGACGTCTGGTGGAACCGTGCCGCGCGTGGATGCCAACTTCGCCAGCTCGTCTGCGGCCTCATTGTACTTTCGAGCTATGTGGTTAAGCTCGAGGCCGTAGAACTTATCTTCTAGCTTGCGCACCTCCCCGCAGTATGCCTCCATCTTGGGATCGATGCAGCTTGAAGCTTTCATAACCTGGTTGATGACGAGCTGCGAGTCTCCTCGGGCGTCGAGGCGTCGGACCCCGAGCTCGAGGGCGATGCGCAGCCCATTGACTAGGGCCTCGTACTCGGCGACGTTGTTGGAGGCGGGGAAGTGCAAGCGTAGCAGGTAGCGCATGTGAACTCCGAGGGGTGAGATAAGAGCAGGCCTGCGCCTGCCCCCGTCTTCGTGAGGGATCCGTCGAAGTACATGGTCCAGAGCTCGGCTTGAATCTGCGCCGGCGGGAGCTGAGTGTCGGTCCATTCAGCAACGAAGTCCGCCAACGCTTGCGACTTGATGGCCTTTCGCGGGGCGTAGGTGATGGCTTCCCCCATTAGTTCGGTGGACCACTTGGCGATGCGCCCCGTGGCCTCCCGATTGTTGATGATCTCACCGAGGGGGAAGGACGACACCACCGTTACGGGATGAGCGAGGAAGTAGTGCTGGAGCTTGCGCCTTGTGACGATGATGCCGTAGAGCAGCTTCTGGATGTGCGGATACCGGACCTTGGCCTCGGAGAGTACCTCACTGGTGAAGTACACCGGTCGCTGGACCGGCAATGCATGACCCTCCTCGTGCCTCTCGACGGCTATGACCGCGCTGACCACCTGAGTGGTTGCAGCCACATAGAGGAGGAGAGGCTCGGGGGAATCGCCACCCTGGGCTGGTCGCGGCGGCACGAGGATTGGTGCGGAAGTCAGCAACCCCTTCAACTTGGTTAAGGCCTCCTCGGCTTCGACAGTCCACGCAAAGTGTTCCGTCTTCTTCAGCAGGCGGTAGAGGGTAGCGCTTTTTCCCCTAGCCTTGAGATGAATCTGCTGAGAGCGGCTAGGCAGCCAGTCACTTTCTGCACACCCTTGAGGTCTCGAATCGGGCCCATCCTCGTGACTGCTGAGATTTTTTCGGGGTTTGCCTCGATCCCCCGTTGTGAGACAATGTAGCCAAGTAGCATGCCTCGAGGCACACCAAAGACGCACTTCTCGGGGTTGAGTTTCACATTCTTGGCCGGAGGCACTCGAATGTGGTCTCGAGGTCGCTGATGAGGTTCCCGACTTTCTTGGTTTTAACCACGATGTCATCGACGTAGGCCTCGACGGTCCGGCCTATGTGCTCGCCAAAGATGTGCTGCATACATCGTTGATACGTTGCCCCGGCGTTTCGAAGGCCGAAGGGCATTGTAACGTAGCAATACATGCCAAAAGGCGTAATAAAAGAGGTTGCAAGTTCGTCGGACTTTCTCATCTTAATTTGGTGGTAACCGGAATATGCATCAAGGAACGAAAGCACTTCGCACCCAGCAGTGGAATCGACGATCTGATCAATTCTAGGTAAAGGAAATGGAACTTTTGGACATGCTTTATTCAGACCAGTGTAATCTACACACATCCGCATTTTTCCATTCTTTTTCCTAACTAGTACAGGGTTAGCTAGCCACTCTGGGTGAAATACCTCCTTGATGAATCCGGCCGCCAAAAGCTTGTGCACCTCCTCGCCGATGATCCTGCGCTTTTCCTCGTCGAAGCGGCGCAGGCGTTGCTTCACCGGTCTGGACCCGGCCTGGATCTCCAAGGCGTGCTCGGCGACTTCCCTCGGTATGCCCGGCATGTCCGAGGGGTTCCACGCAAACATGTCGATGTTCGCGCGGAGAAAGTCGACGAGCACTGCTTCCTATTTGGGCTCGAGGCTGGTACTGATGGTCAGCGTCTTGCCATTGGCCGAGGTCGGGTCGACGGGTACTTGCTTGGTGTGCTCAGCCGGCTCGAAGGTGCCGGCGTGACGCTTTGCTTCTGGGCTTCCTCGGTGGCCAGAGCTGCCAAGGCCTCGAGCGAGTCGAGGTGGACGTTGGCCTCCCCCCGCTCGACGCACTCCACGTCGCAGTGGTATGCGTGCTCGTAGGAGGTGTCGACGGTGATGACCCCTTTTGGCCCCGGCATCTTGAGCTTCAAGTACGTGTAGTTAGGAATCGCCATGAACTTGGCGTAGCCTGGCCGGCCGATGATGGCGTGGTAGGTCCCTTGGAAGCCGACCACCTCGAAGGTGAGCGTTTCCTGACGGAAGTTTGCCGGCGTGCCGAAGCAAACCGGCAGGTCGATGCGCCCGAGGGGGTGGGCCTTCTTTCCTGGTACTACTCCGTGGAACCCCCCGACGCTGGGTCGGAGCTGTCCCTCTGAAATCCCCAGGAGGTCGAGGGTCTCGAGGTATATGATGTTGAGGCTCGAGCCCCCATCCATCAACACCTTGGAGAACCGAACGTCGACTATGACGGGGTCGACGACGAGGGGGTACGCTCCCAGGTTTATGACACGGTCCGGATGGTCGTCACGATCGAACGTGATCGGCGCATCAGACCAGTCAAGGTACCGGGGGGCGTCGTGGCCGAGTGCAAAGATCTCGCGGCGCTCCTTCTTTCTTTCTCGAGCTGAGAGCCCGACGGTCGGCCCCTAGATCATGTAGCAGTCGCGCACTGGGGGGAAGTTGCCGTCCGCGTCCCCTTCGCCGCGCCGTTTGTTATTCTTGCCCACGAGCGCGTCTTCTTTTTTATCGCCGAGCTTGGAGTAGTAGCCTTTCAACAGTCGACAGTCTTTTAACTTGTGATTTACGGGGCCCCTGTGGTAGGTGCAGGGATCCTCGAGCATCTGGTCGAAAACAGCCCCGTCAGGGGGCCTCGGGGCTTCTTAGGCTCGAGGGCGCCTGCGAGCACCTCTTTGTCGTCGTCGTCATCGGCGCCACGCTTCGCCTTCTGGCCCTTGCGTTTGTTTTTCTTCCTTTTGTTGCTGTCATTGTTGTCGTTCTTGGCGTCGTTGCCCTTGTTCGAGCCCTCCGGCGCGATCACCGCCTTACCTTTGTCCGTGGAACGGCCAAAGACCCCCACTGCTTCGTCGCCCGAAGCAAGCTGGTGACGCGATCCATCAGGTCCTCGACCGTCCCGGGACGGTAGCGTCCTAGCTCATGAACAAGCTCTTGGCATGTCGTGCCCGCGAGGAACGCTGAGATGACGTCCTCGTCAGGCACGTGGGGGAGCTCGAGACGCTGCTTCGAGAACCGCCGAGCAAAGTCGCGGAGGGGCTCGTCCGCCGCCTGCCTGCAACGCCGTAGGTCCCAGGGGTTGCCTGGGCGCACGCAGGTCCCCTTGAAATTCCCGTCGAAGACCCTGACTAGGTCGGCCCAGTCATGGATCCGATCCGGCGGGAGCCCCTCGAGCCACCGGCGGGCGGTGTCCGAGAGGTAAAGTGGGAGTTGGCGTATGATCACACGGTCGTCGTTCTTTGCTCCGCCCAGTTGGCAGCCTAGGCGGAAGTCTGAGAGCCAGAGCTTGGGCTCGACCTCCCCGTCATACTTCACGATGTTGGTCGGCGGTCGGAAGCGGTCGGGGAGGGTTGAGCTGCGGATGGCCCGGCTGAAGACTCGGGGGCCCGGGGCTCGAGGACTTGCCGGTCCTCATCGCTGTCGTAGCGCCCCCCTCGATGGGCGCTATAGCCACGCTCTTGGGCCCCCTTGTCTTTGCGCCGTCGGTTGATGTCGTTGCGGGCGTCGTTGGGGTCTCGAGGTGGCCGGTTGTCGACGATCCGTTCGCGGACTGGCCTAGCTCGAGAGGCGTCTGGCTGGTGGACGGATGCCTCGCGAGCGTCGCGGGGCGTGTCCGCCGGTCTCCGCGAGGCTGCTCCGCGTCGGCCTGACGCCGAGCTCTCGGCCTGCTGTACCGCGGCTGTCTCGAGGAGGTTTTTCATTTCCCCGAGCATGCGCTTGGCGTCGGGGTTGGAGACGGCGGGCAGGTCACCGAGCATCATAGCCGCCGCCACCACGTTCTGCCCGGCTCGCGGGAATCATACCTCGGGCGTGCTGGTGCCCCGTCCTCGAGGATCCGCCGGTGGACCTCTCGAGCCCGGCCTCGAGCTCCGGCTCCTCGGGGCTGGGGTGGTTCCTGCATCAGGGTTTGCCGGAGCTGCAGCAGGTGTCGCCGTTCTTCCTCGGCTTTGGTGATTGCCTCTTGCACTTGTGCGAGTTGCGCCGCCCGGCCGTCGTCGTGCTGAGGCGGTACAGCCGGTGCTGGAGGTTCGTCCCTTCCCTGAACGCGTGATCCGCCTGCCGCGGCCACGTCGCTGGGTCCCTCTAGGTCGAGCGCCGGCCTGTCGTCGTCGCCCTCGTCCTCGGTATCGCATACGACTCCCTCGAGTTGGAAGCACTCCCTGGTGGGATCCCAGAGGTCGGGGTCGTGGTAGTCGTATTCGTCGGAGTCAGAGCCGTTGACGGCACGCCGCCTTGGCCGATGCTGGGACCGGCTCGCGGTACCATTCTCCGACGGTGGCTCGCCGGGTGGCTCGATGGCTCGCGAGAAGTCGCGGTCGACGCACGCGGGGTGGACGATCTCCAGGTTGGCCATGGCCTGCAGCAGCACGCCCGAACGCTGCTCCCGCTCCCGTCCGCCACCGTTCGGTCCTGATGGCGCTCGTCGAGGTGGTGGGCGTATACAGCCGCGGAGTCGTTGAGGCGAACGGGAACCGCTGGCGTCGAGCGCGGCGCGACCCGTGCGGGAGGAGGTTGGGTGGCGTCGACGGCGCACGGCTCGGAGGCCTCTGGCCTGGTTCCTGGTCCGTACGCATGATGAACGCGAAGTCGCTAGGCGGGCGCGGGCGCGCCCTGGAAGTCTCCGGGAGTGCGCCGTGCAGGCTCCTCCTGGGAACTCCGTAGCTGCCACGGGGAAGTGGGTGGACGCCGCCGGCACGGCCTGCGCCCGGCGACGATGGTAACGACGGCGCCGCTCACGGGTGGCGACGCGTGGTGGTGTGGGCGACGTGCCTCGCTCCTCGCACGGGGTGGCGTGACACGCCCTCCACCCGGGCCCTCCATGGAGAGCAAGGTCGGCTCGTTGCCGTTGCCGGTGGCCAGGAACTCGAGGCTCCCGAACCAGATGACGGCACCGGCAGAGAACGACGGAGTCGAAGCAGCCATCCAGGAAATAGCGAGAACCGACTCGACACGCGAAGGCCCCTACCTGGCGCGCCAACTGTCGGTGTTTCAAACCGGGGGTATGACACCAACGAGTAATATGATCGCGTGCTTCTCTTCCTGGACGGTGATGCAAGAGGACACAAGGATTTATCCTGGTTCGGGCAAAGAAGGCCCTACGTCCAGTGGGGGAGGAGGTTCTTGTATTACTTGCACCTAAGTGCTTGTACAGGGGCGAATACAAGCTTGGTGAGCGCGGACCGGGGTCCGGACCTAAGTGTGTGGGTGTAAGGCGTTCTAACGTGTTTTTTTTAACCGTGCGAATGAGGGCCCTGGCGTCCCCTTTTATAGGGCAAGGGGAGGCCAGGGTTACACAGGGGTTTTACAAGTGTCGGGGCGTACGGTGCCCAATACGAAGTAGGGTAGGAACCCTGTCTTGTCGAAGACATTGTAGCCGACGTGGGCGTTGCTGTTGAGGCGTCCTTGGGGCGTGGCCTCCATCCCGGGCGCGGACGCGGAGGCGTGGCGAGATGGAAGCCGTACAGCACCCATCCCCGAACGTACAGGACGCGGCGGGGTCCCTCCGGTCTTGGGGTACCTGTCCTCCAATAGCATGAAAGTAGTTAGGGCTCAAGGGGCGCGGAGCCGGCCTCGAGGCGGCGCCTACGGGGGGCTCGAGTCCCCGCAGGTATGGGCAAGTCCCGTGAAAATCGATTGAGCGGCAGGCATCTGGGCCTCGGGGCGTGGCTTGGACGTGCCACAGTGTAGGGCGTGGGTTAACAGTGCTTCACTGGTGCCTTTTCGCCCATACTTGTGGTGAAAACAAGATTTGACTCTGCCCCGGACCACTGTGGCACACGTTGTGTTACAGAGGACGTGACTGGAGCAGGTGGATGAATTAAGTGTGCGGTATGGGGCTGGCATCCGATGTCTGCACCGCTCGAGGGAGGCAAAACGCGTCTCGAGGGATGGGCCGCCGTGCCAGAGAGGCTCGAGGTCCCCGCATGGGGTCTCGAGGTGTGGTGCTCGGCTGTGGGGGCTCGAAGGGTAGTGGAGCGCTTGCCCGAGGCCTGGGGGCTCGGGTGAGCGGGAGACGAACGCGCGCCCGAGGCCTGGCTTTTTAGGGGGTTAGACTAGTTAGGTCTGTTATTCAACCGGTGTTCTAGGTTTACCCTGTTTGTTTGCGTTGATCGGGGTACCCTTTCGCGGACCCCCGACAACTTGGTTTTAATTTTTACTTCACTTTCTTATATTCAAGTTCAGACACAACTTGATCCATCCAAATCTTGCCATCACCTTTTTTTATTGTAAAATATGATTATTTTAAATTCATGATGCTTCCTTCTTCAAAGAAAACTAAACCTGCATGGGTAAGACCTTCCTGAGCATTTCTGTGACAGAGAAGACTTTGTCACATAGACCGTGAAATCCTCGGAACTCATGCCCACACCATCTGAGACTTTGCATGGGTAAGACTTTGCTTTTTGACCTATGTTTTGGCCGTGAGATATTTCCTTTTCTTAATTATAAATTTCCTCACCATCTGAGATAATCATTGTTAACATTGGAAGTGATCCAAATCACACACCAGCAGGGCTAGAACGTCCGAAGAGGTAGCAGATCAACCTGAGACAACAGGGACCCTGGCTAAAAACCGACGAAAACGATCTACAGACCTGTCTAAATCGATCTAGGGTTTTAGCTCCTGTGTTGATAACTCTAGAACTCCCCCGGGAACCCGTCGGGAGAAGCACGTAGAGGTTGCTCAAGGAGCAGCAAGGCCGCCTAGAACGCCGTCGAATCTCACCGGGAGACGCGCCGAACAATAAGGTGGAAGGAAAAAAAGGGGTAAAAGGATAGTAGATTGATTTTGATCGATTAGGGTTGGATGCCTCAATCGGCCATGATCCTCTCATATATATAGAGGGGGCTGGTCTTATCCCAATAGGAAATATCTCCAGATACGATTCCAAGTTTCCTATCCGGACTCTAATAACATATAGAATCCAATCCGGACGTGACAAAGTATCCCTGATCTTGCCGATCCCTAGGATCGACCAAATCGGTCTAATGGGCTTTATCAGCCCATACTAATCAACAAATCGTCCTTACAAGAGAAGGATCCACATATTTAGCGCCGGACTCAGCATTCATCACAACCATAAGGCCTCCGACCAGGGCCACCTGGTCGGACATAACATGAGTGATCGAAAACCCAAAATGATCAGGCCCATTCAACTTAGAACATCTGATCTCTTAAAAGACAAATTCGACCCTAATATTACAGGCCGAACACTTCTTCTAAATTCATCTTTATCTGTGACACTTTTGAGTGTCAACAATCATCTTGCAAACTTCATCTAGATATCTGAGACAATCATCTTGCAAACTTAATCTAGATATCTGATAGATGTGTTTCTTGTTGGGTTAGATCAAGAATTTGTGTATTTGGTTGATTCAAAATCTGAAGTCAATCAGAGCTATGGTGATATTTGTAACATGACTGCCTGTCCATGTTTTATTTTTCTGATGTGATCAACAACATTAACAGACTTTTGTGCTCTCTCTTTGGTCGAAGGTTCTTTTGCGACCTATTCTATTGCTGCTACAGCCTGCCTCCGTTCAGTCATTTTGTTTTTGTTCGTCTTTGTGTTCCTTATAGTTTTATGGCAGCAGATTCCGCAGCAAGAAGGATTACCAGCTTCTAGTCACAGTGTTACGAAGTTGCTAGATTATTATTTTCTGACACCTGTAATGACCTCATTCTTTCTCTCATGCTTCGGCTATCTTAATTCCATCTTTCTATAGCTCGGCAGACCATGTTCATCTCAAATATTAAATGACTTAATATTTGTATATGCTATTTATTAATTTTATGAAGCTTGTTAACTTAGAGGTCAATCACTTTGTCTTATGACTGGAACCGAGTTTGTATAAAAATTATTTCAGGGTGATTTATTTCTAGTGAAAAAATTTATTTAGCTTTCACAATCATTTCAATTCTCTTCTCTGATTGCCTATATATGAATGAATCGATTTCGACTTGTAGGTATTCTTATCGGTAGAGAACAAACGTTTGATCCACATCGGGGTTGGGCTTTAGTCTTGGTATTTTTGCGTTCCGGACTAAAGGAGGATTTAGTCCCGGTTCTAGATACAAACTGGAATTAAAGTCCTGTGTCCAATGGCTACTGACATGTGCTATTGCAGCAAGGGACTTTTAGTCCCGAACGTGGTTACCAACCGGCACTAAAGTAAGTTTTTAGTCTCGATTGGTGCCCGAATCTGGACTAAAGAGCCTTGACGCTTCAGTCCTGGTTGAAAACACCACCTGGACTAAAGGGTGATATTTTTGTCTCGGTTGGTATTACCAACCCAGACTAAAAGGTCTCTCATCCGGACTAAAGCTCTCTCACGAGTGAATTAAAAAATGAGCGTTCATAAATGTGTCACATGTGTTGTGTAGCTGGGTTGGTAAGTAAGTTACGCGTGAGGTGAGAGATCGTATGTTTGAATCATACAAAATGCAAGAGAAATTTCCAGGGTTTAAATAATTTTTTGTCTTGAGGGTGAGCCTTAGTCCCGATTGACCGGCTGGGACTAAAACCGGGGACCCCTCGGATTGGCAGTCCGGCCCAGTTGCCAAACCGGGACTAAAGGGGTTTGGAAACAGGACTAAAGCTCGGTTCCCTAACAGTGGTCTTTAGTCTTTTTATCTAGGTTTGATAAATACTATTTTTTGTTTCAAATTGAAAGGATTTTTCTATATGTTTTTTCTGTTTCAAATTGTAGCCCCTTCCAAGCATTCCCACCATTTCTCACCATTCCCACTATTTTTTTTAGTATATCTGAAAGGACCGAATCAGCCTAGAGGGGGGTGAATAGGTGATTTTAACAATCTGTAACTTCACAAACTAGAAGATGTAATTAGATATCAACCGGAGAGGCGGGTTTGTTTGGGTAGGTACTACGGGTGTAGAACACCAGTACTACCGACACAAACAAACGGCACAACCGGGATCCTAAAACGAACTACAAATCCAATGTAAGTGAACTATGAATGTAATACAAGAATCTAGCCCACTTTCATAAGAATGATAAATGGTAAATCTACTCTCACCAAACTTGGTTGCTCCCCTTGATGTAGATCGAGCCTTCCCAACCTAAGAATGAGATAGGGATAGGAAGAACACGAAGAACACAATAACAAGTGAAGTAGAGAAAATAGGGACAACAACAACAAGCACACGGGACACGCGATTTATCCCGAGGTTCGGCCAATCCACTAAGGAGTGCCTACTTCCTCGTTGTTGAGGTGACCACAAAGGTCGGAGTCTATTTCACTCGCCTCACTCAAGCAACCACAAAGGCTACGAGAGTATCTCTACTAGAAATCTCAGGAAAATACAAACGCTTCGGGGAGCCCTCACAAGTAAATCAATACGGGCTACCACGAAGAACACCTAACCGGCTAGAGCTCAAAGAGCTCAAGAGTAAAAGACACAAAACAAGCCGGCTAGATGGAAACCAAGTGCTCAAGTCAGAGATTGATGCTTCCCACTCTCGAATCTCACTTCCCTAGCTCAAATCTCGCAAGGGAATGAATCTAGGAGCAAAGGGGGAGAGAGAGGGGAGGAGTTAATGCTTAGAGAGTGTTTGTCCAAAGTTAGGTCAGCAATAAGTGTATGGAATGAGTGTGTGACCGTGAAAAGTGAAGAGGGGAGGCATTTATACTCCCTCAGTCCCGAGGCTGGTCGGTGCCACCGACCACCCATGGTCGGTACCACCGACCTGTTCCACAACGGTCGAATAGAACCAGGTCTGACCAAAAAGGACAACTACCGACCTCAGGTCAGTACCACCGCGGGTGGTAGTACCGAGGTTATGGCGGTACTACCGCCAGGCCAAAACGGCCGCGAACAGAGAGCTCCGCAGTTAGAGACTTGGTCCCTCGGAAACTACCGACCAGGGTCGGTACCACCGAGGTCGGTAGTACCGAAAAGGGGTTATAGCGGTAACTAAACCGCCAGGCCAAAAGCGAGTCTGTCCAGAGAGCCCTGCAAACTTGGTTACCACCGCCTTGGGTCGGTAGCAATCGGGGGGGTACTACCGAGGGTAATGGCGGTACTACCGCCGCCAGGCCAAATTCAGCGCGAACAGAGAGACTTGCAAACTTGGAAACTACCGGCCTTGGGTCGGTTCAACCGCGGCGGTAGTACCGAGGTTATGGCGGTACTACCGCTAGGTCAAATTTAACTCTACACAGAGAGCTTCGCAAAACCGGGTTATACCGACCAGGGTCGTCTCTACCGACCGTGGTACACCGAGGTCTGGTAGTACCGAGGTTATAGCGGTACTACCACCAGGTCATTTTGACCAACAGAGAGGGGTTTTGAGCGCTGCGTAGAGAAGCTGTGGTCGGTACGACCGACCACCATGGTCGGTACCACCGACCACATAAAAATACCCTCAATATGCTCGTGATTGTGCGGGTGTCTCTCAAGCGAACTATAGTTAGTTGATTTGAGCACTTTTCTCCACATCTAGCCAACTTACTTTGTGACCCTCTTCATAGTCCGGTTACCTATAACTCAAGTTTTTTATTGAAATTTTAAACTACTACTTGAGCTAGGCATCTTATGTCAAAAGTATCCTACGTGCTTTGTTCACGAGATTTCAATGTTTCAAATCTTTCAAGGACTAACACCTGCATACATGCTTTTATGAACTGGTTAGTCCTAATTGATTGTCATTAATTAGCCAAAACCCACATTGGGGCGAATGCACTTTCAAACTCCCCTTTTTTGGTAATTGATGACAACCAACTTAGGCTTACAATTAAGGATAGAAAGAATTGAAGCTTTTGAATCCACAAATTTAGTTCAAGCTCCCCCTTAGTGTATGCTTTGGATATGAATTTCAAACATTGATTAGAAAACAAGGTTGCATACACAAGAAAAAGAGCTCCCCCTAATTTTGCAATCCGTGGGGTGCCTAAGTGTGAGACAACATCAAATATACCAATTTGAGATGCATAAGCGATATGACATGGTGATTCACATAACAATGTAATAAGAAAACGAAGGGCTATGGAAGAAAGAAAAAGGACTCAAATCGCATAGCCATATCGAAAAACAAACAATCACCATGACAAAGAGCATCAAAATGGGATGAACCATACATGAATATAACAATAAGCACCAAATGTTTACATCCTCATCAACACATCACAAATAAAATGTAGCATACCACACTTAGTTCTCAAAGATTACCCTCTCTCACAGCTAGCTATTACAACAAGATAAGCCTAACACTCCCCTTTGGCATCAAATACCAAAACGGGTAGGCCAAGATAAGCAAAGAGCTAGTAATAGCCGCTGGAAGATCCACATGATAAGAACCACCAAAAAGAGAGGAGTAGGCACTGGCACCGAGTCACACCACCCATCATCATCATCAGTCGGCGCGCAGGGCCTGAGCATCGTACTCTCAGCAAACGGATCTGGATGGGGTCGGACCGGAGGAGAGCGCGGAGGAAGACCGAGATGCTGATGATGCACCTCCTGCTGATGTCGCTCGTCGCGATCGGCCGATAGCACATCCACTCAAAGATCTTGCCGAGCGGAGCGAAAGACCGCCACTCCTACGGCTCTCACGACACGGAGGAGGAGCGGTGCAGGGAGGAGGAACACCTCCACAACTCGGCTGAGCCTCGCCAGGCGCTGCTGCATCTGCTGGGACCTCACCACCTTCATCAACCTTTCTTGTCCTTGGAAGGAGCCGAGGTGAACTTTGCGAACCACTGTACTCCTTCATGGAACGATCATACTCGAAGGTGGCGCCAACCACATGCTCAATGATATGCATAAGATATGGAGCATAGGGAAGGGCCTTGTGGGGATCATTGTACACATCTGAGATTTTCTGCCAAAAAAATGAGAGATGCTCTAAAGCGTCCATCTGGTAGAGCAAAGTGGACTAGGACTTGGCAGCATCATCTCTCAGGTTGTCTTGATCTCCAATCTTTGGATCCAGAGTCAGGCGCATATGTTATTAAGGACATAGTAGGCGGGCTTCAGGCCAGGGACCTTGAAGTTCGCCACTGCACCATCCAAGTAGACACCTGAGTTCTGCAGTGCTCTCAGTGTACATACCCCCTCCATACATCTCTGAAAGGCGAGGGGCATTTCTGTCCACATGGTCGAAGCCCAACAACCGAGCAAACGTGACGAAGTTGCACGGTAATGGACCCCTTGGGTCATCCAGTGCAGCACCTGACCCACCTGATCAATGTAGAGCGTTGCCCAAAACTGGCAGATGATCTCCTAGTTGAAGCTACGCTCACCAGAGATCAGCCCCAAGACTCTCCATTCCTCTAGTCTCTGCACCAGAGCCTGAAATCGTTCTGAGTCCTTGTCTGTCAAGGAGCGGATAACCAGCCGCTTGTGCTCAAAGAGAGGGGGATGCCCTTAGCCAGAAACCCTTCCAGAGGACTGACACATAGTAGTCCTGCTGGAATCTCGTCCAAAACCTCCGATCAACTGAATCATCTCTGATAAATAGGTATGGAAACTCCTCACACTGCCTCCTCATCAAGTTCCCATGCTTCCTGTCAGAGTAATCAATAGGATCTCCAATATGTGCGGGGAGACGGCGGTCATCAAAGCTTGGGCTTCGGGGTGCACAGGAAAAGCTTTGTTGATCAGCATCAGCCCTGAAGCCGGAGGAGAAGCGGTCCAACGCGAGGATCGATGGAACGACCCTCACGATCAGGACAGCCGGCGAAGCCACTCCGCCCACAATGACGCTATGCATGCACCCGGGTGGACCAGCGACAGGGGGTGGAGGAGATGGAGAAGCGGCATGCCCACTGCCACGGGCACGGCCGCTTCCACTTCCCCTGGCACTATCCATGCTGCGACGTCCCATGGGGCCCCCGGACGAGCGTCCACGGACCTGACGAGGGAGTTCCTCCATACTTCCGCCGGGCGGACGAGCACGGCGCGAAGGATTGCGCCGCTGTGGCCCACCGAGCTGCACATCACCTTGCTCAAAGGCAGCATACTCCTCCTTCTTCATCATCACTAGGGACACGAGCATGAGAGGGCCTCCGGCTCATCTAGAAAAAGATAGCACTGAAAGGACCGAAGTGAGACAAAAGGAGATGGAAAGACTACTTCAACGGATGTAGCAAAGATAACGATCGAAATCGGGAGAGGAGAACGGCTCGCTGCGCGCAGGCGGTACTACCGACCCCAGGGGGCGGGCGGGTACTACCGACCGCACAGCAGCGTGCGGTTTCCTTCAATCCAATCTACCAAATCGCTATGAACTTGCTACCACACACATCCTAGAAGCATCTACACACTAGATAGAACAATCCTACCAAAGGAATCGACCAGAACAAGGTACATTGAGAGATCGGGCAAGAACACCCTAGTACCTTGCTACTCGTGGAGAAGAGGCCGAAAATCCAACGGAGGAAGAACTTTGGGCTTCAACAACACCACCAAGACGATCTCCACGCTCCAAAGCACTTTCCACTGGAGGGATTTGGATTTGAGTGGAGGAGGAAGGAGATCGGGAGAGGAGAAGGATGCGGCGGCTGCACGGGCTGAAGAACGGGCAGGCGGCGGCGCGGTCAAAATGGATTGACTAGGGTTGAAAGGGATTCACCGCGCCCTTTTTATACTCGGGTCAAACCCGGTCGGTGGTACCGCCCATAGGGTCGGTACTACCGACGTCGGACGACGGCTCTACTGCCCGCCCGGTATGGCGGTACCACCGACAGTACAAAAAGAGGGATCAGAGAGGATTCCGAGAGAGCCTTGTGTGGGTATACTACACACTTCAAACATGTCCAGATTCATATAACCAGTACATAGCCATGGACATAAGTGAAGCATGCAAAATAGATTTTGAAATCACACAATATTTGTCAAAGCATTTGTCTAGGTCTCTAGGTGAAAACAAATATGTGCAAGAACATCAAGCCACGTTACGAGAATCAATGATATTTAGTTCACTCCTCAAAGCACAAAATCTTGACTCATCTAAAGGCTTTGTGAAGATATCGGCTAGTTGTTTTTCGATGCTCACATGGCGTATAGCGATATCTCCTTTGGCTTCATGGTCTCTCAAGAAATGGTGTGTCGGATATCTATATTTGTGTGCAGAATGGTTTACGGGATGTTTGCTAGCTTGATAGCACTCTCATTGTCACAAAAGTGGAATTTTGTTTCCTCACATCCGAAGTCTTTAGTGTTTGCTTCATCCAAAGTAGTTGAGCACAGCATGCGCCGGCCGCCACCATACTCGACTTCGGCGGTGGATAGGGCAACACTATTTGTTTCTTTAGAACTCCATGACACCAAAGACCTCCCAATGAATTGGCAAGTCCGGTAGTGCTCTTTCGGTCTACCTTGCAACCGGCATAAGTCGTCCGAATCGGAATAGCCAAGTAGATCGAAAGTGGAGCCCTTGGATACCACAAGCCAAGATTCGGAGTGTGCACTAAGTAGATCGAAAGATTCTCTTAACGGCCATATATGACATTCTTTCGGATTAGCTTGAAACCTTGCACACATGCACACACTAAGCATGATATCGGGCCTAGATGCACAAAGGTAAAGCAATGAACCGATCATAGAGCGATATACCTTTGGTCCATGACTTACCATCCACATTAGATCAAGATGACCATTGGTAGCATAGGGGTCTTGATGGGTTTGGCCTTGTCCATCTCAAACTTCTTTAGCATGTCTCTTGTTACTTGGTTGAATGATGAACGTGCCATCCTTGAGTTGCTTGATTTGGAATCCAAGAAAGTACTTCAACTCACCCATCATGGACATCTCGAACCTTTTAGTCATGATCCTACTAAATTCCTCACAAAAAGCCACATAGTACTACCAATATTATGTCATCGACATATATTTGGCAACAAAGATATCATTATCGGACTTTGCGAGTAAATAAAGTAGCATCGGCCCTTCCTATCTCAAAACCCTTTTTGAGTAGGAAGTCCTTTAAGGCAAATCATACCAAGCTCTAGGGGCTTGTTGAGCCCATAGAGCGCCTTGTCGAGCTTGCAGACGTGGTTGGGGAACTTTGGATCCTCAAAACCCGGTGGTTGCTCCACATAAACCAATTCGGAGAGGGGGGGCCATTGAGGAATGCACTTTTCAAGTCCATTTGGCGTAGCTTGAAATCATGGTGAGTAGCAAAGGCAAAGTAACATTCGAATTGACTCAAGCCTAGCTACAGGTGCATAGGTTTCCCCAAAATCAAACTTCGATTTGAGTGAAACCTTGAGCCACCAACCGTGCTTGTTCCTTGTCACCACGCCATGCTCGTCTTGCTTGTTGCGGAAGACCCATTGGTTCCTATCACATTTTGCTTGGGCCTTTTCCACCAAGGACCAGACTTCATTCCTGGTGAAGTTGTTCAGCTCTCTTGCATAGCCATCACCCAGTCCGGATCATCAAGTGCTTCTTCCACCCTAAGAGGTTCAAAGAGGAGACAAACAAGTAATGTTCACAAAAACTGCTAAGCGAGAGCGTGTCGTTACCCCACGCCGTATGCTCCCCAATATGTTGTCAACGGGATGATCTCATTGAACTAAATGAGAAACTCTTGGATTGGCACAAGTGATCTCCGTGGATGGGTCATCTTCATCATCTTCATCATATGCGTTGATGTCCCCATCTTCTTGTCGGACTTCATGTTGAGCTTGTGTTTGATATCAACTTAGTATAACTTGAACATCACCCACACTACCACATTCGGAGTTGCGGAAGCTTCATCATGCGCATTTGGATGCACATGAATGAGAATCTTGTGGAGTGTGTGATAGATATCTTATCATCTTGTATTTCAACGGACCTGACATCACCGATCGCAAGCCTCTTGATAGCTTCGGATGGAGGCACGTCATTACCTGCGAAAGGTCATCATGACTTGCTCCTTTGGGAGCCGTCGGATTCATCAAAAGTCACGTCTACCGTTACTTCAATAGTGCCGGTGGCATTATTGAATACACGGTAGAGCCTGTTCGTTAGCACCATAACCGAAGTAGAAAGCCTTCGTGTACCTTAGGTGCAAACTTTGAACTTTTGGCCCTCTTGTTAAGTATGAAACACTTGCAGCCAAAAACTTGAAAGTAATGCACCTTCGGTTTGTTACCGGTTAGAAGCTCATATGGCGTCTTCCCTCTTAGCATGTGAAGGTAGAGGCGGTTGATTGCATGACATGTCGTGTTCATTGCCTCCGCCCAAAAGCCATGGGAAGTCTTGTACTCATCCAACATAGATCTTGCGGCTTCAACAAGAGTTCTATTCTTCCTTTCCACAACCCCATTTTGTTGTGGGGTATATGGAACGGAGAACTCATGCTTGATTCCTTCTTCATCAAGATACTCTTCTATGTTGGTGTTCCTAAACTCGATCCCGTTGTCACTTCTCACTTTCTTGATCTTGATATCAAACTCATTTTGTGCTCTTCTAGCAAACTTCTTGAAAATGCTTTGCGTTTCACTTTTATCTGCTAAAAAGAACACCCAAGCGAAGCGAGAATAGTCATCAACAATAACGAAACCGTATTTGTTACCGCCGATGCTTTGGTAAGCAACGGGTCCGATGAGGTCCATATGCAATAGCTTCAATGGTCTTGTGGTCGATACAATGTTCTTGATTGGATGCTTTGCTCCAACTTGCTTTCCGGCTTGGCACGCACTGCAAATCCTATCTTTCTCAAAAGAAACATTTGTTAGTCCAAGGATGTGCCCTTCTCTTTGAAGTTGGGCCAAGTTCCTCATCCCAACATGAGCTAGTCGGCGATGCCAAAGCCAACCCATGCTAGATTTTGCCATTAGACATGTTGTAGGTTCTACCTTACTAGTTGAAAAGTCAACTAGGTAAAGTTTTCCCTTCAACACGCCTTTAATGCAATAGAGGAATCCCTTCTTCTAGAGACAGTCACACCCTTATCCGTAAAGAGACAATCGTAACCCATTTCACAAAGTTGAGAAACGGATAACAAGTTGTAACTCAACGAATGCACATGTAATACATTAGATATGGAATTGTCAGTTGAGATAGCAATTTTACCCAAACCAAGCACTTCTCCTTTACCATTGTCACCAAACACAATGTTGTTGCATGAGTCGTTGCTTGGTTGGAAGGAGGAGAACATATCTTTTGCCCCGGTCATATGATTGGTGCATCCACTATCCAACACCCAACTTGACCCACCGGAGGCATATTCCTACAAAACAAGTTTATGTTCTAGATTTAGGTACCCAAACGAGATTGGGTCCTTGGGGGTTAGTCACATAAGCTTTTGGCACCCAAACATTCCTCATAATTTCCCTCTTCTTGACGGCACCAACATACTTGACAACTATTTTGCCATCAACACCCCAACAACACAAATAATCACATGTATAGCTTCTTGATATGGGCTTTTGTTGCTTGCGGGCCTCCACTTGCTTCTCCTTATTGATCTTACCATTAGCAAGTGGAGCCTTAGGATTGGCAATCTTGTTGGCCTTGTTCATTAGGTCAAAGAGAGGAACCCCTTTGTTAAAGTTAACAAAAGGTACCCCATTGACCATCTTCCTACCATTGGCCTTACCACCATACCTATTGTACCCAATTCCATCCTTGATGGATGGGTGTCTTGCGGTCTTGAGGATATCTTTTGGTTGTTGCACCTTACACTTGCAACCATTCCTCAAGATCATGTTCAACCTATGAATTTCCTTGTCTTTCTTCTCTAGCTCAACAAGGTTAGTTGCACAAGCATTTAAATCAATTTTATAGCATCTTTTGCAACCATTACTAGTTGAGGCATTAGAGTTGTCGGAGTCCTTAGGAGTAGTTGAAGAGGTAGTACTCCAAAGAGTGTTGTAGCTTAGTTCAAGAGTTTGATACTTATTTTGAAAGCTTGTGAGGCTCTCTTGAACCAAGCTAGCTTCATTCTTTAGTTTAGCAATTGAGTCATTGCTCGCGGAACACTCCTTAGCCAACTTCTTGTTAGAGTCATTGGCTAAAGATAGTTCCATGGTCAATTTCTCAACCTTCAACTTCTCCTCGGCAAGAGAGGCTTCCAATGCACGGTTCTTTCTCTCTCTTGAGAGATCAAGTCCCTTGCATAGCAAGACTCTCATTCCGACTCTCCAATTTAGTGAGCAATTTTATAATTTTAGTTCCACCTTTCTTGCCAAATTTTCTAATTATGCTAAGCTCAAATTGTAACACCTCTGGTGTTTAATTTGTAATTAACCTGACATCATCATCTTTAGTCATAATCATCCTTGTCATGCATTATGTTTGCCTTAATGCTTGTTGCATTTGTTCCCTTTTGTGTGTAGCAATCCCCTTTTCAAAAACTAATGAGTTTCAGAAAAAGTGTATAATAGCAAAGTTATAGGTTTTGACAAAAGGAACAACTTGCATGTTTACAGATTTTCAACTTTCAATATAAAATCAAAAGTAATTTTTAATTTATTAAAATCCCAAAAGTGTCCCCTTTTTCAAATTTCAAATGTGATTCAAAAATATTTGGATTTTGAAAATGTTCTTATTGACAAAGTTGTAGATCTCCTTTTTCTGCACAACTTTGGTGTTTTGAGCTTTTGTTGCTCAGTTCAAATTTTGGGAGTAATTTGCAAAATACAGAAATCAATTCTAAAGTCAAACCCTAGACCTAGCCCTGTTCATCTTCAACCTAGAGCTAGGGGGCCCCGGCGTGGCCGAGCCGAGCCGCCGGCGCTGCGCGTACCGCGCGTCTGGCCGCTCCTCGCCTGCCACCAGTCTGCCGCCACTGACCCCGTGCTCATTCCGCACCCGCACGCGAGCGCTGGCCCTCTCTCCCGTCCCCCACAGTGCCCAGCAAGCCGCCGCTGCGTGTTCAACGCTGGCGAGCGTACACCCGGTCCCTGCGCGCACGCCGTCCTTCCGCCAGCGTGCAATCGATTGCGCACGCTTCGGCCAAGCTTATCCGCCTGCACGCGACGCTTATCCGCCCCGCGCTCGGCTATAAAAGGAACCGCCGGCTGGCCAGAGTTCTTCATCCCCTCCGCCACCGTCGCCAGGCCAGTCCAGAGCCTCCGCCATCCAACCACCTAGCTCAGAAGCTCCGTCGTGTCCTCGCGAAGCTTTTCCCTCCTCAATTTCACCCCTCCGCCCCTCCTTTAGCCGGCGCAAGCGATTCTTCTCCGACTCCGGCGAACGGTCTTGCCGCTGTAAGCAGCAAAATTCGTCGCCGTGGGTTTTCTTCTCATCCATCTGACCCCCGCCCTCTCTTCCTCATCTTGGTGCGCTCCTAACCCCTCCTCGGCGATCTCTTTTTGTGGACAGAGCCGCCGGCACGCCGCTCGCCGCCGAGAGAGCTCCGCCGAAGCACCGTCAACGTCGAGCTCACTCCTTCGGCCCTTGTTCCGCCCCGCCGAGCCCTGTCTCCGACCCGTGGTAAGCACTCAAAGCCCCCGGTCTCTGCTTTCACGGCGCAAAGCTCGAGCCAGGCCTCGAAACGAACACATGCTCTCCGCTTCGCTCGAGCCAGGCCTCGGCGAACACTTGCTCTCCGTCTCGCCCGAGCCAGGCCTCGGTGAACACATGCTTTCCGTCTCGCCCGAGCCTCCCAGTCAGGCCTCGGACGGACGCTTGTTTCCGTCTCGCCGGAGCCTCCCAGCCAGGCCTCGGACGGACGATCGCTTCCGTCGTACCCGAGCCCTGCGCGATTCGCCTGAGCCCCGCGCGATTCGCCCGAGCCCTTCGAGGATGGAGCACAGTGCTCTCTTTCCTTTTTGAAAAAGTGTGAATAGTGTTCTGTTTTCTCTTTTTTGTGTGAATTAATCTGTTGTTCCTTAAATGCTGAGAAAATTATGGTATGCTCCTTGCACTGTGTAGTGTTTCAGAAAAATATGAAACTTGACTTTTCTGCAAGAATTTAAAAATGTAAAATCCCTCTATTAATTAATAAATGGATGGTTTTGGATTTTTAGAAAATCTTTTATAACTCCAAAAATCATGAGGTAAATTTTTGTGAGCTTCCTATGCCATGTTTAGTCTCTGATGAAAATTTTGAAGTCTTTTGGAACAAGTTGATTTTTGGACATTTATTTTTAATTGTTAAATAGTGCCTTTTGTTATTTTATGGCTAGATTTATTTGAGCACCTTAATGATCTCCAAAAATTATGAAATTTGTTTTGTCATCTATGTATACCATATAAACTTATGAGATAATTGGTAATTTTTGGAGCAACTGCATAAATGACCTTTTTAAATAATTAAGAAAAATAAAAGTGATTAGGATTCATGTTGTATGCCCTATGATGTGACTTTTGGATTGTTTGCTGTTCATAGACCCCCACCCATCTGGTCTATGATGTTTGTGATGCCCTGAGATGTGTATGCTTAGGTTGAATAAAAGTTGCTTACTAGGTTTGACTAACATTGCTTAAAAGTGATAAGTGATTTTATGTCCAATTTAACAACCACCTTACTTTGAAAAGCTACACTCTAGGATTATCCTGTGCATTTTGTTCATGTCAGCATCCTCATAAGCATACATCTTTGCATCCGTATAGTGACCGAGGAGAAGGTGTTAAAGTCGAGGCCGTCGCCGACGAACCTACTCCCGAAGCAACCCCGAGCTCCGACGCCTACACTGCCGACCCCGAGCCTGTCCTCTTTGCTCTTCAAGGCAAGCCCCGTGCATTTAGCCTTTCCTTGCTTTTATAAAAGTTTTACTTAAATGCTTTTGAGTTAAATTACTGCATTAGGTGATAGGAGTTGTGTGATGACCTATTACCTGCACTTTACCTCCACCAAAGATCCCCTACCCTGTTTAAAAACTATTTGCAAAATGCTTAGCATTGCCATACAATAGATTTGCGATAAAAATGCCAATTTCAAAAGTGTGATCACTTAAAGAATTTTTATGGGAATTTAGCTTTACTCCCCGACTGTTGGCTACGTATCTGATCCGTACCTAGTCAACAGTGAGGAGAGGTTGTCCGAGCGTACGGTGCCGTCATGTTGAAGCCCGGGACTCAACAGTTGACACCGACCAGGACAGGGTTGAAAAACTGACGGGACTATTACGCTTGGGTGAGATATAACCAAGGTATAGTTCTGGCTGAAAAATTAGGGACCATCCGTATGGGGCCTGCTGGTCAAGACTTGTAACTATTCACATACTTCGGAAAGCTCTGGCTCCGAGAAATCCTTGATTGGGACCGACAACCGCGCACTGGGAGTGGAGAGATGGCGGAAGTAGCATGTACCCACGTGGTCGTCGTACTTGGAAAGGAGTGGTGTACTGTACTTTCGGGTAGCGTAGGACCGGTCCAATCTTGGAGGAATCGTGGTAGACGGGTTGGCCTATGCAAGCTTGGGTGCTACATATGCCGTGTGAATAGGGATCCTCAGCTGAGTATTATTTATCCGGATTAACGTTGCTCCTCGGTTATAGAGACTTGGTCACTGACTGTCAACGGAGAGTGGTTCTCAACTAGGTATGTTTTTGAAAGGTAAAATGAATCGTGAACAATGAAGAATTGAGAAATACTGGAAACTTTCCAAAAATAAAACAAGGATTTCAAAATGTTTTTCTGCAAAATACATGATCTTGCTTAAGCCTTACCTTGACTTTTCTAAGCCTCTCATTCCTGAGTCTTTTCCCTTCCTTTAGTCGGGTAAGTCTTGTTGAGTACCCCAGTACTCAGGGTTTGTTACCCCCTGTTGCAGGTATGCCTGAGTATCCGATGTGTCTTGCACCCTGCTGCATGACCTTCGTTCAGGAGGAGGCCATTGAGGCCGAAGAATAGTTGTGCACCCTCGGGCTGGGTGAAGTATCTTTTTATTGTTGTATTCCGCTACGTTGTCTACTTTGAACTGTCAGAACATGGTCTGTAATAACCGCACTTCTTTAAGTTTATTTGGAACCCCAGTTTGTAAAACTATTGTTATTTAATCTTCCGCTCTTTATTCCGCTGTTATTTGTGAAAGTATCAAATGCTGTAACCGAAAGGTGAGTGATCCTGTGGACATCGGGCGCTAGTGTAGCCCGGTGACGAACAGTCTTAATCACGTGGAACATAAGTTCGGCTGTCAGAGGTTGACAGGGACGTGTGGGCCATGGGATTAGGACCGTTCCGCAACAGATTGGTATCAAAGCATCTCGCTTTAACGTTGCAGTGTTTGTTTTGCGAAAACTTCAAAAGATTTTTTTTAGTCCAAACAAATTAAACTTGACTATTTTGAGTCCAAGCTGCTTTTTCTCATCTTGTCTTCTATTGGCAACACTAGTAGCGAGACAACATGTTTAAGCCCTATTTGTTATGTATCTTCATTGCCTTGTTCCGTAGGAACGATTCATGCATCATGACATATTCACCTAAGCTAGATAATAGCTTCCTCTCTAAGTTCGTTGGGATAGTATGCCTTTACCTGTTCTTGCTAGCCTTTCTCATCATCTTCTCTCTATCCAGACATGGCTCGCATCAAGCTGACCGCCCGCAAGTCAACTGGACCGCATGGTGTGCCACGCCACCAGCTGGCACCACGCGCTGGGGGGAGACTGGAGAATCTTCCAACAGTCGTCGCTTTCCCCGCCGCACCCGCAAGCACCTGAAAGAGGAGATCAGGAACCTGAAGGCTGAGCTGGAGAACTTGGAGCATGACTTCTACCACTCACGTCTGGAGTTCTATGAGGCCCGAGCCTCCCTGGAGCAGGCCAACCGGAACACGATCTGCGCCATCGAGCAGCGCAATGCTACTTGGGTTCGTGAAGACGTCACCAGAGCTGAGCTCCACGGACTACGGATGTACACCACTCAGATCGAGCAGTTCAACGACATGCTTCATGAGGAGGTACACCAGTTGTACAACCAACTCCACCCCATGGTACCCCCGGATGTCGAGGATCCTGAGGACGGAGTAGTGGAAGAACCGGACGTGGAGCAGGAGCCAAGCATGAACGAGGAGATTGAACCTGCTGAAGACATCCACGCCGAAGACGAGGACGAGGAGGTTGAGTCTGAGCTCATCCTCGAGGAAGACGACGACGATGACATGATCATCATCAATGAAGACTAGTCTCGTCGTGTCTGTACCACCCGCTTACCTAAAACCTTAGTCTAGGTTTGGGGGCGCTAGTCTGTAGTTTGTTAAGTTGAGTCTGTATCTTTCTTTCGTACCTTTTCCCTTATCAGTCAGTTGCCACCTGTCAGTTATCTGTACCCATCATCTACCTTGAATC
Source organism: Coix lacryma-jobi var. lacryma-jobi (assembly GCA_009763385.1). NCBI lineage: Eukaryota > Viridiplantae > Streptophyta > Magnoliopsida > Poales > Poaceae > Coix > Coix lacryma-jobi. Next base: position 66,132,646 of record CM019823.1, on the reverse strand, counting down.
AATGAAGTTTCTCAGTCAGTTGTTTCAGAACTTAATCTTTGGATGCTAAGTTCCAAGTTGTTTAAACAGATGCCTGTGAACACTTGCACTGGAGCTGGAGGTTCTGAGGGTGCCGCCCTTCCAAATCCTCCACCTATACCTGCTACGCTAGCAGATGCCATCGCAGTCGTGGCGGCCGCTGCTAACCTCATGGCTAGAAACTAGGGCCAACAGCAGAATAATGGTCACCGTGGTCGTCAGCATAACAACAATGAGGCAACCTATGTGGAGTTCACGGAAACCCGTCCACCGGTCTTCACCAAGGCCGATGAACCCCTCGAAGCTGATGATTGGCTCCGCACCATGGAGCAGAAGTTTAGTCTTATCCACTACACCGACATCCAGAAGCCCCGGTTTGCTTCGCAGCAGCTTCGTGGTCCCGCAAGTGCTTGGTATGCTAATCTGTTGGCTGCCCAGCCAGAAGGTCATCAATTGACCTGGGAGGAGTTCCGCACTGCTTTCCGTGCTCATCACATCCCTTCCGGATTGATGAAAATGAAGCTTGATCAGTTTTTGGCTCTTCAACAGAAAGACTCCACAGTCATGCAGTATGTGGGTCAGTTCAATCATCTCAGCCAGTATGCCTCAGAGTACGTCAACACAGATGAGAAGAAGAGGGATTGTTTCCTCAGAGGACTGCACCCCAAGATCCGCAGGAGCCTGTCTAATAACCTGACTGGGTCTTATCATGATGTTGTTGACCGGGCTGTTGCTTTTGAGGAAAGCAATCGCTAGTACCAAGAGGAAAAGAAAAAGAAGAAAGCAGGGTCAAGCAGCTTCTCTGGCGGTCACAAACGCCAGAGAGTCGTTTATCACCCCAGCCACCACCACAATCGTCCACCTTACCCTCACCAGCAAGTGGTCGTCCGTACTGCGGCTACCACCCACAACGCCAATCAGCAGAGTGCCACGCAGCCGAACGCCCCAGGTGTTCGTATCACCACCCCGCAAACAGCCTACAATCATCCCTGCTACAACTGCGGCCAACTTGGCCACTGGTCTCGTGAGTGCCCAAAGCCCAAGAGGTATGCTCAGAATACTCAGAAGGGTCCTGGAGGATCTCAGCAGCAGCAGCAGTACCGTGCCCCGCAGCAGCACGTTCAGAAAGGCAAGTTTGTCAAGAAACACGGGCAAGTCTACTACACCACCGTCAGTGACATCCCAGAAGGAGAACCCGTCATGATCGGTAGGTTTCCCGTTGCCAATCATCCTGCAGTTGTGTTGTTTGATTCTGGTGCATCGCATTCCTTCATCAGTCATACATTTGTCACTAAGCATGAGATATCAATTGGGGAATTACAAGAAAGTTTCTGTATATTTTCGCCTGGAGGGCGTATAAGTACTAAGGAAGTGGTTCGCAATATACCAGTGATGTTGGGGGAACATGTATTTCCTACCACCATGATAGTGTTACGTGATCAGGAGATAGATGTCATTCTAGGCATGAATTGGATGTGCCAGTATAAGGCCATGATTGACATCCTGAATAGGGTTGTGAGAGTGGACATTCCTAACAATACCTCCAAACTCCTTCTCCAACTCCCAATGCCTCAAAAACCAGCAGCCACACAGTTGAATACCACCTATATTCTGGAGACCAGAGACATCCCCGTGGTCTGTGAATTCCCTGATGTTTTTCCAGAGGACTTACCTGGTCTGCCTCCTGATCATGATGTTGAGTTTGCCATAGAGCTAAAGCCCGGGACTGCTCCTATATCCCGCAGAGCTTATCGAATGCCTCCCAGAGAGTTGGCAGAGCTGAAAACTCAGTTACAAGATTTGTTGGACAAGGGCTTCATTCGCCCAAGCTCGTCTCCTTGGGGCTGTCCTGCAATCTTTGTAAAGAAGAAAGACAAGAGTCTCAGGCTATGTGTTGATTATCGCCCACTCAATGAAGTCACCATCAAAAACAAATATCCTTTGCCTCGCATTGATCTTCTTTTTGATCAACTAGCTGGAGCCAGAGTGTTCTCCAAGATTGACCTCAGATCTGGCTACCACCAAATTAAAATACGTCCCAAAGACATTCCTAAAACCGCTTTCACCACTAGATACGGCCTATATGAGTACTTGGTCATGTCCTTCGGTTTGACCAATGCCCCTGCCCACTTCATGTACCTCATGAACTCTGTTTTCATGCCAGAGCTTGATAAATTTGTGGTCGTGTTCATTGACGACATTCTTGTCTACTCAAAGACCTCCGAAGAGCATGCCAATCATCTTCGTGTCGTTCTAACCCGTCTCAGAGATCACCAGCTATATGCCAAGTTCAGTAAATGTGAGTTCTGGTTAGATCAGATACAGTTCCTTGGTCATGTCCTATCCGCTGAAGGTGTGTTAGTCGATCCCGGAAAGGTGGCAGACATTCTGGATTGGAAGCCACCTACCACTGTTCACAAAGTTCGCAGCTTCATGGGAATGGCTGGATATTATCGTCGTTTCATCCCGGATTTCTCCAGGATCGCCAAGCCTATCACCGAGTTGTTAAAGAATTCTGTGAAGTTTGTCTGGTCACCAGCTTGTGAGCAAGCCTTTCAAGCATTGAAGAAACTGTTAACCACGTCACCAGTGCTAGCCCAGCCGAACGTCGAAAAGCCCTTTGATGTCTACTGTGATGCATCTGGTACTGGTTTGGGCTGTGTTTTGATGCAAGAGGGTCGAGTGATCGCTTATGCCTCACGACAGCTTAAGCGACATGAGGAAAATTATCCAACTCATGATCTTGAGTTAGCAGCAGTGGTGCATGCCTTAAAAATCTGGCGTCATTATTTGTTGGGTAGTACCTGCAATGTGTACACAGATCACAAAAGCCTGAAGTATATCTTCACTCAAGAAGAGCTGAATATGAGACAGAGAAGATGGCTTGAGTTGATTAAGGACTATGATATCGAAGTGCATTACCATTCAGGTAAGGCGAATGTGGTCGCTGATGCACTCAGTCGCAAGTCGTATTGCAACTGTCTGGTAAAGCAATCCTATGAGTCATCCCTATGCTATGCACTAGAAAAGCTGGGTATTGAAATAGTTCCGCAAGGAATTCTGAGTAATATCAGGATTGAAACCCCTATCAAAGAACATGTCATTGCTGCACAGAAAGATAACCCTGGAATCAAGCACATCGTCGAAAGGGTTCGAGCCCGGTCGAGCCGGAAAAGCTGATTGTTTCAGGATTGATGAAGAAGGAGTGGTTTGGTTCAAGAATCGTCTCGTAGTTCCCAAAGTGCCGAGTTGAGACAGTTAATCCTTGATGAAGCACACTTGTCTAGATTCTCCATCCACCCCGGCAGCAACAAGATGTACCAGGATCTGAGACAGAGATTCTGGTGGACAAAGATGAAGATTGAGATCGCCCGATATGTCGCTCGCTGTGATACTTGCCAGAAAGTCAAAGCCGTGCACATGAAGCCCGGAGGAGAGTTGCAACCTTTATCTGTACCTGCCTGGAAGTGGGACGATATCAGTATGGATTTCATAAATGGGCTACCCAAGACACAAAAAGGTTATGATTCCATCTGGGTGATCATGGATCGCCTCACTAAGCAAGCTCATTTCCTGCCAGTCAAGACCAGCTACACCGCCCCCACATATGCCACTTTGTACAAGAACCACATAGTGAAACTCCATGGCATACCCAAGAGCATTATCTCTGATCGTGGTACTCAGTTTGTCGCAAAGTTCTGGAAAGCGTTCCATACCTCACTTGGAACCAGGCTGCTGCATAGCACAGCATATCATCCACAAACGGATGGACAAACTGAGCGAGTCAACCAAGTGTTAGAGGATATGTTGAGAGCCTGCGTGCTCACCTTTGCAGATACGTGGGATAACTGTTTGCCCTTGGCAGAATTCTCGTATAATAACAGTTATCAAGAAAGCATCAAAATGGCACCCTTTGAAGCACTGTACGGCCGCCGTTGTCATACACCTCTCAGTTGGTCTGAACCCGGAGAAGGGAATTCTTGGGGTTGACCTAGTAAAAGATATGGAAGAGAAAGTCAAGCAAATACAAGAGAACATGAAGATTGCACAGTCTCGACAGAAAAGTTATGCTGACAAGAGACGTCGACCTCTGCAGTTCGAGATCGGGGATTATGTGTACCTGAAGGTCTCACCCACCAAAGGAGTCACTCGTTTTGGAGTCAAAGGAAAGTTAGCACCCCGCTACATTGGTCCGTTTGAGATTCTGGATCGTTGTGGCAAGGTAGCTTACAAGCTGAGTTTGCCGATCATCTTTCAGCAGTTCATAATGTGTTTCACGTCTCACAACTCAAGAAGTGTCTCCGAGTGCCCGAACATGTGGTGGAAATTGAAGGTGTTGAGTTAAACCTGATCTGTCGTACTCTGAGTATCCCGTTCGTGTGTTGGACCACAAGGACCGTGTCACCCGAAGAACTACCACAAGATGGTACAAGATCCAGTGGAACCAACACTCTGAAGAAGAAGCCACCTGGGAATCCGAAGACTTCTTGGCGAAGAACTATCCCGACTTTCTCAATACTCTGTAGATGTAAGGTTTTCCCCTTGTTCTTTTTAAGACGCAGAATCTCGGGGCGAGATTCGTTTTAGGGGGAGGGTTGTAACACCTCTGGTGTTAATTTGTAATTAACCTGACATGTCATCATCTTTAGTCATAATCATCCTTGTCATGCATTATTTTGCCTTAATGCTTGTTGCATTTGTTCCCTTTTGTGTGTAGCAATCCCCTTTTCAAAAACTAATGAGTTTCAGAAAAAGTGTATAATAGCAAAGTTATAGTTTGACAAAAAGAAACAATTGCATGTTTTAACCAGATTTTCAACTTTCAATATCAAAAATCAAAAGTAATTTTTAATTTATTAAAATCCCAAAAGTGTCCCCTTTTCAAATTTCAATGAATTCAAAAACTATTTGGATTTTGAAAATGTTCTTATTGACAAAGTTGTAGATCTCCTTTTTCTGCACAACTTTGGTGTTTTGAGCTTTTGTTGCTTAGTTCAAATTTTGGAGTAATTTGCAAAATACAGAAATCAATTCTAAAGTCAAACCCTAGACCTAGCCCTGTTCATCTTCAACCTAGAGCTAGGGGGGGCCCCGGCCGTGGCCGAGCCGCCGGCGCTGCGCGTACCGCGCGTCTGGCCGCTCCTCGCCTGCCACCAGTCTGCCGCCACTGACCCCGTGCTCATTCCGCACCCGCACGCGAGCGCTGACCCTCTCTCCCGTCCCCCACAGTGCCCAGCAAGCCGCCGCCGCGTGTTCAACGCCGGCGAGCGTACACCCGGTCCCTGCGCGCACGCCGTCCTTCCGCCAGCGTGCAATCGATTGCGCACGCTTCGGCCAAGCTTATCCGCCTGCACGCGACGCTTATCCGCCCCGCGCTCGGCTATAAAAGGAACCGCCGGCTGGCCAGAGTTCCTCATCCCCTCCGCCACCGTCGCCAGGCCAGTCCAGAGCCTCCGCCATCCAACCACCTAGCTCAGAAGCTCCGTCGGTGTCCTCGCGAAGCTTTTTCCCTCCTCAATTTCACCCCTCCGCCCCTCCTTTAGCCGGCGCAAGCGATTCTCTCCGACTCCGGCGAATGGTCTTGCCGCGGTAAGCAGCAAAATTCGTCGCCGTGGGTTTTCTTCTCATCCATCCGACCCCCGCCCTCTCTTCTCATCTTGGTGCGCTCCTAACCGCTCCTCGGCGATCTCTTTTGGTGGACAGAGCCGCCGGCACGCCGCTCGCCGCCGAGAGAGCTCCGCCGAAGCACCGCCAACGTCGAGCTCACTCCTTCGACCCTTGTTCCGCCGCCGAGCCCTGTCTCCGACCCGTGGTAAGCACTCAAAGCCCCCGGTCTCTGCTTTCACGGCGCAAAGCTCGAGCCAGGCCTCGAAACGAACACATGCTCTCTGCTTCGCCCGAGCCAGGCCTCGGCGAACACTTGCTCTCCGTCTCGCCCGAGCCAGGCCTCGGCGAACACATGCTTTCCGTCTCGCCCGAGCCTCCCAGTCAGGCCTCGGACGGACGCTTGTTTCCGTCTCGCCCGAGCCTCCCAGCCAGGCCTCGGACGGACGATTGTTTCCGTCTCGCCCGAGCCTCCCAGCCAGGCCTCGGACGGACGATCGCTTCCGTCGTACCCGAGCCCTGCGCGATTCGCCTGAGCCCCGCGCGATTCGCCCGAGCCTTCGAGGAGGAGCACAGTGCTCTCTTTCCTTTTTGAAAAAGTGTGAATAGTGTTCTGTTTTCTCTTTTTTGTGTGAATTAATCTGTTGTTCCTTAAATCCTGAGAAAATTATGGTATGCTCCTTGCACGTGTAGTGTTTTAGAAAAATATGAAACTTGACTTTTCTGCAAGAATTTAAAAATGTAAAATCCCTCTATTAATTAATAAATGGATGGTTTTGGATTTTTAGAAAATCTTTTATAACTCCAAAAATCATGAGGTAAATTTTTGTGAGCTTCCTATGCCATGTTTAGTCTCTGATGATAATTTTGAAGTCTTTTGGAACAAGTTGATTTTGGACATTTATTTTTAATTGTTAAATAGTGCCTTTTGTTTATGGCTAGATTTATTTGAGCACCTTAATGATCTCCAAAAATTATGAAATTTGTTTTGTCCTCTATGTATACCATAATAAACTTATGAGATTAATTGGTAATTTTGGAGCAACTGCATAAAATGACCTTTTTAAATAATTAAGAAAAATAAAAAAAGTGATTAGGATTCATGTTGTATGCCCTATGATGTGACTTTTGGGATTGTTTGCTGTTCATAGACCCCCACCCATCTGGTCTATGATGTTTGTGATGCCCTGAGATGTGTATGCTTAGGTTGAATAAAAGTTGCTTACTAGGTTTGACTAACATTGCTTAAAAGTGATAAGCGATTTTATGTCCAATTTAACAACCACCTATACTTTGAAAAGCTATACTCTAGGATTATCCTGTGCATTTTGTTCATGCCAGCATCCTCATAAGCATACATCTTTGCATCCGTATAGTGACCGAAGGAGAAGGTGTTAAAGTCGAGGCCGTCGCCGACGAACCTACTCCCGAAGCAACCCCGAGCTCCGACGCCTACACTGCCGACCCCGAGCCTGTCCTCTTTGCTCTTCAAGGCAAGCCCCGGTGCATTTAGCCTTTCCTTGCTTTTATAAAAGTTTTACTTAAATGCTTTTGAGTTAAATTACTGCATTAGGTGATAGGAGTTGTGTGATGACCTATTACCTGCACTTTACCTCCACCAAAGATCCCCTACCCTGTTTAAAAACTATTTGCAAAATGCTTAGCATTGCTATACAATAGATTTGCGATAAAAATGCCAATTTCAAAAGTGTGATCACTTAAAGAATTTTTATGGGAATTTGGCTTTACTCTCCGACTGTTGGCTACGTATCTGATCCGTACCTAGTCAACAGCGAGGAGAGGTTGTCCGAGCGTACGGTGCCGTCATGTTGAAGTCCGGGACTCAACAGTTGACACCGACCAGGACAGGGTTGAAAAACTGACGGGACTATTACGCTTGGGTGAGATATAACCAAGGTATAGTTCTGGCTGAAAAATTAGGGACCATCCGTATGGGGGCCTGCTGGTCAAGACTTGTAACTATTCACATACTTCGGAAAGCTCTGGCTCCGAGAAATCCTTGATTGGGACCGACAACCGCGCACTGGGAGTGGAGAGATGGCGGAAGTAGCATGTACCCACGTGGTCGTCGTACCTGGAAAGGAGTGGTGTACTGTACTTCCGGGTAGCGTAGGACCGGTCCAATCTTGGAGGAATCATGGTAGACGGGTTGGCCTATGCAAGCTTGGGTGCTACATATGCCGTGTGAATAGGGATCCTCAGCTGAGTATTATTTATCCGGATTAATGTTGCTCCTCGGTTATGGAGACTTGGTCACTGACTGTCAACGGAGAGTGGTTCTCAACTAGGTATGTTTTTGAAAGGTAAAATGAATCGTGAACAATGAAGAATTGAGAAATACTGGAAACTTTCCAAAAATAAAACAAGGATTTCAAAATGTTTTTCTGCAAAATACTTGATCTTGCTTAAGCCTAACCTTGACTTTCCTAAGCCTCTCATTCCTGAGTCTTTTCCCTTCCTTTAGTCGGGTAAGTCTTGTTGAGTACCCCAGTACTCAGGGTTTGTTACCCCCTGTTGCAGGTATGCCTGAGTATCCGATGTGTCTTGCACCCTGCTGCATGACCTTCATTCAGAAGGAGGCCATTGAGGCCGAAGAATAGTTGTGCACCCTCGGGCTGGGTGAAGTATCTTTTTATTGTTGTATTCCGCTACGTTGTCTACTTTGAACTGTCAGAACATGGTCTGTAATAACCGCACTTCTTTAAGTTTATTTGGAACCCCAGTTTATAAAACTATTGTTATTTAAATCTTCCGCTCTTTATTCTGCTGTTATTTGTGAAAGTATCAAATGCTGTAACCGAAAGGTGAGTGATCCTGTGGACATCGGGCGCTAGTGTAGCCCGGTGACGAACAGTCTTAATCACGTGGAACATAAGTTCGGCTGTCAGAGGTTGACAGGGACGTGTGGGCCATGGGATTAGGACCGTTCCGTCACACAAATTCATCCATTTCATCATCACTATATTCATCTCTAGAACAAGTGGGAGAGTTAGATGATACCTTCTCATTCTTAGCCATGAAGCAAGAATGAGTGAAGTCATCCTCGTCATCGGAGAGGCTCTCGAACAAGCGTGATGAAGTTGTCGAAGTAGCCATGTTGGAGAAGAGGCTCGGAGAAGAGGTCTTGTGTATGGCAATGTTGGCCGCTCCCTTCTCCTTCTCCTTGCTCTTGCTCTTCTCTTCATCACTTGAGTCATCCTCCGAGAACCACTCCTCACCAAGATGAGCTTCACCACCTCTTCTTCTTCTTTGCTTCTTGTCATCACTCTTGCTATACTTGTTCTTGTTCTTCTTTTGTGGACAATCGGCAATGAAGTGATCATCCGCACCACACTCATAACAATTTCTCTTCTTGGACTTCTTGAAGTATCCACCTTTGCCCTTTTTGTGCATCTTCTTTCTCATGAATCTTCTAAAGTTCTTCACAATAAGGGCCAACTCATCATCGGAGTCTTCACTTCCTTCGCTTGAAGAGTCATCTCCGGCCTTGCTTCCTTCTACTTGATTAGCCTTGAGTGCTACTACCTTTTTGTTGCTTGCCTCTCGTTCTTCTATATCTTCATCATCCAAGACTTCATGATGCTTTATCTTGGCAAGCATCTCATGAGGTCCCATGCTCTCATAGTTGGGTCTCTCCATGATGATTGACGCAAGGTTCTTGTTCTTCTTTCTATATGCTCTCAATAGCTTTCTTGCAGCTGAGTTGTCATCCCACTTCTTGTCTCCGAGAGCTCTAATCTTGTTGATCAAGGTCATGAATCTATCAAACATTTGTTGAGTGGTTTCACCACTCCGGATAGCGAAGTTCTCAATCTTTCCTTGAAGAAGCTCTATGTTGCACTTCCTCACACTAGCATCACCCTCATATGATATCCGGAGAGTGTCCCAAATCAGCTTGGCAATCTCCATTCCATGTACCTTGTTGCTTTCTTCGGGCTTGAGGCATGGTAGAATCAATGATGCGGCTTGAACATTTAGTTGAAACTCGATCACATCATTGTCGGTGTACTCTTGACCTTCAACATGATTTTGTCCATTTTCGACAATCTCCCAAACTCTTGCGGCAAGAAGGTGTAGCTTCATCTTGTGCGCCCAATCATTGTAGTAGATTCCATCAAAGGCGGGTGGTTTGCCTAGATTGACGCTAGGCAGTTGAATGACTTTGCCCATTTGGCTATAGTCATATGGCACTCTAGTGAACTCGGTGTCTTTCTTGCCTTTCTCTTCATCTTCCTTCTTCTTGTCATCCCTTTCGGATGATTCGGCTTTGTTGTCCAAAGCTCGCCTCAAACTCTCCATCTCATCTTTCATCCTCTTCATCTCATCTTCATGCTTCTTTGCTTGATCTTGAATTACCTAAGCAGTAACCTTCTTGACAATCTCATCAAGCTGTTCTTGACTTATGGTAGACATGATTCTCCCTTACGCAGTGAAGCGCTAACACAAGGGTTAGGCTCTGATACCAATTGAAAGAACCGAATCAGCCTAGAGGGGGTGAATAGGTGATTTTTAACAATCTGCAACTTCACAAACTAGAAGATGTAATTAGATATCAACCGGAGAGGCCGATTTGTTTGGGTAGGTACTACCGGGTGTAGAACACCAGTACTACCGACACAAACAAACGGCACAACAGAGATCCTAAAACGAACTACAAATCCAATGTAAGTGAACTATGAATGTAATACAAGAATCTAGCCCACTTTCATAAGAATGATAAATGGTAAATCTACTCTCACCAAACCTTGGTTGCTCCCCTTGATGTAGATCGAGCCTTACCAACCTAAGAATGAGATAGGGATAGGAAGAACACGAAGAACACAATAACAAGTGAAGTAGAGAAAATAGGGACAACAACAACAAGCACACGGGACACGCCATTTATCCCGAGGTTCGGCCAATCCACTAAGGAGTGCCTACTTCCTCGTTGTTGAGGTGACCACAAAGGTCGGAGTCTATTTCACCTCCTCGCCTCACTCAAGCAACCACAAAGGCTACGAGAGTATCTCTACTAGAAATCTCAGGGAAATACAAACTCTTCGGGGAGCCCTCACAAGTAAATCAATACGAGCTACCACGAAGAACACCTAACCGGCTAGAGCTCAAAGAGCTCAAGAGTAAAAGACACAAAACAAGCCGGCTAGATGGAAACCAAGTGCTCAAGTCGGAGATTGATGCTTCCCACTCTTGAATCTCACTTCCCTAGCTCAAATCTCGCAAGAGAATGAATCTAGGAGCATAGGGGGAGAGAGAGAGGGGAGGAGTCAATTCTTGGAGAGTGTTTGTCCAAAGTTAGGTCAGCAATAAGTGTACGGAATGAGTGTGTGACCGTGAAAAGTGAAGAGGGGAGGCATTTATACTCCCTCAGTCCCGAGGCTGGTCGGTACCACCGACCACCCATGGTCAGTACCACCGACCTGTTCACAACGATCGAATAGAACCAGGTCTGACCAAAAAGGACAACTACCGACCTCAGGTCGGTACCACCGCGAGCGGTAGTACCGAGGTTATGGCGGTACTACCGCCAGGCCAAAACGGCCGCGAACAGAGAGCTCTGCAGTTAGAGACTTGGTCCCACGGAAACTACCGACCAGGGTCGGTACCACCGAGGTCGGTAGTACCGAGGTTATGGCGGTACTACCGCCAGGCCAAAAGTGAGTCAGTCCAGAGAGCCCTGCAAACTTGGTTACCACCGGCCTTGGGTCGGTAGCATCGGGGGCGGTACTACCGAGGTAATGGCGGTACTACCGCCAGGCCAAATTCAGCGCGAACAGAGAGACTTGCAAACTTGGAAACTACCGGCCTTGGGTCGGTTCCACCGCGGGCGGTAGTACCAAGGTTATGGCGGTACTACCGCCAGGTCAAATTTAACTCTACACAGAGAGCTTCGCAAAACCGGGTTACTACCGACCAGGGTCGGTACCACCGAGGTCGGTAGTACCGAGGTTATAGCGGTACTACCGCCAGGTCATTTTTGACCAACACAGAGAGGGGTTTAGAGCGCTGCGCAGAGAAGCTGTGGTCGGTACCACCGACCACATAAAAATACCCTCAATATGCTCGTGATTGTGAGGTGTCTCTCAAGCGAATTATAGTTAGTTGATTTGAGCACTTTTCTCCACATCTAGCCAACTTACTTTGTGACCCTCTTCATAGTCCGGCTTACCTATAACTCAAGTTTAAAATTGAAATTTTAAACTACTACTTGAGCTAGGCATCTTTATGTCCAAAAGTATCCTACGTGCTTTGTTCACGAGATTTCAACATTTCAAATCTTTCAAAGGACTAACACCTGCATACATGCTTTTATAAACTGGTTAGTCCCTAATTTGATTGTCATTAATTAGCCAAAACCCACATTGGGGGCGAATGCACTTTCAATATCTTTAGGGTCTATTTGGATCCAAGTTGTCACTAGCAAAACTTTAGCAAAATTTTTGTAACCAAAACTTTTGTCTTGTAGAGCTGTTTCGATCTCATGGCTAAATTTATATTAATGAGTGCACAATGACTGATTTGCCCATATTTAATGATGATTTGGGACGCGCGGGTGGATGGGTACCGGGGTAGTGTGCGTCCTGGCTCCCACCCCGAGGCTTTTTGGCCTATTTTGTCAGGTTTTAGTGGCAAAAGGAACTAGCAAAAATTTTGCTCTTTTAGCATCTCCAATAACTCCCAATATTTCACTTGGTATATCTTGTGTTATATCAACTTGCTATTTTGTTTCCCAAGTGAAAAACTTGACTCTCTCCTACAACTCCCTATTTCAACTTGCTAAGTCACCCAAGGGCACCCGATGGATGGCCGCCAGCACGCTTCCCGCGCCGGACCCCGCGGCCACATCGAAGAAGTCAGCGAGCCCGGCGCCGTCGTCGCCCGTGCGCCGCCGCAGCAACGCCTCCAGCCGCACCAGCGCGGCGCCGGCCAGCAGCCCGTCGGCGGCGCGCCCGCCGCCGTCGATCGAGAGGATGCAGACCTTCGCCCCTGCCTTTGCCGGCGTCGTCGCCTTCCCCGACAGCGCCGCGGCCGACCCCGGCGACGGCGAGGCCCCCGCGGCGGAGGGCGGAGAGAAGAGCTTTGGGTCGTCGTAGTCGAAGAGGAACATGCTATCGAGGATGGAGAAGATCTCATACGTGAGCTTGTCCATGTCCAGAGCCACCGTCGGGTCCACCGCCCTCGCCGCCTCCATCTCCCGTTCGTTCCCCCTCCCTTGCGCTGCGCTCTCGCTCGCCGCTGGTCTGTGTTGCCGCGGTCGGGCGTGAGGGGAAGAGCCCCGAAATCACCGATGCGCGCTGCCTACGCGCGCGGACGGATACGCGCGCGTACCCTCTTTTTTCCCAAGTTGAAAAAATACCAAGTCACTATACGAAGTTGTTGGAGATGTACATTTGTGATTTTGCCAAAAAAAATAGAACACAAAGTTGTTTTTGGGAGCTCTTGGAGATGCTTGCCAACTTTTTTTCTAAGCTGCTTGGATCTCATGGCAAATTGGAGATGTTTGCCAACTTTTTTTTGCTAAGCTGCTTGGATCTCATGGCAAAAAGAGAGCAAAAAGTGCAAAACTAATTTTTTTCTATCGATTCAAACAGGCCCTTAGTAACTCTTATTGTGTGTTTTATTAAAATAAGGACTTTATTATAGACTGCACTCTTAAGTACTATAACATCATAAATGCTCATTTAAATGTCAGCATGTCATTAAAGATTGTTGGTAGAGCTTTAAGCACATTCACAATGTAGAAACTAGTCGGTAGTTTCTATATCACAAGACATCATGTATAGAAACTATCGCTCCCAATGCAGATTTCTTAACAGGGTCCAGGAAAAAAAACAAACCAATTATTTCTCGCGAGATCGTGTGTGGGTACATATGTATGTGGGCATGAGCGACTGAAGCCTTCCGATCTCCTTGCTACTCTCGTGAAGAAGGCATCTCCTTGTATGCGTTCGTGCAACTAGTACACAACGACACTATATAGCCGGTTCTAGACCTATTTCTACAGGCGTTTTTCTCAACTGCCTATGCGAGATCAGTAGAAATAGGACCACAGCACAGGCTGAGAACATATATGATGAATGATTGACATTGACGAGGAAGGTTTGAGGCTTTTACCCGGTTGAGTCTATATCTAGCTATGTGCTTAATGTTTATGACTAACCGGTGGCGTTGAGTTGTGGTGTTTCTGTGTTGGTGTGCGTGTGCAACATGTGTCTCTTGACTGTGTTGATGTGCAGGTGTTGAGCTTGGATACAGTGGTCGATGGCGAGGTGAAGGTCAAGTAGAGACGTGTCATGCCGACGGACCGGGAGCGGTGAAGGATGGGCGTGTCGTGCGGCGGACGTACCATGCCGATGTACCCAGAGCGGTGAAGGGCGGACGTGAGTCTTGCACTGACGGACCAGAGGGCCAGAGGACCAGCTGTGGTAGCTGGCACGTGGCATCGGCGAGCGAGAGCACATGGGGATGTGCGATGCATCGGCCGAGTCGGGAGGAAGACGATGGAGTCGTGGCACTTGGCGGGAGGTCGGACACGGGCTTGCGTGCGGCGCAAGTGCCGTCGGCTGAGTCAAGAAGGAAGGCGAAGGCGTTGTGCCCGGCGTGGAGGCTGGACATGCATCGGCATCGGTGCCGGTGGTCGGGGTGTGCGAACCACATCCCGTCTACGGTGCGGGTTCGGTAGCTAAGCCTCAAAAAGCTACCATCGACGGTTTTCGGGTTTGGGCCTCAAAACCTGGGCTGACCGGTTTCCGAGTTTGGGCCTCAAAACTCGGGATGGACGGTTTTCAGGTTTGGGCCTCAAAACCTGGGCTGGCAGGTTTCCCGATTTGGGCCTCAAAACCGGGGAAGGTCCAAAAGGACGGTCGACGCGTGGCGGCGTGGAGAGGCTGGCGCGGCGGCGAAGCTATCCACGAAGAAGGCGCGGTGGTCGACATGACGACACGTGGCGGCATCAGGGAGGTCGCGTCGAGGCGAAGCTACCGGATGTGCGGGCGTGGCCGTCGGATGAAAACTGCTAGGGTTGGACAGTTTTACCCCTGGGGGGTATTTGGGTTAGTACTTCATGTTAGGGCGTTTGTGTCATTTGGACGTGCGCCTATATATAGATGAAGGGGGCTTCTAGGGCAGTTGAATCCTTGGAGGTGTCACTCTCATCATGTTAGGGCTAGAGGAGAGACCGGCTCTTGTTCTTGAGCTTTTCACCATCCAAGCTTTGTGTTGCTAGGAGTGGCTTGTAGCCCGACACCGATTGCTTAATCAATCATCCATTCCTTTGAATCCAAGGATCAAATTCGTGCTTTAATTTGTTTTGCGATTTTGTTCTTCGTGTTGCACGTTTTCCCCTCTTTCGATCTTCACGAGAATTCTTGTTTCGAGGGAAGATTCGCAAATCCGTTTGAACCATCTTGTGTAGCTTCGTGAGAGTCTTCTTTCTACCGAATGAATTTCTCTAATACCTCACGAACTCATAGATCGGGCGGATTTAGTTTTGGGATCGAGTTATTGCCCGTTCTTCACCGTTTTCTTCGATTCACCGATTTGGAGTTAGGTTCGAGCCATGATCTCTTAGGAGTAGCTCACTAACATCCTTGTGATCCCTCACACGAAATTTGAGCCCTACTGCTTGATTTGAGGGAGATCGGGGTCGATTTGGTGGACGAACAGAGGGCTGCTCGGGGTGACCGGACGCTGCCTCATAGCGACCGGACACACCGAGTCAGAGTCCCGTTGTTGAACACCAGCGTTGTCCAGTTCGCGCGTGGTGACCGGACGCTGACTGGGAATCGACCGGACGCACTTGGTCTAGAGTCCGGTCAGTTCCAGAGAGCTTTTATAGTGACCGGACGCGTCCGTTTGCTCGGACCGGACGCGCTGCTACTATCGTTCATCGAGTAGTAGCGACCGGACGCTGGCTTTTGTGTTGACCGGACGCACCCCCTCGCAGAGTCCGGTCCAACACAGAGAGCTCCCGAAACGGGATTCTTGTGACCGGACGCGTCCGATCGATACTGACCGGACGCACCGCAGAGTCCGGTCAGTGTTGACAGCGCACGTTTTCGTCCGTATCTTTTGCGCTCGAGCTCAGATTTGAGATCCGCTTTTTGCGTTGGATTCCCGACTTCGTGCTCTACTGAAATCGGGCTTCACGCTTTGCGAAAAAGCTAGAATCCCCCTCGCGTTGCTTGGAGGAGGTTGAGGTTACCCAAAGTCCATCCTGTCACTAGTTGACTCGCGTGGATTTGGGTAAGGGAGCTTTTGTGGTGTCCCGCTGTGTTCCTAGGGAACATTCACTCATTCTCTTAGGTCGTGGACATCACATGTGTCGGCTTTGCTCTTGGGGTTGATTTTATTGGGACAGAGGCCGTAATTTCGAAAGAAATTTTTTATGGCTTCCATTCACCCCCTCTGGTCGCCTTGCTTTAGCATTTTCGGTTCTTCACATGCGGTTGCCTGTGAACCGCATGTGGAAAGGATTTTCATAGGTTATTTCCACAGGCGGTTCGCTATGTCAACCGTCTGTGAAAAAAATTCTGAAAAAAGCCGAAAACAAATAGGAAAGATATTTTAATTAGGGGGAGAACCCTAGCATAAGTCGTAAGTCACGACATTTTTCGTGCAAAATTTGCGGCTAGCGCGGTCGGTGGGATTTGAACCCACGACCTGAGCCTCGCGCGGAGCCTCCTCTACTACTACACCACACACTCACATATGTTCAAGTACCCCTTCGGTTTCCCACATATTATGCAAACCCGAGTGTAATTTGCTTATTTGAGGTCCTAAAAGATTTCAATCTAAAAAATTGTCAACTACAAAGTTTCATAACTTTTTGAGACGAATAAACTTTTGTATTGGTCATTTCTCCATCCGAGGTGATTTACAAAATTTAAATTTCAAATTTGAGACCATTCAAACATATTTTTCGTTGACAAGATGACTTCAAATTAAAAAAGTTATAATTTACAAAGTTTGATAACTTTTCGAGACGAACAACTTTTTTTTTGGGTGTTTTCTCATCCAAGATAGTGTAAAAAAATTAAATTTTAAAAAACACATGTATTTCTAGTTGCGGTTGTGTTAACAAACCATACCACATGTAAAATTTTTCTACAGCGAATTTTTCTACAGGCGGTTGTGTTAACAAATCGCTTGTAGAGTTTTATTTCTACATGCGGTTCTAGACTTGAGGTCCACCGGTTCATTCTGCAGGCGCAGGGTAACTCAAAGTGCCAATAAAAAAATTAAAGCGCTAAGAAAAATCATGTTTACTAGTGTGCTGTGCCCGCCGTGAAGCTGGGCGTCGTGGTGTTCATGCTGGCCGGGAGGAGATTCTTCTCATCGAACCCACTCTCGCCACCGAGCTTCCACTGGAGACGCGAGCTCTCCCTATCCATGGCGAGTGCTCGCTCGAGATCGTTGCCTCTCACTCGAGATCCTCGACCGGCGAGGCGCGGAGCGACGACACTACCGCTGCCTACACTCACGGATCTCTCCATCGTCATCAACGCCGCCGCCGTGTTCCTCGTGTCCACTGCAACTGCTCCACTCGACCACATGCGGTTTCTGCATCGGCCATGGCTACGATGTTGTCCGCCACCGGTCCACGCTGAGCCGTCCCGTCGAGCGCACATGTTGATCCGTGGCATGCGAGGTCCAGCCGGTAGCCGCGTGAGCGAGGATCGACACGGCGGCATATACCGTGCGGTGGGCTATGGACTCTATTTTATCGGCGACGACATGCCGGGCGGACAGGCAACGCGATCGGCGGCGTGCAAGCGAGGAGCCACGACGGCCGCGTGGTAACGACAGTGCGCACAGGATCTGGTGTTGCCGATGGAAATCACGGACTTCTTCCCAACGCGATCTCAGACGGTTTCTACTGCTTCGTCGCGCGCGGAGAAACAAAGTCTAAGTTAGAAACAGTTTCTTTTTTTTCTCATCTCTTTCCTCATTAAATCACTTGGCACATCAGCAAAATATCTAAGTAGCAAGATATTTTTTTAATATAGGTAGCAAGATAATTATTAGAGATAGAAACTATGTTGGTTTCTGCATTGGGAGGGCCCTAAGGGCAGTCCCAATGATAGAAACAAGGCACGGTTTCCATAATAGTCACATCAGCTCAGCAAGAAACTATGTGTTGAAACTATCTCACCTAATGGAGGTGTCTTTGCCTAATAAATGTTCTATTTTTTTCTCCTTTCTGTCTATCCCAGCTCCATCGTCTCCCTCCTGATTACCCTGTACAGCAAGCTCCATGTGCCTATAGAGACCTGTTGTTCGTGCAGGAGTAGCAGCCCCCGCTCCTGGATGTCGTCATCGCCATAGACCATGCACGGCGCCAACACGGAAGGCGCGTGCGACGCCAGTGTCGCGTCTGGCCCTGGCATCAACAGGGACATATGCGACCTGTGTGGAGGAGCGTTGCCATGGGACAACGTGCTTAGCTCGCGTTCGTCGTCATCGTGGAGCTTGGCCTCAACCCGAGAGTAGCGTGGGCTAGCGCAACTAACAGGTGCGGCCAAAGCCAGCACGGGCGGGCGCAACTGCATGACCAGCGTGGGTGAGCAATCGTGGAGGCGCGGGAGTGTGGTGGTGGCCGGCGAGCGCGGCTGCATGACCGCGTGGGTGAGCAATCGCGGCGGCGCGAGAGTGTGGTTGTGGCCGCGAGCGCGACAGCACGGTTGAGCATTCGTGACGGCCGACGAGCACAACAACACAGGCAAGTGCGGTCGCGGTTTGCGAGCGCAAGTATTGGTGATGGCCGGTGAGCACGCGTCGACGGTGTAGACGAGCGCACGCGATAAACACTACCAGTTTCTTCCCAACGGCAAAATGGTCGTTTTCGTATCTCGATTTGAGCGGAGACGTCGTTTCCTGCTGAACAAACGGTTTCATCGATTTCTCCTCTGTTTCTTCATTAATTAAGCTATCATGTCATCGTTTTGCTTATGTAGCAAGTTATTTAATGAAGATAGAAACCACAATTAATTAGGAGAATTAGGTGTATGTCCCTGGAAAAAAACTCAGTTTAGTTATTTGGCCTTATTTTTTTTGAATTGGTTCTATGGCCTCAAATTAAATTTTATTTAGGTGTGTGGCCTTCCGTCCATTCAGGCGTCCATTCAGGCATGTAACGGTGTTAACTCGGGTGGTAAAAAGACCATATTACCCCTAACAGGAAAAACTAGAGTTTTATTTGTTTAGTATATATTTTTTGCACATTGATATACCTATATTTATATATATGTGGTTATGTGAAAATTAATTATATGTTGTACCGTGACATTTTGATATATATAAATATGGATATATCAATGTACAAGAAAATATACAATAAACAAATAAAACTTTAGTTTTTTTCTATCAGAGGTAATATAGTCTTTTTACCATCCGAGTTAACACTGTTACATGTCTAAATGGACGGAATGCCATACACCTAAATAAAATTGGATCTGAGGTCATAGAACTAATTTCAAAAAAATAAGGCTAAATACCTAAACTGAGTTTTTTTCAGGGCCATACACCTAATTCTCCCCAATTAATTCCCCATTAGGACTGCACTTAAGTGAGATATAAGATGGGGTAGTAGTGGTAACCTTAAAATGATATTGTATTTAAGCCTTGTACAACTACATAATCCAATTCAATAGCTATAAAGGTATAGCCACCTTTGATCTGTTTTAACCTCTCACTTCTCAATATTTTTTATATTCTTATAAAGAATCATATGTGTAGTAATATTTATTTATTATAAAAAATAGATTTCTTACAATTATATAATCAATATAGATAATTAGATATATCAACCATTTCAGTAATCTCAAGTAATGTTTTATATAAAAAATATATGTAAATGATATTAATATAATTTTAAACAATTTATGAGTATGAGTTGTTAAGGTAATATTTTTCATGATTGTTAAAACATATTGTATATACTGTTTTACGAAAACTAGTGCTTAAATTTACAATAACTATACTGATATAACATAATTTTGAAGTCAAAATATATTAAACTATTTTGAAATGACAACTTACAAAAAATATTTTCATGGTGTATCAATATAACTTAAAGTGAATTTTCTTTGCCACTAATATATGGTTTGTCAAGGGAATATTTTTTTACACTTAATAAACTATTACTAATATTTATATTCATGTACACATGTTTACTTAGTCAGTATGGTGAAGCATAGCATTACACATACTTTTAATTGAACAAGTGTGTATTGAGATATATACATGAGAGTAACTACTTCCTAGGAGTATGAAATAATTTTCATATATATATATATATATTATATATATATATACACTTTATGGTTATTGGATTATTTTTCATTTAACTTATATTAGTATTTATAGGTAGATTTGGGAATGGATAATTTAGATACAAACACTACTGGAGAAGAGGCCTTTGGTCGATCTACCAAATGAGCTTTAGTCTCAATAAAAATTGCATTCGGAATCAAATACTTTGAGTCCCGGTTAAACACCAACCATTAGTCCCGACATATTATACAAACCCAAGTGTAATTTGCTTGTTTGAGGTCTGAAATGATTTCAAATCAAAAGTTGTCAACTACAAAGTTTCATAACTTTTTGAGACGAACAACTTTTGTATTGGTCATTTCTCCATCCGAGGTCGTTTACAAAATTTGAATTTCAAATTTGAGACCATTCAAACATATTTTTCTTTGACAAGATGACTTCAAATTAAAAAGTTGTAATTTACAAAGTTTCATAATTTTTTGAGACGAACAACTTTTATTTTGGGTGTTTTCTCGTCCAAGATAGTTTGAAAAAAAATCAAATTTTAAAAAACACATATATTTCTACTGGCGGTTGTCTTAACGAACCGCCTGTAGAAATTACAGGCGGTTTGTTAAGGCAACTGTTTATAGAAATAAGGCGGATCTAGACTTGAGGTCCACCGGTTCATTTCTACAGGCGCGTGTTAACTCAAACCGTCAGTAAAAAAAAATTGAGGCGCTAGGAAAAATTATCTTTCTACTAGTGTTAGAGTCTCATTAATAATTGGTTACATGGTTCTGATCATTTTAAGAATTACTAGAATTTTATTTATCTTGCGTGTCTTGCCAAGATGAACATAGATGCTCTTGTATGTCCTCTAGGCCTCTAAATAGTAACACTATGACAGACTCATTATAGCGTACTGCCGTGAATTTGATTAATCGAATATTTTATTTCTAATACCTTGTTCTTTCCATCTGCAGTCCATAAGAATCCACTTTAAGTTATATCGACATATAAACAGAAAAATATACATGTATACTACCTTCATTCAAAGAGTAAACAATGCAACGATGCTTGACAATTGAGATAAAGTTTGCGAATGAGCATAATTAAGATGGTTGGGTTCCTCGTGGTGTAACATATTTTTCTGGGTTCAAATCCTCGACATCACATGTACCTGGATTTATTGGAAGCGGTGCTATTCTTTTAGTGATAGGCAATGTGTTCATCAACGGTGTGTCGGCTACGGTGAATCTTGAGTGTTGTCAGTCCAACTAAGTCAGTTCTTTTAGAGATGTTCATAGGGGTATGATGTGGATATATATATATATAAGTCAGTTCTTTTAGAGATGTTCATAGGGGTATGATGTGGATATATATATATATATGCTTTTGTGTGTATGTGAGCGCCCACATCTATAACTATGTCTCTTGAAAAAAAAAATGAGATGAGGTTAAGCGGTGACATGGTTTACACGTAGAGGGAGATGACAACCATGGTCTTCGTTGCTGATGGAGCCATCCTTCATGGTTGTGGATGTCTAATCCTGTCTGACAAAGACCTACAATCCCCCACCCGCGATGCAGATGTAGAGAGATACTCCCTCCGTTCCAGAATAAGTGTCGTCCGGAAAGTGTGTCTGTGAGGGAAACACGGATTTCTAGTGACACTTATTTTGGAACGGAGGGAGTATATTTCTTTCGGTATGTTCAGTACTGTACATCTTTTATTTTCTTTACCTCTGCATTCACCTCCTTTTATAGATTGGAGTAGCCTATGGTAGCTGCTCTTTCTTGTTTGAAAATTTTGTAGTACTTTTCCTCTCATAAATTGGGCACCATCGAAGTCATTCATTGACATTGACTATTGATTTTTAAATGTATGTATAGGACAAACCGGATGGTGACGAAGGGAGTCTTTCCACCACATATTTATGATGTTCATTGAATTTAATAATGAGCATATATTTATTAGGGCACTTACAATGCCAGACTTTGCATAGAGTCTAAACCTATTTATTATATATCTCGAATATATTATAGACTTGAGTCTAAAGAAGACTTAGAGTCTTGGTTTCTCTCTCTTTAATAAATATACTGTTATATCAACAAAATACTATAAATAACTAGGAGGTTAATAAATAGACTTAGACTCTATGTGAGAGTCTGCATTGTAACTGCCCTTATGTCGCTCAACCTTGGTTTCTATATGGAAACTATTCACACGTATTTCCTCTGTCTCTAAAAAAGAGTTATTATCGCTTCCCAAAAAGTCAATAGATTTCAACTTTGACCAGATATATATATACATATTAAAATATTAATATTTATGTTACATAATTAGTAATAGATCTTTAAATATACTTTTATAATAAAATTATTTTGAGATAAAAATATTACACACATTTTGTATAAACTTAGTCAAAGTTGAGAAAGTTTGACCAGCACGTATCTCATAACGATTCTTTTTATGGGACGGAGTAGTACATTTTTAAAACTCAAGAGGGTACAACAAGGGTACACTTTGAATCAGAATATGTCGGTGTTTCGAACCCGGGGGCATGACACCAACTAGTAATATGATCGCGTGCTCTGTTCCTGGATGGTGATGCAAGATGACACAAGGATTTATCCTGGTTCGGGCAAAGAAGGTCCTACGTCCAGCGGGGGAGGAGGTTCTTGTATTACTTGCACCTAAGTGCTTGTACAGGGGCGAATACAAGCTTGGCGAGCGCGGACCGGGGTCCGAACTCGCGTGTGAGGGTGTATGGGCGTATGTGCGTTCTAACGTGTCCGTCGGAGTTGTGTAACCGTGGACTGAGGGCCCTGGTGTCCCCTTTTATAGAGCAAGGGGAGGCCAGGGTTACACAAGGGTATTACAGGTGTCGGGGCGTATGGTGCCCAATACGGGGAAGGGTAGGAACCCTGTCTTGTCGAAGACATTGTAGCCGACGTGGGGGTTGCTGTTGGGGCGTCCTTGAAGCATGGCCTCCATCCCGGGCGCGGACGCGGAGACGTGGCGGCGTGGGGGCCGCACAGCGCCCATCCCGGTACGTACAGGACACGGCGGGGTCCCTCTGGGTCTTGGGGTACCTGTCCTCCAATAGCATGAAAGCGGTTAGGGCTCGAGGGGCGCGGAGCCGGCCTCGAGGTGGCGTCTTCGGGGGGCTCGAGCCCCCGCAGGTATGGGCAGGTCCCGGAACGCCCGGGCGTACAGCGGGAACTCAGGCCTCGAGATGTGACCGGGATGTGCCACAGTGCAGGGTATGGTCGAACAGCGATGTACTGGTGCCTTTTCACCCATGCTTATGGTGAAAAGGAGGTTTGACTCAGACTCCGGTTCACTGTGGCGCACGCTGCGTCTCAGAGGACGTGACGGGGGTAGGTGAGTGCATTAAATGTTTGGTATGGGGTTAGGGAGCGGGAAGCTTCCTCCTTGTGGAGGGCTTCGAAGGGTAGTGGCGCACTCACTCGAACCCGTGCGCTGAGGGCTCGGGTGAGTGGAGGTTGAGCTCCGGCTCGAGGCTTAGATCGAGACGAGCTGTCACACCCCAACTTTAAGGATAAAGTTGAGTCAACATACTCATGTGTGCCTAGGAAATAATCACACACATAAGTAGACAAATTACAAGAGTGGCATCATCACATTGTTTATTACATCACGATAGTATTAAAACAAGAGTCTTACATCAAACTGAACAACAGATCACTGAGCTGCTAACAACACTAACTAACTCCACAGGGAAACGTTGGCTGGGGGAACAGCTAGCCTAGTAGTCTTCAGGAAAGTCGCCAACTGCACCTTCATCTGTTACCCATCCGGGATTTTGCCCAAAAAGAAGATAAATAACAAGCGTAAGTACTTCACGTACTTAGCAAGCTAACACAGGGTTCATGAGGCTCAAAAAGGCTGACACTGTCTGACTGCAGTTAGCTTTTAAGTTGGTCAAGTTTTAGCATTAAGGTAAACGAGTATTGTGCTTAACCCTTAACCCATGATCCATTTGTCCAACAAAGATAATTAAGACATCATAAGGTGCCATCAACATAAAGTAACAGTTATTCAAGTATCATAGTTCTGCTAGTTTTCCGGGCCGCTCGTGACCGTGAGCACGGCTGTTATAACAGTTTTACACTCTGCAGAGGTTGTGCATCTTTACCCATAAGCCGTGTTACCCTTGTGCCCGAGGCGGCCAACCTCTTGATCCACTTCCGAGGTAGATCGGCAGGGCACACTATGAAGCCTTTCGCTGGTTCGTCTAACTGGTCAGGGCCGCTAGGTTTCCTTGGCAGGCAGATGTAGTAACCCCCCTTTCCTATGGCACAAGGCC
Organism: Coix lacryma-jobi var. lacryma-jobi; assembly: GCA_009763385.1. Lineage (NCBI taxonomy): Eukaryota > Viridiplantae > Streptophyta > Magnoliopsida > Poales > Poaceae > Coix > Coix lacryma-jobi. Next base: position 66,108,416 of record CM019823.1, on the reverse strand, counting down.
ATCGCAGCTATACACATAGGAACAGGAGCAGCCCTACACCCAAAGTGGCAAGCCCCTTTTGCGCCCTTTCGGGTCACCGCTGCCAAGTTAGAAAAGGTCCAGTTTACTAAGCTAAAACCAGAGCCATATAGCACTCATGGTAGCACTGTCAATCTCAGCTTTTGCTAACAACAAGTTTTATTAACCGTTTAACAACATATCATCATGAGAACAAATTTATCATTGGACTGGATCAGTTATAAGTCAGTTAGCACTAGCATTCTACCCATATGCATATATCCCACGGAAACAAGAACATCACAGATAACAAAGCTAAGTGGGTTTTCTAAGGTTGCTCAATTGGACACATGCATAAATGAGTGATTAAAGTAAAGTGTATAGGTAAACAAGGAGGTCACATGCTAACTTGCCTTGGTTGTCGAAAAACTGATCTTCCTGCTGGTCACTGAACGAGGGGTCCTGATCGCACCACACCGACTCACCGTCTACTCGATCACAAAACATCACCACGCATTCCAGGTGCAAACATACACGATGCAAACAAGGCTATTATTAGAACAATACACCAACCAGTAATAAACTGAAATAAAACTTTGGTACAACTGAAGTACGCATTTCTATGATCACAACAAGTTTTGGTTCATCGAAAACGGAGTTACGGCGCGAGAGCTACGACCGAAACGGTATATATAAAGCCCTAAACAAGATTAACTTGGACCCTACATCTAACCTGTCCAAAACAGACTAACAGGGACATAAACGGATAGAGCACTAAATTACGAAGCTAACGCAATTTGAACGGATCAAATCGGAGCTAAAACGTGGATTTTATAAGCAAAACAGTGTAGTGGCATTTCTATAAATAGACTGAAATATATTTGAATTTAAATCGGAAATTAAATTGAATTTTAAATTAAATCCCGCAGCCGGCTGGACTGCGCCTCAATTCCGAAGAAACACAGGGGCCAGGCTGCAAGATTAACAAGGCACAGCGAATAGTGCCAGGTGGAGTGCGGGTTGATTCCCGCTTTCCACGGGGTCTCTTTAGCAAAAACGGTCGGCGAAGGGGTACCGGGCGCTGTCGGCCGTCGGATCGAGGACGGACGGCCCAGATTAGACCAAGGGGCTATGCGCGCGGGGGCAAGCCGACGGCGCGCCGCGCGCGGGCTCTGGCCGCGACGTCGCGGGGTGGCGCGACGGCGTGCGCGCAACCGCCATGGATGGCGCGCGGGCGCTTGCGGACCCGGCCGAAGGAGGCGCCCCGAGACAAACCAAGAGAAGGGAGAGAGAGCGGAGCTCAAGGGGAACCCTCACCACGGCGGAGGAGGCGGCGGTGAGGCTCGGACGGCGGGGAACGACGGCGGGCGACGGAGCTCCGGGCGACGGCAGCGAGCTGCAAGAGCGGAGAGGCGGTTAGGGCGGAGCCAAACGAAGGAGAAGGAGGGAGAAGGCTTGGCGGCTTCACCACGACGCGGCGGAGCTTGGAGGGAGTTGAATCCGGCCGGAAACTCGCCGGACGGCGAGGCGACGGCGGCGGTTGGTGGCAAAGGCGCGGAGGCGCTCGGCGCGGGTGCTCTGGTGCTCTGAGGCAAGAGCGAGAGAGGGAAAAGAGGGAGAGCGGGGCGGCGCGACCGCTTTAAGCACGAGGAGGAGATGAGGACGTGGGCGCGGCCGCACGACGCGCGGACGACCCGGGACGGCGGTTGCGCCCTGCGCTGCGGGCGGCATCGCGCGGAGGGGGAAGAAGAGGGCGCCGACAGGCGGGCCCGGGCTGCCAGAGAGAGAGAGGGAGAGGGGCGCGGCAGCTGCACGCTGGCGCGGGCGGGCCGGCCTGCTGGGCCGCGCGGAGGAGAGAAGAGAAGGAGGGAGGGAGGCCCAGCGCGCGGAAGCGAAGGGAAGGGGGAAGGGCGCGCCGGCGGGCCTGCCAGGCCGCTTGGGCCGAAAAGGAGAGGGAGAGGGGAGAGAGGAAAGAAAACTTTTTTTCATTTTATTTAAAGGCTTTTCAAACCATTTTCAATTGAAATTTGAATTCATTTGAATTTTAGCAAAAACCAAACACCCAAATAAATATAGTGCACCAGCATGAATGCATAAACATGTTGCCACTATAATTTTAGTTCAACAAAATTATTTAACCCCTATGTTAAATGCTCACAAAAATCATAATTAAAGCATTTTCATCTATTTGGCTTTGGAGAAATTTTAGGGTGTTACAACTCTACCCCCCTTAAGATGAATCTCGTCCTCGAGATTCGACTGGAGCTTACTCAAACAACTGGGGATAAGATTTCCGAAGATCTTCTTCTCTTTCCCAGGTAGCCTCTTCTTCTGTATATCTGTTCCACTGAACCTTGCACATCTTTATAACTCGGCTCCTGGTAACTCTTTCTGCTGTCTCCAAGATCTTGACAGGGTACTCTTCATAAGTGAGATCCTCTCCTATCTTGATCTCTTCCAGGGGAACTTGCTCTTCAGGCACTCTCAGGCATTTCTTTAGCTGAGAAACATGGAACACATCATGTACACCTGACAGCCTCTCAGGTAACTCAAGCTGATAGGCACTTCTCCACGTCTGGCCAAGATCCGGAAAGGACCTATGTATCTGGGTGCCAACTTTCCTTTCATGTTAAACCTCTTTACGCTTCTCATGGGTGACACTTTCAAATACACATAGTCTCCCACTTTGAAAACTAAGTCCCTCTGCGAGTATCTGCATAACTCTTTTGTCGGGACTGAGCTATCCTCAAGTTATCCCGGATCATCCTTACTTGTTCTTCAGCATTTCTAAGGACATCCGGTCCGAACACTTGAGTTTCTCCTGTCTGATTCCAGAACAAGGGAGTTCTACACTTCCGTCCATACAAAGCTTCGAAGGGAGCCATTTTCAGACTCTTCTGGTGACTGTTGTTGTATGAGAATTCAGCATATGGCAGGCTTTTATCCCAACTAGCCCCATGCTGAAGTGCACATGCTCTCAACATGTCCTCCAAGATCTGGTTTATCCTTTCAGTCTGCCCATCTGTTTGTGGGTGATATGCAGAACTGAACGTCAGCTTAGTTCCCAGAGATTGATGTACCTGATGCAAAAGTGAGAAGTGAACTGTGTCCTCTGTCAGACACTACTTTCTTTGGAACACCATGCAGAGACACAATCCTCTCCATGTACAGTTCTGCTAACCTTGCCCCAGAATAGGTGGTCTTTTACTGGTAAGAAGTGAGCGACCTTAGTGAGACGGTCGACTATTACCCATATAGAATCATAGCCTCTTTGTGTGCGAGGTAATCCAGTAATAAAGTCCATTCCACTTCTTCCCATTTCCACTCGGGTATCTGCATAGGCTGTAACAATCCTGCTGGTCTTTGATGTTCAGCTTTGACCTTCTGACAGGTGTCACATAGAGCCACATATTCTGCTACATCTCGTTTCAAACCATACCACCAGTATTTTTCTTTCAGATCCAAGTAACATTTTGGTGCTGCCGGGGTGTATGGAGTAAGCAGATTCATGTGCATCCCGCAAGATGGCATCACGATAGCTTTCACTTCGGGCACACATATCCTTTTTCAAACCAAAGAGTCCATTATCATCCATCCTGAATCCTGTGCCTTTCCAAGCACTATGTTCTCTGCTATCTCTTTCAATTTCTCATCTTTCAACTGACCTCACGGATTTCTTTCTCCAAAGTAGGTTCAACTGACATTTCCACACATTGTTGGCAAAACATAGATTAAGGTATGCCATTTCAGCTCTCAACTCTGCTGACATGTATCCACTTGCAGACCGTTTGCATAGTTTTTCTGCTCAAGGCATCAGCCACGACATTGGCCTTTCCTGGGTGATAATGTACCTCTAGGTCATAGTCTTTGATCAATTCTAGCCAACGGCGTTGCCTCAAATTCAGATCTGACTGAGTAAATATGTACTTCAGACTTTTGTGATCCGTGTACACATCACACTTATGCCCAACTAGATAATGTCTCCATATTTTCAGAGCATGGACAACAGCCGCTAACTCCAAATCATGAGTTGGATAGTTCACCTCGTGCTTCCTCAGCTGTCTAGATGCGTAGGCCACTACTCTTCTTCTTGCATTAGAACACATCCAAGTCCAAGACGAGATGCATCACAATAGATGGAGAAGCTTTTGTTCAAGTCTGGCAGAACTAGGACTGGTGCTGAGGTTAATCTCTTCTTTAACTCTTCGAAGTTTGCTTGGCATTTATCAGACCACACAAACTTAGCATTCTTCTCTAACAAGGCAGTCATAGGCTTTGTGAGCTTGGAGAATCCTTCAATGAACCTCCTATAATACCCGGCCAAACCCAGGAAACTTCGGATTTCACTTGCATTAGTTGGCGGGTTCCAATCCAACACATCTTGCACCTTGCTAGGATCAACGGATATACCTCCGTTAGAGACAACATGCCCTAAGAAAGAGACTTCTTTCAGCCAAAATTCACACTTGCTCCTCTTGGCATAGAGTTGATGCTCTCTTAACTTCTGCAGAACCATTCTCAGATTTCAGCATGTTCCCTCCTCTGTTTTGGAGAACACTAGAATATCATCTATGAATACCACCACGAACTTGTCTAGGTATTCCATGAACACTTTATTCATCAGATACATGAAGTAAGCTGGGGCATTGGTCAGTCCAAAAGACATCACTGTATACTCATACAGTCATACCGCGTTGTGAAGGCGGTCTTAGGAATGTCTGTGTTCCGGATTTTCAACTGGTGATACCCAGATCTGAGATCTATTTTAGAGAACACACATGCTCCTCTAAGTTGGTCAAATAGATCGTCTATCCGGGGTAGAGGGTTTTGTTTTTAATGGTAACCTCATTTAAAGACCTATAGTCCACACACATCCTTTGGCTACCATCTTTCTTATCCACAAAAATCACAGGTGCTCCCCAAGGAGAAGCACTAGGGCGTATATACCCTTCTCTAACAACTCCTTAAGCTGTTTCTTAAGTTCTTCTAATTCATTTACCCCCATTCTATAAGGTCTTTTAGCTATTGGTGCAGTTCCAGGCAGTAATTCAATAATGAACTCAACATCGCGATCAGGTGACATACCTTGCAGATCATCCGGAAAGACATCAGGGAACTCGTCCACCACCCGATCTTGCTCTGCACCACTAGCATCCATCTGGTTGACCGTGGCAGTTGGCTGCTCTTTCATCACCACTTGCACACAGATTCTGTCTCCCTTAGGTGTAGATATAACAACTGACCTTTCTTGGCACTGAATGACAGCCCCATGTTGCTTCATCCAGTCCATACCCAAGATGAGATCTATACCTGCTGTTCTTAGCACTATAGGCTTTACTTTAAGTCTACCCCCCTTAGGTTGACACTAGAGGTGGGGCTCCAGAAATTTGCAGGCATACTACCCCCTGGTGAGTTTACTATGATTGTTTCTTTCATTGCACATAAAGGCACACCATGCATTCTAACAAATGACTGTGATATGAAGGAATGCGAAGCACCAGAATCAAAAAGTACGGTTGCTGGGATTGAGTTGATGCTGAACGTACCCATCATGACATCCGGTGCATCCAGGGCAGTATCGGCCGCTACATGGTTCACTCGTCCAGTGTGAGGTGGGCGAGCATTCTGCTTCTGAGCTCCTGCCTGTTCTGTGGGGCCTGGGGGTTCTGCTTCTTGGGGCTGGTGAGCATAGTGCCCTGTCTCCCCGCAGCGGTAGCAAGCGTTGGGGTTCTGCTGAGCTGCATGCATTCATCATGGGGGCGGGGTTGGGTGCTCCCTGGCGTGAGGCTTGACTGCTCTGCTGTTGGAACTCTGTCCTCCTGGCTGCTGCTGAAAACGCTGACCACCTGACTGCTGTTGGTATGGAAGGCGTTGCTGGTTCTGGCTGTTCTGGGGGTGCTGTCCCCTGTTCCACTGGTTGCCTTGACTCCTCTGGGGGTAACCTTGTTGTGGGTTGATTCGGGGACGAGTGTTGCTCCCCGATGACTGGCCTTGGAAGCTTCTTTTCTTTGCCTCCATTTCCTTCCTCTTGTTGTCAATAACGATCGCCCTATTGACCAGGGCCTGATAGTTCGGGTAGGTGTTCGACATGAGCTGGAGCTGCAACCCATCATAAAGACCCTTCAGAATTTGCGCTGTTTGTCTTTATCCTGGGCACATCCTGGGGAGCGTAGCGCGACAGTTGAGCAAACTTGTCGCGGTACTCCGCGCACTGACATGGACCCTTGTTTCAGAGAGCGGAACTCCTCTTGCTTCAGCTCTACAAGTCCTCAGGGATGTGGTAGGATCTGATGTTCTCCCTGAACTCCTGCCATGTAACAACTGGAGCATCTTGGGGACGGGCAAACATGAACGCATCCCACCAATCTTGTGCTGCTCCCTGCAGTTGCCCCGAGGCATAGAGCACCTTCTCATAGTCGGTGCACTGGGCAATGTTCAGCTGTTTCTCCACTGCACGGAGCCAGTCATCCGCCTCCAGTGGTTCAGAGGCGTGAGTGAACACAGGTGGATGGCCCTTCAGGAACTCTCCTCGACGGTCCCTGACTTGAAGAGGTTGAGGTGCTGCAGCGGGGCCTGATCCAGGCGGTTCATCATGGCGTGCATAAGCTGATTCTGCGTGGCCATCAGTTGTTCGATGGTCACTGGCGCGGTGGCGGTGGCGGGTCCAAAGGAGCACCACGCCCACGGCCACGGCCTCTTCCGCGTCCACCCCTTGCTGCCATCTGCTTACCAACAAATGCGCAAGAGTTAGACCTTTATATCCAACAAAGAATGTATATATGAACATAAATAAACATTGCTGAAAATTTCTGTGCACATCCTTGTCAACAGCAGCACACTAAAACGGCATAACTCGAGCTACAAAAATCCAACAGGATGAACCAGACATCGTTGGAAAGCTTAAGAAACCAGCTACAACTTTCATATAGAACACTTTCTCAAATTCGACCATATTCTGGGCCGAAAACAGCATTGAACAGAACCTGTTCTGGATGACAGACTGCGCAGAAACATCAACTTCAAAAGGCATATCTCCCAGATCCGAACAGATAAAGACTTGGTTCCAGATTTGTTTGAAAGGTACATCAGTCTAGATACTCCCACAAAAATTTCATAATTTTTTGGGGACACGGGTTAAGAGATATACAGATTTCACCACAGGCTGCTCCAGAAAACAGCAACACAGATAAGGGATAAACAACTTTATTCACCACAGAGATATGATTTAAACTTGGAGAAGCACAGACAAAACCCATACTTCACCACACACAAGCAAAGATCCATCAAACATAGTTCACAAACATAAATAACACATCCACAAAAGGTTCACCAAACACAAACTGAAACTTAAACAACGTGTCTAACGGGATAACTGAACATGGTAGGCAAGCTACTGGGCTCCACCGGGGCATCGTTGGCTCTGTACTTCTTCATGTAGACAGCTGCATAATCTAGCTCACCGCGAAGGTAGTCCACTTCGCGCTCCAAACGCCTTATCACCTTCTGAGCAGCACGCAGGTCATCCTGCACCTTGTCGGCCTTCCTATGCACCTCATAGGCATGCTGGGTAGAGACCAGAACCGGGTAATCCACTGGAGGAAGCAGGGTTCGCCACGAGCCCTCCATGTCACTTTGGGGCAGGTAGTGGAAGCGGTCGTTCCTCATCATCTGGAAGCGAAGGCCATGGTAGGCAGGTAAGCATCCTGCGCTGCGTCCTCCATACTGGCGAGAGCATCACCACGCTTGGTGGTGGTCCTGTGAACCGTCTCTACGACGTGGGCTTGATCCGCAGCTTTCCAACCTGTAACCATCAGGTCGGACTTCCAGTACGTAGCCTCCAAAGGGTGGGTGTACTCGCCACAGTGGTACTGGAGCTTAGCCTCCATCTCAGGGTAGTACTCCTCCAGCAGACGGACCAACATACTATGGTAGTATGCTGTCTCGTCGGGTTTCATGAACATGAAGCGACGATCCCAACCAGGGTTTTCCACCACCTGCGCTGCTGGAGCGGCAGGTGCTGCGGGGACTGCTGGACGGCGGGGCCTCCACGACTGGTGGAGCGACAGGCGCCACAGGAGCGGGTGCCTCTGGAGCAGGGACCTCAGGCGCTGGCGCCTCAGGAGCTGGCGCCTCAGGCACAGGCTCCACAGGAGCTGGCACCTCCGGAGCTGGAGACTCAGGAACTGCTGCAGGGGGCAGTGGTGGCGCTGCTAGCTCCTCAGAGAACAGACGGGGTAGAGGTCAACTCTTCATCCTCCACGATGAAGGCGGTGTTGGAGGAGCTAGAAAAACCGTCACTGTCGGGGATGTGGACCCAAGGGGAGCAGGCGGGCTGGTGAAAAGAGCACGGTAGGCATGGGTGTTCATGCGAGGCATCCTGACGTTATAAAAGTAAGATAAGATAAGCGGAAACAATTAGTTTTACATAATAGAATAAGAATAAGAAGAATGTAAATTTTAAAAAAGTAACGAGATAATAAAATAAGCATGAATAGGTAACAAAAAGGTGTTAGAACGGCCATTTCCTAGCTAGTCTTGCGTCCTACAGTCAACAAAGCTTTGATACCAATTTGTCACACCCCAACTTTAAGGATAAAGTTGAGTCAACATACTCATGTGTGCCTAGGAAATAATCACACACATAAGTAGACAAATTACAAGAGTGGCATCATCACATTGTTTATTACATCACGATAGTATTAAAACAAGAGTCTTACATCAAACTGAACAACAGATCACTGAGCTGCTAACAACACTAACTAACTCCACAGGGAAACGTTGGCTGGGGGAACAGCTAGCCTAGTAGTCTTCAGGAAAGTCGCCAACTGCACCTTCATCTGTTACCCATCCGGGATTTTGCCCAAAAAGATGATAAATAACAAGCCGTAAGTACTTCACGTACTTAGCAAGCTAACACAGGGTTCATGAGGCTCAAAAAGGCTGACACTGTCTGACTGCAGTTAGCTTTTAAGTTGGTCAAGTTTTAGCATTAAGGTAAACGAGTATTGTGCTTAACCCTTAACCCATGATCCATTTGTCCAACAAAGATAATTAAGACATCATAAGGTGCCATCAACATAAAGTAACAGTTATTCAAGTATCATAGTTCTGCTAGTTTCCGGGCCGCTCGTGACCGTGAGCACGGCTGTTATAACAGTTTTACACTCTGCAGAGGTTGTGCATCTTTACCCATAAGCCGTGTTACCCTTGTGCCCGAGGCGGCCAACCTCTTGATCCACTTCCGAGGTAGATCGGCAGGGCACACTATGAAGCCTTTCGCTGGTTTCGTCTAACTGGTCAGGGCCGCTAGGTTTCTTGGCAGGCAGATGTAGTAACCCCCCTTTCCTATGGCACAAGCCATCGCAGCTATACACATAGGAACAGGAGCAGCCCTACACCCAAAGTGGCAAGCCCCTTTTGCGCCCTTTTCGGGTCACCGCTGCCAAGTTAGAAAAAGGTCCAGTTTACTAAGCTAAAACCAGAGCCATATAGCACTCATGGTAGCACTGTCAATCTCAGCTTTTGCTAACAACAAGTTTTATTAACCGTTTAACAACATATCATCATGAGAACAAATTTATCATTGGACTGGATCAGTTATAAGTCAGTTAGCACCAGCATTCTACCCATATGCATATATCCCACGGAAACAAGAACATCACAGATAACAAAGCTAAGTGGGTTTTCTAAGGTTGCTCAATTGGACACATGCATAAATGAGTGATTAAAGTAAAGTGTATAGGTAAACAAGGAGGTCACATGCTAACTTGCCTTGGTTGTCGAAAAACTGATCTTCCTCTGGTCACTGAACGAGGGGTCCTGATCGCACCACACCGACTCACCGTCACTCGATCACAAAACATCACCACGCATTCCAGGTGCAAAATACACGATGCAAAACAGGCTATTATTAGAACAATACACCAACAGTAATAAACTGAAATAAAACTTTGGTATAAAACTGAAGTACGCATTTCTATGATCACAACAAGTTTTGGTTCATCGAAAACGAGTTACGGCGCGAGAGCTACGACCGAAACGGTATATATAAGCCCTAAACAAGATTAAACTTGGACCCTACATCTAACCTGTCCAAACAGGACTAACAGGGACATAAACGGATATAGAGCACTAAATTACGAAGCTAACGCATTTGAACGGATCAAATCGGAGCTAAAACGTGGATTTTATAAGCAAAAAGGTGTAGTGGCATTTCTATAAATAGACTGAAATATATTTGAATTTTAAATCGGAAATTAAATTGAAATTTTAAATTAAATCCCGCAGCCGGCTGGACTGCGCCTCAATTCCGAAGAAACGCAGGGCCAGGCTGCAAGATTAACAAGGCACAGCGAATAGTGCCAGGGTGGAGTGCGGGTTGATTCCCGCTTTCCACGGGGTCTCTTAGCAAAAACGGTCGGCGAGGGGTAACCGGGCGATGTCGGCCGTCGGATCGAGGACGGACGGCCCAGATTAGACCAAGGGGCTATGCGCGCGGGGGCAAGCCGACGGCGCGCCGCGCGCGGGGGCTCGGGCCGCGACGTCGCGGGGTGGCGCGACGGCGTGCGCGCAACCGCCATGGATGGCGCGCGGCGCTTGCGGACCCGGCCGAAGGAGGCGCCCCGAGACAAACCAAGAGAAGGGAGAGAGAGCGGAGCTCAAGGGGAACCCTCACCACGGCGGAGAGGCGGCGGTGAGGCTCGGACGGCGGGAGGGGAACGACGGCGGGCGACGGAGCTCCGGGAGACGGGCAGCGAGCTGCAAGAGCGGAGAGGCGGTTAGCGGAGCCAAACGAAGGAGAAGGAGGGAGAAGGGCTTGGCGGCTTCACCACGACGCGGCGGAGCTTGGAGGGAGTTGAATCCGGCCGGAAACTCGCCGGACGGCGAGGCGACGCGGCGGTTGGCGGCAAAAGGGCGGAGGCGCTCGGCGCGGGTGCTCTGGTGCTCTGAGGCAAGAGCGAGAGAGGGAAAAGAGGGGAGAGAGAGCGGGGCGGCGCGACCGCCTTTTTTAAGCACGAGGAGGAGATGAGGACGGGGGCGTTCGCACGCCGCCACGACGCGCGGACGACCCGGGACGGCGGTTGCGCCCTGCGCTGCGGGCGGCATCGCGCGGAGGGGGAAGAAGAGGGCGCCGACAGGCGGGCCGGGCTGCCAGAGAGAGAGAGAGAGGGAGAGGGGCGCGGCAGCTGCACGCTGGCGCGGGCGGGCCGGCCTGCTGGGCCGCGCGGAGAGAGAGAAGAGAAGGAGGGAGGGAGGCCCAGCGCGCGGAAGCGAAGGGAAGGGGGAAGGGCGCGCCGGCGGGCCTGCAAGGCCGCTTGGGCGAAAAGGGAGAGAGGAGAGGGAGAGGGAGAGAGGAAAGAAAACTTTTTTCATTTTATTTAAAGGCTTTTCAAAAAACCATTTTCAATTGAAATTTGAATTCATTTGAATTTAGCAAAAACCAAACACCCAATAAATATAGTGCACCAGCATGAATGCATAAACATGTTGCCACTATAATTTTAGTTCAACAAAAATATTTAACCCCTATGTAAATGCTCACAAAAATCATAATTAAGTATTTTCATCTATTTGGTGGAGAAATTTTTAGGGTGTTACACGAGCCCCGAGGGATAGGCTATCATGACGGAGGGGCTCGGGTCCCGCGCGAGGGCCCGAGGAGCGATGCACAGCTGTGTGCGTTCGAGGGGTGGGCTACCAGGAGTTGGCCGGTAAGGTCTCGAAAGTCTAAGCTCCCTGGTGGTGTGCCAGCGTTGCAGGCTCCGAGGGGTGGTTTCTTGGGAGGTTAGCTTAGCTGGGTTATTAGATTGTGTTCTGGTTTAACCTATTTGTTTTTGCGTTGATTGGGGTACCCCTTTTGCGTTCCCCCGAGCAGAATACAAGAGAACATCATTCCACAAAGATTTGAGTAACCCCAATGTGGAGAGTAGGGTGACACTTCAGGTGCCCAACTATTATGCGGCATTATTGCCTTCTGGCAGGCTTATAATATTTTCCTTGTCTTAGGCCTATGTTATAGTTCCAAACATTTAAGATTTTCCACGACATCAAAATCTTAGACGATTGTTGAAATATTTGGGTTCCTCACTACTAGAGAACAGGCCTTTGGACGATTTGCAAAATCAGCATTAGCCACGGGAAAAATTTGCGCCCGGGACTAGAAAGGCCTTTAGCCCCGGTTGGTAACACCAACCGGGACTAAAGCTCCCCAGCCCAACGGCTCAATTGTCAGAGGGGCCTTTAGTCCCGGTTGGTGTTACCAACCGGGGCTAAAGACGGCCTTAGCCCCGGCCGTCCGTAACACCAACCGGGGTAAAGGTTTTGCCCCGGTTGGTGTATGCAGCCGGGGCTAAATGTTGGCATCTTTAGCCCCGGGCCGTAACACCAACCGGGACTAAAGGTTTTGCCCCGGTTGGTGTATGCAGCCGGGGCTAAATGTTGGCATCTTTAGCCCCGGTTGGTAACACCAACCGGGACTAAAAGGTTTTGTTCCGGTTGGTGTACCCAGCCGGGGCTAAATGCCAACATTTAGCCCCGGCTGGGAATAAGGACCGGGGCTAAATGTCCCTCCCTATATTTGAAATGTTCTTCTACCTCCAGCCGTGCCCGAGCTCCTGTCTTCATTTTTCTTCATTCAGTCACTGCTTGCTCTTGCTTGCTTGTTTGCTCTTCTCCTCCGGTGATTTTTGTTTGTTAACACATCTCCGGCGATTGATTTATTTCATCACATCTACACCGCCATCGACTCGTTGAAAGGTTACTAGCTTAAGTTATTCATTTTTGTAGCTATTTTGAGTTCATTGACTTGATAGTTCAAATTATTAATCTAAAAACAAAATATGACCGTTTAATTAGTTTATTTTAGTCTTTTAGAGAAATGTGACCGGTTTTAGAAAACAAAATATATAATACTTTAGTTTAGAAAATGTGACCGGTTTAATTAGTTTTTTTTGAAATAGAGATCATTAAATCATTTGTTTACATAAAAATTAGAAATATATAATACTTTAGTTTAGAAAATGTGACAGTTTAATTAGTTTTTTTTGAGGAATAGAGATCATTTAAATCATTTGTTTACAGAAATTAGAAATATATAATAATTTAGTTTACAAAATGTGACCGTTTTAATTAGTATATTTTATTATTTTGGAGAAATAGAGATCAGTTAAATTAGTTGTTTACAGAAATTAGAAATATATAATACTTTAGTTTACAAAATGTGACCGGTTTAATTAGTATATTTTATTATTTTGGAGAAATAGAGATCAGTTAAATTAGTTGTTTACAGAAATTAGAAATATATAATACTTTAGTTTACAAAACGCAGAAGGATGCCTGGTTGGTATGTTGTTTTCGAGGGCACCAAACCAGGTATTTACACAGCTGGGCCGAGTGCAGTCAGTATGTCCTCAAAGTTAAGGGAGCTGTGCATAAAAAGTACAAGTCTTTTGAGGAAGCTTCTGCAGCTCTAGATGCTTTTAACTCAAGAATCAACTCAATTCCTACTGCACCTACCCCTACCTTACCTTCCTATCCGGTTGGAGTGGCAGACAGTACATCTTGTTGGACTGTGATGTGGGAGAAATGTGCATGTGTTGTTAGTTGCTTTGGTTGTGGCCAAGTGGATTAGGCTGCACTGTTATCTTGATGTAATAATTAATTAATTAGACAAGTTCAACTGCTACTACTTTTATGCCACCAGTGATTCTTACTAAATTTTATGTCAGACATTTTATAATTTTATTTGTTTATAAGAATGAGAGATCGATATAATTATGTGATATGTCATATAATGCAGACGATGACACGTCACTGGATGTACAATGTCGATCGTCGCTAAAGAGTCATTCATGATGTATTGTAAGAGCATTGATTATTATTTTTAAGAGTGGCCGAGGCAAACAAGCGGAATGGTTTTATGTGCTGCCCATGTGCCCTTTGTAATAATTCGAAGGAATATTCTAGCTCAAGGAGTCTTCACTCACACTTGTTCAAGTCGGGTTTCATGCCAAACTATAGTTGTTGGACGAAGCATGGAGAAACTGGGGTTATGATGGAAGAAGGTGAAGAAGAACAATTGGACCCTGACGATGACATTATTGCTCAATACGGTGACTTTGGTGATACTGCAATGGAGGAAGGTGAAGAAGAGGCAAGTGCAGGAGACACAGTCGCTGAAGATGATGCTCTTGGTGATGTCATTCGTGATGCACAAAGAGATTTCGAAAGTGATAAGGAGAAGGCTAAGTTTGAATGTATGCTAGAGGATCACAGGAAATTACTATATCCGTCTGCTGCAGATGGACAAAAAAAGTTAGGCACAACACTTGAGTTGCTACAATGGAAGGCACAGAATGGTGTATCTGATAAGGCATTTGGACAATTATTGAAGATTATAAAACAAAAGATGCTTCCGAAGCCTAACGAATTACCCGCACTACGTACGAAGCAAAACAAGTGGTCTGTCCTTTGGGTTTAGAAATCCAGAAGATACATGCATGTCCTAATGACTGCATCCTGTACCGTGGCAAGGAATACGAGAATTTGGATGAATGCCCTGTATGTAACGCGTCACGATATAAGATCAGGCGAGATGACCCTGGCGATGTTGAGGGTGAAGAACGTCCCCGGAAGAAAATCCCGGCCAAGGTTATGTGGTACGCTCCTATAATACCACGCCTGAAACGTCTGTTCAGAAACAAGGACCATGCAAAGTTGGTGCGATGGCACAAAGAAGACCGTAAGGTAGACAACATGTTGAGACACCCTGCAGATGGGTCCCAGTGGAGAGCAATAGACAGAGAATTCCAGAATTAGCAAAAGATGCTAGAAACTTAAGGTTTGGTTTAAGTACGGACGGGATGAATCCTTTTGGGGAACAGAGCAGTAGTCATAGCACGTGGCCTGTTACTCTATGTATGTACAACCTTCCTCCGTGGTTATGCTTGAAGCGGAAGTTCATTATGATGCCCGTGCTCATCCAAGGCCCGAGGCAGCCTGGCAACGATCGATGTCTACCTGAGGCCATTAGTTGAGAACTCCTACTTTTATGGAGTAAATCAGGTGTACGTGTGTGGGATGATTACAAACAGGAACACTTTGACCTGCGAGCATTGTTGTTCGTAACAATCAATGATTGGCCTGCTCTAAGTAATCTTTCAGGACAGTCAAACAAGGGATATAATGCATGCACACATTGTTTTGATGACATGGATAGTGTATATTTGAAAAAATGTAGAAAGGTAGTGTATCTTGGGCATCGTCGATTTCTTTCGATGAATCACCAGGTTAGAAAGAAAGGCAAGCATTTTAAAGGTGAGACAGACCACCGGAGCAAGCCTCGCAACAGAACTGGGGAAGATGTACTTGAGATGATTAAGGATGTGAAAGTAGTCTTTGGAAGGGGACGGGCAGTGAACCTGTTCCGAAAGACGCTATGGGACACGCACCCATGTGGAAGAAGAAGTCAATATTTTGGGAGCTACCCTATTGGCATGTACTAGAGGTCCGCCACGCGATCGACGTGATGTGATGCACCTGACAAAGAATCTTTGTGTCAACCTTCTAGGATTCATGGGTGTGTACGGGAAGTCTAAGGATACACTTGAAGCACGACAAGAGTTGCAGCGCATGAAAGAACGAGACAACCTACATCCAGAGAAGACAGATGATGGACGCCATTACTTAAGACCTGCTAGCTACACTCTTAGCAATGAAGAGAAGGAAATCATGTTTGAATGCCTAAACAGCATCAAGGTCCCATCTGGATTCTCCTCCAATATAAAGGGAATAATAAATATGCAAGAGAAGAAATTCCTAAACTTAAAGTCGCATGACTGCCACGTGCTTATGACGCAATTGCTTCCGGTTGCTTTAAGAGGAATTCTACCTCCACATGTACGTCTTGCCACTGTGAAGCTCTGTGCATTCCTCAATGCAATTTCTCAGAAGGCAATTAATCCACTAGAACTGGCTACTCTACAGAATGATGTGGTTCAATGTCTTGTGAGCTTTGAGTTGGTGTTTCCTCCATCCTTCTTTAATATCATGACACACCTCCTAGTTCACCTGGTCAAGGAGATTCATATTCTCGGTCCTGTGTTCCTACACAACATGTTCCCCTTGAGAGGTTCATGGGAGTACTGAAAAAATATGTTCGCCAACGTGCTCGGCCAGAAGGAAGCATCGCCAAGGGCTACGGGACAGAGGAGGTCATTGAGTTCTGTGTTGACTTCATTCCTGACCTTGACCCGATTGGTGTTCCTGAATCGCGGCACGAGGGGAGGCTATGTGGAAAGGGGACACTAGGGAAGAAAACATATATCGGTACGGGGAATGATTATTTCAATAAAGCGCACTACACAGTTCTTCAAAACTCAGCCGTGGTGGATCCATATATCGATGTACACAAGGAGTTCCTACGATCCCAATTTCCAGAGAAGAATGAAGTTTGGATAACACGTGAGCACATGAATACTTTTAGCACTTGGTTGCGAAAGGGTCTGTGGGTAATAACAATATTGATGAGCAACTATATTTGTTGGCTAGGCAACCGTCATGGCACATCCTCACGTACAAAGGGTATGAGATCAATGGAAACACATTTTACACCATGGCCCAAGATCAAAGGAGCACGAACCAAAACAGTGGTGTTCGCGTAGATGCCACAGACCCATCTGGGAAGAGGCAAACATATTATGGCCGCATAGAGGAGATTTGGGAACTAGACTACGCACCTGATTTTAAAGTCCCTTTGTTCCGATGCCAATGGGTCAAGGCGACCGGAGCCGGAGTAACAGTTGACAAGGAGTATGGAATGACAACAGTGGATCTCAACAATATTGGATACAAAGGTGAAACATTCGTCCTTGCTGCTGATGTGACTCAAGTGTTCTACGTGAAAGACATGTCTACAAAACCCAAGAGAGGGAAAAATGATGATAAATTAACCAAAGAGCCAAACGCCACATAGTTCTTTCAGGAAAAAGAAACATCGTGGGAATTGAGGACAAGTCAGACATGTCAGAAGATTATGAAAGGGATGACCGAATACCGCCCTTCAGTGTTACCAAAGACCCAAGCATCCTGCTAAATGCTGAGGAGACTCCATGGTTACGACATGATCATGACCAAGGAACATACGTCAAGAAAAAGATCACCAGTGTACCCGCTTGATATATATATAGTGATGTTTTAACTAATATTATATATTACAGCTAATAATGATTATGCATAGTCATGTTCGTTGATGTCGGTCGTTGTCGAAATGACTTGATTTATTTTGGCAAGCATATGAGCCCAACTTGATGCCCCACAAGTGGTGTTAGATTTTTCTGATCATTATTTTAATTATTACATTTTTTCTATGTCGAATGAGATAAAAGTTGGTAAAAGTTTGGCTCAATTCTGGATTATTTTGTTGGTAGGCCCAATTGAACCTATAATTATTGGGTGCAAGTGTGCGGTAATTCAGTTAAACCGGAAAAGTAGCAAACCATCTCCGAAAAAACACAAAACTTATTGGTTTCCTCACCCGTGCCAACTTATTTGGACAATAAAAGATAAACAACCAAAATTTAACGTTCATATAATACAAAAAATTTTCCTATCGAGCACCGGTTGTTTCAGATATTTAAATTTAACATTTTATTTTTGCATTAACAAAATATAAATTTTTCTTTACATTTATATTGTTATTATAAGAAAAGAAAAGAATTTATGTTACAAAATTTTCTACTATACAATAAGGTAAAAGGAAACACAAATGTTATTTTTAAGTAATTTTATGCCAAATATTGAATTTACTATGCAAATAACAAGTATTACAACATATTAATATACCCAAAACCTAATTCACAAAACCCAAAACCACAGAAAAACCCAAAAATAAAGGCGGGAGAAGACCCTTTAGTCCCGGCCGTAGCACCACCCGGGAATGAAGGAACCTTTAGTCCCGGGCCGTACACCACCCGGGACTAAAAGTCACCCCCTTTAGTCCCGGGTGGGCTTACGCCCCGGGACTAAAGGTGTTAGTCCCGGGCCGTAATACCACCCGGGACTAAAAGTCACCCCCTTTAGTCCCGGGTGGGATTACGCCCCGGGACTAAAGGTGTTTTAGTCCCGGGCGGTGCCACGGCCCGGGACTAAAGCCTCCCCGCCTATATAGGACACAGTGCCTCCTTCCTCAGATCGACGTCAGACGCCCGAGCCGCCGCCTCCCACGCGCCGCCTCCTCCCTCCGTCGTCCTCCTCGAGCTCTCTCGCCGACGTCCGCCTCCCCGTCGTCCTCTCCCGCGCCGCCCTCCTCCCTCCGTCGATCTTCGCCCTCGCCGCGTCTCCTCTCGCGCGGGCGCGCCGCCGCGCGACTCGTCCTCGCCGTTCGCCGCGCGCGCGCCGCTGCCGTCCTCGCCGTGGTGCTCGCCGGCGCCGTCGTCCTCGTCGTGGTGCTCGCCGTTCGCCGCGCGCCGTCGTCCTCGCCGTGGTGGTGCTCGCCGGAGTGTGCGTGTGTGTTGTGTGCGTGTGCTCGCCGGCCGGTCTGCTCGCCGTGGTGCTCGCCGGCGCCGTCGTCCTCGTCGTGGTGCTCGCCGTTCGCCGCGCGCCGTCGTCCTCGCCGTGGTGATGCTCGCCGGTGTGTGCGTGTGTTGTGTGTGCGTGTGCTCGCGGCCGGTCTGCTCGCCGTGGTGGTGCTCGCCGGCCGGTCTGCTCGCCGTGTGTGTGTGTGTGCAGTGTATAGAAAAAGAAAAAGAAAAGAAAAAAGAATGAATCATGTGTTCCTTTGGACAATTATATATGTTCATAGAAAAATGAATATATATTTATAGAAAATATGTATAGAAAATGTTTTTACCCTAACAAAATAGTATGTTTTTACACATGTAGTCCGTCGCCGCCATCCTCACCGCGACTAAAGGTGCCCCGTCGTGACATCCTCGCCATTCGCCGCCGGCCGTTGCTCCCCTTGTGCCGTCGTGTCTCGTCCTCGCCGTCGTCTCGCGGCCGCTCCGGCCGTGTGCCTCCGTCCTCGCGCTGCCGGTGAGGAGTGCCACCGCGCGTGCGTGTGTGTGTGAAGTGTTGTGCGTGTGCGTGTGTAGTGTGTAATTAAAGTGTGTGTGCACTGTGTGTGTAATAGGAAAAGGAAAATAGAAATCCATATGAATTGAAAATAGAAAATAGTTTTTACCCTAACAAAATATTATGTTTACACACATGTAGATAAAAGAGATTGGTCGCGTTGACCGCGCCGTCCGCCGTCATCCTCACCGTGTGATCCTCACCGCAACGTGATCTTCGGCGTCGTGTTGTCGTCCTCACCGCGACATCATCCTCGCCGTCGTCCGTCGTCGTCCTCTCATCAACGGTGTGTCCTTTGCATGTGTTAGATGGAGGAGGAATAATCACTTAGATAATTTGGTTTAGATATGTAAACATTTATTTATATCGGTCATATATATGTTTATGAAATAATCACTTGGATATGTTTATGGAATAATCACTTGGATATGTTTATAGAATAATCACTTGGATATGACTTTTCGATCATGTCGGTAGTGTTATTTTTACGAATATAGTCTTCATGGATATATGTTATTTTTAATGTTGTCAAAACCTACACCCCAAACCCCAAACCCTAAACCCTAAACACTAAACCCTAAACCCTAAACCTAAAACCCTAAACCCTAAACCCCAAACCCTAAACCCAAACCCCTAACCTAAACACCAACCCCGAAACCCCAAACACGAAACCCAAACCTAAACCCCAAACCCTAAACCCAAACCCTAACCCTAAACACCAATCCCGAAACCCCAAACACGAAACCCTAAACACTAAACCCTCAACCCCAAACCCCTAACCCTAAACACAAAACCCGAAACCCAAAACACGAAACCCCAAACACTAAACCCCAACCCCTAAACCCCAAACCCTAAACCCTAAACCCGAAACCCAAACCCCTAACCCTAAACCCCAAACACTAAAACCCAAACCCAAACCCTCAAACCCCAAACCCCTAACCCTAAACACCAAACCGAAAACCCCAAACACGAAACCCTAAACACTAACCCCAAACCCACTAACCCCAAACCCCAAACCCTAAACCCTAAACCCGAAACCCCAAACCCCTAACCCTAAACCCCAAACCCGAAACCCAAACACTAAACCCCAAACCCCAAACCCTAAACCCCAAACCCCAAACCGTAAACCCTAAACCCGAAACCCAAAACCCGAAACCCTATGCACGTTAGTTGCAAAAATATGGTGTTTATTATCCTCCATGTCATTCGCAGAAATGGCCGACCCAGTTGACAACATGGAGGAGGAAATGTACGAATTAATCAACAGCGGCGCTAATCAAAATTTAGCAGGTGATGATAACAATAATCAAGAAGTAGATGACGGCAGTCAATACTTTGCCGATTATGAAGAAATAATGCAAGAAAATACTGGCGAGGTATATACCTACAATAATCTCTATGTGCACATGAAATTCTAAATTATTTATAAATGTATTTATAATCTACTGTTCCTACATATGTAGCCCTCCGGATCGACAACGACTACCGGGAAGAGTAGGACCGTACGAGGTCCGAAGAAGCCGTTGGAGGGCCGGTACATTATCTCAGAATTCAACGAGGAAACAGGCCAAGTACTTGGAGAACATGCACAAAGATTTGTTGCCCACTGTGGGTGCCTTGTAAGGGATAAGATCCCGATCAGTGCTCGTGAATGGAAGAAAAAGGCAAGTGCTCCTGATATAAGTTTTGTCTCTGATCTTGATAAGGAACTGGTTTGGCAAGAGGTCCTTGCACATTTCACACTTGAAACAGAAGATATAAATTTGAAGGCCAGAGTTCGGGACTGGGCTATGAAGAAAATGGCAACACTATTCCAGGGCTGGAAGAAGAACTTATACAACAAATTTATCAAGAAGGACCAAACTCCGGATTTCAACACTAAGGCCTACGTCAAGTTGAGGCCATTTTGGGATGAGTTTGTAGAATTCAAGAAATCAGAAGAGAGTGAGGCACGGATCAGAAGGAACCAGCAGAATGCCCGACAAAAACAATACCACCATCACTTGGGATCAGGTGGCTATAAGAGTGCCATTCCTAAATGGGAAAGAATGGAACGAGAGTTGCAAGCCAAGGGCATTGAACCAGAATCGATAAACTGGCCTGAGCGCGCCAAGTATTGGTTTTTTGGTCATGGAGGAAGCCTGGACCAACAAACAGGAAGGGTACACTATGGCGAAAAACTCCAAAGAGCAGCAGAAAGATTTGTTTATGCTAGAGAAATGGCTGCCAGTGGCAGGTGGCAGCCGAACAGAGACAAGGACGAGCTGACATACGCCCTGGAGAATCTTGAACATGGTGGGAGAACCAGAGGCTATGGGGAGCTGTCATGGGTACATGCCTTCCCTCAGGACAAAGAGACCTATAGAAGCCGCGCGAGAAAGAAGGAGGAGGAGGCACAGCGCATGCGCCGGTTAGAAGAAATGGTTATTCAGTCACAGGCCGCGGCTCTTGAAGCAGTTGAGCGAGAAAAAGCACTTGAAGGCAGAATGAACGAGGAAATAAAAAGGCAAGTGCAGTTAGCAATGCAAAGGCAATCTGCATCAGAGCCGGGAGTCAATATCAGCCCCCCTGAGCAAATGAAAAGCAGTTGCGCTTCCACAGAGGTCTCAGACGCAGCACTGCGCTTTCCTGTGGACGACATCACCGAGCCTCTCACGACATGTGAACTGCACATTCCACAGGGGAATACCACAGTCATGGTGGCTATAGGTGTTGTATCTCCTATCGATCCTACGAAGACACCAAGAAGTCATGGAGCAATAATACCTCCTGGATATGCTAGCGTCTCGGTGGACAGGGTGGTAAAAGGTTACGAGAATGTCGAACTTGACATTAAAGGAGGTGATGGCGAGAATACATTAGGAGAAGCGGAGAAGACATTCATATGTTGGCGCAAGCGCTATATCATAATTCCTGGCGTATCACCTCCTCCTCCTCAACAACCTATCCCTAGGTGTGTATGAAATTAGTGAATGAAACTTAATAGTATTGGTGAGCTAATAGTATAAATGGATACTCATACCATGTTGTTTTCGCAGCAGGACATCCCCCAACCTAAGTCCAATTCTACATTCACCACATGATCACAGTGTTGCGGACGATGATGATCAAGATCAAATACGACGGGATCCATCACCGCCACCGGCCCCATCTCCTCCACGACGGGATCCAACACCGCCACCGGCCCCATCTCCCCCACGGCGTGATCCAACGCCGCCACCGGCCCCATCTCCTCCACGACGAGATCCAACACCGCCACCGACCCAACCATCTCCTCCAAAGCGGGCTCCGACACCGCCACCTGCCCCATCTCCACGGCGGGTTCCAACACCTCCACCGCCAACAAAGAAGAGGCCTGTCACACAAACAAAGGCGTCAGCCCCACCACCTCCGAAGAAGAAAGCACCTGTGAGAAAATCAGCTCCCAAGATGACAAAACTTGCATATGACATGACCGAGGAGGAGACTGACGCTGCAGTGCAAAAAGACTGTAACAAGTTCTTCGAAGCTGCCATTGCTAGTGGTCGAGCAAAGCGAAACCCGGAGAAGCCGTACCTTTTTGTTCGTCCTGAAAAACTAAGGCAAACTGTGGACGCTCACCAAAAAAAGGTACGTGCTGCCCGTAAGGCTTCGCCAAAATCAGACTATGATCGCACACTTAGCAAATCACTTGAGGAGGCCAAGAAGGCAAAGAAGAGAGCAGGAAAGGGTGTCCCACAGCTCGGGGAACAAGAGAAGCAATCAGTGCCAGATCTAGTTGTTGATAATGAATACGGTACAAACATGGAAATCATACAACGAGCATATGGAGACGTTGATCCTGCGCAACTGCTCGCATTTTTTGAGGAAACTGGTTTGAATGTGGAAAACATACTCGGAGAAGCAGGCATCAAAAGTGCTCCAGAAGTTGATAAATGGAAGAGGGCATATGTATATGGCCAAAGTCTATACAACCCAGCGGCCCTGAGGGATCTTGGTACACAGATGCACTTGCTAAATCAGTGGTACCTTACGGCGTGTGGCAGAAAAGCTGATGACTACATTTGCGTCAGAATTAGAGACCATGATTACTTCCGTGGTGATGACATCATATATGTTCAGTTTAATGAGTTACATCAGCTCTGCCACATGGACGCTCTCGACAAATCTCTCGTCAGCTGCTTTTGCCTGTAAGTGATTGTTTCCTTTAATAATCTCACTTTAGCTTATGTATATGTATAAGTAATTATCCTCACACTGCTAGCAAGCGTTTGTAAACATGTGCAGAAACATGATGAGACAACTAAGGCATAAAAATGACAAGGAGATTGGTTTCATCGATCCATATATCGTCTTCAAGCACCCAAGCAATACTCACTCGGATGCATGGAAAACTCAAACAGAGAGTAATTTGCGGAGGTTCTTGGTAAACCAAAGGGACAAAAGATATATACTATTCCCCTACAACTTTAGGTGAGTTTTGTTATCATATGCACATTTTATTATAGGTTGACATAAAGATATATATATGTGTTGACTATATAAACATAAATGCAGTTTTCACTGGATTCTAATGGTGATCGATCTCCACGAGAGTCGTTTGCTAATCTATGACTCTCTGAGAAAACCACAAGAAGATTACCAAGATATGATTAATATTATCCGAGGGTAATGTGATCTTTAAATATTGATTCTTGCTATAGCTCTTTAACTCTGCAATAGTTAATTAACGTTCCAATTATTGTGAAGGGTTTGGACTTGGTTTGTTCAGAAACACCGTCCGGATCTGAAAGCGCAACTTCCTGATCCTCTAGTCCTAAATGTAAGTTGTAGAGTACCTCCCTGCCTCTTTACCTTAATTAGCATCACTCAGCAGACGCACGCTCAACCGAGAGTACTCTTTTTACATATTGTACAGTGGGTTCTACGGCAGTCACCGGGAAACAATTTATGTGGGTACTATGTTTGCGAGTTCCTGACGGTGTATGAAAAAAGAACTCCTTTACAGAGTCAGCAAGTACGTAACATGTAAATAAATTTATTTTATTTTTTGTTGCTATTACATAAATATTATGTATGTTAATACTTTCTTTTTATTTTAATCCAAATTGAAGGAGACATGGTTGAAGAACCAGGTGATGGATAAGGTCCGCCTCAAAGCAATTCAAGAGACCATCGCGGGCTTCCTTAATGACCATGTCCTTAAGTCTGGCACCGAGTATTGGTTTAATAAAGACGAACCAATGAAGCCAAACCAAGATGAACACTTGTATGACCTCTAAGTTAGGAACGGTATTATATTTGTGTGTAAATATCAAGTTAAGCATGCATGATGGATAATGTTGTATATTTTATGTACATATGTGTGTATAGCTAGCTCTATATTATATATATATGTATAGTTTCATATTTCATTTGTGTGTAATTGTAAATTTTATGTGTTTATATATATTTATTAGCAGCGAAGAATAATACGTGTATTTGAAACTGGCCTAATATAATAGAATATATTAGCAGCGAAGAATACGTATTAGAAAACCTAATGTAATTGTAAAACCAAAAACAATAACCAATTGAAAAGAACAGAAAAAGAAAAAAGAAAAAAGCAGATGGATCTTTAGCCCCGGTTGGTAACACCAACCGGGACTAAAGAGGCCAGCCACGGTGGCCCGGCTGGAGGCCCTTTAGTCCGGAGGCCCCTTTAGTCCCGGTTGGTGTTACCAACCGGGGCTAAAGGTGCCTCCAGCCGGGCCCCCGTGGCTGGCCTCTTTAGTCCCGGTTGGTGTTACCAACCGGGGCTAAAGGTCCCTCCATTAGCCCCGGGCCATGGAACCGGGGCTAAAGGTCGGGGCTTTAGTCCCGATTCCTTAGCCCCGGCTCCATGTCCGGGGCTAAAGGCCAAAATGGCCCGGGGCAATAGGCCTGTTCTGTACTAGTGCCTATAGTATTGTATTTGTAGTGCCATTTCAGCCATGGTGCCACCAAAACTGTTCATGATCATCTTAAAGGTAAAACATGAAAAACAGATCATACTTTAGAAACATTGCATGGACTCTGACCTTGTAAAACATTCAGTTGGGATGAGTATGGTTTTGTATTTTGTGTTTACACGTGTAGATCTTTCTCAGCAATCGCTCGTTCATTCACACACTTTACTTTAACTCATGCAGCTCCGCCAATGGCGAGATTAGGTAGGATGATTGTCGAAGTGCGAGGCAATAGCTCCAACCCCCCAATGGCGCCATCGTGGCCACGCTTGATGCCGTGCTCCCTCCCGAGACCACCATATACTCAATGAACGGCACAAATCGAGAGCATAAAAAAAGATTTTCTCTTAATATGCTTAAATACTAGACAATCAAGAATATGAACAAAGCTTTTCCTTTTAATCTACAACAAAAATTTGTAACTAGTATTTCTCCCTCACACTACTCCAAATAATATGTTTTTCCCTAGTTTTTTCACAAATCATGATTTACCAACTAACAATATTTGATTCATACCAATTATTATTCATTGGTTCTTCTGTATATCGCTTGTTTTCCATTCATGTATATAGAGATAGCACATTATGAAGCAACCTTTTAAAATTGCCTTTTATACTCAAACTTTTTTATGCATGAAATTAAATAGGCTACATGTATACTATTGTGTACAAGTTTCAAAATTTTAGAACCAATTTTTATTTTTTGTAGTTTAAATGAATTTCTATATACTCTCTCCGTCTCAGAATAGAAGTCATTCTCACTTTCCGAGAACGCAGCTTTTGTTAAGTTTGACCAATCATATGTAAAATAATATTAATATTTATAATACATAATTAGTATCATTAGATAGATCTTTGAATATACTTTCATAATAAACTTATTTAGAAATATAAACGTTGCACAAAAATTCTACAAAACTAGTCAAAGTTGAGAAAGTTTGACCTACACGCAATCCAAAACGACCTCTATTTGGGACGGAGGAGGGAGTACTTAGCAAAAGCAATTACAAACTAAACAGTGAGTACCTCCAATAAGATTCTAAGAACATTATAAAATTCATATTATGCTGATACGTTTCACTCTAGGCCATGTCAAGAGATGGATAGAAAAAAAATCTCCGGACATGGCCTAAAGTGAAACATAATATAATTGTAATAGTTAGGAAATCCTATAAACTTTCATAACATGTTTTTGGTGTATAATGTTATGGTTTAAAATTTATATGGCAAGTATATACACCCACATTCTTAGTTTTTTAGACTAAATTATGATATTATTCTTGTTTTTTTATCAGAGTTATCAAAATAGTAGTTTGAGTAATGTCCAACAAAACACTTATTTTTTATCGATTTTGAGGTTGTGAGCTGAATAGAACATCCCTTCTTACTTATATATATATTTTTTAAAAAATAAACATCGCGATGGCGAACGAGCGCGGCGCGCGGCGGCAAGCGAGTGAGTGGGTACCCGTTCCACCGCATGCCCAAGGTATTTTGAGTCTAGTTAGTCCATATTTCAATAAAATTTATCAAATAATAACGAAAGTGTTACAGTAACTTTTCATCATAAATTTCGCGAACTGAACAATAGCCCACCTCGCTCTGGCTTTGCTTCACTTCGGCAGTTCGTGGTCGGGCGAATGTTTGGTACCCAGGTGGGCAGCTACCAATGCTGACTGATACCGTTGATTTATGTTTTAAGATTCGTGCCACATTCACTCATTAGACTATCCGTACTCAAGTTTCTCTATTTTCATCCTTTATAGTGTCTGGTCATCAAGATTCTCTCCTCTATACTCATTTCTCCCGTATCCATCTATCATCTATATCATCATCTATCTACTGTGAATCCACTTGTCACTTTATCTAAATATATCCATGAGAGATCTAGTTTTGAACAATTAATTGTAACGAGTGTAATGATGCAATCAGAATTTAATTTGGGTTTTTAGTTTGTGACATATATCATTTTTTTCTAGAAAATACATGGGCCACACCTCTCCGCGCGCACGCGCAGTAGCTGCCGCAAGCCAGCCTATGAGACGAACCCCACCGCTACGCGCTAAAAAATTTAGCCTACTCCACGGCAGCATATAGTGTAAACAATTTGCTATAGCGGGTACAGTACCGGAGGAGGCGGACGTAGCGGGTACAGTACGGAGGAGGCGGACGTCCGGTATCAGAGGCTGGCCTGTGACAGCTGCTGCGCGTGCGCGCGGAGAGGTGGGGCCATGTATTTTCTGGAAAAAATGATATATCTCACAAACCAAAAACCCAAATTAAATTACGATTGCACCATTGAACTCGTTACAATTAATTCTTCAAAACTAGATCTCTCATGAATATATTTAGATAAAGTGACAAGTGGACTCACAGTGGATAGAGGATGATATAGAGAATGGATGAATACGCGAGAAATCAGTATAGAGGAGAGAACCTTGATGACCAGACAGTATAAATGATGAAAATAAGAAATATGGGTGCAGATAGTCTGATACCGGACGCCCGCCTCCTCCGACAAATTTAGCGAACGCGATGTTGTGTCGTAGATGTATACCGTACCCGCTGCAGTAAATTGTTTACTCTATATGCTGCCGTGGAGTACGCTAAATTTTTACCTGCCGCGGAGTATGCTTAATTTTTAGCGCGTAGCGGTGCGGTTCGTCTTAGGCCTTGTTTGGATCCAAGGGCGAGAGCTAGTTTGAGCTATTTGGAGCTCAACTAGCCTTAAAGTATTCAAACAAGAGTGTTAGTTTGAGTTATTTGTATCTAACCCACCCTAAAAAACTATCCCCACCAAGAGGTGATTATCTGAGCTATTTCTGATTGGGACTACTAGAAAAGTGATTTCTCTCTCTACCTCTACCCCATCAAATGATTCGAAAAGTATATTTATTGTCAATCTAACCCTTTTATACAAACACCTCTTTGGCTAAAGTTAGTTTAAGATTAATTATAAGCTACAAAATAACTCTAACCTCTAGCACAGCTTGAGGATCAAACATGGCCTTAGATTTGAGGCAGAGCATTTTGACTACATGGATTCTGACGTGGCTGAGCTACTGCGTCCAATCGCGTAGGAGTACACATTAGGACGTCCGCAATGGTGTTCAAATGGCTAGCTATTTGGTCTCTAGGAAGAATACTATTGGCTCTCAATGACAATTTACAAATAGCTAGCTAGATGAGACATATAAATAAATACTCTTTTGATGAGGCAACTTACAAAAGTAGCACTCTTATTGGCTACTTTTTTATTATTTTTATATGTCATCTCGCTAGCTATTTGTAAAGTTCTATTGAGAGCCAATAGAATTCCTCCTAGCTAGCTACTCCCTCCGTTCCAAAATAACTGTCGTTTTCGTTTTCCGAAAAACATCTTTGACTAAATATAGCCCTTTCAACAGCGATAAGAACTCAGGCACTCAGTGCTGCTCTCCCAACACCATTAATCTCGCAACACCATTATAAAACAGACAAGTGTCTCTAAAATAGATGCACTGTGTTCTTCTTCAATATGGTGAAAATTTGAGATTTTTACCCTCAAAAGGATCACAACAACCGAGGGCTGTGGTGGTGCACGGTTAGGCCAATCTCAATGGTGAGTTTCATTTTGGTGTTTCCAAGATTGTCATATCATATGAAATAAAATGAAACTTGAATGAAACTCTCCATTGAGAGTGAGAGTTTCATTGTAAAGTTTCATATGCATTAAATTTCATGACACATAGAGAGTTGGTATTCGTGTCAAGAGAGTTTCATCTAGATGAAACTCATTTCTTCTCTCACTTCTTAAATACAGCGCCATGTCATCAACAATGTCTATGTGGCAACCTATTTAATGCAAATGAAACTCAAATGAAACTTCCATTGAGATTGGCCTTATGTACCTGGTCAATGTGCACGCACTTTGTGGCAATGACGAGAGGCATAATGGTGGGTAAAACAACGACGAGCTTGGTGCCGAGGAAGATTGTCTGCGGATTGTCGAGAACAGGGCAGATCGATGGTGCGAAGTGAAACGACCCACGATTTCCTCGAAGAGAAATCCACAGATACATCGTAATGTGATAGTCCAAAAATTCTCAAACCATCACATTATCATTATTCAGTTGTTACCATAGTTCATACAACGCGATAGTACAGATTACAGGTCATTACATCTCATGGAACACCACCTAGTACAAACTATATTGGTAACACACACCTATCGATGCTGGAGTCGGCGTAGAACGTCGACGAGTGAAGGCTCCTCCTTCACGGGCATCATCAAAGTTGTTGTAGCAGCGGGCTAAGACTCCGTCTTCATCTTCTCATCCAAACTTGCGTATAGGAACGAGACTTCCTAATCCATCTAGCTTCCACCATTGTCGCAGTAGAAGTTGTCCAACCTGTCGTTAATTTTCAGTACGGTTTGTACTGGCCATATTTTCCCATCCTATGCTTGCATTTGCTATGTGGTATGTGGAATGCAAGGGTAGAGCAAAAAAGGAATCTATTTATGGCTGTAGTTTTCCTATGCAGGTAATCAATATTTTATAAATATAATCAAGTTTTATTCCATATACCCGGCCACACGGCCTTCCATTCGGTCATCGACCGAACATCCGACCATACGGCCATCCATCCATCCATCCCATCCACACATCCACACATCTCACCACACTCTCACTCTCTAGGCGGCAAGGATGACTCCCTCTCGTACCTTGCCTCAATGGCCAGCGCCGGACCTATCAACCCAGGGGGAGAAGAAGAAAGGACACTTCTCACTAAGTCCGGGAGACTCTGAGCACATAGTGTTGTCCATGCACGTGGACACGGCTATATGTATAGATCGATCGACTCTGCAGAGCGTGTACGCCTGGAACCATATGTTAGCTATCATCGACGATCCGGCTCGTCTAAGCTGATTCCAAACTTTCCCCTAATCCGCAACGATGCCATCCTACCTCTCAGCCCTGGGGCACCCGGTGGAAATCCACCGTAACGCTGAGACTGTGAGACGTGGATCCTGGCATACCAAATAAAACACCACGTTGTCTTAGGAGGGTGTGGGTATCCAGCCCTTACCTCCCTACACTTATCACCTTCCAGCCTAGCAGTAATGGCATCGTTTCGCCCAGGGGGTAGGAACGGTTCCCGCCCATACAAGAACAAGTGGTGCGGATGAAAGTACTATGGCCGGTGGCCCAGTGCAATAAGTCCTAAGTACTGGACAAGATATCTCCTCCTCGGGGCTTCCATCGCCCCCGTGCTGACACAACACCTCTATCCGGGGATTCGTCCCACAAAGACACTCCTCCCCAGGACCTCTTCTCAAGATCACAATGTACCCGCCACAGGTACTCCCCAGGGGATGCCCAGGTCACATCCCCTCGGCAAGACTCGTCATCGGACTCGTCGTAGATCCTATCCAGTCGACTCAACCCTCACCACACGCACCCAAGACACACGCCAAGATCTCCCCAAGCCATCATCCCGTTATCATGGCACCATGTGCCTTAACCACCCACAAGTAACATCCACCAAGCATCACATCACATATATAATGTGTAGTAGAAGTGAGTAGCAAGTATATATAGTAAGAGGTGTTTAGCCTAACAGCGGGTGTGCAGGGGAAAGGGTTGCATCAAGGTATAGGCTTCACAAGCAATCTAACATGCAACCTATCATAGTTCATTTGCAAATAGTAAAGCGCTAGCAGCTACATTATTGCATGTCTAATAGGATTCTACGAGGTTGGATGGGCTGTGGCACCTGTTACGTTGTTAGTCCAAAATCTCCGATGTCCTCGTAGCCGCTCTCCTCGGGTCCTGGTGTCGTCCTCGGTCTCCTCCAGCGGGTTCCGGTCTGACCATCGCTGCTTCCGATACAACTACCTCACGAGACCGACAAACATGACAAAGGAGCAATCAGAACACAGACACGACAACTAGACTCGAAAGACGCTAAGGACTCTAAACAGAGAAAGGACTTAGCCCTCATGGAGGACATCCGATCCTCGGGCTCGAACAGACGCAGGAGCGGGTGCTTGCTAAGCACAAGCTCGAGTCACAACCTAGCTCGTACTTCCCGGGCCGACTGAGTCGACCTGTACGGCTTCAGTAAAATGGTTGAGACTAGATCTCGACTTAAGCAAACACCACGCAAAAACAACACTAGCCCTCACGAAGCGAGTACGTTTTCCTTGGGCTCAAAAGAGGCGAAGGAGAATCTCGGCTAAGCACGTCTACGTCATATCCTCGGTGTAGGTGGTTTCCTACGGTTGATCGAGTCGACTCGCACGGGACCGAGAGCACGACAAAGACCTTAGCTTTGCCAAATAAAATGAGGGTTCAATCTGTGATACAATCGTCACGGCTAAGGACGAGATCCAATAGATCGGGCCAACAAGGGATAAGGAAAACAGTTTTGATCTCTTGCTCGATCCATACGCCATTGTAATCGACGAGAACTGGGAAAAGGGAACAAAACAGGAAGGGAAAAGAGAAGCAAAGGTAGTCTCACTTCCTTCTATGCACGCGCCATGGCAAAGACAGACATCGAAGGGAGTGACACACCGAGAACATAAACACTTAAACCACTCGTAGGGTACTTCAACCCATGTGACGTTCCTAGAATCTGCAGCGGTGCGGTTGTCACCGCGAGGATCTAGGAGCGCTTCGGTATGAAATAGGTACAAGCACACAAGGGCTCAAGTACGAAGAAGCAAAAGAATAAGTAAATCGGGGATCTACCTTCCTTTGATCCACACGCCATAGTAGTAGACGGGAATCATAGGAATGGGATCAAGAAGCAAGACTATTACATAAACATGATCAACACGCAAAGGAGACAGACTAAAGGCGAGGAACTTGGTTCCACGGGGACTTCAATCCACAGTCATTGCATTTGACAGGGATCGGAGTGACTAGAACAGACGGACTTGATCTCCATATTACTGAATCAGTGAGGATCAACAGAAAGGAAAAGAGAGGAGCAGTCTCCGCATTCACTCAACCAACATGCCATGGCAAAGGCAGTAGATGAAGAATGAGATACGCTCGACCTAAGTCAACTCGTAGGGCACCATGACCTCCGTGCAACAGAAACGGCACAAGGCTATTCCTACGGCTCGTAGCGGTGCGGTTGTCACCGCGAGAGTCAAAGGAATGCTATGGTCAAGCAGTGCAAGCATACGAGGTGGCTAGGTCACAGAAAGAGTCAAATGGTGGAGCCCGATGGTCATGGCGAGGCATCTCGCGGCCATGAGCTTCACCCAAACGAGTTGGCACTCGTCGTTCCATGATTGTCGTCACCCGTTCCTTCTCCCACTAGACCAGGTCACGAAGGACTATCGTGTGCGGGTAATATCCGCATGACCATGCCCTAGGGCTAAGGATAGGAGCCATCGCTCGTAGCACTACAAGGCCAACCAAACTAATAATCAACAACTACAACTATGAGGGACGCGTTACGCTCGGCGTTACAACCACGGCGGGATGAACCCACGATCGCAACGTTCGAGCGAGGTACGATCCCTCGACTGGCTCGAAGGCACGGTCCACAGGCAAACAAACAAGGGACCGGCTGGAAGGCACGGTCAACCGCCAACGACACAAACATGATGACGACTATCACACGTCCACAACTAGGGAGTAGCACATGTCCATAGCCATTGAGAAATAGATCGGCACGAAGGCTCGACGTAGGTAAGTATATGAAGATAGAGTGATGACAACATAACATTATGATAGAAATAAATGGAGTTGTGTCGACGTCGAGGACGGCGTCGACAAGCGTTCAAATGTTCGACCTTGACGATGGCACAAAAGACGAGTCTTCAGCAGAGCGGTGTCAGAGACAGCGAGCGCAGACTTGACCGAAATGCAGTGCGTCATCAACCGAATCTGCTGGGCGCCATCGGCCGAACAGCAGGGCGATCCTGACCGAATCAGCAGTACGATGCGCGACCTTACCGAACTGGCGGCGGCAGACTAGGAGCTAGCTATTCCTGGCCGGACGCGGCAGCAGGTGTCCGGGAGATGGCGCAGCCATGGCGGACAGCACGACGAGGTCCTGCGATAGTGTAAGTCATGGCACGAAGACCAGTCTCAGTCCACGATCGACTACAAGGATAAGGGTAGGGCTTTTGGTGCGGGAGCTCACCGGCACTGCCTGTTGGTCAATGGGAGAAATGAACAGGATGTAGGGGCGCTGTTGGGTGACGTGGCAAGGTCGTTGACATCTTGGAGGAGCAGGAGCCCGCGGTGACCACAGTTGGTTGCGCCGAGGCCATGGCTTGGTGACGTGACTACAGCCGGCACTTTGCACAACGCGGAGGCAGGAGCTCGGCGCTACTCCTGTGGATGACAACGAGGCAAGGAGCTGACTTGGTGAAGAGGTTCGCGGCGATGATGGCACAGGATGTGGGCGACGTCGCGGCGTGACGATGCGGTGGACCGGCCAGGGCGGCTGCACGACCAGCAGGGGCGAGCACGACCGACTTGGCCGGTGGTGGCCAGCCCGCGGCTTGGCAAGTCACAGTCGTGGCCAGGCCGCATGGGTTCTTGGCCGACCGACCGGTCGGCTGGAGGTGGCCGCTCGGGGCGAGGCCAGAGCGCGGCGACAGGTCAATTCGTCGTGGCCGTGGCGTGGCGCAAAGCTTCTGGGGTGGCCGACATCGGTTGGCGCAGCATCGCGGACGGCGCTTGGTGCGGTTCAGAGAGGGAGGGAGAAGTTGGTGGCGGCTCGACATGGGAGAGTGGGAGGAGAGAGTAGCGGTTGCGGCCTTATACACGACCGGCTAGGGCACCCTGAGTCACCTCGACGTCCGCGCCATCGATGGGAATGCCAAGACACGCGGCGAGCATCTAATGGAGGAGTGTTCGGACGCCGAGGCAGGGGCTCACCCTGGCGGCGGTGGCCGGGAGGCCAGGGCGCAACGCGCCTAGGGTTTGGGGGAAGTGGCGCCCGGCCTGGGCCTCTTGGGCCACGAGGTGGGGAAGGAGGGGGGAGGCGTGGGCCGGCTCTAGCAGGGAAAGAAGGAGGGAGAGAGATGGGCCGGTGGGGAGGGCCTTGGCCCATTCAGCAGGAGAGGGAGGGAAAAGTTGTGGCCCAAGAGAAGAAGGATCTCCCCATTTTTGCTAAGGGAAAAGAGAGGGATTCGATAAAGTTTGGGGAGGAATTTAGAGGAATTTGGATGGAGCATCCAAATATGATTTGATGGAAAAGAAGAAAAAGGACTTTTCTCTTCCAAGAAGTATTATGATCTGGAGGGTTCAAAGTTGGAACAAGGGAGATCGAGGGAAATTTAGAGAAGTTGGGTGGAATCAGAATAAGTGGTTCGAAGGGTTTCGATAAACATGGGGGGTGAATCCGAAAGATAATTTGGGAACGGTTGAACAGAAGATTTGGAGTGGATTTGTGAACAGGGGTTTGAAAGGAATTGGAGTTGACTCGAAATTGGAAAAGAGGGGAGAAAAGGGAAAGGATTTTCCCCGAGTCATGAATTAATATGACCCGAAGATCTTTTAGGGGAATACAAGAGAGATTAGGAAAAGTCCAAAAAGGAAGAGAGGTCACTATGGATTTGTACACTCTGACTCTGACACAACTAAGAAACCTAGACCGACTCGAGAACACGGGCACTCTCCTACAAGCAAAACTATATGTATGCCACGTTTCGTGAGTAAAGAATGATACGTTGACTAGTGTTTGACCTAGCAACTACATGCTTCACACATTGAAGGAAAAAGTTTTAAAAAGCTCGTATTTTCGATTGTTGGAAAAACCTGGGATGTTATAGACCACCCCCCTTACAGGAATCTCGTCCCCGAGATTTAGGGGTCTCTGTCACAAGAAGGTTGAACTGGTAGGCTTGACCTAGGGTTGATGGTTTCCGCTGGGCATCCTATATGCACTAATGCATTTTGCAAAAGACGCTTTTGAAGTAGGGGTTTTGTAGGTAATGACCTTTTAAGCATAAACATTGATTTTTTCAAACAAGCTTTCAAAATAAGTGTTTGGAAAAGATCTTTTTAAGGAACCCTTCGCAATAAGACATTTTGAAGAGGGGGGCTGTTTCCTTAAACGGATAAAAGGATTTTGCTGAAACAAAGTTTTTTTTAGGAAAGCTAAGGTTCAAAACATAGGTAGGGGGAAGTTTTGAAGCCTTTCGCAAACTAAGTTACAAAACCTTTTGAAAGCATTTTATTTTTGCAAAACCACGGTTTTGAAAGACTATTTCAAACACCATTTTGAAATCATTTTTGTAAACCACGATTTTGGAAAACAGGTTTCAAACGCATTTTGAAATCATCTTTCGTGCACTGCGTTTTTGTAAAACAATATGGGTACCATTTTGTGAAAACTCTTTTTCTTTAAGCGTGGATTTGTGATCAAAACGAAATCCATTTTGAAGTCAGTTGTGAATTTTGAAACCAAAAACCTCTATCTTTTCTCAAGACATTTTGAAAAAGCCTTTGAAAACGATTTTCATAAACTCTTTCTTTTGAAACAGTTGTTTGAAGGAAAAGAGATTTTCTCAAACTTTTCAAAAAGAAGTACAAACGAGAGTTTTGAGAACTTTTATTTTCAAACAACATTTTGAAATAAGGCAAGGTTTTCAAAACACTTAAAAAGGGTCATAGGTTTTGAAGGCAAAATAGTTTTATTATTTGAAAGAAAACTCTTCAAAAACTTTTCACAAACTTTTTCTTTTCGAAAGTTTTAGTAAACAAGACTACAGCTTTAAAACTTTGCTAAATCAAAACAGAACGTTGGAAGGAGGATCTTTGAAACCAACATAACTTTTGCTTTAAATAAAAACCTCTTTTCTTTCAAAACCTTTACCAAAATGAGATTGTTTTGAGCCAAAAATTTGGGGTTTTAAAATATCTATTAAATCAAATCAAGGCTTTTGAAGGAGGATTTTTGAAATCCAAAACAACTTTTGTTTTTAAGTATGAACCATCTCTTTTTTTTCAAATGGACACTTTGAAAGTGGTTTTGAAGGCTAAGCTTAGGATCTCGGTGGTATGCAGGTATCTCTCGGAGTGGTCACAGTCACGTACCGTGATACCAGCATACGCCCGGCAGCAAGCCATGTGGATGCATCACACATGGGGCCCCATGTTTCATAGTGGCACTGTGGGTCATGATCACAACACGCTACCAACCACAGTTCCAAACACTCGATACTCACTGAGGGGAGGGAGGGAAGGAAAAAAACCTTTGAAAACCATTCTCAAAGTTTTCTTTGTGGAAACAGTTTTAAAGTCCTTTGTTTTACAATTTTCGCAAAGAGGAGAGGGTAACGACCTTTGAATTTTGAAATTAAAACAAGGACATTTTGAAAATAGGTCACAACCCATTTTGGTTTTGAAACTCAAAATTTTTGAAACTGAAACAAGCTTTACAAAGAGCTTTTTAAAAGGTTCAAAATAAGTTTTTAGTTTATAAAACCAAAGCTTTTAAAGAGGGATTTTTTATTTTCCAAACTCTTTTTGAAATGATTTTTCAAGAACGGTGAGCCTTTCGGAATGAAAGCATTTTTAAATCAAACCATTTTTTAAAAATTTTCCAAGCGAACTTTGGTTTAAAAGATTTTTGAAATAGCGAGAACACACAGTTTCTACAAATCCTTTCAAAGAAACTTCTTTTTTTTTGCAAAACTTTTTTTAAAAAAAATTCAAGTCGGGTTTTGAAGATGTTTGAAATCGACACAGGTTTTGCAATAAAAGTATTTTCAAGGTCCTTTTGTTTTCAAAGACAAAACACACCTGTTTATTTTTAAAACTTTGAAACAAGTAGTTTTTGAAAACGCCAAGGTTTTTTTTTGAAACGGGGCGTTGCTCCCTTTTATTTTGAAACTGATTTTAAAACATGCAAAACTAGTTTTGAAACCGGTTTCAAATCGTGTCTTCTTTTTGAAAAGCAAGGACTTCACAATCAACTTTGTTTCCAGAAACCATTTTCAAAACAACTTTGTAATAAACTTGGAAGAACTCTTTTCGGTTTTGACAATACTTTTTAACACGGTTGCAAAAACATCCTTTACGTAAAGATTTTTCTTGGTAAAACAGTTACAAAGCATTTGTTTTTTTGAAAGCAGCTTGACTTTTGGAAAGAGAACTTGGCTCCCAGTTTGAAATCAAAACAACTTAAAACAAAATTGAGCCAAGGACCTTTGGTTTGAAAACATTTTGCTGAGAGAAACAAACTTGGTTCCTGAAAACGAGTTTTGAAACATTTTTTTTGAAAAGGAAACGGTTTTCACACTGCTTTGTGAATAGCTTTTGAAAGGGAAACAGTTTGAAAAGGGAACTGAATCTGTTTTCTTTTGAAAAGAGAAACCTTTTTGAAAACTTTTTAAGACTATTTTTTCTTTGAAACGGAATAGCCTTTACAAAAGAAAGACATTTTTCAATCAAAAGAGGGGAGAGAAGTTTTGAAAATTTGTTTGGATGGAAAGCCGAAATCAATTTCGAAATGGTCTCGAAAGACATGATGCATTGGCTTTATCTTTCCCACTCAGTTAGTTGGGGTCTCTCGCTTAGTTACATGGCAGCTTGGTTTAGCCTGTATGGTTACCAACACTTGGAGTCTCACGCAAAAACATCTTTTATAACTTACACTCAGATAATAAGAAGCACAAAAGTACAAGCAGAACGACAAGATCCACCAGACAATCAAACAGCATTAGAACTCCTATATGCATAGTGTTAACTTAAGGCGACTCCAAAACCTTCAAGTCTCACACAGCTACCGATCTGACGTAGGCAGTATACGAGGGAGAATTATTTACTATAGGTCAACTTTCCAAAAGGGGTAGGTTAATTAGCTTAGAACTCAAGGCAGAGAGGGGGAAACAAGTGTTAGCACTTATAGTTCTACCAACAAACAGGAAGTTTGGCTTCAATTCTAGTCTTTGGTCCTAAAGTCTCGTCCTACAGGCAAGTATGCTTTGATACTGACGGACCAGGATGTCAGAGATGTCATCAGAAGATGATTACTCCGACTAATCCCGGACAGAACGGGAGATCCAAAGACTTGATACAAAACGTACTTGGATTAGGACTCTCATTGTAACTTAGTCGAGTTCTTAAAGGAAGTCTTGTAATTAGAATAGGACTCCTCCATTATAACCGACTAGGACTCGGTCTGCGCTATGCTTCACCCAGATATATAAGGAGAAGCAGGTGCGGGCTCCAATCAATTGAATCATAATCATACACAAGGCACACGCTGCATTGGACGTAAGGTATTACGCTATTTAGCGGCATGAACCAGTATAAATCGCTGTCCTTGTGTACTCGCCGAGTCCTACGAACGCCGATCCCCACCGAACAAATCGTCTGAGATTACTCAAGACGAGTTGCCGGTTAACAAACACCACCACAGCTGGCGCGCCAGGTAGGGCTTTCGGCGATTTGACGACCAAGAGCCCGGCGAACCACAACAACATGTTCTCGGTGGGGATCAATTTTCGTTTTTGACTCATGGACTTGTATCGCGAATGATCAAGGAAAGCTGCATCGACAACTTCACACTGATCTGGAAACGCAAGCCACACCAAAGATGAGTGATCTCACCCAGAACCTAGCAAACCTTGCTATCCAAGATCCACAAGATTCTGGAGACCAATATGAGGCATCCGACTCCCACTCGAACTCAAATCTCTGAGAACGAAAAGGACTCGGAGACCAAATATGACATCACCTTCGGACTGCGGAACTCGGCTGAAAACTTCCAAGACCTGATTGACACAAAATTCAAAGAGTATCAACAGATACCTTTGACTAGAGCTCAACAAGGACTCGTTTTCAGCTCTACTAAGGAGGGTAACATTGTTCATTGGCCAATACAGCCAGCTCCGGCTAGGCTGGTTGGCACAATTGACCAGCAACATTCGATACCAACATGGAAATCAGCTCCCCCTGTTTTGAGGAACTGACCCTCAACAGAACTATCTCCAGCACCTCTACTCTAGAGTCGGTTTACGCCAGGTTTCAACAACCAAGGCTACCTCGTGGAGTTTTCATGGCGGGGTATCATTCCTCTCCTTACGCCGCCAACCCCTCCAGATGTCTTCCAGGATGATGAAACTCTGAGTATGATATCTGACACGACCGAAGGACCCGGAGAAACCGAGTCACTAAAGGCTGAAAGAATCAGAAAAAATCAACTAAAGAAGCTCGCAGAAGGCGAGCAAATCACCGCAAGAAGAACGTAGACCGCTTATACTACGACTCGAGGAATATAATACTTGGAGGTGCCTTGAACAGGATGCGGAAGATCAAGCTCGCGCCCAACATGATCAGGAGCACCAATCACAGAACGATCACAATCGTCGACGAGCTGATTGTTCACCGCAACCTCGAGCCTGAGTTTATGAGAGTCGCTGGTCACAAGGTTTCCAAACACCCTACCAGAACATCATTGCCCTAGCTACAGAGATGGGAGCCAAGGACAATCGCACCCCTGATGAAGAGCGACGATTGGTCATGCTTCAGACTACTGTGCTACAACTCCGGGGACGGAACCCTTGAGTCTCTAGCTGACGAGAAAGCGTCTTCCCACCCAAGCCAGAGGCGACCTGTTCAGGAGCGACTCAGCCGGTTTCCAGCAAGGAGTCGTCTGGGCCACCAAGTACCTGATCAAGCTGAAGGAGCAGCCGAATCTTCATACCGAGGAGTCGCAATTGCGGCATCTGACGCAGTCGATCGTTTCCCTGCTTTTCCCCAGAGGCTACGAGCAGTCCCGTTCCCACGAAATTCAAACCCAGGAACTGCTTAAAAGTACGATGGGAAGATAGAACCTAAGCGGTGGCTCAGACTGTATGCTCAAGCAGTTGAGTTAGTAGGAGGAAGCAACGACGTCAAAGCACTCTTTCTCCAATGGCTTTAGAGACAATGCCACTCGCTTGGTTCGACAGGCTTAAGCCCGAGTCCATCGACTCCTGGGAACAACTCCTCGTATCTTCATAGAGAACTTTGCGGGTGTCCCCGAGAGATCAGATCCCCGGACTAAGCTCAGGACCTGCAAGCAACAAAAAAACGAGTCAATACTGGAGTACTATAGGCACTTCTTCTCAGAGATCTTCTCCACAGTATCGAACATTACAGACAGAGAAGTAATTGACCTTTTTGGCAACGGAATTTGCGAAAGGTACAATTACAAAGATTCATCAAGCAGGACCCGACCACTGCCGACGAGTTTCCATCGGGCCGTAAATTCCATGATTGCAACAGAAGATGCACTCAGGAACGTTTCCCCGAGAGAACATGCAGGGCGATTGAGGGAACAATCAGAGAGGTAACCAGGCACCACAACAAACACCCGCAAGAGAACAGGAGACAATACTGTTGCTACTACCATGGAGCCCATCAGAAGGGGAATAAGCCATCCGCCTTTGATGACTTGCTCGACGGACCATGCCCTTTCCATCGTAAAGGAGGACATCAGGCTAGGCATTGTCGGCAGCTCAAGGAGAGAGGCTTAAACTCCGACTTTAATAAAAACAAGAAAGACAAGGGGAAAAGCATCGAAGATCCTCACAGGACGCTGGCGGTTTCCAGCACCCCAAAGGGACCATCAACGTCATATTTGGGGAGTAACTACCAGCGACAATAAAAGGCTCCAAAAGCTTTCCGTACGAGAAATTATGTCTACATAACCAGCAACTCCCAGATATCTTGACTGGTCTGAACACCCGATTAGTTTCTCTCCGAGCGGACCAATGGACCAGCGTCTTCAATGCAGGGCATTACCCGCTAGTCCTGGATCCTACGGTCGCCGGGTTACGTTGGGAAGAGTACTCATCGATGAGGGGCAGGACTTAACGTTATCTTTGCAAGCACTCTACGCAAGATGAATCTGGATCTCACAACCTAGCTCCACACCATCAAGTGCCCCTTTCTACGGCATAGTACCCGGAAAGGAGGTTGTACCACTCGGAAGAATCATACTAACCCGTCACTTTTGGAACTCAGATCAATTACCGGACTGAGTACATCAGTTTTTGAGGTAGCCGATTTCGAGTCTTCGTACCATGCCATATTTGGACGACCGGCTATCGCCAAGTTCATGGCAGTACCCCACTACTACCCGTACCTTCTGCTGAAGATGTCGGGTCCTAAGGGAATTTTAACTTTCAGAGGTGACTTGAAGCGATCATTTGATTGTGACACAGAAGCTGTCCAAATCACCGAAAAAGCTCAATTCGCTCTGGAAGTACAAGAACTCGCTCAGATGGTACATAATTCCAAGCCTGGAGATTCAGAAATCCCAACCAAGAAGGCGGGTACTATCCAACCATCAACAGAAGTCTCTACAAAAAGCATTGACCTGGAAACGGTGATCCCCCAAGACAGCGGTTATCAGTGCTCACCTATCTGAAGAATAGGAATTCGCGCTCACCAATTTCCTTAGAGCAAACAAAGATATATTTTCTTGGAAACCAGCTGATATGCCAGGAGTCCCAAGGATTTTGGCTGAGCACAAATTGGAATTAAAAGAAGGTTCTAGACCTATCAAGCAAAGACTACGGCGATTCTCACCAGAGAAGAAAGAGGCGATAAGAAAGAAATAGCCAAACTACTCGCGGGCCGGATTCATCAGAGAAATCCTTCACCCTGAGTGGTTAGCCACCCAGTGCTAGTCAAGAAGAAAAACTCTGCCGAGTGGCGTATGTGTGTCGACTACACAGACCTCAACAACACTGTCCAAAGGATCCTTTCGGATTACCAAGATAGATCAAATAGTTGATGTCACCGCAGGCTCTGCCCTATTATCCTTTCTGGATTGCTACTCTGGGTACCACCAGATTGCTCTCAAGAAGAAGACCAACCCAAGACATCGTTTATAACTCCCTTCGGCGCCTACTGTATAAAACCATGTCCTTTGGGCTGAAGAATGCATGGGCCACTTATCAACGGGCTATCCAGGATTGCTTGGGTGACCAAATTGGCCACAACGCAGAAGCTTATGTTCGATGATGTGGTCATAAAGACAAAGGATCCGACTACTCTCATATTAGACTTGGCGGAAACCTTCAACCGACTGCGCACATATCAATGGAGACTCAATCCCACAAAATGTGTTTTCGAAGTACCCTTAGGCCATTTACTCGTTTTTCTTGTTAGCCATCAGGCATCAAGGGTAGTCAAAAGCAGATCACAGCTGTCATCAACATGAAGCCACCTACCTCGGTTAGGGATTTTCAGAAGCTCACCGGGTGCATGGCCGCGCTAAATCGATTTATCTCACGGCTGGGAGAAAAAGGACTCCCTTTCTTCAAATTACTCAAGGCTGGCGAAAAATTTCAGTGGACAGAAGAAGCAGACAGGGCCTTTGAAAACTCAAAGGATACCTCACCAATTCACCTATACTGACGCCCACCAGAACCAGGGAGCCGATGATGCTTTATATCGCAGCTACCACACATGTCGTAAGTACAGCGATCGTGGTGGAGCGCAAGGATGACAAGCACATCTACCACACCCAGCAACCAATATATACATCAGCGAGGTACTCTCCGACTCAAAGGTCAGATACCTGCAAGTACAGAAATTGCTCTACTCGCCCTACTTATATCTTCAAGAAAGCTACGACATTACTTCGAAGCTCATGAGATCACAGTTGTTACGGATTTTCCTTTGGGAGAAATCCTCCACAATCGTGATGCTACTGGAAGAATTTCCAAGTGGGCTGTCGAATTGGGGGGCACTCAACATCAAGTTCACTCCGAGGAAAGCAATCAAGTCACGGCTCTAGCTGATTTCATCGCCGAGTGGACAGAAACAGCAGATCCAAGACAACGCTATCCCCGATCATTGGATATGTACTTTGATGGGTCCCTAAAACTTGGAGGAGCAGGAGCCAGAGTACTACTTGTATCACCCCTGGAGAGCAGCTCAAGTACGTTCTGCAGATATTATGGCTTGCTACCAATGAAGCAGAATATGAAGCACTGCTCCATGGACTCAAGCTAGCGGTCGCATTGGGCATCAAGCGACTCCTAGTCTACAGCGACTCTTCCGTGGTAATTCACCAAGTCAACAAAGACTGGGACTGTACCAAGGAAATAATGAATGCCTATTGCGCAGAAGTCCGTAAGCTGGAAAACACTTTTCTGGCCTGGAACTCATTCATATTACTCTCGGGATCTCAATGTAGGAGCGGATGCCCTAGCCAAATTGGGTTCCGAGAGCTCTAGTTCCTAATGGTACCTTCGTACATGAGTTATCCAAGCCTTCAATCCAAGAGAAAGAAGAGGTTGAACCAGTATCCTCCGCTCAGGTTCTAGTTCTCGCACCCGACTGGACACAAGTCTTCATCGACTACTTCAAAGAGCATAAACTGCCAAGTGACAAAACTGCCGCAGAGTAAGTCACCAGACGTAGCAAAAACTATGTACTAGTCTGGGACAGGCTATATCGACGCGGAGCTTCATCAGGAGTCCTCCTCAAATGCATTTCACCTGAAGAAGGCAGGGAAATCCTAAATGAAGTTCACTCCGGTGTTGTGGCAACCATGCATCATCAAGGACACTAATCAGAAAAATCTTCAGATCAGGGTACTATTGGCCCTCAGCCTTGAAAGATGCAGAAGACCTAGTCCGCCGCTGTCAATCATGCCAGTTCTTTGCCAAAAGCAGCACGTACCTGCACATGAATTGATCTGTATTCCTCCGTCATGGCCTTTCTCATGCTGGGGACTCGACATGGTGGGTCCTCTTAAGCGTGCTCTAGGCGGATTCGAGTACATCTACGTCGCAATCGACAATTCACCAAGTGGATTGAGTACATACCATTGGTCAAGTTCAATGCATCCAAGTCAGTACAATTCATGCAGAGCATCTTCCACCGCTTTGGGATGCCGCATAGAATTATCACCGACCTTGGGTCCCCTTTCACGGCTATTGAGTTCAAGTCATGGGCCATGACTATGGAATCAAGATAGACTACGCATCAGTAGCCCACCCACAGTCCAACGGTCAAGTTGAGCAAGCAAACACCCTGATCCTTGCCGGATTAAAACCAAGGCTATTTGACCTTCTAAAAGATCACGGCGGAAAGTGGGTTGAAGAGCTGCCTAAGGTAGTATCGGGGCTACGGACACAACGAAGCCGGGCAACAAGCCAAACTCCTTTCTTCTTGGTGTATGGCACTGAAGCAATCCTTCCAGCTGACTTAATCTAGAAATCCCCACGGACAGAGCAGTACAATGAAGGTGAAGCTGATGATACCAGGCGGCTAGAAGTCGACAGCCTTGAAGAAGCCCGATTAACCGCACTCTTTTAGTCAGCAAGATACCTTCAAGGGATGAGGTGTTACTACGATAAGAACATCCATCATCGCACTTTCCAAGTAGGCGACCTAGTCCGGAAGAAAATTCAGAGTACCACAGGGCGCCACAAGCTCAT
Source organism: Coix lacryma-jobi var. lacryma-jobi (assembly GCA_009763385.1). Lineage (NCBI taxonomy): Eukaryota > Viridiplantae > Streptophyta > Magnoliopsida > Poales > Poaceae > Coix > Coix lacryma-jobi. Next base: position 66,063,975 of record CM019823.1, on the reverse strand, counting down.
GAGTCCATGGGAGGGACCCTACATAGTATCTAAAGTAACAAGACCCGGGTCATTTGAGCTAGTCACTGAGGATGGTTCTCCGTTGCCAAATTCATGGAATATTGAGCATCTGAAGAAATTCCATACCTAAGGACTAATCTACAGATCCGACTCAAGGCAAATGTACTCATTACACGGATATTTATTAAAGCTTGGAGTTCATCAGCAACAAGAGCTTTACTTCTCTGTTATACTTCATCAACTACTATTTAGTCGGATGAAGCCCATCAACTATACAATAAGCTTTAGCTATTATATCTCACCGACTTATTTATTAGTACTCGGACAAATTGGTTCAGCGGCAACCATACTCGAGTTACGAGCTCCGAGCTCAATACAACTCAAAAGATAGTACGGTTTAATACCCGACTATCAGCCTATAGCGAATATGGTATCTACAAAAGTAAATACTAGTTCCTATAAGGCATAACAAGGGAGTAATACTCACCCTGTCATATACTAATTGGACAGGGTCCGCTTACTTTCGCACTCAAGCTGCGACCACCAAGAGGATACGATTCACCCAACAGGAACCATCGTTCGGTCCTATAGAGGTGCTTGATCAAAACTATCCCTTGGACAAAGTACTAAGAGTAGTACCCGGGCAGACTAAGTTCTCTATAAGATCAGTAAAACTATTAGAGAAACGATGTCATATGACCCAAAACTCAAGTGCTAGAGAGCACTCGGATAGACCCGTCTAATAAGACGCCTGGTCGCACATTCATACCAAACAAACGACCCATTGACAAGACATTCCTTGCCATGCTGAGTCGACCATACACGAGATACACAAGATTCAAAAGTAATTAATACTTTGATTCTTTATGCTTAACATTAATTGTTTATAAGGAATACAGGTTACGACCAAAATAACCAAGAGGATCAGACTACTCTACAAGATCAAGAATCTGAGAGTACTCCTCCGCTATGGGCGTAACTTCCTCCTACATCGCTACAAGGTCCTCATCACTCTTGCCTTCAGGAAGCGTCATGATGGACGACAGATCGAAGGTTGGCAGATGCAGCCGCAGCGTCGCTAGAAGGCCCTGCACCCACTGAAGCCGCCATGTCCTTGATGTACTGAGCTAGTCGCCCGGGTGCTGCCTTGGACCGATCAACCAATGACTCCTTGGTGCGTTGAAAGCATTTTGCCACCCGGAAGCCAGCTTATTTGCATCTGAAGGCACATCAGTCGGTTAACGTGTCATCAGTTAACAAGGAGCAAAAGACCCGGAGCAGTATTTTCAACAACTTACCATCCAGTTGCTTCTTGGAAATTTTCTTCAGCTCCTTCATCTTCTGCTCCAAGGAGGCGTCTTTGGCTATCAGCGCAACCTCCCGGTTATTGGCAGCGTCGCGCTCAGCTACTACAGCCTTAAGATTACCTAGCTTGCAGCTCGTTGATGCGACTGTGCAGGAGTTGGGTGGCCACCTTTTGGCTAACTTGGTCCTGGGCGATGTAATCTCGGAGCTCTTGATTCTCACGAGACATCTCCTGATGGATCCGAGTGATCTAGTCCTTGACCTTCACATCAAAGCCCTGCACAAAAATACTACTATCAGTACTCAAATGAGACTGTAACACTTGAAGAGGATTTCAAAAGATTTACCTCAACAAACTGTTGAAGGGCTTTGACAGGGGCCCTCACTTGCTCACTTAGCTCCTTCAGTTGGGTGAGGTCCTGGTCATACCCCATGACATCAAGCGTCGCTCCTTGGCGCGAGGACTCGGGGAACCCGCGGACCCGCCCTGGGAAGAGTAGATGCCTCAACATTGACATCGCTAAGACCATCTCCAGGGTTGGCTCGTCCGGCTGTCGAGTGCGGAAAAACCACTCATTCATTACTCGGTCAAATTCCAACTGAGCAGGAGAACGGAAGATCGAGAATGGCACACCAACCTGAGGCAAGGGAGAAGATCCACTTCAGGTGCTGTATCGACCTGAGGACCCGATGGAGAGGAGCAGGGTAAAACATCTACCTGGCTAAAGACAGGAGGGGCGCTGGATTCTTCCTTGTCCAGCGTCTCCAACTCCTCTATCGCCTGGGCCTCAGGGACAACATATGAAGGTGCTACAGCCGACCTTGTTTTTTCTATAACAAGAAGAGTATATATGTTAGTACCAAAACACGCGGGCATTCTAAAAGTAACATTTTGTAACTTACTTTACGAGCTTCAACGCCCACGCACAGCTTCAAGAGCGGCTTCTTCTTGTTGTGGGACAAGAGCTGGAGCTTCTTCAGGACCGTACCACTAGAAGCTCCCTAAGACTTTTCAACATCTGGAGCAAGCAAAGATATAAGACAAGGGTTTATTAAAATCCAAATACAAAAGGAATACAAGGTACTTGGGTTTCCCCTTACTAGGAGCACCCATATTATAGTGCTTTTCAGCCAATGCTGGTGACAAAAGTACTTTTCGACAAGCACGACGCCTACCAGTGCGAGCCTTCTTCGGGACAGATTCCTCGACTTCTTGAAGTGGAGTCGGCTACCTCTTCCGGCTACTCTCAGCTTCCGGGTCTATGAGCATGACATCAGAGTCAGTTGATTCTATGTCAAGCCAACCAAGGTCATCAGGAGAGCTTGGGTTGTTCGGAAGGTCCTCACTTCGGATAGGACCTCCTACAATTATGCCTCCGCCTTCTTCAGTCGCCAGAGGCAGGGGCGGACAATCATTGTTATCCCTCCCCTGGCCCTATATAAGAAGAGAACTCAGTCAAGTCAGAACGATATCTACTAAGAATCTTAAAGACAAGACAAGACAACTATTAACCTGAGGAGGTGGGTTAATGGCGGAGAATGTCGTCATCACCGGAACAAGGTGTTCATGACTCTTGAGCAGTCGGTTCACCCTCCTCAGGATTTCATGATCAGGCAGCTATTCGGCGTCATGACGACCCGGTCCTTCGTACCCAGGTACTCAAGCCAAAGTCGTTGGCTCGTTGTTTGAAGAGGATGGATGCGGCGCGCGGCGAAGTCTTGGATGACGGTGTACCCGTTCAATCCTCAAGCTTTAATCCATCTATATATCAATGAAGGGTTGGGACACCATCTACCTCGATGGCGGTAATCTTATCCTCCATTCCCGACATTTCATGGAGGCCATCCATCATGGCGGCGAAGAGCTGGTGGAGGGTTGGCCATATAAAACCACCTGGCAGCCCAATCTCGGACAGAGTATGATAGCTCTACAGTAATATACTGTGTGGCCACCTCTAGCCTAAGTTGGATGCTAGCCCTCCAACTACCTCAAACGCTAGCGTCACTAGGTTGACAATTCACCCAAAAGAAGTAGCGGAAGAGAGTGAAAGGAGGTAGATACCCAGGAAAGCTTCACACAGATGAGTAAAGATAGCAATGTGGAAAGCAAGCATTGGGAGTGATATGGTTGAGAGTCAAACCATAGTAATGGAGCAACCCTCGCAAGAAGTCCAACGCCGGAAGCCCCAATCCGCTCCACGAAAGACTTGAACATGACTATCTCGTGGTGTTGGGGGCGGGAGCGCGATGATCAGTTGGTACCCTCCATCCATCAAGCGGCTGCGCTCGGAGTAGTCCTTGTTGTGCCAAGTAAGCAAGTTCCATTTGCCTGGTATCCGGCATCCTCCATGCCAAGACATCAGTGGGCGGCAAGGATGGCGCGGCATCCCAGTAATTGTGATCCTGGCCTTCTCTTCTCCGCAGCGGCTTGCTTCTTAGGACCCATGTTGGTAGCAAGAGATTTTCTGCGCATCAACTGAGGATTGGCTAGGGGATTTCTAACTCTGAAGGCAATGGCTTGATGAAAGCATGAGGAAACACAGGCCCGACGGTGGCTTATTATAGATCTGTTTCGGCAAAACCTCATCTTTTCCAAACGGCGTCATGAAAACCGTTCAAAACCCTAACGGCTGGGAGAACGTTTCGGACGGCGTCAGCAACAGTGAACAGGCAGACAGAGAACAGACAAGTTTCCTTCTTTTACAAGACACTTTAGTACTCGGAGAACAAGACAAAGGACTCGGAAAATATTCCAAGTACCCGGATCTTATTTGTTATTACTCGGATTACAAAAAGATACATGGAAACATCTTGAGATACAGCAACTACCAGCACAAGTACAATCAGGATGTAAAACGCTACTCTACTGTAATCAAGGTACAGAGTCTTGATGCCAAAAACACTAAGGACGGGTTCAGTGAGACGCAGTAAAGAAGACACAGAACCTTGGGAGACACAAACCTTGGGTAGACACTATCTTTTCAGTGCATCCAAGGTGGATCTTAGGCACCACCCCAGTACTCAAGGAAACTCAGGGGGAAGACCATCCCCTCGCCGCCTTTTGACAACCTGTGACTACGAGGTTATCTACAAGTGGTAGTCACAAGAGTTCTTCTAGGCGCACCTCTGTATCTCTCTGCTGACCACTTGGAAACCACCCTGGCAGATGGTCCCTTCACAAGAGTTCTTCTGGCACTTCATCTACTCTACAGAGGGAAAATACCCGGGGGCTCGGTCATCTCTGCTACTGATATTACCATACTCATGGGCCTAAGGGAATCATATACTAAAAAGGATATGAGTTCTTTGCTGCTCGGGCAGGGTATTTATAGATGGATTCCTCTTGGTCTATGGACATTGTCTATGGATAAAAAGTGACTGAAGGGTCAAATAATTCGACCTATGCACTGTTGCACATGTGAACCCTGGCATCGATGATGGATTTGATTCCCATGCGCACTTCAAGAGAAAGACGACAAAGTTTGCAGTTGCAGAAGACGACAAAAATTATTAGTACGTACAGCTGGAACAGTCATTGGTCAATCATTGTTGATTTCACAGTAATTTTTGTTCAGTGGGGGGTGATAGGGATGTTTGTTGAAAACATCACCCACCTGATGCTGAATATTTATTACTCAGATGGAGTAAGCAACGCATCAGTGGCATGTTTTGGCTCCTCAAGACTTTTATGGATTACCCGGTCATATATTTGAAGATCCCAAGAACCGACTACTAAGTACTCGAACTTAGGCTCGGGGGCTGCAGGTACATATCATAAGGAAATATTTTTCTTACCTAAGAAATACTCCGAAAAAGCTCAAAGATCCTCAAAGTTATTATAAATAACAAGAGGCTCGGGGGCTACACCCTATGGGTGCTTTTCAAGAAAAAGTGCACACCATGGAAGTTCTTTACCTACGGAGCACTTCAAGATTTCTCAAGACATTACTCGGAGATTCTCAGAGAGAAACCAGAAGATAATGTTATGAGGAAATGATGAGAGCTCGGGGGCTTGACGGACCAGGATGTCAGAGATGTCATCAGAAGATGATTACTCCGACTAATCCTAGACGGAACGGGAGATCCGAAGACTTGATACAAAGCGTACTTGGATTAGGAATCTCATTGTAACTTAGTCGAGTTCTTAAGGAAGTCTTGTAATTAGAATATGATTCCTCCATTGTAACCGACTAGACTCGGTCTGCGCTATGCTTCACCCGGATATATAAGGGGAAGCAGGTGGGGCTCCAATCAATTGAATCATAATCATACACAAGGCACATGCCGCACTGGACGTAAAGTATTACGCTATTAGCGGCCTGAACCAGTATAAATCGTTGTCCCTGTGTACTCGCCGAGTCCTACGAACGCCGATCCCCACCGAACAAATCGTCTGAGATTACTCAAGACGAGTTGCCGGTTAACAAACACCGACAGATACCAACTGAAACGACCACGATTTCCTCGAAGGGAAATCCGCAGATACATCATAATGTGATAGTCCAAAAAGTCTCAAACCATCACATTATCTTTATTCGGTTGTTACCATAGTTCATACAACGCGATAGTACAGATTACAGGTCATTACATCTCATGGAACACCACCTAGTACAAACTATATTGGTAACACACACCTATCGATGTTGGAGTTGGCGTAGAACGTCGGCGAGTGAAGGCTCCTCCTTCACGGGCATCATCAAAGTTGTTGTAGCAGCGGCTAAGACTCCGTCTTCATCTTCTCATCCAAACTTGTGTATAGGAATGAGACTTCCTAATCCATCTAGCTTCCACCATTGTCGCAGTAGAAGTCATCCAACCTGTCGTTAATTTTCAGTACGGTTTGTACTGGCCACATTTCCCATCCTATGCTTGCATTTGCTATGTGGTATGTGGAATGCAAGGGTAGAGCAAAAAAGGAATCTATTTATGGTTGTAGTTTTCCTATGCAGGTAATCAATATTTTATAAATATAATCAAGTTTTATTCCATATACCCGGCCACATGGCCTTCCATTCGGTCATCAACCGAACATCCGACCATACGGCCATCCATCCATCCATTCCCATCCACACATCCACACATCTCACCACACTCTCACTCTCTAGCGGCAAGGACGACTCCTCTCATACCTTGCCTCAACGGCCAGCGCCGGACCTATCAACCCAGGGGGGAAGAAGAAAGGACACTTCTCACTATGTTCGGGAGACTCTGAGCACATAGTGTTGTCCATGACGTGGACACGGCTATACGTATAGATCGATCGACTCTGCAGAGCGTGTACGCCTGGAACCACAGGTTAGCTATCATCGACGATCGGCTCGTCTAAGCTGATTCCGAACTTCCCCCTAATCCACAACGATGCCATCCTACCTCTCAGCCCTGGGGCACCCCAATGAAATCCACCGTAACGCTGAGACTGTGAGATGTGGATCCTGGCGTACCAAATAAAACACCACGTTGTCTTAGGAGGGTGTGGGTATCCAGCCCTTACCTCCCTATACTTATCACCTTCCAGCCTAGCAGTAATGGCATCGTTTCGCCCAGGGTGTAGTAACGGTTCCCGCCCATACAAGAACAAGTGGTGCGCACGAAAGTACTTGGTCGGGGTGGCCCAGTGCAATAAGTCCTAAGTACTGGACAAGATATCTCCTCCTCGGGGCTTCCATCGCCCCCGTGCTGACACAACACCTCTATCCCGGGGATTCGTCCCACAAAGACACTCCTCCAGGACCTCTTCTCAAGATCACAATGTACCCGCCACAGGTACTCCCCAGGGGATGCCCAGGTCAAATCCCCTCGGCAAGACTCGTCACCGGACTCGTCGTAGATCCTGTCCAGTCGACTCAACCCTCACACACGCAACCAAGACACATGCTGTTGGCGCAAAACGTGACGCGCCGCGCCTAACACAACAAGCTGAAAACCTGGCTTCAATCGGGTGCCCGGAGTGTGTTGAATCGGAGAGACGTGCTAGTCGGTTTGACCTGAAAACCAACAAGGGATAAAACTATGAGAATACCAATGGAACATGTCGGGTGACACCAGATAGTTCCATATGTACGGCTTTGAAAGCCAATCACGATGGCACACAGCTATAGAAGCTGTCTGTCAGAGCATGTTTATAAAGTCATTCGGCTAAATGAGAACAGGGCATGTAAAGCATATTAACTGCCGAATGCACATGTAAAGAGAGACATGCTTGAACAGATGAAAGGTATCATTAAAACATTATAAATAGGTAACATGCAAATATAAATCTATTCAAATAACACATGCACAGGTTTAATCAAACTAGTCTGCCGCACGTCTAGCCTTCATAAACCCGTCAAGCATAAACTCAAGCAAAGCTAATCCACCGCATGATACCACATGCCATAAGTCTACACCACTTCTTATAATTAGATTAATCCACCGCATGATACAATCTAATTATAACAAGCTAAAAGCATGCATGTATTTGAACAGATCTACAAAAACTCATTACTCGCGTAAGCTTAACCAAGATCGGCAAACTAGCCGAGTTGGGGTCCATGAAGAAGGAACAAACAAGCAAGCACGATCGGACCAATCTAAAAACCTGCATCTGCCGCACGATACCTATTCTTATCAAAGTCTAATCGTAACTAACATGCATGAACCGCAACATGTAACAATCTAGATTGGAAGTTGATTCGGCCATGATGATCTTATGATTAACGAAAACACAAGCAAGCTTGTGAAACAGGGCCGAACAAAGATCAATCTAGATTGGGAAAAAGAGTGTTACAAGAATTAAATAATAAAACATATCACACATGATAACTTAATGAATCTATTAGAGCCGATAACTATTTTTACTCATGACTTAATCTGCCGCGCGATACAAGGCACAGGTAAAAACCTCCCATCATAAGCTTAAATCCACCGCACGATACTAAGCTTAACAAACGAGACTACTTGCATCATATCTAAATCCACCGCATGATACTAGACATGATAACAAGGTTGCCGATACTTACGGAGGACGACGGATCGATGATTCCTCTCGAAGAACTCGACGACACGACTAAGGACTCGAAGATGGCACGGGCCAGTTTGTATTGATATGGTTGTGAACAGTTTTTTACAATGGCCGAGGGTTATATTTATACCCTGGGCTAATAACAGTCCTGAAGGGACTTGTCATCTAAACAAAAGGAAAACATTAAAATACATGGACTTTATCTTCCCTTACGTAAAGACCTTGTTAATAAAGCTTCCTCCTCGATTATCGGGTTTGCACACGTGATTGGTTTGGACTCCTCCTAGTGTGTCACATGCAAAGTAATCCAACGCCTGTGCTAATACTTTATTTCTTTTATTCCATATCTTTTCTCTGTACGCATAGACCGATTAATCAGGCGAACACTTGACTTTGCCTTAGGACTCCACCAATACGTACTACAGCTCTGTTGGCTCCATCGGCTTCATCAGCTGATCTCCTTCAGTTGGACATGTCATCTTCTCGGAAGATTTTGCTGGTCAAAATCCGGTGTCAACAAAACGTGACGCGGCGCGCCTCACACACAGCAAGCCGAAAAGCTGGCTCCAATCGGGTGCCCGGAGTGTGTTGAATCCGGAGACGTGTCAGTCGGTTTGACCTGAAAACCAACAAGGGATAAAACTGTGAGAATACCAATGGAACATGCCGGATGAGACCAGACAGTTCCATATGTACGGCTTTGAAAGCCAATCAGGACGGCACACAGCTATAGAAGCTGTCTGTCAGAGCATGTTTATAAAGTCATTCGGCTAAAATAAAATGAGAACAGGCATGTAAAGCATATTAACTGCCGAATGCACATGTAAAGAGAGACATGCTTGAACAGATGAAATGTATCATTAAAAACATTGTAAACAGGTAACTTGCAAATATAAATCTATTCAAATAACACATGCATAGATTAATCCAACTAGTCTGCCGCACGTCTAGCCTTCATAAACCCGTCAAGCATAAACTCAAGCAAAGCTAATCCACCGCATGATACCACTTGCCATAAGTCTACACCACTTCTTATAATTAGATTAATCCACCGCATGATACAATCTAATTATAGCAAGCTAAAAGCATGCATGTATTTGAACAGATCTATAAAAACTCATTACTCGCGTAAGCTTAACCAAGATCGGCAAACTAGCCGAGTTGGGGTCCATGAAGAAGGAACAAACAAGCAAGCACGATCGGACCAATCTAAAAACCTGCATCTGCCGCACGATACCTAGTCTTATCAAAGTCTAATCGTAACTAACATGCATGAACCCGCAACATGTAACAATCTAGATTGGAAGTTGATTCGGCCATCATGATCTTATGATTAACGAAAACACAAGCAAGATTGTGAAACAGGGCCGAACAAAGATCAATCTAGATTGGGCAAAAGAGTGTTACAAGAATTAAATAATAAAACATATAACACCGAAGGACCGGATTAGCGACCAGAGGGGGGTGAATGGGAGCCTCAAATTCAACTCGTGAATAGTTTGGCCCTTGTCCCAGAAAGTCACCCCAAAACCTAAGACTCGAAACGACCGGAGAGTTCATGACCTACGAGTAGGTGGATACCCTAGGAGATGTCCTAGTGGTACAGCGGTAGACGGGAAGAAACCTTAAAACCAACTGCCAAAGCCACGGAACAAAACTGCACAATCAGCAGTTTCGCGGACTGTCCGGGGTCAGGGTCCCGGACTGTCCGCTGAGCGCCGGACTGTCCGACACTAGGAGTCCGGACTGTCCGCCGGCAAAAACGCAGAAACCAAACATGCTGAGTCTGCTGGACAGGTCTCGGACTGTCCGGGGTTTGTACCGCGGACTGTCGCCGTTCACTCGACAGTGAACAATCAGGGGTCTGCGCCTGACTGAACCTGAAGAAACCCGATCCACGGACTGTCCGCCGTCAGAGGCGCAGACTGTCCGCCACCACCCAGAAAGCACAAACTTGCTCGGGTTCAAAACCAAATCCAAATCGATCTCAACCAAATCGAGAAGAACTTCGATCAAACTCCTCCCAGGTGATCCTCAATGTGTTGGGGTGCTAATCCTAAGAAATCATCGCACCAAACCAAGTCAAACAAGAGATATTCATGAATCACCGTAAAAGGGGGAAGAAATGAAGAATGAACACGAAATCAACTCGATCTATGGATTCGTGAGGTTAGGAGAGAAATTCCTTCGGTAGAAAGAAGGAGCTCATGACCAGAACAAAATGATTCAAGTGGAATCGAAAATCATCTCGCTGAGAGGGAGAACGAAGCAAATCTCCAGGAGATGAAAAACTAAAACGTGAAGAAACACAACACACAGGACACGATTTGATTTCAGCCGAAATTCCTCCACACGAGGAGACAACGAGAATACGGTCTCATTTCCTCAAGAGATCCAATACACAGAGGTATGATTCCTATCTCTGCGGATCGCTTGCAGCGAGGTATGATTAGAACCTAAGCGAGGGCTAGAGAGAGAGAGTGCTCAGGAACAAATGACTGCAAGGATAGAGGGATAGGAGGGGTGCCTCTCTTATTTATAGCCTAAAACAATAATCCCCTTTCTTCCCCTAGATACTAGAGCGAAGCGGCCAACCCTAGGGGTATCCCGGTCCAACTCTGCTGATGGCTGATCTTACGGCCACGCGCCTTCCTCACCCTTACCTTCGCCTCGACGCAAGCCTCAGGATGCCGCCACGTGCCGCCCAGTCGACCGCCGCGCCTACCTCGTGGATAGCTTCGCCTCCGCGCCAGCCTCTCCACGCCGCCACGCGTCGACCGTCCTTTTTGCGGACCCCCCCGGTTTTGAGGCCGAAACCGGGAAACCTGGGCCTTCCCCCGGGTTTTGAGGAAACCGGGAAACCTGTCCTCAGGCTGAGTTTTGTGGCCCAACTCAGAAACTCGCGCGCCCAGGTTTTGAGGCCCAAATCTGGAAACCGTCCACGCCGAGTTTTGAGGCCCAAACTCGGAAACCGGCCACCCCAAGTTTTGAGGCCCAAACTCAGAAACCGTCGAGGGTAGCTTTTTGAGGATGAGCTACCGAACCCGCGCCGTAGACGGGATGTGGTTCGCACACCCCGAGTTCCAGCACCGATGCCAGAGCATGTCCAGCCTCCATGACGGGCACAGTGCATTCGCCATCCTTCTCGGCCTCCCGCCAAGTGTCACGACGCCATCACCTTCCTCCCGACTCAGCCGATGCCCCGCACATCCCCATGTGCTCTTGCTTGTCAACGCCACGTGCCAGCTACCACAGCTGGTCCTCAGGTCTCCCAGTCCGTCGGGTCCAAGCTCCATGTCCGCCCTTCACCGCTCCCGGTCCGTCGGCATGGCACGTCCCTACTTGACCTTCACCTCACCTTCGACCACTGCCCGAGCTCCGCACCTGCACATCAACACAGCCAAGAGAGATGATGCCCGTTGATCGATCACTCATCACTCAGGAAGGGAACCACAAGGGCACATATCAACCTTGTGTTCTCAAACACATGATAACTTAATGAATCTATTAGATCTGCCAAATCTAATAGAGCCGATAACTATTTTTACTCATGACTTAATCCGCCGCACGATGCAAGGGACAAGTAAAACCTCCCGTCATAAGCTTAAATCCGCCGCACGATACTAAGCTTAACAAACGAGACTACTTGCATCATATCTAAATCCACTGCATGATACTAGACATGATAACAAGGTTGTCGGTACTTACGGAGGTCGACGGATCGATGATTCCTCTCGAAGAACTTGACGACATGACTAAGGACTCGAAGATGGCACGGGGCCGGTTTGTTTGTATTGATATGGTTGTGAACAGTTTTTTACAATGGCCGAGGGTTTATATTTATACCCTGGGCTAATAAGAGTCCTGAAGGGACTTGTCATCTAAACAAAAGGAAAACATTAAAATACATGGACTTTATCTCCCTTACGTAAAGACCTTGCTAATAAAGCTTCCTCCTAGTTTATCGGGTTTGCACACGTGATTGGTTTGGACTCCTCCTGGTGTGTCACATGCAAAGTAATCCAACGCCTGTGCTAATACTTTATTTTTTATTTCATATCTTTTCTCTGTACGTAGTAGACCGATTAATCAGGCGAACACTTGACTTTGCCTTAGGACTCCACCAATACGTATTACAGCTCTGTTGGCTCCATCGGCTTCATCAGCTGATCTCCTTCAGTTGGACATGTCATCTTCTCGGAAGATTTTGCTGGTCAAAATCCGGTGTCAACACAGGCCCCCCTAGTTTAGAGTATGATTTTTCATGCTTCAAACTATTTTCATCTGATGTTCTTCTCTTTCTAAGTTGATGGCTCCTGACCTCTGCATGAGCTCCATACCGATTACCTTTTATCGACCAGATTTTCTGACTTTATAATCACAATCGGTCACCGGTATAACTTGATATCCTCGACTGGCTGCCAACAGGTTGATTGACTTGGACTGTAGATTCAACATCAGTAGTAGTCTTTATTATAATCGGCCCTCTCAGTAGCCGATGAAATATTTCTTGGGAATTACCAACTGATTATCTATAACATATCAATGTTTCTTCCAAGAAGCCGAGGAACTCACTAGCAACAATAGCGTGACCTCGCTGAATTTCCACAATTTTCCTGTAAAATAATAAACCTCCAATACATGTGGAAATAGGTTAACAGTAAATGTGTATATGTATAAATATAATAGTTCTCCATTTTGTTGTTGATCAGAAGATGCTACAATGCTGACTATATCTCAAGAGTATCACATTTATAACTAAGATTTCTCTTAAATTGAATAAAACGGTATTCTAACTATCCTTCTTTCTATTCAACCATGGGGCTTTTAGCTTTGACTAAATCTGTCAGTAAATGGCAAAACAAAACAAAAACAGAACTGCTTATCTTTTATTCTTCGAACACTCTTCTTCTGGAGTTTTTATATTCTTCTCGGTTTCGGCAAACACTTGTTCGTCATTTTTATTTTCGAGTATGAAAGATATCACATAATATTGCAAAGTCAAAAACTGGACTATAAGGAGATACAAGTCATATACTTAGATCAAAAAGTGCGAGTAAAGATTTTTTGTTCTTCTTTATATCATTCTCTCTTAGTCATTTTAAAATATATGAGGCTACTGGACCTTTGGTCATCTTTTATTTTATCTGGAGATCACGTGACCATTATTTTTCTAACTCAGTTCTAGCGGACACATGCCCGTCATTTTTATTTCTGAGTTTTTTTTAGAGCAAAATAGCCTCATACACTTTAATCAAAGAAAGAGTGCATGCACAAGATATTATTAATTACATTGTGAATCTTGATCTTGGGAATATGACTATAATCTCACTAGAAGTTTCAACAGTTTGACAAAGCTCAATATGACATTTAAGAAAATTTTATTTTATGAATTCTCCAGAATTAAAGTATCTCTTAGAATAATGTTATAGCAAATTCCATTCTCATTATTTTACGATCACTTTTAGACAAAGCTTAAACTTCATGCGACCCACAGGTTTCAAAGATTTTTAGATAAATATTATAACCACTAAACTCAAACTTAGAGAAATCAAAGCTATAAATTAGACACGGGTAAAACATAAAACAGAGTATCCATTTATCATTTCGACAATAGATAAGCTAGAACATTATTTATATCATATATGATTATTATTCTCAAGATTTTAATATTATGGAGATGCAACATCATAAGTTTTGCCCTTTTCATATTTTTAATTCTAAACTTCAACATTGTTTGAAAAATAAGGGTAGAGTCACACAAACCATCGTTGAAGATGAAGGAGTCAATGAAAGTCATTCATATTGTCCTTCTTCATGATGAATCACTCGATGTTGTGTAATGTATATGCGTGGCGAGTCCAAATCTCCATCAATAGATAATTTTTTGTGCTTAACTGATAATCGGCTCTATCTCGATCTGGGCTCGCCGAACCACTTGCTGATTCTATTTTATATGTTATTTTCTTGGACCGGCGATAATGTTTCCTTTCAAGTTTCCATATCAGCAGCATGCTGATCTTTAGCCGAACTCAAGTTAAGTCTAGCTATTTATACTTAACATGTTTGTTTGGTCACCTTTTCTATCGGTTTATGTCCTTGCCGATCAGCTTTTCATTCTTTCTCACTTTTAGATCAAATGATTCCAGATTCCATACTTCCATTATCCTAACTGAAACTTTCTACTTTGTTTTAGTCGGCAAATTTAGCCGATCATGGTTCATCATTTGAGGTAGCTGAGGTTGAAATCTGAATTGGCTGCCACCCCGGCCATCTCCGTATATCTATTCTTGGAGCCAAAATATCTCTAACGTCCATCCTTTTATCAAACAGTTCTCGATCCTAATATCGGCTTATGATCTATCTGATTAACTGCTGGAGCGGCGGAGAGTATAGCCGATTGACTGTGGACAGTAGCATGTATGACCCGGATGTTTGATCTGAAGAAATAACCTTGCCATGTTTGCAGATGATATGGCAGACGGATTTCGGTGTGTGGTAGCATTAGGTCGGATGTCATATCCTCGAACTGCAACATCTGGCCAAAGTTCTTTTCTCCTCCATTCCGTGAAAGTCCTTGTATGCAGAACCCTTTGACTTTTCAAGTGATTTAGAATAATAAGAAATTTCCAGCCAAATAATTAACTGGTGCAAATTTCTTCTCAAGAAGTACAGAGATATGAGAGGATGGTTGCTACTCAATCGGCTGTTCGCTTGATTGGGTGTTTGTTTGTTAACAAAATAATTCCATCTTCTACAAGATAAGGAGCCGATACTTTTATTCTCCATTGGCCTCTGAGTTATGAGGAGAGGATAGTTGCACACACTAGTAGGTCCATACAGACGATCAGAATCACGTACGTGATATACTTGGTTTTCGACTCCAACTCCAATTTTTCTCTTGGTCATGTGTATATGTGAATTTACTAAATACTATCATGCAAAAAATTTCCAAATATAACTTCATCAGCTTCATCCGTAATCTTGAAGAAATTCCGTTTCACTAGCCAAGAGCTGATTCTTCTTGTCTACTCATCAGTGACGCACAGGATGATCTTTAGATATGTATTTTTATATTTCACCCATGCTGGATTTAGATTTAGATGTCATGAGTAGCTCTAGTAATTGAAAACAAACAGCTGCCTGCTCAGACCTAGACCAAGTTGCTCATAGTCGTCAACTGGGTTCATGCCTCTGCTTGGTTTTATTTGGCCTGCACCTCTGAATGGAATTTCTTCTGAGCCGATGAGTATCTTCGTGGTCTTGCCAGTTGCTGTGAGACTTTAGTTGTATGCCAGGATTAAATACACATATGTCGGCCTCATATTCGTGCATGGATGTTGTGCACGTAAAAACAATCATCCATCGGCTGATATAGATATCCCATCGATCGGTGTAAAATTCCCTCCATATGTTAATGCTCATACGCTTCTGTAGGGATGACACTAGTGGACCATGATTAGCTTTAATCAGATAATTTCCTGTTAATGCCGCAACAAGCGCTCCATCTGTTGTCGACTTGAATTTTCGTAAGTGCCCATGGAATATTCTTCTCTAGATTAGCCGATTGTCTCCTTTTGTAAACCTTTGAAATTTTTCGAACTCGACAACTGAGGATTCTTGTTAATAGCAGCTCTGGTGATGTAACTTCAGAATACATTGGTCAAAATTTTTGTATGGTCGACCAATCAGCTGTTCATATATGGCTTTATTACCGAACTATAAATAGTCAACGTGCTAGCTGGTACCTTGATGTATTTACTCGATGAAAGTCAGTTTTCCAATTATCTTGTAGCAATAATCGTCATCTATTTATTTTGGAAACATGAATTTTCTGAGATGTCAACCAGAGTGGGAGATGAGCTGGCACTGCCTCCCAAAGCCCGACTGTCTATCCGTCTTGGAGCTGCTGGAGGTGAATAGCCGATTCAATCATTATGACATATTTTGTACTCTAAAAATTTATTGTACCTCCTTTACTCTGATCTCTTCTATTTCTACATGAACGGCGGTTGCCAAACAATAAGTGTCTCTTGTGACGGAGTATAAACTAATTGGCATTCCATCGCGACCAGAAAGTTGATTAAAAAATATTCAGAAAGAATCTGACTTCCGATCAATTGATTGTTGTCCCACCGGGCGTGCAAAAAGTGTGTTGGCGCAAAACGTGACGCGCCGCGCCTCACACACGCAAGCCGAAAAGCTGGCTTCAATCGGGTGCCCGGCGTGTGTTGAATCCGGAGACGTGCCAGTCGGTTTGACCTGAAAACCAACAAGGGATAAAACTGTGAGAATACCAATGGAACATGCCGGGTGAGACCAGACAGTTCTATATGTACGGCTTTGAAAGCCAATCAGGACGGCACACAGCTATAGAAGCTGTCTGTCAGAGCATGTTTATAAAGTCATTCGGCTAAAATGAGAACAGGGCATGTAAAGCATATTAACTGCCGAATGCACATGTAAAGAGAGACATGCTTGAACAGATGAAATGTATCATTAAAACATTATAAACAGGTAACTTGCAAATATAAATCTATTCAAATAACACATGCATAGGTTAATCCAACTAGTCTGCCGCACGTCTAGCCTTCATATACCCGTCAAGCATAAACTCAAGCAAAGCTAATCCACCGCATGATACCACTTGCCATAAGTCTACACCACTTCTTATAATTAGATTATTCACCGCATGATACAATCTAATTATAACAAGCTAAAAGCATGCATGTATTTGAACAGATCTATAAAAACTCATTTCTCGTAAGCTTAACCAAGATCGGCAATCTAGCCAAGTTGGGGTCCATGAAGAAGGAACAAACAAGCAAGCACGATCGGACCAATCTAAAAACCTGCATCTGCCGCACGATCCTAGTCTTATCAAAGTCTAATCGTAACTAACATGCATGAACCGCAACATGTAACATTCTAGATTGGAAGTTGATTCGGCCATGATGATCTTATGATTAACGAAAACACAAGCATGCTGTGAAACAGGGCCGAACAAAGATCAATCTAGATTGGGAAAAAGAGTGTTACAAGAATTAAATAATAAAACATATAACACATGATAACTTAATGAATCTATTAGATCTGCCAAATCTAATAGAGCCGGTAACTATTTTTACTCATGATTTAATCCGTCGCACGATACAAGGCACAAGTAAAAACCTCCCGTCATAAGCTTAAATCCGCCGCACGATACTAAGCTTAACAAACGAGACTACTTGCATCATATCTAAATCCACCGCATTATACTAGACATGATAACAAGGTTGCCGGTACTTACGGAGGTCGACGGATCGATGATTCCTCTCGCAGAACTCGACGACACGACTAAGGACTCGAAGATGGCATGGGGGTTTGTATTGATTTGGTTGTGAACAGTTTTTTACAATGGCCGAGGGTTTATATTTATACCCTGGGCTAATAAGAGTCCTGAAGGGACTTGTCATCTAAACAAAGGAAAACATTAAAATACATGGACTTTATCTTCCCTTATGTAAAGACCTTGTTAATAAAGCTTCCTCCTAGTTTATCGGGTTTGCACACGTGATTGGTTTGGACTCCTCCTGGTGTGTCACATGCAAAGTAATCCAATGCCTGTGCTAATACTTTATTTCTTTTATTCCATATCTATTCTCTGTACGCGTAGACCGATTAATCAGGTGAACACTTGACTTTGCCTTAGGACTCCACCAATACGTACTACAGCTCTGTTGGCTCCATCGGCTTCATTAGCTGATCTCCTTCAGTTGGACATGTCATCTTCTCGGAAGATTTTGCTCGTCAAAATCCGGTGTCAACAAAACGTGACGCGTCGCGCCTCACACACAGCAAGCCGAAAAGCTGGCTTCAATCGGGTGCCCGGAGTGTGTTGAATCCGGAGACGTGCCAGTCGGTTTGATCTGAACGAAACCAATAAGGGATAAAACTGTGAGAATACCAATGGAACAGGCCGGGTGAGACCAGACCAGGGGGTTTTTGTTTTTGTCCAATATGTACGGCTTTGAAAGCCAATCAGGACGGCACACAACTATAGAAGCTGTTCTGTTAGGGCATGTTTATAAAGTCATTCGGCTAAAATGAGAGCAGGGCATGTAAAGCATATTAACTGCCGAATGCACATGTAAAGAGGACATGCTTGAATATATGAAAGGTATCATTAAAACATTGTAAACAGGTAACTTGCAAATATAAATCTATTCAAATAACACATGCATAGGTTAATCCAACTAGTCTGCCGCACCGTCTAGCCTTCATAAAACCCGTCAAGATAAACTCAAGCAAAGCTAATCCACCGCATGATACCACTTGCCATAAGTCTACACCACTTCGTATAATTAGATTAATCCACCGCATGATACAATCTAATATAACAAGCTAAAAGCATGCATGTATTTGAACAGATCTATATAAAAACTCATTACTCGTGTAAGCTTAACCAAGATCGGCAAAACTAGCCAAGTTGGGGGCCATGAAGAAGGAACAAACAAGCAAGCACGATCGGACCAATCTAAAAACCTGCATCTGCCGACGATACCTAGTCTTATCAAAGTCTAATCGTAACTAACATGCATGAACCCGCAAACATGTAACAATCTAGATTGGAAGTTGATTCGGCCATGATGATCTTATGATTAACGAAAAACACAAGCAAGCTTGTGAAACAGGCCGAACAAAGATCAATCTAGATTGGGGAAAAAAGTGTTACAAGAATTAAATAATAAAACCATATAACACATGATAACTTAATGAATCTATTAGATCTGCCAAATCTAATAGAGCGATAAACTATTTTACTCATGATTTAATCGCCGCACGATACAAGGCACAAGTAAAAAACCTCCCGTCATAAGCTTAAATCCGCCGCACGATACTAAGCTTAACAAACAAGACTATTGCATCATATCTAAATCCACCGCATGATACTAGACATGATAACAAGGTTGCGGTACTTACGGAGGTCGACGGATCGATGATTCCTCTCGCAGAACTCGACGACACGACTAAGGACTCGAAGATGGCATGGGGCCGGTTTGTATTGATATGGTTGTGAACAATTTTTACAATGGCCGAGGGTTTATATTTATACCCTGGGCTAATAAGAGTCCTGAAGGGACTTGTCATCTAAACAAAAGGAAAACATTAAAATACATGGACTTTATCTTTCCTTACGTAAAAGACCTTGTTAATAAAGCTTCCTCCTAGTTTATTGGGTTTGCACCATGATTGGTTTTGGACTCCTCCTGGTGTGTCACATGCAAAGTAATCCAACGCATGTGCTAATACTTTATTTCTTTATTCCATATCTTTTCTCTGTACGCGTAGACGATTGATCAGGCGAACACTTGACTTTGCCTTAGGACTCCACCAATACATACTACAGCTCTGTGGCTCATCGGTTCATCAGCTGATCTCCTTCAGTGGACATGTCATCTTTCCGGAAGATTTTGTGGTCAAAATCCGGTGTCAACACATGCCAAGATCTCCAAAGCCATCATCCCGTTATCACGGCACCATGTGCCTTAGCCACCCACAAGTAACGTCCAGCAAGCATCACATGACATATATAATGCGTAGTAGAAGTGAGTAGCAAGTATATATAGTAAGCGGTGTCTAGCCTAACAGCGGGTGTGCAGGGGAAAGGGTTGCGTCAAGGTATAGGCTTCACAAGCAATCTAACATGCAACCTATCACAGTTCATTTGCAAATAGTAAAGCGCTAGCAGCTACATTATTGGATGTCTAATAGGATTCTACGAGGTTGGATGGGCTGTGGCACCTGTTATGTTGTTAGTCCAAGATCTCCGATGTCCTCATAGCCGCTCTCCTCGGGTCCTGGTGTCGTCCTCGGTCTCCTCCAGCGTGTTCGGTCTGACCATCGCTGCTCCCGATACAACTACCTCACGAGACCGACAAACATGACAAAGGAGCAATCAGAACACAGACACGACAACTAGATTCGAAAGACGCTAAGGACTCTAAACAGAGAAAGGACTTAGCCCTCGCGGAGGACATCTGATCCTCAGGCTTGAACAGACGAGGAGCAGGAGTGGGTGCTTGCTAAGCACAAGCTCGAGTCACAACCTAGCTCGTACTTCCCAGGCCGACTGAGTCGAGTTGTATGGCTTCAGTAAAATGGTTGAGACTAGATCTTGACTTAAGCAAACACCACGCAAAAACAACACTAGCCCTCATGAAGCGAGTTCGTTTTCCTTGGGCTCAAAAGAGGCGAAGGAGAAACTCGGCTAAGCACGTCTACGTCATATCCTCGGTGTAGGTGGTTTCCTACGGTCGATCGAGTCGACTCGCACGGGACCGAGAGCACGACATAGACCTTAGCTTTGCCAACTAGAATGAGGGTTCAATCTTTGATACAATCGTCATGGCTAAGGACGAGATCCAATAGATCGGGCCAACAAGGGATAAGGAAAACAGTTCCGATCTCTTGCTCGATCCATACGCCATTGTAATCGACGAGAACGGGAAAAGGGAACAAAACAGGAAGGGAAAAGAGAAGCAAAGGTAGTCTCACTTCCTTCTATGCACGCGTCATGGCAAAGACGGACATCGAAGGGAGTGACACACCGAGAACATAAACACTTTAACAACTCATAGGGTACCTCAACCCGTGTGCACTAAATGGCACCAGACGTTCCTAGAATCTGCAGCGGTGCGGTTGTCACGCGAGGATCTAGGAGCGCTTCGGTATGGAATAGGTACAAGCATACAGGGCTCAAGTGCGAAGAAGAAAAAGAAGAAGTAGTAAAACGGGGATCCGCCTTCTTTGATCCACACGCATAGTAGTAGACGAGAATCATAGGAATGGGATGAAGAAGCAAGACTATTACATAAACATGATCAACACGCAAAGGAGACAGACTAAAGGCGGGGAACTTGGTTCCACGGGGACTTCAATCCACAATCATTGCATTTGACAGGGATTGGAGTGACTAGAACAGACGAACTGATCTCCTTATTACTGAATCAGTGAGGATCAACAGAAAGGAAAAGAGAGGAGCAGTCTCTGCATTCACTCAACCAACACGCCATGGCAAAGGCGGTAGATGAAGAATGAGATACGCTCGACCTAAGTCAACTCATAGGGCACCATGACCTCCGTGCAACAAAACCGGCACAAGGCTATTCCTACGCTCGTAGCGGTGCGGTTTCACCGCGAGAGTCGAAGGAATGCTATGGTCAAGCGTGCAAGCATACGAGGTGGATAGGTCAGAAAGAGTCAAATGGGTGGAGCCCGATGGTCATGGCGAGGCATCTCGCGGCCATGAGCTTCACCAAACATGTTGGCACTCGTCGTTCCATGATTGTCGTCACCCGTTCCTTCTCCCACTAGACCAGGTCACGAAGGACTACGTGTGCGGGTAATATCCGCATGACCATGCCCTAGGGCTAAGGACAGGAGCCATCGCTCGTAGCACTACGAGGCCACCAAACACATAATCAACAACTACAACTATGAGGGACACGTTACGCTGGCGTTACGACCACGGCGGGACGAACCCACGATCGCAACGTTCGAGCGAGGGACGATCCCTCGACGGGCTCGAAGGCACGGTCCACAGGCAAACAAACAAGGGACCGGTAGAAGGCACGGTCAACCGCCAACGACACAAACATGACGACGACTATCACACGTCCACAACTAGGGAGTAGCACATGTCCATAGCCATAGAGAAATAGACTGGCACGAAGGCTCGGCGCAGGCAAGTATATGAAGATAGAGTGATGACAACATAACATTATGGTAGAAATAAATGGAGTTGTGTCAACGTCGAGGACGGCGTCGACAAGCGTTCAAATGTTTGACCTTGACGATGGCACGAAAGATGAGTCTTCAGCAGAGCGGTGTCGGTGACAGCGAGCGCAGACTTGACCGAAACGCAGCGCGTCGTCAACCGAATCTGCTGGGCGCCATCGGCCAAAGTAGTAGGGCGATCCTGACCGAATCAGTAGTACGACGCGCGACCTTGCCAAACTGGCGGCGGCAGGCTGGGAGCTAGCCGTTCCTGGCCGGACGCGGCAGCAGGTGTCGGGAGAGATGGCGCAGCCACGTCGGACAACACGACGAGGTCCTGCGATAGTGTAAGTCACGGCACGAAGGCCGGTCTCAGTCCACGATCGACTACAAGGATAAGGTTAGGGCTTTTGGTGCGGGGAGCTCACCGACACTACCTGTGGTCGGTCGATGGGAGAAATGAACAGGATGTAGGGGCGCTGTTGGGTGACGTGGCGAGGTCGTCGACATCTTGGAGGAGCAGGAGCCCGCGGTGACCACAGTTGGCTGAGTCGAGGCCATGGCTTGGTGACGCGATTGCAGTCGGCGCTCTGCACGACGCGGAGGCAAGAGCTCGGCGCTGCTCCTGTGGACGACAACGAGGCAAGGAGCTGACTTGGTGAAGAGGTTCGCGGCGACGATGGCACAGGATGTGGGCGACGTGCGCGCGCGTGACGATGCGGTGGACCGGCCAGGGCGGCTGCACGACCAACAGGGGCGAGCACGACCGGCTTGGCCCGGGGGTGGCCAGCCCGCGGCCTGGCAAGTCGCAGTCATGGCCGGGCCACAAGGGTTCTTGGCGACCGACCGCAGTCAGTTGGAGGTGGCCGCTCGGGGCGAGGCTAGAGCGCGGCGACAGGTCAATTCGTCGTGGCCGTGGCATGGCGCAAAGCTTCTGGGGTGGCCGACACCGGCTGGCGCAGCAACGCGGACGATGCTTGGTGCGGTGCAGAGAGGGAGGGAGAAGTTGGTGGCGGCTCGGCATGGGGACAGTGGGAGGAGAGAGTAGCGGTTGCGGCCTTATACACGACCGGCTAGGGCACCCTGAGTCACCTCGACGTCCGCGCCATCGATGGGAATGCCAAGACACGTGGCGAGCATCTAATGGAGGAGTGTACGGACGCCGAGGCAGGGCTCACCCTGGCGGCGGCGGCCGGGAGGCCAGGGCGCAACGCGCCTAGGGTTGGGGAAGTGGCGCCTGGCCTGAGCCTCTTGGCCGCGAGGTGGGGAAGGAGGGGGAGAGGCGTGGGCGGCTCTAGCAGGGAAATAAGGAGGGAGAGAGATGGGCCGGTGGGGAGGGCCTTGGCCCATTCAGCAGGAGAGGAGAGAAAGGTTGTGGCCCAAGAGAAGAAGGATCTCCCCATTTTTGCTAAGGGAAAAGAGAGGGATTCAATGAAGTTTGGGGAGGAATTTAGAGGAATTTGGATGGAGCATCCAAATATGATTTGATGGAAAAGAAGAAAAGGACTTTTTTCTTCCAAGAAGTATTATGACCTGGAGGTTCAAAGTTGGAACAAGGGAGATCGAGGGAAATTTAGAGAAGTGGGTGGAACGGAATCAGAATAAGTGGTTCGAAAGGGTTCCGATAAACATTTGGGGGGTGAATCCGAAAGATAATTTGGAACGGTTTTTGAACAGAAGATTGGAGTGGATTTGTGAACATGGGTTTGAAAGTAATTGGAGTTGACTCGAAATTGGAAAAGAGGGGAGAAAAGGGAAAGGATTTTCCCCGAGTCATGAATTAATATGACCCGAAGATCTTTAGGGGAATACAAGAGATTGGGAAAGTCCCAAAAAGGAAGAGAGATCACTATGGATTTGTACACTCCGACTCTGACACAACTAAGAAACCTAGACCGACTCGAAAACACGGGCACTCTCCTACAAGCAAAACTATATGTATGCCACGTTTCGTGAGTAAAGAATGATACGTTGACTAGTGTTTGACCTAGCAACTACATGCTTCACACATTGAACGAAAAAGTTTTAAAAAGCTCGTATTTTCGATTGTTGGAAAAACCTGGGATGTTACAGGAAGGGCACCTTGTGCACAAGCAACCCGCCCGAATTTTTGCCGTTCTTCTTCCGTGGCAGCACGTCGACGGTGGCCAACACGCCTCAGCTCTCCCAGTGGAGACTGTCAGCATAACGACGCCTTTTGTGAAATCAGGAGCTTGATTAACAACTATCAATTTAACTTCAACCAAGATTTTCTTATAAAATACGAACTGAAAAGGAGCAGGTGCCGAAAAATACCAAGTATTTTTCTGATCTGAGATCGTTCTTCGTCTCGATTCCGATTCTAACTTGTCTTGTGGTCAGCCATCCTGCGATTCCACGGCCACAGCGATGCCGCATCCCGGTCGTCAACGGCTCCATACGCCGATATGCGAGCGACGGCGGGGGTGGTGGCGCAGGGCCCAGGAGGCGCGCGCGCGCTGACTCCATATGAATATGATCGTTATTAGACCAGTCTCAAGCAGGTTTCATGGGAGATGTCATGCACATTAAATAGAGTGTCACATAAGTTTTTTAATGAATCTACGAGGAGAGAGAAGGAAAACGTGACATCCGCATTTAGGGGCTTCGTCCGTTTCATCGCATGCATCGCAGTAGGAGCTGAGCGCAAGGGAAGTTGGTTGCCGCTCCACTGGATGCGAGCGCGCGGGTTCCCGCCGGCCGCTGGGGCATGACCTCCGCTGGGCGCAGGGGAAGCCCGTCGCGGCTCCGTCGGGCGCCGCTCCACCGGGCGTGGGCGCGCGAGTCCCGCCGGCGGCCGGGACGTGAGCTACGCCGGCGCAGGGGAAGCCCATCCCGGCTCCATCGGGCGCCGCTCCACCGGTCGTGGGCGCGCAGGCTCCGACCGGCGGCCGGGGCGTTACCTTCTTCGGCGCAGGGTCGCTGCTCCGTTCGGCGTCGCTCCACCCGTGTTCGTTCTCCCACCAGCCGCCGCCGCTCCACCAACTGTTGTTCACTGGTCCACCAACGGCTCCGTCAGGCTCCATCAATCGGGCGTTGGGCGCTGGGTTGCGACCTCGCTGGGTGCAGAGGCTCCATCGGGTGTAGGCGGAAGGCAAGATCCCCCCACTCGTTCATGCATCAGAATAGAGAGAGAGAAGAGAGAGACCGGCAGAGACAAAAAAAAAAAAAGAATAAAATAACCCTATGAAACCGTGTGTCAAATTATCCACTAAGAGAAGACCTGTTTCATCGCATGCGATTGAGACTGACGTTAGTGTTGCACGCGAGACGGGAGAAGCGGCGCTGTGCTTGGACGGGCGCATCCATCGCGCGGACGGGAGGAGCGTCGCCTCAGTGCTGCGCGGTGACAGGTGCTGCACGTTGACAGGAGGAGCGCGTACTGCCCATCGACAATCGCCGTTCGCTGGATTACCTCTAAGCCTACGACGATGGCTTCACGACGCTCTGCTTCCTCCATGGCGATCCTGACCCCTGTCCCGGCGCCGGCGCCTAGTCGATCGATGCCGCCCGTAATCCCCGATCTGAGTGGCAGCCCTAATCGGGAAACTCGTGCGGGGGTGGACAAAAACGACCAGGACTCTAGACGATGTCATCGTTGTGTCCGAGTTTTAGTCCACATACAATTTCTTTTCTTTTCTTTTATTTTGCATGGTTGTTCCACCTCCGCTACTATTAAAATGTGCACAGTTTAGATGAGAGGCCAGACCAAAATAATGCTACCATTAGGTAGGTATAGATAATCGGTTCACTTTGACTATTTCAATTTTATTATGACTGAAAATGTATGGTACTAGGCCATGTTCAACACGTACGGTACTAGGCCCTGATCTGTAGTTCTGTTCACCTAAAAATGTATGTTCACTCAAAGGATCGGGCCCTAAGGATGAGGCCCAAGGATCTATATAGGACTGGGTTGGGAGCAGGATACAAACTGAAATGAACAGGGCTGGATTGGACCATCCTCCTTAAAAAGAGTTGGATCAGAATCAGGATCGCTGCTACCAAAATTAGGATTGGTTGGGATTTGGGCTGGATCACAATCCATTCCCAGGTTATTCGGTCTCATGACCAGGTTATATTTCAGGTTGGTATTGGGCTGGACTGTCCAGGACGAGGCTATGGTGTTCTCATGATTTTTCTTTTTTTTTTCTTGTGTTTGAATTTGTGTGTATGTACATGCTTTTGGATGGCTCGGTTAATATGGTTCTAACCGAAACTGAACCAAATTGTCTCGGTTCCAATATTTTTTAGGAACTGATCGGTTCTAATTTTAGATAACAAAATTTTGTATAAAACTGAAGAACCGAACCGATCGGTTTCAGTTAACCGAATGCCCAGGCTTATTTTTTTCTATATGGAGGGAGTACGGAGGAGCTCTATAGTCGATGTCGTTGTTGGCTTGAGCAGCATCACAGCAAAAGCAGATGAATCAAACAGGGGCCTTAAGATGATACTAGAGCAATGTTACATCAGAGCTCCAATGAACTAGCTGAAAAAAAAACTCTTCCAGCTAGTTTGGGCTTATACTTCATGGCACAGTAAGCAAATCCAAGAAGGTTTAGCAGCTGTAGTCCTGCCATCAACCAAAAGAACAGATCTAGTCGCCCTTGGTTGAGGTTCTCAGGGATCCAACCAGGGCCCCATTTCTACATGTCACCAAATGGATCATCTTCAACATGATAGAAACAAGGTAGCTCCCAATGGTAACCATGATGAGACAGCAAGCCTGGCAGCAGCTTCTCATGGCATCTGGTGACTGCTCATATGCAAATTCGATGAAACCCACCACACCGAACACCTTTGCGACCCCTACCAAGATGTATTGTGGTGCTTGCCACAAGATATTCATTGGAACCACAGTGCTCTCGTGCACCAGGCCTGTCTTCTTTGCCATGTCAAGACGCGCCATCTCAACTATCGCAGCTGAAATCAACGACGACATTGCGAAAACCATACCGATACCGATTCGTTGCAGCTCCGATAGTCCTCGCTTCGCACCAGTGATCCTACTTGCAATCGGCATGAGAACTTTGTTGTAGGCTAGGGACAAGATGACAATGCAGATGCAATTGAATGTCGTGAGAGAAGCAGGAGGTATTGAGAAACTATGTATATGATTGTCCATGAGCTTTCCTTGTTCAATGAATAGTGGGAATAGAGCTTCGGCTGTGTTGAAGATTATGGCAGCTAGAAATAGAGGCATCATTCTTGCCAAGATCTTGAGCTCCTCCACTTGTGTCACAGTACAAAGCTTCCACGGATTAGGTGTGTTAAGAAAAGATTCATCCACGGTGTGATGGTGGAAGCACGATCCAAGAACCTAAACCCAACAAATCGTTCAACAAACAACAAAAGGATTATCTGAACAGATTAACTTAAATGATAGAATACTAATTATAAATGAATAGAATATTGTGTTGAACAACAAACCTTAGTCCATCAGTGTGCATTAGCTTCCTGCTCCTACAATTGCTGACTCTTCCCCTGACATTTCATAAAGAAGGGAACTATCTATTGACAGATCTACATTGAACTTGCGAGTAGCCGCCACCATATGGAATACCCTAGTTAGTGCACTTCCTCCTGGTTTTTGATACCTGTATAACTTCATACAGGCAAGGAACCCGACAATTCCAACTGCTGAAAAACACAGTAGGAATCCCAAAACCCAATCCCCAGCCATAATTGTCCTGAACCCAAACAAGGACTGTGCTTGCGAAGAGGAAACCACCATTCACAGAAACGTAGTACCAGTTGTAGTAGATCTCCTTCTGCTCCTTCTCTATCCCATCGGTATCATCGAATTGATCGGCTCCAAATGTGGGAACACATGGCCAGATGCCACCTAAGCCCAAAGCTGTCAGGAATAGGCCCAAATAAGGCATGATGACCACTCTATGAATGTTTGTAGGGACAACTGTAGAAAGTGACAGTAAAATCATTCCCTGTGTACAAAACATTGGAAACCATAAATCCAGTCCTAAACTAAATTGAGAAAGAACGACATTGGTGCTACTAAATACAACAAACTTATAAATGACAAAAAAATAGTTCATACGAAACCTATCAAATCTTGGTGATTTGGTGGTAGAGAAAATGGACTTGTAGTATACAAAGATTGTTGAGTCATGCCAACACTTACAAATGTAAAGGTTGACAGGGAAATCACAATTGTTCGGTGTCTTCCCCAATATGAATCTGCCAAGAATGCTCCAAGAAGGGTCCAAAGGTAGCAGGTGCCTTGCCAAAAGGCAATATTGCTCACCGCGTCAATATTGCTTTGCTGCTGGACCTTGGACAGGTAACTCACCAGGTTTGTCCCAACTCCATAGTATGCCAAAGCACCACAAAATTCTCCACCTATGATGAAAAAGGATTTCCATGCCTAGGAATTTATATATCTACACCAGAATCTAAAGTGGAAAAAGCTTATGTGCATTTATTGCACCTATGGATGCCATAAAGAGATATAAGATTCTAATTACCTAGAATTGAGTAGCAGGCTCTCCATTTTCCAGTATGGGTTTTCGATGCTGGATTGCCTCTAATATCAACAGACCCATTGCAAATATCTAGTGCATAGTCCTGCAATGCACATGTAATCTTGCATCATGAAAAATTGGTTAAAATGACATTGGCATTGCAAAGTGATTAGCATAATGACACGTGTTCACGTGCAAGTGTTGGAAATGTATTGGATTTGAGATTGATACAATACACTCATAGGAGTTGTGTTGCATTGATTGGTGTTGAGTCAAGTCGTGGACTTGTACTCGTGTGTAGTTGATTGTTCATGTGCAGGCGTTGTTTGCGATGGAATGTGGTTAGTGTTGGGTTCGATCTAGGTTTAGGATGAATCAAGGTTTCAGGAATGAGTTCACGAAGAAGAAACTGAGGTTTTATTGGTCAAATATTACACACGAGACATTTAGGCTAGAGAATGGTGCATGTAGGACATGTTGAGGCACAAATTAATTTGTGATTTGGTATCAATGTGTTAAAATGGAAGCCAACTGCTGATGTATGAAGAATTTCGTGCTACGAACTGTGATGTTACATGATGAATCTCTCATTGCAAATGCTGATGTATGAAGAATCGTACTATGAATAGCTGAATGTTGATGTATTCAGAACTTTGAACTGTGGATCAAGATGTTTACAAAAAATTTTGTATTGTGATACTGATGTACAAAGGATTTTGTATTGGTGACAAATGAAATGGCTACGCTTCATGTGTCACCATGTAGAACACATGAAGGATGTCATACCGCATTTGATGATATGATATGGCTACGCTGCTAAATGGAGTATTTTGTGTTATTACCAAAACTTTGGAGGTGTTCATTAAACTGCTATGGCTACTATGGCTGATTGTATAGATGCTTTCTTCTTGCATCTTTTGAATATATCCAAGCAAATGAAAATTAATATTCTAAAATAATGTCTTAGGAATCTATTGCTCTTGCTTTACTATGTATCTGCGAACATAAGGTTGATATATGCCCCTGTGGTTCATCGTTGTGATGAGTGATTGATCAACAAGCTCACGAGTTGGCGTAAGTACAACATGTCTCTTGGATGTGTTGGTGTGCATGTGTGGAGCTCGAAGGCAATGGTCAAGGCGAGGTGAAGGTCAAGTAGAGACGTCGCGGTCGATAGACTGGGAGTGGCAAAGGGCATACGTGGGGCTTGGACTGACAGACTAGGAGGTCGAAAGACTAGTTGCAGTAGGTGGCACTTAGCGACAACAAGCAAGAGTTCATGAGGATGTTGACGACATCGGCGAGTCGAGATGAAAGACGATGGCATTGTGGCACCTAGCGGAGGCTGGACACGGGCATGCACTGGAGATGCATGTGACGTCGGTCCAATCAGGGATGAAGGTGAAGGCGTCATGTTTGGGGAAGGCAGGACATGCATCGGCATCATGGTGTCGGCACCCAGCCTTAGTCTTTGGCGCAGAGTTTGGTAGTTGAGCCTCAGAAAACTACCCCGACGGTTTCCTTGTTCTGGGCCTCGAAACCTAGGGTGACGGTTCTGAGTTTGGGCTCAAAACTCAGGGTGGGTTTGCCAGTTTGGGCTCAAACCTAGTGGAGGTTCCTATGCAGAACAAGGCGACATGTGGCAGCACGGCGAGGCTTGCGTCGAGGCAAAGCTAGCGGTGAGAAGGCGCGGTCGTCATCGGGACGACACCGTGGTGACATCTAGAAGCTTGCATTGCGATGAAGCGACCGATGAGAAAGGCGCGTGACCATCGATGAGAATCTAACAGAGTTGAGACTACAATACCTCTAGCCTAGCTAATTGCTCTGTGTATCTAGGGTAGAAGGGGTCGGCGATAGGATATAAATAAGGGATGACACCCCTCATCCCTCTCAATCACTTCAGCCATTTCATTTGCAGACTCTAGAATTCATCTGTTAGGGTTCCTCTTCAAGCTGATGCGATGATCCGCAGAGACAACAATCATTCATCTATGTATTTGGATTTTAGGAAGGGAGACCGTAATCTCCTAGCCTCGCTGGCTTTTGCGCTAAAATCTTTTGAATTTCATTTTGTTCTTCACGTTCTTCGTTTCCCCTCTTTGTGATTTCGCAAGATCTTTTGATTTGAGGATGGATTGTGTTTCTGTTTGAACCATCTTGTGTTGCAACGAAGGATTTTCTTTGTAATCTCACGAGCACATATAGTAGGCGGAAATCGTTTTCGTTCTCCAAATTTTCCACTTTAACGTGATTTGTAATCTCTCATGATTTAGTGGGATCGAGCCAGGATTTCTTAGGAATAGCTCACCAACATGTGCAAGATCACCTAGGTGAAGTTTGACTGCATGACCTTCTGAT
This sequence comes from Coix lacryma-jobi var. lacryma-jobi, assembly GCA_009763385.1. NCBI lineage: Eukaryota > Viridiplantae > Streptophyta > Magnoliopsida > Poales > Poaceae > Coix > Coix lacryma-jobi. Next base: position 66,033,048 of record CM019823.1, on the reverse strand, counting down.
TTTATCGAGATCCGATCAAATGTGGGTTTGACCCGAGCAGTTTTTGTGCTTCATGCTTATCCGCGGACAGTCCACCACCCTCACCCGGACAGTCCGGGGATCGGGTTTTGGTCAGGTCAGTCCAGTGCGCTTTGACACTGTTCCTGGTCAAGTGACTGACGAACAGTCCGCCAGTGACCCACGGTTAGTCCGGAGGTCATATCGGACGCGCTACAGGGGTAGCCTCGGACGCTACTGTCACGTCACGGACAGTTAGGACCTGTCCAGAATTGTTTTAGAATAGTTGTGTTTTGCGGATTTTGTCTGTGGGCAGTCCGGTGCAGACCCCGACAGTCCGGCACACAACCTTGAACAGTCCGAGCTCTAGTTGGAGACATCTGGCAGTGTGCTGTTTACTGGCTTTTGTGTTCCTCGCTTTGTGCTGGTTCATGGCACTTTTGGGTAGTCCCGTTGTACCTCTAGGACATCTTCTAGGGTATCCACCCCACCAGTGGGTCGTGGACTAGCCCAGTTCTTGTGGTTTTGCTTTTGAGGTAATTTTCTGGGACAATGGCCTAAATATTGAAAGAAATTTTACGGCTCCTATTCACCCCCGATCGCCGTTTCCGATCATTCAGTATCTTTCATGACTTGGTTTTAATTTTTACTTCACTTTCTTCTATTCAGTTCAGACACAACTTGATCCATCCAAATCTTGCATCACCTTTTCTTTATTTGTAAATATGATTATTTTAATTTCATGATGTTTCCTTCTTCAAAGAAAACTCAACCTGCATGGGTAAGATCTTCCCTGAACATTCCGTTACAGAGAAGACTATCACATAGACCGTGAAAAACCTCGGAACTCATGCCCACACTAACACAGGGCATCGTCACCTTGTGAGTATCGGGACATGCTTTTGACCTATGTTTTGGCCGTGAGATATTTCCTTTTTCTTAATTATTAATTTCCTCACCATCTGAGATAATCATCTTGCAAACTTAATCTAGATATCTGAGATAATCATCTTTTAAACTTAATCTAGATATCTGATTGATGTGTTTCTTGTTGGGTTAGATCAAGAATTTGTGTATTTGGTTGATTCAAAATCTGAAGTCAATCAGAGCTATGGTTAGGATCTATGGTGATATTTGTAACATGACTGCTTGTCTATGTTTATTTTCTCATGTGATCAACAACATTAACAGGCTTTTGTGCTCTCTCTTTGGTCGAAGGTTCTTTTTGCGACTATTCTATTGCTGCTACAGCCTGCCTTCGTTTAGTCATTTTGTTTTTGTTCGTCTTTGTGTTCCTTAGTTTTATGGCAGCAGATTGCGCAGCAAGAAGGATATATCAGCTTCTAGTCACAGTGTTGCGAAGTTGCTAGATTATTATTTTCTGACACCTGTAATGACCTCATTCTTTCTCTCATGCTTCGGTTATCTTAATTCATCTTTCTATAGCTCGGCAGACCTTTTCATCTCAAATATTAAATGACTTAATATTTTTATACGCTATTTATTAATTTGTGAAGCTTGTTAACTTAGAGGTCAATCACTTTGTCTTATGACTGGAACCGAGTTTGTATAAAAAAATTTCAGGGTGATTTATTTCTAGTGAAAAATTTTATTTAGCTTTCACAATCATTTCAATTCTCTTCTCTGATTGCCTATATATATGTATGAATCGATTTCGATTTGTAGGTATTCTTATCGGTAGAGAACAAACATTGATTCACGTTGGGGTTGGGCTTTAGTCCTGATATTTTTGCGTTCGGGACTTAAGGAGAATTTAGTCTCGGTTTTAGATACAAACTGGAATAAAGTCCTCTGTTAAATGACTACTAACATGTGCTATTGCAGCAAGGGACTTTTAGTTCCGAACGTGGTTACCAACCGGCACTAAAAGTAAGTTTTAGTCTCGATTGGTGCCCGAATCCGGACTAAAGAGCCTTGACGCTTTAGTCCCGGTTGAAAACATTAACCCGGACTAAAGGGTGACCTTTTGTCTCGGTTGGTATTACCAACCCGGACTGGACTAAAAGGTCTCTCATCCGAACTAAAGCTCCCTCTCGAGTGAATTGAAAATGAGAGCGTTCATAAACACAAGAGAGATTTCCAGGGTTTAAATAATTCTTTTTTGTCTTGAGGGAGAGCCTTAGTCCCGTTGAGTGCCCTGGGACTAAAACCGGGGACCTTTACTCTCAGATTGGCAGTTCGGCCCAGTTGCCAAACCGGGACTAAAGGGGTTTGGAACCAGGACTAAAGCCTGGTTCCCTAACAGTGTCTTTAGTCTTTTTATCTAGGTTGATGATATTTTTCGATAAGGATTTGTCTATATGTTTTCTGTTTCCAATTGTAGCCCCATTCCCACCATTCCTACCATTTCTCACCATTCTCACTATTTTTTCTTATTATATCTCTAGGGCCTGTTTGGATCCAAGTTGCCACTAGCAAAACTCTAGCAAAATTTTTGTAGCCAAAACTTTTGTCTTATAGAGGTGTTTGGATCTCATGGCTAAATTTACATTAATGAGTGCACAATGACTGATTTGCCCATATTTAATGATGATTTGAGACGCGCGGTTGGATGGGGACCGGGGTAGTGGGCGTTCGGGCGCCCACCCCGAGGCTTTTGGCCTATTTTGCCAGGTTTTGGTGGCAAGAGGAACTAGCAAAATTTTGCTCTTTGCCAACTTTTTTTGCTAAGTTGTTTGGATCCCATGACAAAAGAGAGCAAAAAGTGCAAAACTAAATTTTTTCCATGGATCCAAACAAGGCTTTAGTAACTCGTATTCTGTGTTTTATTAAAATAAGGACTTTATTATAGACTGCACTCTTAAGTACTATGACATCATAAATGCTCATTTAAATGTCAGCATGTCATTAAAAATTGCCGGTAGAGCTTTAAGGGCACCTACAATGCAGAAACTACTCATAAGACAACATCTATAGAAACTATCGCTCCCAATACAGATTTCTTAACAGGGTCTAGAAAAAAAATCAAACCAATTATTTCTCCCACTATATCAGATCCTGTGTGGGTACGTATGTATGTGGCCATGAGTGACTGAAGCCTTCAGATCTCCTTGCTACTCTCGTGAAGAAGGCATCTCCTTGTAGGCGTTCGTACCACTAGCACAGAACGACACTATATAGGTGGTTTTGCACCTATTTTTACAAGCGTTTTTCAAACCGTCTATGCTGGGAGTCAGTAGAAATAGGTGGTTCTAGATCTATTTCTACAGGCGTTTTTCACAACCGTCTGTGCTGGGAGTCAGTAGAAATAGGACCACAACCGCATGTGGAAAGGATTTTTACGACGGTTGACTTAGCGAACAATCTGAAAAAAGCCGTAACAAATAGAAAAAAATATTTTAATTGGGGAGAACCCCAGCGCAAGTCGTAAGTCACGGCATTTTTCGCGCAAAATTCATGGCTAACGCGTCCGGTGGATTCGAACCCACGAGCTCGGCCTCGCGCGGAGCCTCCTCCACTACTACACCACACACTCACATGTGTTCAAATACCCTTTCGGTTCTTCACATATTATACTTGTGAACTACAAAGTTTCATAACTTTTCGAGACGAACAACTTTGTATTAGTTATTTCTCCATCCGAGGTGGTTTACAAAATTTAAATTTCAAATTTGAGACCATTCAAACATATTTTTCATTGACAAGATGACTTCAAATTTAAAAGTTATATTTACAAAGTTTCGTAACTTTTCAAGACGAACAACTTTTATTTTGAGTGTTTTCTCATCCGAGATAGATAAAAAAAAAATTTTAAAAAACACATGTATTTCTACTGGCAATTGTCTTAACGAACCGCTTGTAGAAATGGATTTCTACAGGCGGTTTATTAAGACAACCACCTGTAGAAAATTATATAAAACGGTTGTCTTAACAAACCATGAGATTTCTACAGGCGGTTCTAGACTTGAAGTTTACCAGTTCATTTTCTAGCTACGCGTGGTAACTCAAATTGCCATAAAAGAACTAAGACGCTAAGAAAAATTATCTTTCTGCTAGTGTGTTGTGCCCGCCGTGAAGCTGGGCGTCGTGGTGTTCATGCTGGCCGGGAGGAGATTCTTCTCATCGAATCCACTCTCGCCACCGAGCTTCCACACTGGACACGCGATCTCCCTATCCCTATCCATGGCGAGTGCTCGCTCGACATCGTTGCCTCTCACTCGAGATCCTCGACCGGCAAGGCGGAGCGACGACACTACCACTGCCAACACTCACGAATCTCTCCATCCTCATCAACGCCGCCGCCGCCGTGTTCCTCGTGTCCACTGCAACTGCTCCACTCGACCACATACGGTTTCTTCATCGGCTATGGCTACGATGTGTCCGCCACCGGTCCACGCTGAGCCGTCCCGTCGAGCGCACATGTTGATCCGTGGCATGCGAGGTCCAGCCGGTAGCCGCGTGAGCGAGGATCGACACGGCGGCATATACCGTGCGGTGGGCTATGGACTCTATTTTATCGGCGACGACATGCCGGGCGGACAGGCAACGCGATCGGCGGCGTGCAAGCGAGGAGCCACGACGGCCGCGTGGTAACGACAGTGCGCACAGGATCTGGTGTTGCCGATGGAAATCACGGACTTCTTCCCAACGCGATCTCAGACGGTTTCTACTGCTTCGTCGCGCGCGGAGAAACAAAGTCTAAGTTAGAAACAGTTTCTTTTTTTTCTCATCTCTTTCCTCATTAAATCACTTGGCACATCAGCAAAATATCTACGTGACAAGATAATTAATAGTGGGAGGGCCCTAAGTGAGATATAGGATGAGGTAGTAGTGGTAACTTAAAATGATATGTATTTAAGCCTTGTATACAACTACACAATCCAACTCAATAGCTATAAAGGTATAGCCACCTTTGATCTGTTTTAACCTCTCACTTCTCAATATTTTTTATATTTTTATAAAAAATCATATGTGTAGTAATACTGATTTATTATAAAAAATAGATTTCTTTACAATTATATAATCAATATAGATAATTAGATATATCAACAATTTCAGTAATCTCAAGTAACGTTTTATTAAAAAAATATATGTAAATGATATTAATATAATTTTAAACTTTATGAGTATGAGTTGTTAAGGTAATATTTTTCATGATTGTTAAAACATATTTGTATTACTGTTTTACGAAAACAAGTGCTTAAATTTACAATAACTATACTGATATAACATAATTTTGAAGTCAAATATATTAAACTATTTGAAATGACAACTTACAAAAAAATTTTCATGGAGTATCAATATAACTTAAAGTGAATTTCTTTGCCACTAATATATGTGTTTGTCAAGGGAATATTTTTACACTTGATAAACTATTTACTAATATTTATATTCATGTACACATGTTTACTTAGTCAGTATGGTGATGTATAGCAGCATTACACATACTTTTAATTGAACAAATGTGTATTGAGATATATACATAAGAGTAACTACTTCCTAGGAGTATGAAATAATTTTCATATATATATATATACTTTATGGTTATTGGATTATTTTCATTTAACTATATTAGTAATAGGTAGATTTTGGGATGGATAATTTAGATACAAACACTACTGGAGAAGAGGTCTTAGGTCGATCTGCCAAATGAGCTTTAGTATCAATAAAAATTGCATCCGGGATCAAATACTTTGAGTCCTCGTTAAAGACCAACCATTAGTCCCGACATAATATACAAACCCGAGTGTAATTTGCTTGTTTGAGATCTGAAATGATTTCAAATCAAAAAGTTGTCAACTATAAAGTTTTATAACTTCTTGAGACGAACAACTTTTGTATTGGTTATTTCTTCATCAAAGGTCGTTTACCAAATTTGAATTTCAAATTTGAGATCATTCAAACATATTTTTGTTTGACAAGATGACTTCAAATTAAAAAGTTGTAATTTACAAAGTTTCATAACTTTTCGAGACGAACAACTTTTATTTTGGGTGTTTTCTCATCCAAGATAGTTTGAAAAATGAAATTAAAAAAAAAACACATGTATTTCTACTAACGATTATCTTAATGAACCGCCTGTAGAAATTACAGGCGCTTTGTTAAGACACCCATCTGTAGAAATAAGGCGGTTCTAGACTTGAGGTCCACCGGTTCATTTCTACAGACGTGTGGTAACTCAAACCACCAGTAAAAAATGAGGCGCTAGAAAAAATCATCTTTCTACTAGTGTTAGAGTCTCATTAATAATTGGTTACATGTTTCTGACCATTTTAAGAATTAGTAGAATTTTATTTATCTTGCGTGTCTTGCCAAGATGAACATAGATGCTCTTGTATGACCTCTAGGCCTCTACATAGTAAAACTATGACAGACTCATTATAGCGTACTACTGCCGTGAATTTGATTAATCGAATATTTTATTTCTTATTTGTTCTTTCCATCTGCAGTTTATAAGAATCCGCTTTAAGTTATATCGACATATAAACAGAAAAATATACATTTATACTACCTTCATTCAAAGAATAAACAATGCAACGATGCTTGGCAATTGAGATAAAGTTTGCGAATGAGCATAATTAAGATGGTTGGATTCCTCGTGGTGTACATATTCCTGGATTTATTTGAAGTGGTGCTATTCTTTTAGTGATAGGTTGTGTTCATCAACAGTGTGTCGGCTACGGTGAATCTTGAGTTTTGCCAGTCCAACTAACTCAGTTCTTTTAGAGATGTTCATAGGGGTATGATGGTGCATATATGATTTTGTGTGTATGTGAGCGTCCACGTCTATAACTATGTGTCTCAAAAAAAATGAGATGAGGTTAAGCGGTGACCTGGTTTCCACGTAGAGGGAGATGACAGCCATGGTCTTCGTTGCTGATGGAGCCATCCTTCATGGTTGTGGATGTCTAATCCTGTCTGACAAAGACCTACAATCCCCCACCCGCGATGCAGATGTAGAGAGATATATTTCTTTCGGTATGTTCAGTACTGTACATCTTTACCTCTGCATTCACCTCCTTTTATAGATTGGAGGAGCCTATGGTAGCTGCTCTTTCTTCTTTGAAAATTTCTAGTACTTTTCCTCTCATAAATTGGCACCATCGAAGTCATTCATTGACATTGACTATGGATTTTTAAATGTATGTATAGGACAAACCGGATGGTGACGAAGGGAGTCTTTCCACCACATATTTATGATATTCATTGAATTTAATAATGAGCATATATTTAATAGGACACTTACAATACAGACTTTGCATAGAGTCTAAACCTATTTATTATCTTGAATATATCATAGACTTGAGTCTAAAAAAGACTTGGAGTCTTGGTTTCTCTCTCTTTAATAAATATACGGTCATATCAACAAAATACTATAAATAGCTAGGACGTTAATAAATGGGCTTAGACTCTATGTGAGAGTTTGCATTGCAACTGCCCTTATGTCGCTCAACCTTGGTTTCTATATGGAAACCATTCACACGTACTCTCTGTCCCTAAAAAGAGTCATTATCGCTTCCAAAAAAGTCAATAAATGTCAACTTTGACCAAATATACATATTAAAATATTAATATTTATGTTACATATTCGTATCATTGATAGATCTTTGAATATACTTTTATAATAAAATTATTTTGAGTTAATAATATTACACACATTTTGTATAAACTTAGTCAAAGTTGAGAAAGTTTGACTAGTATGCATCGACTCTTTTTATGGGACGGAGTAGTATATCTTTAAAACTCAAGAGGGTACAAGAAGGGTACACTTTGAATCAGAATACAAGAGCACATCATTCACAGAGATTTGAGTACCCCAGTGTGGAGAAGTAGGGTGACACTTCTGGTGCCCACTATATGGGCATTGTTGCTTCTGGCAATGGTTATAATATTTTCCTTTGTCTTAGGCTATGTTTAGTTCAAAAAAAATTTAAGATTCCACGTTACATCAAATCTTTAGACCATGTTGAAAAATATTTGGTTTCCTATAGTATTGTATTTGTAGTGCCATCTTCAGCCATGGTGCCACCAAACTTGTTTCATGAGTCATATAAATAAGGTAAACATGAAACAGATCATACTTTAGAAAACATTGCATGGACTCGGGCCTGACCTTGTAAAACATCCTCATGTTTGGGATGGGTATGGTTATTGTATTTTTGTGTTTACACGTGTAGATCTTTCTCAGCAATCGCTCGTTCATTCACACACTTTACTTTAACTCATGCAGCTCCGCCAATGGCGAGATTAGGTAGGATGATTGTCGAAGTGCGAGAGCAATAGCTCCAACCCCCTCTGGCGCCATCGTGGCCACGCTTGATGCTGTGCTCCCTCCCGAGACCGCCATATACTCAATGAACGGCACAAATCGAGAGCATAAAAAAAGATTTTCTCTTAATATGCTTAAATACTAGACAATCAAGAATATGAACAAAAGCTTTTCTCCTTTTAATCTACAACAAAATTTGTAACTAGTATTTCTCCCTCACACTACTCCAAATAATATGTTTTTCCCTAGTTTTTTCACAAATCATGATTTACCAACTAACAATATTTACCAATTATTATTCATTGGTTCTTCTGTATATCGCTTGTTTTCCATTCATGTATATAGAGATAGCACATTATGAAGCAACCTTTTAAAATTGCCTTTTATACTCAAACTTTTTTATGCATGAAATTAAATAGGCTACATGTATACTATTGTGTACAAGTTTCAAAATTTTTAGAACCAATTTTCTATTTTCTGTAGTTTAAATGAATTTCTATATACTCCCTTCATCCCAGAATAGAAGTCATTCTCACTTCTCGAGAAGGCAACTTTTGTTAACTTTGACCAATTATATGTAAAATAATATAATATTATAATACATAATTAGTATCATTAGATAGATATTTAAATATACTTTCATAATAAACTTATTTAGAAATATAAACGTTGCACAAAAATTCTATAAAACTAGTCAAAGTTGAGAAAGTTTGACCTACACGCAATCCAAAACGATATTTTGGGACGGAGGGAGTACTTAGCAAAAGCAATTGCAAACTAAACAGTGAGTACCTCCAATAAGATTCTAAGAACATTATAAAATCCATATTATGTTGATATGTTTCACTCTAGGCCATGTCAAGAGATGGATAGAAAAAAATCTCCAGACATGGCCTAAAGTGAAACATAATATTTTGGTGTATAATGGTATGGTTTAAAATTTATATGGCAAGTATATACACCCACATTATGCCCAATTCTTAGTTTTTTAGACTAAATTATGATATTATTCTTGTTTTTTTATCAGAGTCATCAAAATAGTAGTTTGAGTAATGTCCAACAAAACACTTATTTTTTATCGATTTTGAGGTTGTGAGTTGAATAGAACATCCCTTCTTACTTATATATATATTTTTTTTAAAAAAAATAAACATCACGATGACGAACGAGCGCAGCGCTGAAAGGTCCTAGTTTGGTTTTGGTAATTGAGTGACAACTTAGGTGGACTAATATGTGTTTGAAGTAAATTACACAGGTGATTAGTCCATAGGTGATCATGTGTGAGCAACATATGCCATAGAGGAGAATTGGCTTGGAGGATGTTGCAATGCTCATGCATGAAGATGAAGAAGGAGCTTAATGCATATGTGACATGACATGTGGTCATATGGCTAAGATGAAGAAGATCAAGGCAAGACTTGGCTTGATGGACCGGTTGCGAAGGTGAAGGGCAAGTTGAGGCTTTGAAGCCGTTGGTACCGAGTGTCGGGAGGCTTAAGCAAGACTTGGCGCCGAAGGACCGAAGCGATGGTGAAGAGCAAGTGATGTCAAGATCGATGGACCATGGAGGCCATGTGATGATATGAAGTGGATCATATCATTTGAAGATAGGTTGGTGCATGTGTTGCATCAACACCGGAGGAGATGGAATGGAATGCGCAAGGCAAAGGTATATTTGTAGGGCATTTCATTTCACCGGTCGTAGGTGTGTAGAGAAGTTTATGACCGGGTTTAGGATAGATGGCCGTACTATTAAGAGGAGCAAACTTGTTTGCATATCGGTCATCTAGTGCCACTTGAGCGATCTAACTTTGCGATGTTACTATGATCGAGTGGCGTGGTGAGTGCAAGTGAAAATCCTTTGAAAAATGATTGTGAAAATGCTAACACACTTGCACAAGATGATGAACACTTAGTGGTGTTAGCACATTTGCAAAGGAGAAGTTGTTGAAATAGTTTGGATCAACTCAGAGATGGAAATGAAGTTTTCTGTGTGTTGTCGGTGGTACCGACCTGGGGGTGTCGGTAGTACCGACCCAGGAGGGCTGTTTGCAGCCTCTCTGGATGTGGCTCGTTTTGGCCTGGCGGTGGTACCGCTATTACCTCGGTACTACCGCCGGCGGTGGTACCGACCAGGGGTCGGTGGTACCGTGGCCCTGAAGGGGTTTTGCGGAGCTCTCTGGAAGTGGCCAGTTTTGGCCTACCGGTAGTACCGCCATTACCTCGGTAGTACCGCGCTCGGTACTACCGACTCAAGGCCGGTGGTTGGCAAGTTTGCGGAGCTCTCTGAAGTTGAGTGGAAGATGACCTGGCGGTGGTACCGCCATAGGGCCGGTACCACCGGGCTCGGAAGTACCGACCAGGGGGTCGGTAGTTCAAGAGTCAGGAGGAAGTTTTGAATGCGTTCGAAAGTAGCCTGCCGGTAGTACCGCCATAGGGCCGGTACTACCGACCTCGGAGGTACCGACCAGAGAGTCGGTGCTTCGCCTAAATCAGCGGGCCTTGTGGTAACGGCTAGTTTGACTAAGCCGGTAGTACCGCCCAGGAAGGGTCGGTACTACCGACCGAGGCGCAGGAAAGGGGAAACGGCTAGTTGGCCGCTCCCCTCTATAAATAGGAGTTGAGGCCGGCTTAGGGCCGGCGGCTGAGCACTCCAAAGCCTTGGTGGCTTGAGTGGATGTGCCTGGGAGCCCTCTAACTCGCTTGTGCTTGCTAGTGCGCGAATCTATTGCGAGTGAGCGATTCTAGTGCGTTGCTTTGAGAGATAGCATCGAGTGGCATTAGGTGTTCGAGTTGCAAGCCGGTGGTGCTTATTACTCTTGGAGGTTGCCACCTCCTAGACGGCTTGGTGATCGAGTCTCCGTCGTGAAGCCCGCGTGAAGATTGTGCGTGGCTCCGGAGAAGGATTGTGAGGGGCATTGTGCTCGCCCCGCGGGGATCGCGAAGAGCAACTCTAGTGGATTGCGCGTGTCATTGAGTTACCCTCACTTGTGGGTGAGTTCTTGCGGCGCTCGAGTGTCGAGCTAGGTGTGGTGCCTATTAGCCGCCGAACTACCAAAGTGTGTGGTCGACACAACGGGGACTAGCTTGGTGGCAACCAAGTGAACCTCGGGAGAAAAATCACCGTGTCAACTTCGTGTTCATCTTCTCGGTGGTTTGCAAACTCTTTTCACTAGCTTGTATTTACTTGTTCATATACATGTGCTAGTTGCTCTTATGATTAGTTAGCTTGTGTAGCTTGCTAGTTACCTTCCTTGCTTGTGTAGCATAGAAGTTGATCCCATGAGTGACTAGTTGACTTGTAGTCTTGCTAGTCACATTGCTTAGTTTGTGTAGCTAAGTTGAGCTCTCTAATTTGGCTTGTGTAGCCTTGTTATTGAGCATTGCTAGTGAGCTTAGGAGCTTTGTGCTTTGCTTACTAGATTGTGTAGGAGCTCCCCCTTGGTTGAAGTACTAGTTGCTTAGGTTTGTGTGACCTTGCATCTAGAATTGATTAGGTGAGCTCTAACTAGCCCGACACCTTATTTGCTTTGTTTAGGATCTTTTATAAGGTGTCATAGAGTATAAGTAGAGGGGTGTAGTCTTGGCTAGACCGATAGATTTAATTCCGCATTTGTTTCGGTTAGCCATTCCGCTGCAATTAAGTTTAAGTTTTTAGAAAAGACTATTCACCCCCCCTCTAGTCCGCCATCTCGACCCTTCAATTGGTATCAGAGCGAGGTCTCTCATTTGTGGTCTTCACCGACCCGAGAGGATGGCGACTTATGGGCTAGATGTTGAGTGTCCACACATTTTTGATGGCACACACTTTGCACGATGGAAAAATTGGATGATATGCAATTTTAAATTTATTAGTCCTCAAATGTGGTGGATCGTAGATGTGGGCCTTTCTCTTGTGTTGGATAGAAAGAATGCAACTCAAGCGCAAAAGAAATGCCTACATCTCGATTGCCAAGCTACTAACATTTTCTATCAATCTATGGAGGATAACATATTTGGTGAGATCATGGACTTGAAGTCCGCCCATGAAATTTGGATTTATCTCAATGAGAAATATGGGGCGATCTCCGATGATGATGTTGATGAGCCCAAGGAGGAGGCGCATGAGGATGTTGAGCATGACCACAACTTGGTGGTTGTGGAGGATTGCTCCACCTCATGGTCAAGTGATGATGATGATGATCAATCCACAAGCTCACTTGACAAGGTTGATGGTGATGATTCAAGTGTTGCAAGTAATGATTCTACTCCAAAGCACACTTGATGATGTTGATGGCTCATGCTCGAGCGATGATTGTGATACTACTACAAGCCCATCACCACATTGCTTCGTGTCACAAGGTGACACCAAGGTATTTAATGCAAATGTGGTTGATCATATTGATTCATATGATGAGCTTGTTAGTAGACTTGCTAGCATGACCATGTCTTTAGAAAATGAGAAAAATAAAACAATGAAATTAGCAAATGAAAACTCATTTCTAAAGAACTCATGTGAAGAACATAAGCGCTTACTTGATGTTCTTAAAGCTTCACATGATGATTAATTGAAAAGTATGGCTCTCTCATTAAGAAGCTTTCAAAGAAAATTAAAATAATGAGAGCTCATCACATGGATCAAATGATCAATTGCAAAATGTTGCTAACCCATGTGATGTAGGCAAGAAGAATGTATCCACCTCTTGTGAAGATTTATTATCTATGCCATGTTCTTCACAATTAGATGCTTGTTCTACTTCTTTGTCTTGTGAGACTAACCTTTTGAAGGAGAACAATGAGCTCAAAAGTGAAGTGAAGAATTTGAGCAACAAGTTAGAGAGGTGGTGTAAATCAAAAGTCACCCATGAGCACATGATGAAGAATCAAAGAAGCTATGGTGACAAGAGTGGCATTGGCTTTAACAAAAGCAATGCCAAGGGCAAGAAAATGAGGAAGCAAGAAGAAAAGAAGCTATCTCATTTCATGTGCTATCAATGCCATGAAATGGGACATCTTGCAAAAGCTTGCCCCAACAAGAAGAAGCCCCAAGCTCAAATCAAGAACAACCATCATGATGGTGACTTGATGAAGAAGACGAAAACAAGAAGGGGCGGAAGAGCAAGGCATCCAACTCATATCCATGATGCCAAGATGATGATGAGCAAGAATGAAGAAAAGGAGAAAGATTTGGCTCACATCAAGTGCTACAAGTGTGATGACATGGGACACTTTGCCTCGAAGTGTCCTAACAAGCTTGAGAAGAAGGCTCAAGCAACTCATGAGAGGCAAGGCAATGAGAAGCAAAAATGAGCAAAGAAGAGAAGGCTCAATCAAAAAGAAGTTGCTACTCATGCCGGGAAAGGGGACACATGGCTCATTCATGTCCCCTAGGTATGACTTCTAAGCCTATTTCAATTGATGATAATATTATGCTTAGAAAGGATGAAAATGGTACCTCTAAGGATACTATTGCAACTCATCCCGCTACTCATACTAAGGCTATGCCTAAGTATGTTGCTCCTAACTTGAGAGGACCCAAACTAGTTTGGGTACCATCAAAAAGTGGATGATTGTGTGTAGGTACCATGGCATTGGAGACTTGATTCAATTGATTTCATATTGTTCATTATATGATTGAGTCAAGTAATGAAGCTTAGTGATATCCAAACCCAATGCCAAGTCAAGTCAAGTGAAGTCCAAATGTGCTACAACATACAAGTGTCACATTCTAGTTGTGGTGATCTTATTGGAATTATTTGAAGGCTTGCAATCAAATTGAGTAGAAGCTTGCTATTGGATGATCATGATTTACAAAGGTATATTTCTAGTTGATCATATCATTTGGGTGCATATGAGTTAATTGAATTGGATATATATGCATATGTTGCTTGCTATAAGGTGATTGAATGGATAAATTGCTTAGTGATCAAGTTTTGAGTTAGTTTGAATGGATATGTTCATGAGACTTCTTTTAGTAAGTGATTTGAATGGATATGTCTTGTGAGAGTATTCAAACATGTTAGCTCAAGTTTGATTCATATTGGTAGAGTATAGCTCAATTGCTCAAAGTTGTCAAAAAATCTGAAATCTGAGCTAGCTGTGATAATAGCCATGTTTGAATGATCAAATCTATTTGGATTGCTTGAAATTTGGACTTGCATCTATTGTAATTGTATATGTATCTAGCGCTGTGATAAATTCATGATTATTGGATAAGATGTACTTTGGTTTTGGAGTATCTTGTCAATCTTGTGCAAGTTTTGCATGCTTGCGTACATATAAAGAATTGAAATCTGGTAGCAATCTAGAAAGATGAAGCTCAAATTTTTATGGCTGCTAGAACACTTAGAGAGGCACATCTCCACCAAATTTCATAGTCATTAGACTTATATTTTGGGAGATATGCATGTTTCTTTGAGAAGGACAGAATCTGCCAGAAAAGTGACAAATATTGGATTAATCTAGAGTCACTTTGATTGAAAGGTCCTCAAGTTGGAATCATGTTTATAAGTGGTTGAGGGACCTATGTTTGGTTTTGAGATGAGCTAGAAGTATGGCAAATATGAGTACAAGTTCATGTGATTGGGAAGTGTATTTGGCACACATTTGGTACTCAAATTGAAGATCAAGACCAACATCAAGATGAAGATAAAGATCAAGCTCTAGTATCAAATTGAAGATCTTTTGGAAGAAAGAAAAGGACTCAAAAAGGAACTCAAAGAGGAATTCAAAGTCACATTTCAATAAGAGTTCAAATGGATCAATCAAGCAAAGTCAATTCAAGTGAGTATCAAGGATGATTCTTTGGAGAGAGATCACTTCTCCCTTTTGTAGGGGCTTGCCGCCTTTTGTAGTTAACCGAGCATGATGCTTGGAAGGCTAACATGGAAGTGGTGATCTAGAGTATCATTGGAGATGCTTGGTTGGAGAAATCAAGAGATTGATCAAGAAAGAAAGCAAGCAACACCCAAGATAGAAAAGCAAATCATGACAATTCAAGTGGTATTCATATGCAAGCTATGTTCAAATGAAGAAGCAAGCCAACCACAACAAGATAGTGCACTTGATCATATGTGTGAAGATTTGTTCTAATCAATTGGTATCTATTGGTCTTCACCATGGACTTCACATTGCTATTTGGAGCTTAATTGGAATCAAAATGACTATCCTCTACTCCAAGATAGCAAAGGTATCATTGTAATGTGCATGATCATATTCATCCCTTACTAGTATGCGGTTAGTGCATATAGTACATGCTCAATAGGATCATGCATAACAATTGAAAAGTTTAAATTCATAGCCTACCACTATTGCTTGATTGACTATATGATCTAGTGGATAGTATGTGAATTTGTTCATGAGCTAGTGAACCCAAGTACTTGATCTAGAAGATGAACATTCAAGTGTCTAATTCAACATGAGTAAGATAACCATTGAAAGATGTGTGAAGAAGCTTACTCTAGAGCAAACCGAGTTAGATATCTTATGCAATATTGCCTAGTTCAAGTCACAAATGAGAAGCTCATGAAGACGACAAGAGTTCAAGAAGAAGACAATAATGCAAATGGATATCAAGTTTAAACTTCCATTCAAGTGGTATCCTACAAGACTTCAAGTGATCCTCAACTATAAGTGATCAAATCAAGCAAAGCATCCCTCTTCAACAAGAGCTCAAGTTTATAATTGGATGACCCATGCTATGACATAAGGGAGGTGCCCCACCTAGTGGTATCAAGGTCAAAGATCCCTCAAGTGGGTTTCATTCCAACACATATAGTAGTGTCCATCAAAAATGAAGCCTAAAGTGTCAACCATCTACCCTAGTGTCACCCTTTGTGAGAAAAGAGCATACCTTTTATGGTCATTGATGACAAAGGGGGAGAAGTTATGGAAAAGATATGTCAATTATGATATGTCAAGGACAAAGAGGGAGAAAAGAAGATGGACATGGATCAAGAGGGAGCAAGATTGAAGGATCAAAATTCTTGGACAATGAGAGCACACAAGTAGGGGGAGCAAGCTCATGAACTTGGTTGTTGCATTTGATATGTGCATAATCATGTGCTTGCTTGCATTACATAAGTTTTAAAATTTTATATGCATGCTTGTGTGGTGTATGCTAGTTATAGGATTTAATTGATGAATTGATAACTAGCATGCATAGGTTAATAGCTAGGCTTGTGCTTTTAATGCAAAACTAGACCCTTGCTATTAATGTTGATCTCACGGGGTTTTCTAGTTTTATGATGTCTAGCTACTCTTCGATGCTAAGGATGAATCAAAATGTGGTATGCACGCTTCAAAGGTAAAATTTCATCATGTATACCTTAGCATCAATTAGTAGTGCTAACACTCCCACAAATTTCATATTTATGCGTGTGTGCAAGCTTGAAACCAAACCATTTGAGCACACATGTAGGGGGAGTTAACACTACAAAGTTGGGTTGTATGGTGCTTATCCAAATTCTCTTATATGGTCTTAACGTTGGATAAGTAACATAGAATCCAAGAGCTTAATTTCCATATCTTTGTAGAGTTGTCATCAATTACCAAAAAGGGGGAGATTGAAAGGTCCTAGTTGGTTTGTAATGAGAGTGACAACTTAGGTGGACTAATATGTGTTGAAGTAAATTACACAGGTGATTAGTCCATAGGTGATCATGTGTGAGCAACATATGCCATAGAGGAGAATTGGCTTGGAGGATGTTGCAATGCTCATGCATGAAGATGAAGAAGGAGCTTAATGCATATGTGACATGACATGTGGTCATATGGCTAAGATGAAGAAGATCAAGGCAAGACTTGGCTTGATGGACCGGTTGCGAAGGTGAAGGGCAAGTTGAGGCTTTGAAGCCGTTGGTACCGAGTGTCGGGAGGCTTAAGCAAGACTTGGCGCCGAAGGACCGAAGCGATGGTGAAGAGCAAGTGATGTCAAGATCGATGGACCATGGAGGCCATGTGATGATATGAAGTGGATCATATCATTTGAAGATAGGTTGGTGCATGTGTTGCATCAACACCGGAGGAGATGGAATGGAATGCGCAAGGCAAAGGTATATTTGTAGGGCATTTCATTTCACCGGTCATAGGTGTGTAGAGAAGTTTATGACCGGGTTAGGATAGATGGCCTACTATTAAGAGGAGCAAACTTGTTTGCATATCGGTCATCTAGTGCCACTTGAGCGATCTAATGCGATGTTACTATGATCGAGTGGCGTGGTGAGGCAAGTGAAAATCCTTTGAAAAATGATTGTGAAATGCTAACACACTTGCACAGATGATGACACATGTGTGTACATGGTGTTAGCACATTTGCAAAGGAGAAGTTGTTGAAATAGTGGATCAACTCAGAGATGGAAATGAAGTTTCTGTGGTGTGGTGTGGTGGTACCGACCTGGGGTGTCGGTAGTACCGACCCAGGAGGGCTGTTTGCAGCCTCTCTGGATGTGGCTCGTTTTGGCCTGGCGGTGGTACCGCTATTACCTCGGTACTACCGCCGGCGGTGGTACCGACCAGGGGTCGGTGGTACCGTGGCCCTGAAGGGGTTTTGCGGAGCTCTCTGGAAGTGGCCGTTTGGCTCTACCGTAGTACCGCCATTACCTCGGTAGTACCGCGCGTACTACCGACTCAAGGCCGGTGGTTGGCAAGTTTGCGGAGCTCTCTGAAGTTGAGTGGAAGATGACCTGGCGGTGGTACCGCCATAGGGCCGGTACCACCGGGCTCGGAAGTACCGACCAGGGGGTCGGTAGTTCAAGAGTCAGGAGGAAGTTTTTGAATGCGTCGAAAAGTAGTGCGGTAGTCGCTAGCCGGACCCGGTAGGGTACGACCTAGCCCTCGGTACTACACTAGCGACCGAGACCAGAGTCGGTGCTTCGCCTAAATCAGCGGGCTTGTGGTAACGGCTAGTTTGACTAAGCCGGTAGTACCGCCCAGGAAGGGTCGGTACTACCGACCGAGGCGCAGGAAAGGGGAAACGGCTAGTTGGCCGCTCCCCTCTATAAATAGGAGTTGAGGCCGGCTTAGGGCCGGCGGCTGAGCACTCCAAAGCCTTGGTGGCTTGAGTGGATGTGCCTGGGAGCCCTCTAACTCGCTTGTGCTTGCTAGTGCGCGAATCTATTGCGAGTGAGCGATTCTAGTGCGTTGCTTTGAGAGATAGCATCGAGTGGCACTAGGTGTTCGAGTTGCAACGGTGGTGCTTATTACTCTTGGAGGTTGCCACCTCCTAGACGGCTTGGTGTGATCGAGTCTCCGTCGTGAAGCCCGCGTGAAGATTGTGCGTGGCTCCGGAGAAGGATTGTGAGGGGCATTGTGCTCGCCCCGCGGGGATCGCGAAGAGCAACTCTAGTGGATTGCGCGTGTCATTGAGTTACCCTCACTTGTGGGTGAGTTCTGCGGCGCTCGAGTGTCGAGCTAGGTGTGGTGCCTATTAGCCGCCGAACTACCAAAGTGTGTGGTCGACACAAGGGGATAGACTTTGGTGGCAACCAAGTGAACCTCGGGAGAAAAATCACCGTGTCAACTTCGTGTTCATCTTCTCGGTGTTTGCAAACTCTTTTCACTAGCTTGTATTTACTTGTTCATATACATGTGCTAGTTGCTCTTATGATTAGTTAGCTTGTGTAGCTTGCTAGTTACCTTCCTTGCTTGTGTAGCATAGAAGTTGATCCCATGAGTGACTAGTTGACTTGTAGTCTTGCTAGTCACATGCTTAGTTTGTGTAGCTAAGTTGAGCTCTCTAATTTGGCTTGTGTAGCCTTGTTATTGAGCATTGCTAGTGAGCTTAGGAGCTTTGTGCTTTGCTTACTAGATGTGTAGGAGCTCCCCCTTGGTTGAAGTACTAGTTGCTTAGGTTTGTGTGACCTTGCATCTAGAATTGATTAGGGAGCTCTAACTAGCCCGACACTTATTTGCTTTGTTTAGGATCTTTTATAAGGTGTCATAGAGTATAAGTAGAGGGTGTAGTCTTGGCTAGACCGATAGATTTAATTCCGCATTTGTTTCGGTTAGCCATTCCGCTGCAATTAAGTTTAAGTTTTTAGAAAAGACTATTCACCCCCCCTCTAGTCCGCCATCTCGACCCTTCAAGCGCGCGGCGGCAGGCGAGTGAGCGGATACCCGTTCCACCGCATGCCCAAGGTATTTTGAGTCTAGTTAGTCCATATTTCGATAAAATTTATCAAATAATAACGAAAATACTACAGTAAACTCTCATCACAAATTTCACAAACTAAACAATAGCCCACCTCGCTCTGGCTTTGCTTCACTTCGGCAGTTCGTGGTCGGGCGAATGTTTTGGTACCCAGGTGGGCAGCTACCCATGCTGACCGATACCGTTGATTTATGTTTTAAGATTGTGCCACATTCAGTCATTAGACTATCCATACTCAAGTTTCTCTATTTTCATCCTTTATACTGTCTGGTCATCAAGATTCTCTCCTCTATACTCATTTCTCCCGTATCCATCCATCATCTATCTACTATGGGTCCACTTGTCACTTTATCTAAATATATCCATGAGAGATCTAATTTTGAAGAATTAATTGTAATGAGTGTAATGGTGCAATCAGAATTTAATTTGGGTTTTACTTTGTGACATATATCATTTGTTTTCTAGAAA
The DNA here is from genome assembly GCA_009763385.1 of Coix lacryma-jobi var. lacryma-jobi. Lineage (NCBI taxonomy): Eukaryota > Viridiplantae > Streptophyta > Magnoliopsida > Poales > Poaceae > Coix > Coix lacryma-jobi. Next base: position 66,013,225 of record CM019823.1, on the reverse strand, counting down.
ATACATGAGCCACACCTCTCCGCGTGCACGCGCAGCAGCTGCCGCAAGCCAGCCTTTGAGACGAACCACACGGCTAGGCTCTAAAAAATTTAGCGTACTCCACGACAGCATATAGAGTAGTAAACAATTTGCTAGAGCGGGTACGGTACCGGAGGAGGCAGACGTCCGGTATCAGAGGCTGGCCTGCGACAGCTGCTGCGCGTGCGCACGGAGAGGTGGGGGCCATGTATGTTCTGGAAAAAAAATGATATATCTCACAAACAAAAACTCAAATTAAATTACGATTGCACCATTGAACTCGTTACAATTAATTCTTCAAAACTAGATCTCTGATGGATATATTTAGATAAAGTGACAAGTGAACTCACAATGGATAGAGGATGATATAGAGAATGGATGAATACGAGAGAAATCAGTATAGAGGAGAGAATCTTGATGACCAGACAATATAAAGGAGAAAATAAAGAAAAGTGGGTGTGGATAGTCTGACACCGGACGTTCGCCTCCTCCGGCAAATTTAGCGATCGCGATGTTGTGCCATAGATGTATACTGTACCCGCTGCAGTAAATTGTTTACTCTATATGCTGTCGTGGGGTACGCTAAATTTTTTAGGTGCCATGGGAGTACGCTAAATTTTTTAGCGCGTAGCGGTGCGGTTTGTCTTAGGCCTTGTTTGGATCCAAGGGCTAGAGCTAGTTTGAGCTATTTGGAGCTCAACTAGTCCTAAAGTATCCAAACAAGCCCTAAAGTATTCAAACAAGAGTGTTAGGTTGAGCTATTTGCATCTAACCCACCCTAAAAAACTATCCCCACCAAGAGGTAATTATTTGGGGCTATTTCTGATGGGACCACAAGAAAAGTGATTTCTCTCTCTACCTCTACCCCATCAAATGATTCGAAAATATATTTATTGTCAATCTAACCCTTTTATACAAAACACTTCTTTGGAAAGTTGGTTAAGATTAATTATAAGCTACAAAATAACTCTAACCTCTAGCACAGCTAGAGGATCAAACATGGCCTTAGATTTGAGGCAGAGCGTTTTGACTACATGGATTCTGACGTGGCTGAGCTACTGCATCCAGTCGCGTAGGAGTACACATTAGAACGTCCGCAATGATGTTCAAATCTCTAGCTATTTGGTCTATAGGAAGAATACTATTGACTTTCAATGACAACTTACAAATAGCTAGCTAGATGAGACGTATAAATAAATACTGTTTTGATGAGGCAACTTACAAAAGTAGCACTCTTATTGGCTATCGAGGAGAGAGATCAAGTCGCTAGCTATTTGATCTCTCTCCTCGATAGCCAATAAAAGTGCTACTTTTTTATTATTTTTATACGTCATCTCGCTAGCTATTTATAAAGTGCTATTGAGAGCCAATAGAATTCCTAGTATGTAGCTATTTGACAACCATTGCCGTTGGCCTTACATTTTAGTACTGCTCCAGTGCTGCCAAATCATGACTGCAGTGCCAGTGCATTGAACGAATCTGTACGCTTCCTCCCTGGCGTCCACTTGACCACCTGACCACCTACCCTGTGGGCTCCACATGTAAGTCATACTATGCTTCTTCCCTACCATCCTCTCTCTTCTGCTTGCAGGCTGCTGACTGCCCCACTCGCAGACCTCGGCTTCTACTGTGCGCCAACCGCCAGCCTACCTCGCGTGTCGCGTGACTTTTCCGGCTGCTCCTCTCACGAGCGCCGCGTCGGCGCCACCGGTTGCTGGGGCTCCTCTCTGCAAGCGCCACCGCCCTCCCCCTCGGGTCTCAGCTTCAGGAGCAGCCGGCCGCCCGGCCTCACTCGCGCGGCCGGTTCAAGATCCCCCACACGGACACAGACACGGTCGTCGGCTGCTCCTCCCGCACGGGCGCCGCCACGCCACTTGCTGCTCCTCACCGCGCGCACCCCGCTGCCAGTGTCTGCTGAGCTCGTCTCCTTGGTGCCATCCTTTTGTGCTGCCTGGGTGCAGTGTTGAGGATATGCAACTGGACAGCTTCAGGCAACCGCTCCAGCACGAGTGCGGTCACCACGCGCTGTCCACGCCCACGTCGTCCATGATATACACTAGTATAGGTTCACGGTTTCTGTATTAGCAACTCATGCTGTAATATCTATATATTCATTCTTCAGAGATCAATACACGGTTGTTTGCTCTGTATTCCTTCTCTACGTGGTATTAGCTAGCTCGGTCTGATCCCCTCCGTCGCTTCCGTGTGCCCACCTCTGCTGTCGTTTCCTCTTGCTGCTTTTCTCCGTCGTCATGTCTAGCATTGATGACAATCCGTTCACTACTGCCCCGTTGGGAAGGCCTTTAGCCCAATCGAGGCTACCAATCCGGGACTACTACCAACCGGGGTTAAAGGTTTCCACAAGAAAAAATAAATGTGCACCTGGGAGATTCGAACTCAGCACCTCTCACCTCAGGCACGCTTAGCAACTGAGCTACACAACTCACGTGATGTAGTTCTGGACGTTTTTCTTTTGAATCCACTCGGGAAGAACCTTTAGCCCCGGTTGGTAACACCAACCGGGGCTAAAAGAACCTTTAGTCCCGGTTTGTAATACCAACCGGGGCTAAAGATTCATCTTTAGTCTCGGTTGGTATTACCAACCGGGACTAAAGGTCTTTAGCCCGGATACAATTTTTGGCCGAGACTAAAGCACAATTGATAGATCGTCCAAAGGTCTGTTCTCTAGTAGTGGTTGTTCGGTGTCAAGCTCTCCGACTCCGACAACTCCTCTGACGAGTCCTCGCCGGCTGCCCGCTGTTGTTCGGTGTCATCTATCGCCTATCGGCGGCGATGCCCCCGCGGTCGCCCCACTGCCCGATGTTGTTCTCCGAACTTGCCAAGGAACGTGTCGATGAAGCAGCGCCACTCGTCACAGTTAGATTCGGCGAGCTCGAGGACGACGGGAACATAAGATATCTCCAAAGACTTGGTGGGCCAAAGTTGTCAGATATAATTATGTCTTGTCCATATTATATTTAATAATTAATTCTAGACCTATATTAAATATTGTGTCGTGTTATAGTTTAGTCTCATATGAGACGTTGACTATAATGTGACTTCACTTAAATAAATCGACTTTCGTTGCATGTATAAAGAAGTCAAGGAAGAAGAGAAGAGTGCCACATGCATGATTATAATGTGACTTCCACTTAAATAGATCGACTTTCGTTGCATCTATAAATAAGTCAAGGAAGAAGAAAAGAGTGTCACACGCTGACGCGCGCAGATAAGTTTTTGATGAAACCTAGATCCGTGAAAATCAGATCAGTGTGTGGACGAGACAACGGTAGGAAACGGCTCCGCGCCTCCGTAATGCTCGCGCATGCGTGGGCGCACGAGTGGCTGCGGCGCCACCTCCTCTCCCGAAGCGCAGGCATAAAGCCAGAACTCCTCTTCCCGTGAGAGACACCAAAACACTCACCCGCCGCCACTCCTCCTTCCCGCAAACTCTTCCGTGCTGCTTTCTGGTTCCCCGTCCCGTAACTCTGCGCGCACAAAGAGATGGGAGAGCAGGTGCCTCCGAAACCTCCGTCCACCGCGAACCCTACATGAGGTGCGAGCGATTAGTTTTTTAGGGAGCGTTCTCGCGACTGCTCGACGTCCCTGCCGCCGCCGTTTACGACTACAAACTCATTGCCGCTTCTGTTCGACTACACCGCTTTGAGCATCTAGGCCCCTAGTGGGTTTCGGTGATTGGATGACAACGGTAAATTACTATGACTAACGTGTGTTTTGCAGAAACAGTTGAGTTAGGTCATGGTAATGATGATCGTGTGGACACTATGGTATTCATGTCCCCTTATTGTTGGATTTCGTTCGGTTTTCAAAGGATGGACGACGCAGACGGTGATAGGCTAGTTCTAAGTGTCATTTGGTGTTGAAGGACACTTAGAGTAGCACAGGTCTTTGTTTTATCTTTGGCCGTACTATTAAGGGGAGTTTGAATGGTAGCTTGACCTGGTCAGACTTTTGAGTTAGGTGTGGTGTACACTTGTTAACCAAAGCCGTAGGTAGCTTAGAAAGGTCTCGAAGATCATAGGGAAGAAAGTTCGTGAAGGGAGCGTCGCAAACCGAAGTCGTTTTGGACTTCAAATTGCGACCGGACACTGGAGCCCCTGTGACCGACGGGAGGTAGGGTAGCGTCCGGTCAGTGTTGGTCGCTGAGGGTTGAGTCTGGTTGTGACCGGACGCTCCCTCAGCAATGGACCTGACGCACCAGGGGGTGAGTCCGGTCCAACTCAGAGAGGTTCCAGAGAGGAAAATACGCGATCAGACGTGTCCAATCAGAGGGGATCGGACGCATGAGAGCGTCCGATCAACGTTTTCGTACGTGTGTCAGTGCTGGCGTATGCTAGCCGTTGGGCACTGATCGAACGCGTCCGGTCACCCCGACTAGTGCGTCCAGTCAGTATGTAACTGGCTGGACTTACCCCTTCGTGCATGTTTTGAGTTAGGGGGTATAAATATGCCTCCCCCTCATTCATGCTGTCTCTCTTGCTCATTTGAAAGGTTCCCAAACACATTGTGATTGCAAGAGGCCTAGTGAGGTTGAGAGATTTGATAGTTGAGTGATCAAACACCTCATTAGTGAAGAAAGAGTAGCAAGTGTGCATCCACCATCTCATTAGCCTTGCGTTGGTCAAGTGAGAGTTCTTGCTTGTTACTCTTGGTGATCGGCATCACCTAGACGACTTGGTGGCAATCAGAGAGCTTGATGATCATCCGGAGGCATTGTGGATGACCCAAGCCAAGTTGTGACCGGTAGCGAGCGATTCGCCGGGCCGAAGTGGCAAAGAATCAGCTCGTAGTGAGCACTTGATCCTTGCGCGGATCAAGGGGGAGCGATACCCTGGCGCGGGTGCTCTAATGAGGACTAGGGGGGTGTGCCGACACCTCGATACCTCAGGAAAAAGATCATCGTGTCATCTCTACTCTCTTTACTTACGCATTTACATTTGAGCAATTCAATTCCGCAATTTACTTATGGTACATCCGCTTTTGAATTGCTATGGTAGAATAGAAATGTCATATTGTTGATCTTTTGTGCGGTTATTTCTAGAGAAACTCTCTTCTAGGCACTAGGGGGATAATTGGGCTTGTTAGGATTTAATTATCGCAAAAGATTTTAGAAAAGCCCAATTCACCCCCCCTCTTGGGCATCTTGATCCTTTCAATTGGTATCAGAGCCTTGTGCTCTCGATTTAGGCTTAACCGCCTAGAGTTAAGATGTCCGGAGGTGATGGACCACCTCCCATGTTCGAGGGAGACGACTTTCCATATTGGAAAATCCGTATGGAGTCGTACCTAGAAGCGGTGATGTAAAATGCCGTGTGAAGCCGCGATCACCGGCTTTTCCAAACCCACAGGAGGGTACAAGCCTTCTCCTAATGAGGAGGAAAATGAGAGAAATGGAATGCAAAAGCCAAAACATCCTTTTTAGAGGCATTTGCAAGGATGTGTTTAACCGCGTCCGGACCACAAAAATGCCCATGATCTATGGGAAAACATTTGTGCGCTCCATGAGGGAAACCAAGAGTGAGCATGAGGAACGCTATCATTTAGTTATGCAAAAACTTCATTCTTTTGATATGCATGCTAATGATGTGCAAATGAAATGTACTCACGCTTGAATGTTCTTGTAGAAGACTCAATGGACTTGGCCTCACACAAATGCAACCATCCGATGTTGTGAGGAAGATCTTGTGTCCTTCAATTGAGAAGTATGGACACATTGTGACCATGCTACATCAAGGTGTTCTTTCAACATCCACACCAACAATGTCTTGGGGAAGATCAATGCGCATGAGATGTACATGCACATCACACCAAGTGGTGGCTCCTCCACCGACAAGAAGAAGAATTTGGCTTTCAAAGCAAGCCATGATAAGAAGGGCAAAGTCCAAGACAATTGAAGTGCATCATGAGAGCACAAGTTGATGAAGATGATGATTCCAACATTGCTCATGGTGAGAAGGACCACCAAGATGTTGAAGAAGCTTCACAAGAATGGAGTCAACTTCGACTCAAGAAAGAAGAAGTTTTCGCTAGTAGGAGAGAAGGCCACTATCCGAAATGGATTGCTACAATTGCGGTGAACTTGGCCATCTTGCTCATCAATGCACCAGCCCAAGAAAGAGAGCTACAAGAACAAGAACAAGGCAAGAAATATGACTCATCTAGTGAAGATGAGAAGAAGAGTGAGAAGCCTTACAAGGAGGATGGCAAGAAGAAGAAGCAATACTACAAGAAAAGTGGCAAGGCCTACATAGTCGATGATTGGCTCACCGACATTGAATCCTTCGGTGGTTCATCAAATGAAGATAGTGATGATGAGAAGGAGAAGGTGGCCGCTCTAGTGATTGGGACTTCTACACCACCACCTCCATCGTCGCCATCATCCTCTACACACCTATGCCTCATGGCAAAGGGTGAACGGAAGGTACAAACTACAAAGTGATGATGACTCTAGTGATGATGAGAGTTCCAAGCTCCTTCTTATGATGAACTTGTGATTTGTTAAACAACTATTCTAAAATCATAAGAAAGACTAGAGCTAAAAATGAAAGGCTTGTTGTGTCTATGTCTGAATCGATGAAAAGTATAAACATGCCTAACAATGCTAGTGATGAGTTACAAAATTTGCTACTATGTCATCGTCTAACAAGGAGCTCAAAGCTAAAAAGAAAAACTTGATAAGATGCATAGTGACCTTACCACTAGCTATGCCTTGCTCAAAGAGAAATATACTCAAGTTAAAGTTGATCATGATGCTCTCACCATTGCCTATGACATGCTTTCACTTGAGACACATGATGCTCCTAACCTTGTTGTTATGTGTGACATAGCAACATCTTGTGAGGACTTGGTTAGTGAGCATGATGAGCAAAGAGTTAGTGGCAAGGGCAAGGAAGTGGTTGTGGCCGATCACTATGATGACTATGTCAAGATCAAGAGTGAGAATGCAAAGCTCAAGAGTGATCTAGAGAAGCTAACAACCACAAAGCAAGTCATTGTTGAAACTCAAGATGAATGAAGACTATAGCATGTCTCTTGAGCTTGATATGCTAAAAGAAGAGACAAGAGATTGAAGATGGAGAGAGATTACAAAATTACACCATCTCAATTGGAGCTCCAACAAGAGAACAACAAGCTTAAGAAGGATAAAGAGCCTTACCATTGGATTGAAAAAGTTCACCAAGGGCCAATGTCTTCAAAGTGAGCTACTCATGAACACCGTAATGAAGACCAATAGAAATGGTATTGGCTTTCTTGAAGAGAAGATGAAGCAACACAAGAGCATCACAAAGCCAAAGAAGAAGAAGATGGGAGATGTTATGAGTGTGGAAAAGAAGGGACACTTGCTCATGATTGTGAAGAGCAAAACCCACACCCTTGCCCAAGCATGCTAGGCCCTTTGCTTTCAATGCTCACTACATGCTTAAACAAGATTCTAGTGGCAAGATGAAAGTTATGTCATGGGGCCTCCAAACAAGAATAGGCCAAAGCAAATTGGGTTACTAAGACTCTAGAGAAGGTTAAGGGACCTCAACAAGTTTGGGTCCCTAAAGCTCAAGCTTGATTTCTTGTCTGTGTAGGTGAATTACAAGACCGGTGGATCTCACTAGGTGATTGATAGTGGTTGCACAAAAATATGACCGGTGATCCCGGATGTTCACCTCACTAGAAGAGAATGTCGATGACCAAGAAAAGATTACATTTGGTGACAACTCAAAGGGCAATGTCAAGGGATTAGGTAAAGTGGCAATATCAAATGATCATACCATCTCCAATGTGCTTCTTGTTGCATCATTGAGCTTCAACTTGCTATCTGTTGGGCAACTATATGATCTTGGCTATGTTTGTTCACCGACAAAGAAGTGGTTTGTGACAAGAAGATGAACACAAGTGATCTTCCAAGGCTTTAGATATAACAATCTCTATTTAGTGGACTTCTCCTCTGAAGATGCCAACTTGAAGACAGTTTGTTCACTAAGCAATCACTTGGTTGGCTATGGCATAGAAGATTGACACATGCGGGAATGAACACTCTCAACAAGCTATTGAAGAAAGATTTGGTTACAGGCTTGAAGGATGTCAAATTGAGAAGGACAAATTATGTAGTGCAGTCAAGCCGGCAAGCAAGTTGCAAATACTCATCAACCAAAGCCTTTTGTGTCAACATCAAGAGAGTTGGGCCACTTCACATGGATCTATTTGGGTCAATAACATATGCTAGCTTGGGTGGAAATCTCTATTGCCTAGTGATTTTTGATGACTATTCTAGATACACTTGGTATTCTTTCTTCATGACAAATCCGAAGCAACCCCTTCATTCAAGAAGTTTGCCAAGAGAGCCCAAAATGAATTTGAAGTGACAAGAAGATAAAAAAGATTAGAAGTGACAATGGAAAAGGAATTGACAACACCCATTATTAAGAACCATGCTTGTGATGAAGTTGGGATACAGCATGAAGTCTCCGCAAGACCTAACACACACAAAAAATGGGGTAGTTGAGAGGAGAACTGGACACAAATCACCCTAGCAAGAACCATTGCTAGATGAGTACTCTACACCGGCAAAAAAGATTTTGGGCGGAAGCAATCAACACCGCTTGATATGCATCAAACCGTTTGTTCCCCCATCGTCTCCTTGGCAAGACCCCCTATGAGCTACTCAACAACAAGAAGCCGGATGTATCCTTCTTTAGAGTGTTTGGGTGCAAATGCTACATCTACAAGAAGTGTCAACACCTAGGGAAGTTCCAACGCCGATGTGATATTGGTTTTCTTGTTTGTTACTCATTGAAGTCCAAAGCATATCGAGTATTCAACCATGCCACCGGGATGGTAGAAGAAACAAATGATGTGGAATTCGATGAATCTAATGGCTCTCAAGGAGAGCATGAGAATCTTGATGATGTAGGTGATGAACCATTGAGGGAAGTAATGAAGAACATTCCGGTTGGAGCCATCAAGCCTAAAGATGATGATGATGATGATGATGATGTGCAAGTCATTGACAAGCCATCCTCATCAAATGTACCACAAGATGATGATAAAGATGGGAGAGTGCCATTTGAAGATACTCATGTCTCCCAGGAACAAATGGTGGTACAAGCTCAAGATGTTGATGCTCCACAAGCGGCTCCTCAAGTGGTTGATCGAAGGACTACTCCTCTACTACAAGCTCATCCTCAAGTTCTCATCATAGGGAGTCCAACAAGGGGTGTAATGACTCGATCTCAAAAACTTGCTTTATTTATAGAACAACACTCCTTTGTTTCTCTTGTTGAGCCTACCATTGTAGATGAAGCTCTAGGTGATCTGGATTGGGTGAATGCCATGCATGAAGAATTGAACAACTTCACCCACAACCAAGTTTGGACACTTGAAGAGCGACCTAAAGGCGCAAGAGTCATTGAAACAAAATGGGTGTTTAAAAATAAGCAAGATGATCAAGGCAAGGTTGTTAGAAACAAGGCAAGGCTAGTGGCAAAGGGATTCTCTCAAGTTGAAGGTTTGGATTTTGGAGAGACCTTTGCACCGGTTGCAAGACTTGAAGCCATTCGTATCCTCCTTGCATATGCATCACATCATGACATTAAATTATATCAAATGGATGTGAAAAGTCCATTTTTAAATGGCTTCATAAATGAACTAGTCTATGTTGATCAACCTCCCGGATTTGAAGACCCTAGATATCCTAATCATGTTTATAGGTTGTCCAAGGCGCTATATGGGCTCAAGCAAGCCCCAAGAGCATGGTACGAGCGCCTCTGGGATTTCCTCATTGAGAAGGGATTCATCATTGGGAAGGTCGACACCACACTATTCACCAAGAAGCTTGATGGAGAGATCTTCATTTGTCAAGTCTACGTTGATGATATCATCTTTGGGTCAACAAATGAAGCCTATTGCAAGGAATTTGGTGATTTTATGTTGAAGGAGTTCGAAATGTCCATGATTGGCGAGCTCACATTCTTCCTAGGCTTCCAAGTCAAGCAATTGAAGGAGGGGACTTTTATATCACAAGAGAAGTACACAAAAGACCTCCTCAAGCGCTTCAACATGGATGATTGCAAGCCTATCAAGACTCCAATGCCAACAAACGGACATCTCGACCTAGATGTGGGATGTAACCCGGTTGATCAAACTCTCTACCGTTCTATGATTGGTAGCTTGTTATATTTGACCGCATCGAGGCCCAACATCATGTTTAGCGTGTGCATGTGTGCTCGGTTTCAAGCCGATCCTAGGGAATCACATCTCATAGCCGTAAAGAGAATCCTTAGGTACCTAAAGCACACCCCAAGCATTGGCCTTTGGTATCCCAAAGGAGCTAACTTCCAACTCGTTGGGTATTCCGACTCGGATTACGCGGGTTGCAAAGTAGATAGAAAAGGCACATCCGGAGGGTGTCATTTGCTTTGGAGATCACTAGTTTCATGGAGTTCGAAAAAGCAAGATAGTGTGGCCTTGCCTACCGCCGAGGCGGAATACATGGCCGCGGGTGCTTGTTGTGCACAAATCCTTTATATGAAACAAACCCTTTTAGACTATGGTGTAGTTCTAGAAAGGGTACCTTTGTTGTGTGACAATGAGAGCGCGGTTAAGCTTGCTAACAACCCGGTTCAACACTCTTGCACAAAGCACATTGATATTCGCCATCACTTTCTTCGAGACCATGTTTCAAAGAAAGATATATCTCTAGACGGAGTTAGAACCGAAGATCAATTGGCGGATATCTTCACAAAACCCCTAGATGAGAACACCCTTTGTAGATTGCGAAGTGAGCTTAATGTGCTTGATCTAAGTAACTTTGTCAAAAGGTGAAAGGGGGTTGTCTTTGCATTGCATTGTATTATATGCCATGTTTACATTATGCTATGCACATAATCTTGTCAGACGTGGTTAAGATAACCGCCCTAAAAAGAGTGTGAAGAAGCTTACCCATGAGCAAACTTGACAAGCAACCTAGATTCAAATTCTGTATTGCATTGCATAAGCATGAGTGTTGCTTTGTCGTTTCTTTTTGGTTGAGTTTTGAGAAAAGGGGAAGCAAGCCCCCGTACTGTGTCATTTGTGATGGAAATTTCAGTCACACGACTCGAGACTGTAAGTATAGCAAAATGGCCAAGGAACTAAAGGAAAAAGACCAAGCTTCAGCTTCTGGTGAAAGCTCCAAGCACGTGTTCCATAATTTGCACGATCCGGTAGCAGGGGTCACTTATGGTGGCAGTTATGTGAGCACACCCCAGCATCCGCTCCAACATTTTCCAACTCAAAACATGCATTGGTTCAATCCGGCATATCAGGGCTATTAGTTCCCCCTTTTCCCAGCTCAGTCGGTAGCAGTATCTTCGCCTATGCAATACCAGCGCCAGCCAACGCCTCTGCCAATGCTTCCGGCTCAAACTCAGCCCTAGGGGCAGCCAGCGCCACTCAACTTCCATCAGGCGCAGGACGGAGAAAACGAGCTTATGCAGTCAACAACATACTCCCATCACGAGGCCACATATTTGCCACCACAGGCAGATCTAATTTGGAGCACGAAAGCAAGAGAGCTAGACACTACAAGAAATCTGTTTTTATGACAATTGTCCTCGTGACGATGACAGATATCGTCATATATTGTAGCATAATATGACGATAAAATTGGTGTCGTCATATACTCATTAGGCTCTTAACTATTTATGATGATCCTTTTAGGATTGTCACATTAAGTTAGCTATTATCGTCACAAAATGGTAGCCGCAGGTAAGCGAGCGACGCCTATCTTTACATGATGACATGAAGTGGGTTTTTGTGACCTTTTTTCTAGGTCACCGTTGTTAATGTAGACACGACGGTCCCCTACGTCACTATTTGAGCTTTGGTCTTAATAAACAGATCAAGGGGAGGGGGACTTGGCCATTTCAAATCTCTTTTGTGGCATAATAAACAGGATCATGGGGACGGGACTTGGCCATTTCGAATCTCTTTTGTGGCATAATAAACAGGAAGTCAAACTTTGAACAGCATGTTCATAAAAACATTACACATATGACAAGGGACTCGTAGGAGCAACGTTAGAGATTCATATATAAAGGCATGCAGAGATGCAGTTCAAGCCACAAGCTAGCATATATATATGGTAGCTAGCATACATACTAATACACGTCCTCTTCCTTACTAACATTGGTGTCCATAACCACAACAACACCAAAAGCATTCATCATCATCATCAGTGCCCACTTGGGCTTCCAAAAATCAGCCTAGCTATCAGCTAGCCTAGCTACACATGTCATCATCACTTGGTATTCTTGAATAGGCCTTCCAACTTGTCCAGCCTGGCTTTGACAGCCTCTAGATCCTCACCAAAGAGGTTCATCTTCTTGTTGATGTCATCCTTGACCAGTTCAGTGAGGCCATCGATCTTCCAGCCAAGATTAGTGATGTCTTGCTTCAGGGGTAACATCACGTCCTTGATCACGCTCACGAGCATTTGGCGGCTCACAACCAAATTCTGAACATAGTACTGCATATGAGCAATGTACAACATGAGACTTTGTAGAATGAATAATTTAGAGATAATTTGATCAACTAGAATCTATGAATCATGAAAACAAGCAATCAACATCAATTTCTCAAACATTGAAACAACCAGGCATGGTATACTAATGTTCAGCTAACTGTACCCATGACCCCCCACTGAACTAAGAACAAATTGATTTCATTAGTAGATAGATATATATCAAAAAGGGAGTTGTTTGAAATCATCTATGTCAGCCTAGGTGCAACACTATTGGGTTGGGATGGTGGTGCAACCTCCACAACATCTGGGACAGCTTGGGCACCACCCACTGTGTCCTCTTCCCCCAAAGATATCAAAATCATCCACAACATCCATAGCTATGATAATTATGAAATAGTACATGCAGAAAGCAGTAGAGTACGCAGTGCATATAATTAAATGATAAGTCATTACAGCAGGGTTGAAAACAGAGACAAATAAGTTCAAGGTACAAGGACATGGTTGAAAATAGATGCAAATTAGTTTAAGATACATGGTATCACCCTAGGGATTGGTCTCATCTAACATAATAATTTCAGCAAATGATACAAAAGCCCTAGGGATTCAATCATCCTAGCTAGTGCATCAACTACAAAATTGAAAATGGGATACTTATAGAGTCGCTGGAGGTGGAGCCGCTACCGTTGGAGAGTCCATCCCTGGAAGAGTCGGCGTCGGCGTCGGAGGTGGGGATAGCCGGGAAGGAGTCGGCGTGGGCGCAGGAGCCACCTTTGTAGCACTACTTGCAGATGACCTCCAAGCTATCACTCTCCCCCGAGGCTGAGGAAGACTCTGGCGTGATGTCCTTTATGGGCTTCTTGCCTGCGGCATGGTTCTTCTTTGCAGTCGGCGTGGACGAGGAAGAAGGCGCAGCCCACGAGACATTCTTCTTCAACGCCGGCGCCGCCTTCATCTTCCGCGCCGACATCGGCGCCACCTTCCTATTGGACGCGGCCAACCGAGCCCTTGCCTCGGCTTCTGCCTTCTTCGTAGCCGCCGCCGGGTATAGCTTCTTCACCGCCACCTTCTTCTTCGTAGGCGGGCCGACGAGGAAGGGGCGGCTCCTTGGCGGCTCCTTGATGACCTCCTTGGCTCTCTCGCCATTGACGAGGAAGGGGCGGCTCCTTGGCAGTGGGTGATTGCGGGCGCGGTGGCGGTGGCGTGGCACGGTGGTGAAAACTGGATCTGGGGTGGTGAATGAGGGCAGGTGAAAACCGGATCTGGCGAGGTAAATGAAGGGTCAGGGTGAATGAGGGCTAGGTGAAGGGTCGGCCACTGATAGTGGGCCCACTCGGTCATGACGAACTATCTATTTTAGAATTCAAGGTCAGCACCCTACCGAACTTACTAGTCTAGCGCATTGGTGAAGGAACGAGCATGTAGAGCCTAAGGTCTCCGGTTTGAGCCCTTTGTGGCCAATTTTTTTTGCATTTTTTTATTATTTTTTCTGCATACCTTTTTGTGACAACTTAGCCGTGTCACAAAAACGTTTGTCCCCAATGGTCATATGCCTGTTGCCGGTGAACCCAATCCCTAACTCTTTCATTTTCCCCCAATTGAACCGGTGGCGAGGGGCGACCGGTGGAGCGCGGCGGCGACTAGGCGACCGGCGGCGGCAGCAGCTTCCCCTCTCGACAACTGACGATGCGGCAGGCTCTGCCCTTCTCCCCAGGTGCTCCTCAGTTGTGCCCCTCCCCCACTCAATCTGTTGCCTTTGACTGTTGCTCACCTTCCCTCTCTCAGTTCTCATGTCGCAGGCATCATCCTCAGCCGCTCTGCTCGGCGGTCAAGTGCATCTAGGGTTGGCCGGCAACCAGAAGCCCTTGCTATTGTTGCTGCAGCGCCTACGCCCACTGCTATCGATGTGCAGGTGCCCCTTGACGATGTGACTGGGTTACCATTGATCATGTGCCTGATTGCAGGGATGTGAGGTTGTTTGCTGCAACTACCACGAAGTCTCAGTATAACATTGGAAGGAGGTTTTTCAATGCCCTCAGAAGAACTATGGAAAAGTCAGTGTGGTGGTTCTATTCCTCAAATTTCAATCTTTTTTAATAGGCTTCCCTGAGAATGGTATTGGTAGCTATTAGCATTCAGTGCGCGCACTATTGGTGTTAAAATGTATGTGTTTGTCATTTGGATGCAGGGGACATGTTCCAGTTATTGGTTCCAGGAAGAATATGTGGTCTACCTTGAAGATCATGGTTATGTACTTCCACCTTCCTCAACTATTGCAACATCTTTGACCAGTGAAGTTCCTGAGCTAGTGGGAAAATTGATAACTTGGAGCAAAATTTGAACAAGGTGAAGGAAATGGTTGGCAAGAACAGGGAAGGCATGGGAAGCTACATTTGTCTTGTTTGCAGATGCTTGAATGTAACAATATTCCTTGTCTTGGCCATCTTGTTGGTTGTAGCTTTAGTGTTCAAGTAGGCAATGCTTATGGCCATTTAGATGTTGTGGTGTAAGTTTGTGCATTTGGTATGAAATGTGAGCCTTTGTGCTCTTGGACATCTCTTGTGTAAGCTATGCATTGCTGCTATATGTTGGAAATAAAGATCCCTTTTGCTTATGATGATTAATTGTTGTTTGATGAAATTTAGGCAGCATCTCTATATATGACTTGCAGCCTATACATTTTGTGATGAATTTTGTACATTTCATGACAGTTCTAAGCATTATATGACATTGTCATGTGTCATAACATCACAGAAATCTAGGCAGCAGAACTTGCATCATGTGATTGAAATCTGGACAATGTAACTTGCATCATACATATATACAAGAATTATGCATTGAAATAAGAGTCACTGCATATAAGGTCTCAGAACTCAGATACAAATTTAGTAGCATAGTTCAAATACAACAAAATCACTAACATAATAGTACAAGGTTCACAAATATGCAGAAATCAAAGTTCAGTCATCATCACTGTCTTGTCCTGAAGCATTGCCTTCTTCTTCTGTACTATGGTACTCAAGATAGGTTTCGTCTTCATCTTTATCTTCATCTTCATCTCGGTCAACTGCTTCATCACCTTGAGGTGTATGTTTCTATCGCTGGAGGCTCTCGATGAGGTCTCCACTAATAGGGCTCCCTGGTTCATTATCCATGAGCAAGAAATCCAAATCGGGATGAATGTCTCCCACTGGACCATATCCAGCTGAAATATGCTCCTCTTGGTATGCCTCTTGACATCTCATTTGTACCTGTTCTTGAATTGGTTGGTTTGTGGCAGACTCTTCAACATCAAATATATGTCGGTGGCAAAATTCTTGTAGCACTCGCCAACTTGGGCCTAACTTTGTATGTTCCAAAAGAAATATTTGTGAAGCATCTGTGGCTATAATGAAAGGATCATCCTTATACCATCGGCCTTAGATGTTTATGCTCTTGAAGTAACCATCATTTTTCATTTTGTATGTCCTTCCCTCTAGATTGTACCACTCACACCGTAATAAGACAACAGTCCAACGCCCTTTGCTGTTCCTATTGTAGCTCAGCTCAATAATGTTTGTGATTGTCCCATAGAAGTCAATTGTGTCATCACCGTGAGTACCTCAACTTTTGATGGTGGAGTTTTGTGTCTTCCTGTGTTCGTCACGAGCCAAAGTGTCGTATCGTACCCCATTGATTATACAGGTTGTGTACGAACGCACTCGCGGATCCGGCCGACATGCTAGTGAGTACAAGTCTTCGTCAACTTGTGTTGTGCCTTGGTATTTCATTCTGGTAATCTGCAGGTTGAATACAAACAAAATAAGTGACTTTCAAACTTTATTGTACCATAAATCAATTAGTCAAGTTGTAGAAGTTGCACACACATGATTCTCAAACCATGCAGCGAATTCTGTTGACATCATTTTTTCAACATCGTTGACCCCTTGTTGTTGTAGTTCTGCCTTATAGATGCTGCAAAGGAAGAAGCTAATTAGTTTTTTGTGACACTAGTGTTGAATAAAGATGTGTGAAATGAAATGACTGGAATCACTCACTCTTTGTATTCATCCACCTCTTCGCAGTTATTTAGAACAAACCAAACCATGGAGTCATAGTCTCTGTCTTTGTAATGAAATTTTGAAGCACCCAACAGGTTAATACCTTGACCAAAAATAGAGTAACCATTGGGAGAGATGTTCTCTTCTCCATCTAAGTTTCTTTCAGGCCTAGTGAACCTACTAATGATGTCATTGAAATATGTTGAGCACTGGGTCATACACTCATAGGCAGTGTATGCCTCTGCAATAGATCCTTCAGGTCTTGCTTGATTGCGGACAAAACGCTTAAAGGTGCCCAACCTTCTCTCAATGGGATACATCCATCCATAATGCACTGGTCCCCTAAGTAGTGCCTCATCAGGTAAGTGTACTGCTAGGTGAACCATGACATCAAAGAATGCTGGAGGATAAATTTTCTCTAGCTTGCAAAGGATAAGCACAATATCCTCCTTCATCTGGTGTAGTGCATCAACCTTTAGAGTTTTGGAACAAAGTTGTCTGAAAAACCTACCCAATTCAGCAATTACTTCGTATACATCTTGGCGCACCAAACCACGAAGGCCAGCTGGTAAGATACGTTGCAACATTATATGACAGTCATGTGTTTTGAGCCCATTCATAGATCCTCCTCCCTCCATATTGACACATCTTGATATATTGGAGGCATAGCCATCTGGAAACCTAACATTGCTAACAAATTACAAAAACTTCTTCCTATCTTCTAGTTTTAGAACGTAACAAGCTCTTGGCTTTGATGATGAACTACCACTGTCATCTAGCAAATGAAGCTCTTTTCTCATACCTCTGTCCTCCAAATCTAGTCTAGCATTGATGGTGTCCTTTGTCTTGTTTGGAATATTCAGTAGAGTTGATAGAATGTTTTCACATATGTTTTTCTCTATGTGCATAACATCAAGGATGTGATGTAGTTTCAGTTTTGGCCAATATTCCAAATCATACAAGCTAACCTTCAGATGCCATACTGGTTCATCTTCATTGCGACGTCGTTTTCTTGTTTTTGGCATATCTGGATTCTTGCTTGGAACATAGCGAACTTCATTCAACCTTGCCATAACCTCATCTGCAGTAAATTTCCTTGGCTCCTCTCTTTTTTCATGCTTGACATTGAAAGATTTGTTTGTCCTCCATTTATGGTTGTTAGGGAGGAAACGTCTATGGTCTATGAAACCAATTTTGTTTCTAAGACTGCAGGAGCATGGATTCTCATCACAGTGCACACATACAAAGTAACCTTTTGTGGTTCTGCCTGACATGGTGCCTAATGCAGGGTAGTCATGGTTTCCCCACAGAATCGCTGCACGTAGGCTGAAATCTTTTCCTTCAACTGCATCATAAGTCTTGACACCCTTCCAAAGCTCTATCAAGTCTGCTATCAAAGGTTGCATGAACACATGGAAATCTTTGCCTGGTGATTTTTTGCCTGAAATTAGTAAAACAAGCATATAATTGGATTGGTCCATACAAATCCATGGTGGAAAATTGTATGGCACCACTATCACTGGCCATATGCTATATGAATTGCTCATCTGACCAAATGGGTTAAATCCATCGGTAGCAATGCCTAACCTCAAACTACGGGGGTCACTTGCAAAAGACTTGAAAGTCTCATCAAAATCTTTCCAAGCTTCCCCATCAGCAGGATGTCTCATTTCATTCTCCACGGGAACCCTCTTTTCCTTGTGCCATCTTGCAAATTGTGCCTGCTACTTTGACATGAAAATCCTTTGAAAGCGTGGAATTATTGGAAAGTAATGCAGGACCTTGTGAGGAACTTTCTTTCTGCCCTCCTTGTTCACTTTCCATCTTGTGTAGCCACAAACAGGGCAATGATCATCGCCTTCATGGTCCTTCCAAAATAAGGCACAATCATACTTGCACACATCAATACAAACATAACCAAAGCCAAGCTTCTGAAGTAGAGCTTTCATTTCTTTATAGGACTTAGGAAGACCGGGCACATTCTTCAAAGATCCAGAAAGCAACTCAAGCATAGCATCGAATCCAGATGTTGTTATCCAATTGTACACTTTGATATGCAGCAGCTTGATAATAAAAGATAGCCTAGACTCCTCAGTGCAATCTGAATAAAGTTCACGCTTTGCCTCTTCCATGATTTGTTTGTATAAGTCACCACCAAAGCCATGGCTTGCTGCGTCACGCAAATCTTGAATCAACCCCTGAACTCCCCTTGCACCGTCATCTAAGACATCATCTTCAGCTTGTCCTTCCTCATGAAGTGGTACCTGTTACATATCCTCTGGTACATCATAAAGTTCTCCATCTTGTCCAGCAACATTATTATATTCCTCTGCATCTTGTTCATCTTGTCCAGGAATGACATTATATTCCTCTCCATCTTCTACATCTTGCCCACGAACATTATATTCCTCTCCATGGTAAACCCACCTAGTATAGCACTTAAACATTCCATTGATTTTGATATCCTCGTGTACATCATCTTGACTTTTCTCTTTCTGATTCAAGCATTTTCGGCATGGGCACTTGATCTTGTCATCTACATTATATCTATCTCTGACATGTTCCATGAATCTCTCAACACCATCCGTAAACTCCGGCGAAAACGGTTCACTACTATAAATCCAGCTCCTATCCATGTTAGCCTTCTACAATAAACTTCTATCCAGCTTCTGAAACACTGATTGAGAGGACGATACTGTGAGCTATAGTTCCATTCAGAGTAGAGTAGCTAGCAGGCAGAGATATTGGTCCAGAAAAAAACCTTTTTAGGAAGTCACTGATGGACACCTGCTCGATGGGGTGGCCACGCGAGCTTGTTGGTGATGGGGTGGCCTGCCGGCCGCCAACATCGAGCCCTGGCCACCTCTGCTAGATCTGTTAGGATGGCCACGTGAGCCTTCTGGTGGCGGTGGGGCGAGGGAGCTCGGTGGGACAAGCAACCACCTAGGCTCGCTGGCGAGGCAACAGCTGTGCGGTGGCCGGCCGACGGGTGTGGCCTCGACACAAAGGAGCAGGTGGGATGAGGGTGGCTGTCGATGGAGCAGTTGAGGTCGAGGGATCGAGGATGTAGGGCTCTCTGGTGAGGGAGCGATGGCTGTAGTGGCCGGTCGGCGAGGATGTAGGGCTCTCCGGTGAGGGATTAGCTCGTGTGGCTGGCGAGTGAGGAGCTGGCCACGGGGCCCTGCGAGAGTGCTAAGTGCTGGCCAGAAATGCTAAGTGTTGGCCACGAGTGAGGATGTGAGTGAGGGGTTTTTCAATGACAGATGGGCCCAGCAGCTAGTTTGGCCACTATCAGCGAGTTCATGTTCTAATCAACATTTTTTCTTTTAAATCTTAGCAAAATATTGTAACTAGTTTATCTCACACATACTTAGTCGGAATGGGATGATTTTTTTCCTAAAATTTTCTAAAATTATGATCTATCAATATATTGTATTGGTTTTGGATTTTTTCCATTCATAGAAATTTTGAACGAATCTATTTTTTATTTCAAAACGTACCAATTTTGGACCACATTTTGGGACCCAAAATGATTTCAAACAAAAAACTCATGAATACAAAGGTTGTTCTACTCATTCATATCTACATTTGATATTTAGGTCTTTTGTGCATCTGAGAAATTGATGGTAACTTTGTTCTCAAAGTTTACTCATTCATCTCATAGTTGAGGAGATTATAAGAAGGATGAGTAGAATTTGAGAACAAAGTTATCATCACTTTCTCGGATGCACAAAAGCCCTAAATATCAAATGTAGATATGAATGAGTAGATCAATCTTTGTATTCATCACTTTGTCATTTCAAATTATTTAGTACCTTATTTTTTTAGTTGTAGTTTAAAAATTATGAAATTCAAAATTTGAACTCTCCAAACATTGTCAAATGAAAAAATGACAAATATAAAGAAGGTAGATCTCGATGTGTGCAACAACTTTGTTTGTTACCAAATTTCAATTTGAAATCATCTGCTACCCCAAAAATGTGTTAACAAATCCTAATACTACTAATTGTATCACTGACATCAGGGGCCCACGCGCCAGAACAAAATTTCAGTACCAAAACCAGCCCCTCTCCCGCCAAGGCCACTGCCACCGACAGATGGGCCCAACACTACCCCGCCCTACCTTATCCTCTTCTCCCGCACCAGCCGCATCCGCCCTCTTGAAACCACACCTGCAGTTCCCTCCCTCTTGAAATCCTAGACCTAGCCGCATCTGCCGCCGCATCCACTCACCCCGCCGCCGCCCCTCCGCACTGCTGCATCCACCATCCCGCCGCTGCACCTCCACACCACCGGATCCACCAATCCCGCCGAGAATGGGATCCTCCTGCCTCCCTAGAACTTAGCCGGAGGGAGGCGCCACCACCAAGCCGGAGGGAGCTGCCACCACCAAGCCAGAGGGAGGCGCCACCACCAATACGAAGGCCGGTGCCACCACCAACACGGAGGCTAGAGCCGTAGCTCAGGACGCCGACATCTTGGCCTCACTCAGCTGCTCCCCGCCGGAGCCGTAACGCAAGACGCATGCATCCCGGGGTCCCTCCTCAGCAACGCCCCGACGCCATTCTCCCTCAGCTCTACTTCCACCAACTCCAAAGGTACTCTGTTTCCTCGTCGTCCTCCTCAACCCTCTGGCAGTACTAACCTAGACATGCTAGTTGCGATTGGGCCTAGCTACAGCAGCTGGTTAGTGCGAGAATCTCTCTTGCCTAGTTTGGTGTTGATCTAGAGCAGTTGAGTATCTAGTTTTAGTTACGTCACTAGATAAGAGGTAGCCTTATGTATTTGAGTGCCTGGTGGACTTCATTTGCTACAAGAAATTGTGTAGAGCCTTGCATTTATGTTTACTAGTAATGCATGATTGTGTGATTCATCTCTTCCATAATTTGATAGTAGTAATGCATGATTTTCTACATCATCTATTTATGGTCATATATTGTTCCTTTTTAGACCATTTGTCTGTTATTTTCCATACTTTGTACCATGTAAAACAATACTAATATGTTAGTTTTTCCTTCTACTTATTTATAGAAACTAAAACCAGTTACTGCTCTTCCTGCGTTTGCTCATACTAAGTAATAGAAGAATGACAAAAACAAAGTATGAGCAGGAGAGGGATGAGAGAGTAAAGAATATTCAGGAACATTTTCTCTCTCTTGGTATTCCTATGTTAGCTCTGGAGGTTAGCGATGTTTTCGCGAAAAAGGAAAAGGTCTCACAGAAGAGACTAGTATCTGATAAACCAGATTCTGACATCGATTATGATCCAGATTCTGACATAGATAAGCTCTTTGACAGTGACGATGATTCTGATGACCTCAATAATGATGGGGTCACCAATGAGGTGAGATGCATTAGTTGACCAATTAACAAGTTTCTAACCTGCTTACTTCAAACATGTACTTCATTGTACTCATCTATTCTATCTCATAGTTCTGTCTTATATAACTTATAAGATTCATTTGTTGTCTTAGCAGGTAGCAGATATGGTTCCAGGAACTCGCCCTCAGAAGAAGAAAAAGGCGGGGGCAATGGCTGCCACCCAGCCACCACCGCTAATGCCATCAAGAATAACTATATCCCAAGCAGTCATGCCTTCCCCAATAGGTCGTCCACCACCTAGAGAGAGATACCACTTGCCTCCTAAGAATCCTTCAAAGGCCATCCCTAAACGTAGTCCTGGCGTTCGTAGTGCCACCGAACTGCAAGCCCAACTTAGTACAAGTGTCAGCCAGACTCATACCACTCAAACTACTACCACAGTGCCTAGTAATCCACAAAATAGCAGAACCAACCACACCATGTCTGCACCAATTACAACTAGTCCAGCCATGTCTGCCCCTATTAGAAGCACGGTGCATAGTCCTACTAAACTCACCAAGGCATCTGCAGCCTGGTCTGTGCCTGGTGGAAACCCTATACTCAATAGTCCTAGAACCAACCGTATCATTTCAGCCACATCACCGCCTGATGCAGCCAATGAGCATACTACTCCTACATCTACTCGGGAACCTACTCCCAGAACTAGTGTCACCCAACCAACACCTAGTGACACCTTGCCAGGTGGACTAAGCTCTAGGAAAAGCAATGACATAAATGAGTCCGCTGACCTTCTTGATCCTTCAAATTTAGAGGGCCATCTAATTGAAGGACAAGAAGAAGATGATGGCTTGGTTCTAGGTAAACACATTGTCTAAGCATTATTTCCTCCATTACATATGTACATTTGTTACTGCTATATGAACACACTTTTATTATTGTTTGCCAATGCAGTGCGCCACAAGGAAGTCCGAAAGAAAACCATTGGTTCTGGCTTAGAGAGGCTTATGATGAAAGGGAACAAGCTATCTATCCGAGTGGCTGAAGGGAAGAGAAGACCTGATATCCCACTTCAGGCTGCAAAGCTTGCATCAGAAACTGGTATTGCCCTTAGGTACCAACTACCTATCTACACCTCTTGGAAGCTTTATGAAAAAGATGAGGGGCCTTCACAACTACAAAAAGTGCTTGACAAAGTGGCGGTGAGAAAGCTATTTGAATCTGAGTACTTTCTTCCATTACTCTACTCCCATGCATAAAATTGTGTCTAATAACTCATTTGTGTGGCTGTAGACAAGGTTGGATGTGGAAGTTGACGAAGAGGGACCAAGCAAATCTGCATGCACAGATATAGTTAAGAGGGGAGTACGACAACAGAGGTACAACCTTAAAAGGAAGTACTTCGACCCATCACTGACATTAGAACAGATGTTGGCCAAACCCCTTCCACCTAAGATGAAGAAAGCGGACTGGACCAAGCTAGTAGAGTACTGGTGTGACCCAAAGAATCAGGTCAATGCCATGCATTATCTGTGTTTGTTAATATGCACTTTAAACTATGTCCATGTAAATGAAAACATTGTATTGCATTTGTGGTGCAGGAGAAATGTGAAAAGAATAAAGTTAACCGGGGTCTAGTGCAGCTTCACCAAAGGACTGGATCTAGGTCCTACATTGCCCATCGATATAGTCTGGTACGTAAACTATATCTTTTGTACAATTAACTTCAAAAATGGGACATTTGTAGCATAGTAGTTACCAAGTGCTTCTGAAATGTGAAGTTACCACATGCTCCAATTATTTCTGTGTTGTCCTCTGCTTTTCAAGCACAGACTAAGTTGTGCCCTATGCTTTGTTCAAATGATCCTGCTGCTGCTTGCTGCTTGCATTTGTAGGATGGTCCTGCTATTTTTGTGAAAATTAATACATGCATGTGTTATAGTAAATGATGGATTTGTGGTGATGTAGTGCATACATAGTGTGCAATCCTGCTGTTCACATGTACAAATAATGTCATGTTTGTCCACCTCTCACTTTATCTTCTTAGAAATCATTGTTTGTTTACATGCTGCAGAGGGGAAAGTACAACAACATGGAGCCGGATCCTATTGATTTCTTTGGAGAATGTATGAACAGTCCACAAAATGGTCGTACTCTGCTTGCAGATGAATTATATGTAAGTTCAAAATTATTGCATAAATGGAGTACTCAAATTCAAGCATGTTGAACCTTGTTGTATGGCATTATTTTGAAGTGTAATCATTTTATGTAGGCAGAGATGCTTGCAGAGAAGGCAAGAGAACTAGAAGAAGGAGAACCAGCAAAGTCTCCATCCAAGATTGTTGTTGATAGTATCAGCCAGATCAGCCATTCCTCGACCTTCCTTCCAAACATTGGTGTCACCAAAGCGCAGAAGGCTGCCCGATCCACAACAGCTGCAGTAGAAGCCCGCCTGCAAGCTCAATTTGAGGCAACACTCCAAGCGGAAAGAGAGGAAGCTGCTAGGAAGCAGGAAGAGTTGCAAGCGCAGCTTCGAGCTCAACAGTCCTCTCTTGACGAAAACCAATCTTTGTTGCGCCAGACCCAAGAAGAGATGAAGGGGATGAATATCAAGTTTGAAGAGAACAATGCACTACTGCGAGCTATGCTGAAACTTCAGAGAGATTGATGAAGGTAATGCCTATGCCTTAGCTTGTCTCTGTTGGAACAACAAACTCTTCTCTGTTGGAACTTTGTGGAGTCTGAACCTATGTGGTGTGGTGTGGTGTGGTGTCAAGTCAGAACTATGTAGATATGCTTCAACCTATATTGTGTGGTTGAATTGTGTGGAGTTTGAAGTTGGAAGAACTTGTTAAACTTGTTATCATTTGGAATGTATGCATATTATGTGTATGATGGCTTGGCTCAGTTGTGAATGAATTATGGGCTGTGAAGGCAGTGTGGTGTATGATGACAACTGATATATATTGTTGGATGATAGAATCTGATTCTGGTATATATATATTCATGTGATTGTATGATCTTTGGTGACAGATCAGTGATCTATGTGCATTCGTCATTGAATGCAACGACATTTTTGTGACGAGGTATAGTCGTCTCAACATGTCTCATGCACCATACAAAACATGACATAGTTTAACTGTCATGTAATATAGTATGACACCACTGGTCGTCACAACATGTCTTCGGCGACATCCAAAACAAGACGAAAGTCAAATGTCACAAATTAATATATGACGTTCACGGTCGTCACAAAAAGGCTACTAACCAACACCTTCTACCGCCATTTTGTGACGGCTCATGACATTACGTGACGCGTTGATCGAGGTTATGTGACGACTAGGTTCGTCACTAAAAGTAACATTCTGTGACGATTGTCAAGTGACCGTCATAAATATTTTATGACGGTGGTTTGTAAGTTTGTCATAATACTTTTTATGACGGTCCTTTTGTGATGACCCACATGACGACCCTATTTTCGTCATAAAGTACTTTTTATGACATTTTTTGTTCTTTATATGACAGTTTCCGTTCGTCACACAATCCAGGAATTCTTGTAGTGAGAAGGGACTACCACCGTGAGTACAGACCGTGTTGCCAAGACTTCCAATGAATAGACTGGCATGGTCCTTGATGCCGATATCTTTCAACGAGTCAGATTTCAAAGTCCACAACTACCCGCATTGCGATGCCTTTGTGGCCACCGCCAACGTGGTCGGCTTCACCCTACACCCAACATCCTGATTGACACAGGCAACATGGGCGACATTCTGTTCGTCAAGGCTTTCGAGGCAATGGGAATGGACAGAAGAGGCCTAGATCCGGCCAACAACTCCCTTTATGGATTCGGTGGAAGGAAAATTGACGCTATCGGCAAGAAGCAGATTCAGGTTTCCTTCGCTTGCGGATACATGGGTGTATGCCGAGTCTCTAAGTGATGAGTGATTGTCAACTGGGATGATGCGCATGTTCTTTGGCTTGTGTTGTGCAAGTGTCGAGCACGGATACAGTGATCAGAGGCAAGGTGAAGGTCAAGTAGAGACGTGCCGTGCCGAGGGACCGAGAGTGGCGAAGGGCGGACGTGAGGCTTGGACTGAGGGACCGGTGGCCCGAGGATCAGCTGTGGTGGCTGACAACCTAGGACAGCGACGAGCGAAGACTTGCAGTCATGTGTTGCCTGAGTCGAGGACTTGGGGACACGTGTCGGTGGACGGGGTGCACGGGCGGTGCATCCCCTCTACAGCTTCGGTTTGGTGGTAGAGCCAGAGAAAAACCATCAGGTGGACGGTTTCCAGGTTTGGGCCTCAAAACCTGGGCACGGACGGTTTCCAGGTTTGGGCCTCAAAACCTGGGTGCGGACGGTTTCCGAGTTTGGCCACAAAACTCGGGCTGAGGACGGTTTTCAGGTTTGGGCCTCAAAACCTGGGTGCTGCGGGTTTGCTGAGTTTGGGCCTCAAAACTCAGGACTTGGATGGCTGGTTTCCCGGTTTGGGCCTCAAAACTGGGGGTTGGCTGTGAAGGCTGGTTTCCCGGTTTGGGCCACAAAACCGGGAGTGCGACGTCCAGGAAAAGGACAAGCAGAGCGGTGGCGGCACGTGGCGGCGATCGGTGAGGTTGTGTCGAGGCAACGCTACCAGTTGTGCGGGCGTGGCCGTCGGATCACCACCTACCCGAGTTGGTCCAGAATAACCCTAGGGTTTAGCTGGTTCGCTTTGTAATTAGTTGAGGGGTAGAGTAGGAATTAGAAATTAGGATAAGTAGAGGGAGACACCCTCCTCCCTATCTATCTCAGTCATTTGCTATTTTGCCTTCTAGGTTTTCCTGCTCTCCCTCTCCTCTGCTGTAGCGAACTGACATCCACAGAGAAGACAATCATACCTCTGTGTCCGTGAGATTTTGAGGAAGTGAGACCGTAATCTCACTGTTGTAGCATGTGGTAGCCACACAGTTGCAAATTCGTGGTTGTGATTCGTGTTTTGTTCGTGTTCTTCGCGGAATCCTTTTCTCCACGTTTCTTCCGTCGATCGATCTCTTGGTTCGGTGCATCTCTTGCAAATCCGTTTGAACCAAGATGTTCTAGATCGTGAGGCACTTCTTTCTACTGAAGGAATTCTCCTCTAACCTCACGACCTAGTAGATCTATTGATTTTAGTTTCGGGTCAAGTTTTTTCCCTTCCCCCGAATTTCTTCGATTCATCGATTTGGAGATAGGTTCGAGCCATGATCTCTTAGAGATAGCTCACTATCCTCCTTATGACTCCTCTCACCAAGTTTGATCCCTAGAGGATTTGTTTCATGTGAGA
The DNA here is from genome assembly GCA_009763385.1 of Coix lacryma-jobi var. lacryma-jobi. Classification (NCBI taxonomy): domain Eukaryota; kingdom Viridiplantae; phylum Streptophyta; class Magnoliopsida; order Poales; family Poaceae; genus Coix; species Coix lacryma-jobi. The sequence goes on along the minus strand of CM019823.1, from coordinate 65,986,031 downwards.
TTGAGTCAAATTGGTGAACGAACAGTGTACATTCGGGGTGACCGGACGCACGCTTTGGGAAGACCGGACGCGTCCGGTCGTTGAACGTTCTTCGCGGTTCTTCTCTGCGTGCTGACCGGACTCTCCCCTGGATACTGATCGGACGCGCAGCTCACACTGTTCCCCGTGTTTGTCTGATCTGACCGGACTCCGAGGTTGTGACCGGACGCTCGAGGACAGTGAGTCCGGTCACAAACAGAGAGCTCCCGATTTGGGTTTTGCTCGACCGGACGCGTCCGGTGCCTACTGACCGGACGCACCAGTTTGGGCTTTGTGCGCTTTCGGTCGCAGTTCGTTCATCTGTTGTCGGTTTCTCTTCCCGGTTTTTGCATCGGGTTTCTAGAGTTGTATAGTGTCTCGCCGTGCTTCTTGGAAGCATCGACCCTACATCTAGGGTTGTGGACACTTGCAAGCTCTAGGGTTTGCCTTCGGGGTTGATTCTTGGGACAGTGGCGACAATTTTCTGAAAGGAAAATTTGAAGCTCCCATTCACCCCCCTCTGGTCACTTTCTGGTAGCATTCTCGGTCCTTCAATTGGAATCGGAGCAGGTTAAGGATCTTCCACCTTAGCCGGTTCCAGATCCACAGAAGGCGACATGGATCGCGGCGTGGGCAAACCGCCGTTCTTTGATGGGACGAACTATGCGTATTGGAAGATACGCAGGTCAGCCTTTCTGCAGAGTATGGGTGCTTCCATTTGGGATATTTGCAACTCTGCCGATTACGTGGTCTTGGCTGCTCGTGTGACTCAGCGTCAGATCGATGATCACGATGCCAATAGCTGAGCCCGTAATGCTCTTTTCTCATGTTTGAGCATGACGGAGTTTGATCGCGTTTCTCACCTTGCTACGGCTCAGGAGATTTGGGCATCCCTCATGCGTTTCCATGAGGGAACCTCTCAAGTCAAAACCCATCTCTACGAGTCGCACAAGCGAGAGTACGAGAACTTTTGACATATGCCTGGCGAGAGCATAGAGAGTTTATTCGCTCGCTTTCAAGTGATTGTCAACAGGATGAGGGCTAACAAGGAGCTGTTGCCTTTCGACGATCATGAGAGAGCTTTGAAGCTTTTGCATACTCTCGATCGGTCGGTGTGGGATTCCAAGGTTCAGGTGATCATCGAATCGCCTAACTATGAGACCCTCACGTGCGACGAGCTCTTTAGCAAGCTCAAGTCCAGTGAGATTGATGCCATGGCGAGGGCTTCTTATGAAAATCCTTCTGGCCCATCGATGGCTTTGGTTTCTGGTTCTTCTGCTAACCCCTCTGGAGGCTTTGCACTCTCTTCTCTTCTTTCTGCCATAGAGGAGCAGTTGGAGTTCTTTGGGGATGACGAGTTGGCTTTGCTTGCCAATCAGTTCTCGCGGTTCCACAACAACCGCATGAATCGTCGCCGCGGAGGAGGACGCTTAGGATGTTTTGAGTGCGACGACCCCAACCACTTCATCGCCAATTGCCCGAAGAAGAACAAGCAGACCTTCAGCAAGGCGGATCATGGGCACAAGTACGACTCTGGCAAGCGCAAGGAGAAGTACGTCCCCGCGAAGCACAAGCGGAAGGGCGGCTTCGACAAGGAGTACATCAAGACGAAGTACTTGGAGAAGGCCCAGGCTGAGCAGCGTGCTTTCTTCGCCACGCTCAGCGACATCGACGACTTGGATGACGACTCCGCTGCCTCCAGCGACGACGAGTCCGAGAAGAAGAAGAGGATCGAGGACAAGCTGAACGACCTCTGCTTCTTCGCCGACGACGAGGGCTTCTGTACCATGGCCCTCGGCAAGGAGGTCGACGGTGAGCTGGAGAACACTCCTCGGAACGACGACGATGACACCTCCTAGGTATCTCAGACCCCCCGACGAGCTTTCTGCTGAGGTCGAGAAACTTACTGCCGCGCTCCTTAGTCAGGATAAGTTGCTTAGGCGTGCTGCTAGAGAGCCCAAGGAGTTTAGGCAGAAGTGGGAGGATACAGTGAAGGAACTTGAATCTGTGAAGTCCACCGTTGTTGTCACAGAAGAGGAGGAGTGTGAGATGTGCACCGCGCACATGACTGATCTTCTCACTTTGAGAGGTAAGTATGTTGCGTTGGTAGGAGAGGTGGATGAGCTGAAGGCTAGATCTTCGTTGTTGGGTGCGTGCAAGTCCTGTGCAGGCTTGCGATCTGAGTTGGCAGAGAAGAATGCCAAGATCGTGTCTCTTGAAGAGGCCAACTCAGGTAGCACATGTGTGGCTAGGTGTGTTCTTTGTGAGGGTTTGGAGTTGGAGATATCCAATATGAAGCATGACAAGATGCAAACCGAGGAGAAAAACACATACCTTCGGACCATCTTGTCATGGGTATCCAGTGGTGAGCCACAGGTCAGGATGATGATCTCCCAATTCAAGCGATGTAACACCCTGATTTAAATTTCCCCAATTTGATTAAAGAAATTAGAAGTTAAATAGGTTGGCCTGTTTATTAGTGGAGGAAAATAAAAATTTATTTATCATTTTTCTGTTGCATTCATGCCATTGCATATTTTATTGTGTGGTAAATAATTTTATTGAACCCGTTAGGGCGTACCGAGTTTATTCTATTTACACAATAAATAAAAGATTTATGAAAATTTTATAAAAGAAAACTCAAAGTTTTATTTTCAAAATCTAGGGAAAACTTTTTGAAAAGTTGCAAACTTGGTTTGGTTTTAAACCGATTTGAAATGAGTTTTCAAAAGAATTTGTAAAGCTAAAAAAAAGGAATTGCCTTGGACTCTCCTCTCCCTCTCCTTTTTGGCCCGCTCCCCACTCCTCCTCTCCATCGGGCCGAACCACCTCACCGGCCCAGCCTCATCTCTCCCGCGCCGGCCCGCACTGACCTCCTCTCCCCCTCCCCTCTCTTTTCCCAGCTGAGCACCGGCCCGTCACCCTTGGCCCATTCGCCCAACACCCGCGCTTCCTATCGGCCCGTTCCCCTCCCCTTCTGCGCGCACCACGCCCCGGCCCAGTCACCGAACGGCCCGCGTCCCCTTGCTCGCACCAGCATAGCACCGCAGCGCCTCCTCCCCGCTGCAGCGCCGCACGCTCACTGACCGCCAGGTGGCCCCCGCACGTCAGGCTCCTCTCTAATCTGCCGCACCGAACCCTCCGCCCTTCACGCTGCAGCGTTATACCTCCGAACCCATCTCGATCCATCTGCAACACGGGGTCACGCCGCCACCTCCTCCCTTCGCCACCCTACAATTAGCGCAACCCGCACCGCCCCGCGCTGAGTCACCCCCACAGCCCTAGCTCTCGCCCTTGTCACCACCGAGCCGCCACCATTGCTTAGCACTCGAGCTCGGTCCCTTTCCGAAGAACCTCCGCCGACCTCTCCTTCGAGCGCCATCACATTTGGAAGTCCACGCCGCGTCTGGAGGACTTCTTCCTGGTGGAATCCGCGCCCGGGACCGTCTCCATCACGCACACCAGAGCCCCGGCCGCCGAGCGCTCGCCGCCACCGTCGCTCTCCCTCTCCAGCCGGCCTCCGTCGACAAGGAACCCACCTTCAGTCTCGAGGTGAGCCCCGCTGCACACTCCTACCCTCCCCGCTACCTCTACCGGCCTCTAGGGCACCCCCCGAGCGAGCTCCGATGGCCACCCATGGCGCCGCTGCAGGAGGACAGAGCGCCGCCGTGTTGTGTGGCACCGGCCGGCGAGTAGCTCCCTCCTGTTTTCCCTGCGCCGTCCATTTTGTTTCCTACGACCGAGATTAGATGCCGGGCGAAGGGGTATGCGCCCAGTCCACCAGAGCCGTGGACGCGACCCTTTTCGCCCTATCAGCCAGTCCACGCCGCTTGCGTGGTGCACCGAGCGAATCAGATCGCGCCGTGTGGCGCCACGCCAGCAGCCAGCCAGCCACGGCATTGCGCCGACCAACCTTGCATTTAGGCCCTTCACTTTTTCACGTATGAACCCGCACTCCAGACGCACTGTGCACTGAGTCTAGTAAATCTTTGCCGCTAGCCCCTGAACTCTCTGTTTAATTGAGGCCCAGTCCAGATGCATTTTCTTTTCAATTTTGAATTATTTAAATTACGAAAAGTGTTCAGTTTATTTACAGTTTTGCCACCCAACTTCAAAAGCCCGTAACTTTTGCGTTTTAACTCCGATTTGACCCGTTCAACTTGCGTTAGTTTCATAATTCCGTTGTCTACGCAGTGGATCTGTTAGTTTACTATTTATGTACTGTTGTTGTACTGTTATTTATTTTGCTTTGTATGTGCCATGTATGTTGATTTGGCCAGAGAGTGCGGAGTTCGAGGACGCTCCTGATTTTTCCTGTGATCCTGCAGATTCGACCCAGCCCGCAGGCAAGTGTTCTTGAACATCTTGCACCTATGATTTATTTTACTTTTGGTAATAGAGTAGTTAGATCCTGTAGTTGCATGCTTGTCATTAATTTGAATCCCATGTTAGGGTTTACTAGTTTTGATTATATTATCCTTGTTGCCTGGTTTGGGTTGTTCGGGTAGAAGTCATGCTTAGCCCTGCAGTCATGTCGGGATGGGATGGTGATCAATTATAAATAATCCTGATTAATGAACTATGAAACAATGTGGACATGGTAATTTTGTAGTAACATGGTTATTAGGAAAATCCGGCAGGATGGACCCGTATTGGTGGTTTTGTGCCGTGGGATTCGGCAGCTGGTTTTGTTTTCTGGTTCTGGGCTCGTGCTAGACATATCCTGCCTGGATCCCTAGGACCCGGTTCTCGAAGCCTGTAACCCGGCTTAACAGCGCAGCCATGAGAGCTGGATGGGCTGGACCTGGCTAATTAATTAGTTTCCTCCAAGTTATGCTACACGGGGGTTGTATAGTGGCTCAAGAGGGGTCCCTTGGGGTCGTTGACTTATGGACAGGGGAGAAACCTTAGAGTACGTGTAACACAGACTTGGAGGGGCTTTGTAAAGGCCTTGCAGTGCAACCCGCTATGCACCTCGGCAGTGTTTAGCGTGACGGGTAATGCACAACTCATGGGTAACGATGTGCAACCTCTGCAGAGTGTAAAACTGATATATCAGCCGTGCTCACGGTCACGAGCAGCTTGGACTTCTTCGGGATTAGTTGGTTACTGGTTACTGGTTCGGGTCATCTGATGGACTTCAAGTGCGGTTGCCTGATGGACTTCAGGTGTGGGTGCTTGGTGCGACTCCAAGTGCGGTTGCTTGGTGTGACTCCAAGTGTTGGTTGCTCGGTGTGACTCCGAGTGTGGTCTTGCTCGGTGCGGCTCCGAGTGTTGTTATTTTTCTACAGTGTATGTGTCTATAACCTAGTAAATAGGTGCATAGGTTTAATAGGATTAATAGGATGTGTTGCTTTAGGCGCATGAGTCAAACTGTGTCAGCCTACCTTTGATTATAGCCTCATAGGCATATATTTCCTACACTTGCGGAGTACATTTCGATGTACTCACCCTTCCTCTTTGTCCCCCCTGCTACCCCACCCAGACGCTGGCGACTACGCGCACGAGGAGCAGGAGTATCCAGAGGACGGTGGTTACGACCCTGAGGACCTGTACTAGGATGGTGCTACCCTCGGTCGACCTTCCTGTGGAGTTGGAGTCCAGATTTCCGTGTCTTCATCAGAGTCTTCATTAGAGTCAGTTGTCATGAGAGTCTGTACTTTTCTTTCAGACCCGAGGGTCATTTATGTAATAATGTTCGATATATTAATAAAGCATTGCTTTGATATTTACTATGATGTGGATATATGTATGAAAATTGATCCTGGCATACATATATTGTGCTCCAATTTTGTTCTTAAAATTGGGGTGTCACAAGCGAGCTGCTGGACGTCTAGGTGTAGGTTTTGCTCCGGGTGTCGATGTTTCATCTTTTGGGAAGATTGGAGAGTCGAGTGGTCTTGACCCATGTGAGAAGCCCAACTCCACCACTACTCCCAAGCTTACCAAGATTCCACCCAAAGAGCCTCTCAAGCCTAACACCAAGGATGGGGTTTTTGTTGAACCTCCGAGAGCTCCACCAAAGAAACAATCTTGGGCTCCCAAACCAAACCACCTCAAGAACAAGCTTGACACCATGCCACCCACTCAGGAGGAGCTTATGCCATAGAAGGGCAAAGTGATCCACACCCACTACCGTGAGTGCCAACAACCCCCTATGAGAGCGGTGAGGTACCATTGTGAGCACTGTGGGAGGGATGGACACTTGAGTGAGTTTTGCTTTCGGCGCAAGAGAGAGGCGCGCCGTGCAAGGGAGATGAACAACTCGGACATGTACCATCCTTTCCATGATGTACATGTGCCGAATGTTCAGAGGAGAGCTCCAAGGAGAGCTGCTAGGCCTAGAGGTGCAGTGCCTCAAGGTCCTAGGCGTCAGGGAGGTCGTGCCCGGCGGGAGCCTGCAGTTGTGGGCTATGGACCCCGTGGCGGAGGCTTTGTTGAGCGTTTCCCTCCACCGCGTTTTGAGTATCGCAATGGACGCTCTTCCCTTAGCGGACCACGTTTTCCTCAACGTGGTGATCGCTCTTCCCGTAGGCGTACTAGGAATGGTTTTTCTGCTAACCGTTCTTTTGAGTAGCCTGACCAACACTGGTATTCTCCTTACTTCACTAACCCCAGTGTTGGCCCGTATGCTCACCCTATGTCTTTTTATTGATGTAGGTACAACGAATGGAGAACGTTTGGTTGGTGGATTCCGGGTGTTCGAGGCACATGACCGGAAACTCCAAGTGGTTCTCCAGTCTTAGTCCGGTCGCCGGAAAGGAATTTATCACCTTCGGTGACAATAGCAAAGGTAAGGTATTGTCTCGTGGGTCGGTACGAGTTAATGAGCTCTTTGTGTTGCGCGATGTTGCTCTTGTTTATAACTTGCATTTTAACCTTCTTTCTGTTTCGCAACTTTTCGATGATGACTATGAGATTCGTTTTAAACCGAATCTCAGTCGCATTTTGGATCCTCAGGGCAATCTTGTTTGTGGGATTTCACCCTTTGGGAAAGTCTTTCGTGTGGATTTCTCGGAGTCTTTTGGCATTTCTCGTTGTCTTGTGGCTGGACCTTCCTCCTCTGATCTTTGGAAGTGGCATAGGAGACTAGGACATTTGAGCTTCGACTTGCTTGCAAGACTTAGTTCACTTGGCCTAATCCGAGGATTGCCCAAGTTATCCATGGAGAAGGATCTTGTTTGCCATTCTTGTAGGCATGGGAAGATGGTTGCCGCTCCCCACCATCCAGTGACTCAGTGCGAATACATGGGTGTATGTCGAGTCTCTAAGTGATGAGTGATTGTCAACTGGGATGATGCGCATGTTCTTTGGCTTGTGTTGTGCAGGTGTCGAGCATGGATACAGTAATCAGAGGCAAGGTGAAGGTCAAGTAGAGACATGCCGTGCCGATGGACCGAGAGTGGCAAAGGGCGGATGTGAGGCTTGGACTGAGGGACCAGAGGCCCGAGGATCAGCTGTGGTGGCTGGCAGCCTGTGACGGCAACAAGTGAAGACGTGCGGTCATGTGTTGCCTGACTCGTGGACTTGGGGACACGTGTCGGTGGACGGGGTGCACGGGCGGTGCATCCCATCTATGGCGTCGGTTTGGTGGTTGAGCCAGAGAAAAACCATCGGGTGGACGGTTTCCAGGTTTGGGCCTCAAAACCTGGGCGTGGACGGTTTCCGAGTTTGGCCACAAAACTCGGGCTGAGGACGGTTTCCAGGTTTGGGCCTCAAAACCTGGGCGCTGAGGGTTTGCTGAGTTTGGCCTCAAAACTCAGATGCTGGTGGGCTGGTTTCCCGGTTTGGTCCTCAAAACCGGGGGTTGGTTGGAAAGGCTGGTTTTCCGGTTTAGGCCACAAAACCGGGGGTGCAGAGCGAGGGCGACACGTGGCGACAATCGGGAGGTTGCGTCGAGGCAACGCTACGAGTTGTGCGAGCCTGGCCGTCGGATACACCTACCACCGAGTTGGTCCAGAATAACCCTAGGGTTTCGCTGGTTCGCTCTGTAATTAGTTGAGGGGTAGAGTAGGAAATAGAAATCAGGATAAGTAGAGGGAGACACCCTCCTACCTTCCCATCTCTGTCATTTGCTCTTTGCTTCTAGGGTTTCCTGCTCTCCCAATCCCCTGCTGTAGCTAGCTGAGATCCGCAGAGAACCATACCTCTGTGTACTGGAGATTTTGAGGAAGTGAGGCCGTAACCTCACAGTTGTAGCGTGTGGTAGCCACATGGTTGCAGATCGATGTGTTGATTTGCGTTTTGGTTCGTGTTCTTCGCGTTCTTCATTTCTCCGCGTTTTTTCCATCACTCGATCTCTCTCCATAGTGCGTCTTTGCAAAATCCATTTGAATCAACTTGTTCATATTTGAAAGGAGATCATTTCCACCGAAGGAATTTATCTATCTCCTCACGAACAAGTAGATCGGGTTGATTTCGTTTTCGTGGCGCTTTTTGGTTCATCCTTCTCCCCTTTTGATTTCCCGGTGATTGACTCGATTTGAGCAGATGATTTCTTGGGGATAGTCTCCTAACTACTCCTTGATCATTCTCTCCAAGTTTGGGAACGTGGGATTTTGATTTGAATCAATTTGGGGAAGATTTGAGTGAAGGGCGAACAAAATCGCCCTCCCTGAGTGACCGCGGACAGTCTGCCACTCAGGGCGCGGACAGTCCGCACGTAGGGATCGAGCCTGGACAGTGGCTACGAGTCTCGGCTGGGGAACTGTTCATTTGACCGGCGGACAGTTCGCCGTTGGTTTTGGCGGACAGTCCGGGACCCGGGCAGGGGACTTCAGCAACCTTGCTGTTTTAGTCTTTTGACCGGCGGACAGTTCGCCCCTTGCTCGCGGACAGTCCGGCACTACCGCCGACAGTCCGGGACCGTATTGGCGGAGAGTCCGGGATTTGGCTGTGTCTTCCGGTTTAGTGCTTTTGCTCTCCCGGCTTGCTCGCTTGGTTTCCGGACTTCTCGTTTGGCCCTAGAGTTGACCAAGGAACCTCTCTAGGTATCTTTGCTACTTGTTAGCATAGGTATTTAGGAGTTTCTAGACGTAGCCGACAATCTACGTTCGGGACTTGGTTTTTGGGGTTGTGTTCGAGCCGGAGCTTTTGGCTTTTGGTTTGCTATCTTCTTGTGGTGCCTCACTGTGATCCTAGGGATCATCCACCCTCTTCCAAGGGTCGTGGGCATCACGGTTTCGGTCGCAGTTTCTCGGGGTTGATTTTGGGACATTTGGCCAAAGTTTCGAGAGAAATTTTTGAGCTCCCATTCACCCCCCTCTGGTCGCCTTGCTAGTGCTTTCTCGGTCCTTCAATTGGTATCAGAGCGGGTTAAGGATCTTCCACCTTAGCTGGTTCCAGATCCATAGAAGGCGACATGGATCGCGGCGTGGGCAAACCGCTGTTTTTCAATGGGACGAACTATGCATATTGGAAGATACGCATGTCGGCCTATCTGCAGAGTTTGGGTGCTTCCATCTGGGATATTTGCAACTCTGCCGATTACGTGGTCTTGGCTGCTCGTGTCTCTCAGCTTCAGATCGATGAGCACGATGCCAATAGCCGAGCCCGTAATGCTCTTTTCTCATGCTTGAGCACGAGTGAGTTTGATCACGTTTCTCACCTCGCTACGGCTCGGGAGATTTGGGCTACCCTCATGCGTTTCCATGAGGGAACCTCTCAAGTCAAAACCCGTCTCTACGAGTCGTTCAAGCGAGAGTATGAGAACTTTCGACATATGTCTGGCGAGAGCATAGAAAGTTTATTCGCTCACTTTCCGGTGATTGTCAACAGGATGAGGGCTAACAAGGAGCTATTGCCTTTCGACGATCATGAGAGAGCTTTGAAGCTTTTGTATACTCTTGATCGATCGGTGTGGGACTCCAAAGTTCAGGCGATCATCGAATCACCTAACTATGAGACCCTCACGTGCGACGAGCTCTTTAGTAAGATCAAGTCCAGTGAGATTGACGCCATGTCAAGGGCTTCTTATGAAAATCCTTCTGGCCCGTCGATGGCTTTGGTTTCTGGCTCTTCTGCTAACCCCTCTGGAGGCTTTGCACTCTCTTCGCTCTTTTCTGTCACAGAGGACCAGCTTGAGTCTTTGGGGGATGACGAGCTAGCCTTGCTCGTCAACCGGTTCTCGCGGTTCCACAATAACCGCATGAACCGTCGCCGCGGAGGAGGACGCTCGGGATGCTACGAGTGCGGCGACCCCGACCACTTCATCGCCAACTGTCCCAAGAAGAAGAACACATCTGGGAAGGGCGATCCTGGGCACAAGTATGACTCCGGCAAGCGCAAGGAGAAGTATGTCTCCGCGAGGCACAAGCGAAGGGGCGGCTTCGACAAGGAGTACATCAAGAAGAAGTACTTGGAGAAGGCCCAAGCTGAGCAGCGTGCGTGCTTCGCCACGCTCAGCGACGTCGACGGCTCGGATGACGATTCCGCTTGCTCAAGCGACGATGAGTCTGAGAAGAAGAAGAGGATCGAGGACATGCTGAACGGCCTCTGCTTCTTCGCCAACGACGACGGCTTCTGCACCATGGCCCTCGATGGCGAGCTGGTGAGCTCCCCTCAGAACGACGACGACGACGATGACACCTCCCAGGTATCTCTCACCCACGATGAGCTTTCTGCTGAGGTTGAGAAGCTTACTGCCGCCTTGCTTAGTCAGGATAAGCTGCTTAGGCGTGCCGCTAGAGAGCGCAAGGAGTTTAGGTAGAAGTGGGAGGATACGGTGAAGGAACTTGATTCTGTCAAGTCCACCGTAGTTGTCACAGATGAGAAGGAGTGCGAGATGTGCACCACGCACATGACTGATCTTCTCACTTTGAGAAGTAAGTATGTTGCGTTGGTAGGATAGGTGGATGAGCTCCGGGCTAGGCCCATGCTGTTGGGTGCGTGCAAGACTTGTCCTGTCTTGCAATCCGAGTTGGCAGAGAAGAATGCCAAGATTGTGTCTCTTGAGGAGGCCAGCTCGGGTAGCACTTGTGTGACTAGGTGCGCTTTGTGCGAGGGTTTGGAGATGGAGATTGCCAACCGAGGAAGAAAACACATACCTTCGGACCATCTTGTCATGGGTGTCTTGTGGTGAGCCACAACTCAGGATGATGATCTCCCAATTCAAGCGAGCTGCTGGAGGTCCTGGTGTAGGCTTTGCTCCGGGTGTTGATGTGTCTGTCTTTGGGAAGATTGGAGAGTCGAGGGTCTGAACCCGAGTGAGAAGCCCAACTCCACAACTACTCCCAAACTAACCAAGCTTCCACCCAAAGAGCCTCTCAAGCCTAACACCAAGGATGGGGTGTTTGAGGAACCTCCGAGAGCTCCACCCAAGAACCAAGTGTGGCATCCCAAACCCAACCACCTGAAAAACAAGGTGGACACAATGCCACCTATCCAGGAGGAGTGTATGCCACAGAAGGGCAAGGTGATCCACACCCACAGCCGTGAGTACCAACAACCCCCTATGAGAGTGGTGAGGTACCATTGTGAGCACTGTGGGAGATATCGACACTTGAGTGAGTTCTGCTTTCGGCGCAAGAGAGAGGCGCGCCGTGCAAGGGAGATGAACAACCCGGACATGTACCATCCTTTCCATGATGTACATGCGCCGAATGTTCAGAGGCGTGCTGCTAGGCCTAGAGGTCCAGAACCTCAAGTTGCTAGGCCTAGGCAGAGGAGAGCTCCAAGGAGAGACGCTAGGCCTAGAGGTGTTGAGCCTCAAGTTCCTAGGCGTAGGCCTCGTAGAGAGCGTGCCCGGCGGGAGCCTGCGGTTGTAGGCTATGGACCCCGTGGCGGTGGCTTTGTAGTTGAGCGTTTCCCCCACCGCGTTTTGAGTATCGCGATGGACGCTCCTTCCTTAGCGGACCACGTTTTCCTCAACGTGGTGATTGCTCTTCCCGTAGGCGTGCTAGGAATGGTTTTTCTGCTAACCGTTCTTTTGAGCAGCCGACCCAGCACTGGTATTCCCCTTACTTCACTAACCCCAGTGTTGGCCCGTATGCTCACCCTATGTCTTTTTATTGATGTAGGTAAAACAATTGGAGAACGTTTGGATGGTGGATTCCGGGTGTTCTAGGCACATGACCGGAAACGCCAAGTGGTTCTCCAGTCTTAGTTCGGTCGCCGGAAAGGAGTCTATCACCTTCGGCGACAACAGCAAAGGTAAGGTGCTGTCTCGTGGGTCTGTGCGAGTTAATGAGCACTTTGTGTTGCGCGATGTTGCTCTGGTTTCTAACTTGCATTTTAACCTTCTTTCTGTTTCGCAACTTTTTGATGATGACTATGAGATTCGTTTTAAACCGAATCTCAGTCGCATTTTGGATCCTCAGGGCAATCTTGTATGTGTGATTTCGCCCTTTGGAAAAGTCTTTCGTGCGGATTTCTCGGAGTCGTTCGGAATTTCTCGTTGTCTTTTGGCTGGACCTTCCTCCTCTGATCTTTGGAAGTGGCATAGGAGACTAGGTCACCTGAGCTTCGACTTGCTTGCAAGGCTTAGTTCACTTGGCTTAATCCGAGGATTGCCCAAGTTATCCATGGAGAAGGATCTTGTTTGCCATTCTTGTAGACATGGGAAGATGGTAGCCGTTCCCCACCATCCAGTGACTCAGGTCATGACTAAGCGCCCTGGAAAGCTTTTGCACATGGACCTTGTTGGTCCGGCTCGGGTGAGCTCGGTTGGGGGGAAGTGGTATGTGCTTGTTGTTGTCGATGATTTTTTGAGATATTCGTGGGTTTTCTTTTTAGCTGAGAAAACCAAGACTTTCTCCTTTGCTCGCAATCTGATTTTGCGTCTTCAGAATGAGTTCCCTTTGAACTCTATGCGAGCAATTCGGAGTGATAATGGTTCCGAATTCAAGAATTCGGATTTTGAGAAGTTTTATGACTCTTATGGGTTAGAGCATCAGTTTTCTTCGCCCTACACACCGCCTCAGAATGGTGTTGTAGAAAGGAAGAATCGGACCCTTGTAGAGATGGCCAGGACGATGCTCGATGAGCATAGGACTCCTAGGCGTTATTGGGCCGAAGCGATGAGCACTGCATGCTACATTTCCAATCGCATTTTTCTTCGAGCATTCTTGAAAAAGACCTCTTACGAGTTGCGTTTTGGAAAACTACCCAATGTGAGTTATTTTCGAGTTTTTGGTTGCCATTGTTTTATACTCAAAAAGGGCAACTTGGACAAGTTTGATTCTCGTTCTTCTGACGGTGTGTTTTTGGGTTATGGCACTCATACTCGTGCTTATCGTGTACTTAACCTTGATACTAACCGAGTCATGGAGACATCCGATGTCACCTTCGACGAGACCATGGTTTGTCCTTCTTCTCGTTTTGAGCGTGCAGGTGATCATGAGGTTGGCGAACCTCTTTTCGATGATGAAGAAGAAGGCGCTGAAGGGATAGATGACCCAACACCTCCTCCACCTGCTGTAACGCAAAGAGCAGCCTCTACGACGACTCACGGCTCCGACACGTGGTCTTCCTGGGGGCCGTGGGATTCGCCACCTCAAGTGGTACCCTTTGTACCCGAGGAGGCACCAGCTGCTGTTGGGGGGAGGCCACTTCGGCTAGGGAGGCGCCACGACACATTCAACGCCAGCACCCGCCTCAGCAGATGATCGGCAGCATCAACGAACGCGTCACCCGGTCAAGGCAAATCTCTCACTTTGCTCATTCTGCATTTGTTGTTGATTTTGAACCCCGGGATGTTGGACACGCTTTGACGGATCCTGATTGGGTCAATGCCACGCATGAGGAGCTTGAGAACTTTGAGAGAAATTGGGTTTGGGTTCTAGTGTCTCCACCTTCTGAGTGTCATCCAATTGGGACAAAATGGGTTTTCAAAAACAAACAGGGAGAAGATGGCCATGTTGTGAGAAACAAGGCCAGACTCATAGCCCAGGGATATAGTCAGAAGGAGGGGATAGACTATGAGGAGACGTTTGCTCCTGTAGCACGTTTGGAGGCTATTAGGATACTCTTGGCTTTTGCTGCATCCAAAGGTTTCAAACTTTTTCAAATGGATGTCAAGAGTGCCTTCTTAAACGGCTACATAGAAGAGGAGGTGTATGTTAGACAACCCCCCGGTTTCAAAAATCCCAAGTTTCCAAACCATGTCTTTAAACTTCACAAAGCTTTGTATGGTTTGAAACAAGCCCCTAGAGCCTGGTATGATTGGTTGAAAACCTTTTTGCTTGCTAAGGGTTTTAAAATGGGATGTGTAGATAAAACGCTCTTTCTCCTCAAGCAAGGCACTGATACTCTCTTGGTCCAAATTTACGTGGATGATATCATTTTCGGTGGTTCTTCTCACGCTTTGGTTGCCAAGTTTGCAGACATTATGAGCAGGGAGTTCGAGATGAGCATGATGGGCGAGTTGAAGTTTTTCCTCGGGTTGCAAATCAAGCAAACCCGGGAAGGAACGTTTGTGCACCAGGGCAAGTACACCAGAGATATCCTGAAGAAGTTCGACATGGGTGAGGCCAAGCCTCTTCCAACACCCATGGCGACCACGACGGCCCTGGATGCGGACAAGGAGGGAGAAGCAGTGGACCAGAAGGAGTACCGAAGTATGATCGGGTCGCTACTGTACCTGACGGCGACACGCCCGGACATCCAGTTCGCGGTGTGTCTTTGCGCGCGATTTCAGTCTTCGCCGCGCACCTTTCACCGTCAGGCGGTCAAGCACATTATGAGGTACTTATCCTTCTCTCCAGAATTCAGGATTTGGTATTCTGCTTCCTCCACCCTTTCCCTTTGAGGTTATTCCGATGCCGATTTTGCTGGTTGCCGTATTGATCGCAAGTCCACTTCTGGGACTTGCCAGTTTATTGGTTCTTCTCTTGTTTCGTGGTCCTCTCGCAAGCAGTCTAGTGTCGCCCAGTCTACTTCGGAGGCTGAGTATGTTGCTGCGGCTAGCTGCTGTTCCCAGTTACTCTGGATGATGGCCACTTTGCGTGATTTTGGTCTGAGCTTTTCTCGTGTTCCTTTGCTTTGTGACAGCACGAGTGCGATTAGCGTTGCTAAGAACCCCGTGCTTCACTCGAAGACCAAACACATTGATGTGCGCTTTCATTTTCTGCGAGACCACTATGAGAAGGGTGATATCGACCTTCGTCATGTCGATACTCATCATCAGCTTGCTGATATTTTTACCAAGCCTGTGGAACAATCAACCTTTAATCGGTTGAGAGGTGAGCTTGGTGTGTGTTTCCCCTTTTAGATGGGGAAACATTTTGGATCTTGTATGTTACACTGACTTTGTGTTTTCAGTTGTTTTTGTTTTTTTTGATTTCTTCATGCATCTTTGCATTTCAACATACGCTTTTACATTCTGAGCTTCATGAATATAGTCTGAAGAATGTAACTATGCTCTATGTAGTCTTTGCTCCGATGCTTTATGTTGATGCTGTAGCTTATGCTCTTTCTGATCACTGATGTATACTATGAGCTGAGCTATTTTTGAATGGTGAATTTGATAATGAACTTAAAACTTGAAAATGTTCACCATTGAGATATGCAACTAGCATGTGTAGGATGTGTTGAAGTCACATGTGCTTTTCATATATGCTAGGTTGCTATGTCTCTAGTGTTGAGTCATTCACTTGCTTGGTATGTCATATTCTGTTTAAAATCTGAACCAAGTTAAGTGAATTGGAAAGATCGAGATGGGTTTGCTTGTTAGCACCTCACAGTTTCGAGACTGTTTCTCATTGCACTTTGAGTTAAACTTGAGCTGTGTAGTGTATGACCGAAACTGTTGCTTTAAGCTTCTGATTGCTTATGCATAGGCTTCGCACAGTTGGAAAGTTAGGCAATACCAAGCATTCAACCTCTCGCAGTCACATGCTGTTTTCTGAACTTGTGTAATTTCACCGCTGCAACTCCGATTAAAATTTGAAATCACAAGTATATGCCTCAATTGGTATCAGCATGATGATTGAACTGTGCTAGGGGTAGTTCACCTTGTATACATGTTTAGTACTTGTTTTGACTTCCTGTCTATACATGTCTGTGCTATTTTGATGGTGAATACCTTTTCGGCTACAAATTGCTTTTTTGCTCTCATTTCAGACTTAGTGATCAGATTGAGCCTTTGCTAGCATTTTGTGCATTTTCTGAGTCATCGGATCAGAACTCTGTAGAGCATCTTTGCACTCTTTTGAGTATACTCCTGAAGCTCCTAACTTGCATTTTGACTCATATGCATTTTGGAAGGGGGAGCATTGGTCTTGATTAGTGCATTTTCAACTAAGGGGGAGAAATTGCAAATCATAACCCTCCTTTTGCTTAGGGGGAGCTTTCCTGGTTGCTTGCACTATTCGAGGGGGAACTTGCTTTTGATGAGTTTTTGACATTTCTAGTTGGTATGGAGCAGGTTGCTAGTTGTGTTGAGCCTTTGCCTCTTTCTTGAGGAACTAGCATTAGCTTTTCAGTTTTCCAATTGGTGTCGAGCTCTTTTCTCTTAAGCTGGTAACAGTTGGTATCGAGCTTTCGTGCTAGTTGTGTTGAGCCTATGTGCCTCTTTCTTGAGGGACTAGCATTTTGCTTCGATATTTTCAATTGGTATTTGCTAGCGGTGTTGAGCCTGTTCTACCTCTTCTTGAGGGCTAGCTTTCCTTTGCTTGGTTGCGTCGAGCCGTTGCCCATGTCTTTGGGAACCAAGTTGTTTTGCTCATTCCACTTGACCTTCTTTGGCTTTGCTATGCTTTTGGGTCATTTGGTCGAGTTCTCTCTTCTCCTTCTTCCTTCTCTTTCTATTATGATTTGTGTGAGTAGTTGGCAATGCACTCATCAAGGGGGAGATTGCGAATACATGGGTGTATGTCGAGTCTCTGAGTGATGAGTGATTGTCAACTGGGATGATGCGCATGTTCTTTGGCTTGTGTTGTGCAGGTGTCGAGCATGGATACAGTGATCAGAGGCAAGGTGAAGGTCAAGTAGAGACGTGCCGTGCCGATGGACCGAGAGTGGCGAAGGGCGAAGTGAGGCTTGGACTGAGGGACCAGAGGCCCGAGGATCAGCTATGGTGGCTGGCAGCCTGTGACGGCAACAAGTGAAGACGTGCGGTCATGTGTTGCCTGAGTCGTGGACTTGGGGACACGTGTCGGTGGACGGGGTGCACGGGTGGTGCATCCCATCTACGGCGTCGGTTTGGTGGTTGAGCCAGAGAAAAACCATCGGGTGGACGGTTTCCAGGTTTGGGCCTCAAAACCTGGGCGTGGACAGTTTCCGAGTTTGGCCACAAAACTCGGGCTGAGGACGGTTTCCAGGTTTGGGCCTCAAAACCTGGGCGCTGAGGATTTGCTGAGTTTGGCCTCAAAACTCAGATGCTGGTGGGCTGGTTTCCCGGTTTGGGCCTCAAAACCGGGGGTTGGCTGGAAAGGCTGGTTTCCCGGTTTGGGCCACAAAACCGGGGGTGCAGAGCGAGGGCGGCACGTGGCGGCAATCGGGAGGTTGCATCGAGGCAACGCTACGAGTTGTGCGAGCGTGGCCGTCGGATACACCTACCACCGAGTTGGTCCAGAATAACCTTAGGGTTTAGCTGGTTCGCTCTGTAATTAGTTGAGGGGTAGAGTAGGAATTATAAATTAGGATAACTAGAGGGAGACACCCTCCTCCCTTCCCATCTCAGTCATTTGCTCTTTGCTTCTAGGGTTTCCTGCTCTCCCAATCCCCTGTTGTAGCTAGCTGAGATCCGCAGAGAACCATACCTCTGTGTACTGGAGATTTTGAGGAAGTGAGGCTGTAACCTCACAGTTGTAGCGTGTGGTAGCCACACGGTTGCAGATCGATGTGTTGATTCGCGTTTTGGTTCGAGTTCTTCGCGTTCTTCATTTCTCTGCGTTTTTCCCGTCACTCGATCTCTCTCCATAGTGCGTCTTTGCGAAATCCGTTTGAATCAACTTGTTCGTATTTGAAAGGAGATCATTTCCACCGAAGAAATTTATCTATCTCCTTACAAACAAGTAGATCGGGTTGATTTCATTTTCGTGGCGCTTTTTGGTTCATCCTTCTCCCCTTTTGATTTCTCGATGATTGACTCGATTTGAGCGGATGATTTCTTGGGAATAGTCTCCTAACTACTCCTTGATCATTCTCTCCATGTTTGGGAACGTGGGATTTTGATTTGAATCAATTTGGGGAAGATTTGATTGAAGGGCGAACAAAATCGCCCTCCCTGAGTGACCGCGGACAGTCCGCCACTCAGGGCGCGGACAGTCCGCGCGTCGGGATCGAGCCTGGACAGTGGCTACGAGTCTCGGCTGGGGAACTGTTCATTTGACCGGCGGACAGTCCGCCGTTGGTTTTAGCGGACAGTCCGGGACCCGGGCAGGGGACTTCAGCAACCTTGCTGTTTTGGTCTTTTGACCGGCGGACAGTCTGCCCCTTGCTCGCGGACAGTCCGGCACTACCGCGGACAGTCTGGGACCGTACTGGCGGACAGTCCGGGATTTGGCTGTGTCTTCCGGTTTAGTGCTTTTGCTCTCCCGGCTTGCTCGCTTGGTTTTCGGACTTCTCGTTTGGCCCTAGAGTTGACCAAGGAACCTCTCTAGGTATCTTTGCTACTTGTTAGCATAGGTATTTAGGAGTTTCTCGACGTAGCCGACAATCTACGTTTGGGACTTGGTTTTTGGGGTTGTGTTCGAGCCGGAGCTTTTGGCTTTTGGTTTACTATCTTCTTGTGGTGCCTCGCTGTGATCCTAGGGATCATCCACCCTCTTCCAAGGGTCGTGGGCATCATGGTTTCGGTCGCAGTTTCTCAGGGTTGATTTTAGGACATTTGGCCAAAGTTTCGAGAGAAAATTTTGAGCTCCCATTCACCCCCCCCCTCTAGTGGCCTTGCTAGTGCTTTCTCGATCCTTCACTCAGGTCATGACTAAGCGCCCTGGAGAGCTTTTGCACATGGACCTTGTTGGTCCGGCTCGGGTGAGCTCGGTTGGGGGGAAGTGGTATGTGCTTGTTGTTGTTGACGACTTTTCTAGATATTCGTGGGTTTTCTTTTTAGCTGAGAAAACTGAGACTTTCTCCTTTGCTCGCAATCTGATTTTGCGTCTTCAGAACGAGTTCCCTTTGAACTCGATGCAAGCTATTAGGAGTGATAATGGTTCCGAATTCAAGAATTCGGATTTTGAGAAGTTTTGTAACTCTTTGGGTTTGGAGCATCAGTTTTCTTCTCCTTACACACCCCCCCCCAAAATGGTGTTGTAGAGAGGAAGAATCGGACCCTTGTAGAGATGGCCAGGACGATGCTCGATGAGCATAGGACTCCTAGGCGATATTGGGCCGAAGCTATGAGCACTGCATGCTATATTTCCAATCGCATTTTTCTTCGAGCTTTCTTGAAAAAGACCTCTTAGGAGTTGCGTTTTGGAAAACTCCCCAAGTTGAGTTATTTTAGAGTTTTTGGTTGCCATTGTTTTATACTCAAAAAGGGCAATTAGGACAAGTTTGAGTCTCATTCTTCTGACGGTGTGTTTTTGGGTTATGGCGCTCATACTCGTGCTTATCGTGTGCTTAACCTTGACACTAATTGAGTCATGGAGACATCCGATGTCACCTTCGACAAGACGATGGTTTGTCCTTCTTCTCGTTTTGAGCGTGCAGGTGATCATGAGGTTGGAGAACCTCTTTTTGATGACGAGGACGAGGGTGCTGAAGGTATGGATGATCCAGCACCCCCCTCCACCTGTTGTGCCGCAAGGAGCGGCTTCTACCACGACTCACGGCCCCGACACTTCTTCTTCCTGGGGGGCGTGGGATCCGGCACCTCGCGCGGTACCTTTTGTACCCGGGGAGGCACCAGCTCCTGTTGAGGGGGAGGCCACTTCGGCTCGGGAGGCGCCATGACACATTCAGCGCCAACACCCACCTCAACAGATGATCGGCGACATCAACGATCGCGTCACTCGGTCTAGGCAAATCTCTCACTTTGCTCATTCTGCATTTGTTGCTGATTTTGAACCCCGAGATGTTGGACACGCTTGGATGGATCCGGATTGGGTCAATGTCATGCATGAGGAGTTAGAAAACTTTGAGAGAAATCAGGTTTGGGTTCTAGTTTCTCCTCCCTCTGAGTGTCACCCAATTGGGACAAAATGGGTTTTCAAAAACAAACAGGGAGAAGATGGCCATGTTGTGAGAAACAAGGCCAGACTTGTAGCCCAGGGGTATAGTCAGAAGGAGGGGATAGACTATGAGGAGACTTTTGCTCCTGTAGCTCGTTTGGAGGCTATTACGATACTCTTGGCTTTTGCTGCATCCAAAGGTTTCAAACTTTTTCAAATGGATGTCAAGAGTGCCTTCTTAAACGGCTAGCCATAGCAACATACTCAGCCTCCGTGGTAGACTGGGCGACACTAGACTGCTTGCGAGAAGACCACGATACAAGAGAAGAACCAATAAACTGACAAGTCCAGAAGTAGACTTGCGCTCAATGCGACAACCAGCAAAATCAGCATCGGAATATCCACAAAGGGAGAGGGTGGAGGAAGCTGAATACCAAATCCCGAACTCAGGTGTGAAACAAAGGTACCTGAAAATGCGCTTGACCGCCTGACGGTGAGAAGTGCGCGGCGACGCCTGAAAGCGCGCGCACAGGCACACCGCGAACTGGATGTCCGGGCGTGTCACCGTCAGGTAGAGCAGCGACCCGATCATGCTTCGGTACTCCTTCTGGTCCACAGCTTCTCCATCCTTGTCCGCATCCAGGGCCGTCGTGGTCGACATAGGTGTTGGAAGAGGCTTGGCCTCACCCATATCGAACCTCTTCAGCAAGTCCTTGGTATACTTGCCCTGGTGCACAAACGTCCCTTCTCGGGATTGCTTAATTTGCAATCCGAGAAAGAAAGTCAGCTCGCCCATCATCCTCATCTCGAACTCCCTGCTCATAGTATCTGCAAACTTGGCAACCAAAGCGTGAGAAGAACCACCGAAAATGATATCATCCACGTAAATTTGGACCAAGAGTGTGTCAGTGCCTTGCTTGAGGAGAAAGAGCGTTTTATCTACACATCCCATTTTAAAACCCTTAGCAAGCAAAAAGGTTTTCAACCTATCATACGAGGCTCTAGGGGCTTGTTTCAAACCATACAAAGCTTTGTGAAGTTTAAAGACATGGTTTGGAAACTTGGGATTTTCGAAACTGGGGGGTTGTCTAACATACACCTCCTCTTCAATGTAGTCATTTAAGAAGGCACTCTTGACATCCATTTGAAAAAGTTTAAAACCTTTGGATGCAGCAAAAGCCAAGAGTATCCTAATAGCCTCCAAACGTGCTACAGGAGCAAATGTCTCCTCATAGTCTATCCCCTCCTTCTGACTATATCCCTGGGCTACTAGTCTGGCCTTGTTTCTCACAACATGGCCATCTTCTCCCTGTTTGTTTTTGAAAACCCATTTTGTCCAAATTGGATGACACTCAGAAGGTGGAGACACTAGAACCCAAACCCGATTTCTCTCAAAGTTTTCTAACTCCTCATGCATGGCATTGACCCAATCCGGATCCGTCAAAGCGTGTCCAACATCTCGGGGTTCAAAATCAGCAACAAATGCAGAATGAGCAAAGTGAGAGATTTGCCTTGACCGGGTGACGCGTTCGTCGATGCTGTCGATCATCTGTTGAGGCGGGTGTTGGCGCTGGATGTGTCGTGGCGCCTCCCGTGCAGAAGTGATCTCCCCCTCAACAGTAGCTGGTGCCTCCCCGGGTACGAAAGGTACCGCTCGGGGTGGCGGATCCCACGGCCCCCAGGAAGAAGAAGTGTCGGGGCCGTGAGTCGTAGTAGAAGCCGCTCCTTGCGGCACAGCAGGTGGAGGGGGTGCTGGATCATCCATACCTTCAGCACCCTGATCCTCGTCATCAAAAAGAGGCTCACCAACCTCATGATCACCTGCACGCTCAAAACGAGAAGAAGGACAAACCACGGTCTCATCGAAGGTGACATCGGATGTCTCCATGACTCGGTTAGTGTCAAGGTTAAGTACACGATAAGCACGAGTATGAGTGCCATAACGCAAAAACACACCATCGGAAGAACGAGACTCAAATTTGTCCAGGTTGCCCTTTTTGAGTATAAAACAATGGCAACCAAAAACTCTAAAATAACTCACCTTGGGGAGTTTTCCAAAACGCAACTCATAAGAGGTCTTTTTTAAGAAGGCTCGAAGAAAAATGCGATTGGAAATATAGCATGCAGTGCTCATAGCTTTGGCCCAATATCGCCTAGGAGTCCTATGCTCATCGAGCATCGTCCTGGCCATCTCTACAAGGGTCCGATTCTTCCTCTCTACAACACCATTTTGTGGCGGTGTGTAGGGAGAAGAAAACTGATGCTCCAAGCCCAAAGAGTTACAAAACTTCTCAAAATCCGAATTCTTGAATTCGGAACCATTATCACTCCTAATAGCTCGCATCGAGTTCAAAGGGAACTCATTCTGAAGACGCAAAATCAGATTGTGAGCAAAGGAGAAAGTCTCGGTCTTCTCAGCTAAAAAGAAGACCCACGAATATCTCGAAAAATCGTCAACAACAACAAGCACATACCACTTCCCCCCAACCGAGCTCACCCGAGCCAGACCAACAAGGTCCATGTGCAAAAGCTCTCCAGGGCGCTTAGTCATGACCTGAGTCACTAGATGGTGGGGAGCAGCAACCATCTTCCCATGTCTACAAGAATGGCAAACAAGATCCTTCTCCATCGACAGCTTGGGCAATCCTCGGATTAGGCCAAGTGAGCTAAGTCTTGCAAGCAATTCGAAGCTCAAATGTCCCAGTCTCCTATGCCACTTCCAAAGATCAGAGGAGGAAGGTCCAGCCAGAAGACAACGAGAAACTCCAAACGACTCCGAGAAATCCACACGAAAGACTTTCCCAAAGGGCGAAATCACACAAACAAGATTGCCCTGAGGGTCCAAAATACGACTGAGATGGCTTAAAACAAATCTCATAGTCGTCATCAAAGAGTTGCGAAACAGAAAGAAGGTTAAAATGCAAGTTAGAAACAAGAGCAACATCGCGCAACACAAAGTGCTCATTAACTTGCACCGACCCCCGAGACAACACTTTACCTTTGCTATTGTCGCCGAAGGTGATAAACTCTTTACCGGCGATAGGACTAAGACTGGAGAACCACTTGGCGTTTCCGGTCATGTGCCTCGAACACCCAGAATCCACCAACCAAACGTTCTCCAATCGTTTTACCTACATCAATAAAAAGACATAGGGTGAGCATACGGGCCAACACTGGGGTTAGTGAAGTAAGGGGAATACCAGTGTTGGGCCGGCTGCTCAAAAGAACGATTAGCAGAAAAAACATTCCTAGCACACCTACGGAGGAAGCGATCACCACGTTTACAAAAATGTGGTCCGCTAAGGGAGGAGCGTCCATTGCGATACTCAAAACGCGGTGGGGGAAAACGCTCAACAAAGCCTCCGCCACGGGGTCCATAGCCCACAACTACAGGCTCCTGCCGGGCACGACCTCCCTGACGCCTAGGACCTTGAGGCACTGCACCTCTAGGCCTAGCAGCTCTCCTCGGAGCTCTCCTCTGAACATTCGGCACATGTACATCATGGAAAGGATGGTACATGTCCGGGTTGTTCATCTCCCTTGCACGGCGCGCCTCTCTCTTGCGCCGAAAGCAAAACTCACTCAAGTGTCCATCTCTCCTACAATGCTCACAATGGTACCTCACCACTCTCATAGGGGATTGTTGGTACTCACGGTAGTGGGTGTGGATAACTTTGCCCTTTTGTGGCATAAGCTCCTCCTAAATGGGTGGCATGGTGTCAAGCTTGTTCTTGAGGTGGTTTGGTTTGGGAGCCCAAGATTGTTTCTTTGGTGGAGCTCTCGGAGGTTCAACAAAGACCCCATCCTTGGTGTTAGGCTTGAGAGGCTCTTTGGGTGGAATCTTGGTAAGCTTGGGAGTAGTGGTGGAGTTGGGCTTCTCACATGGGTCAAGACCACTCGACTCTCCAATCTTCCCAAAAGATGAGACATCAACACCCGGAGCAAAACCAACACCGGGACCTCCAGCAGCTCGTTTGAATTGGGAGATCATCATCCCGAGCTGTGGCTCACCGCAAGACACCCATGACAAGATGGTCCGAAGGTATGTGTTTTCCTCCTCGGTTTGCATCTTGTCATGCTTCACATTAGCGATCTCCATCTCCAAACCCTCACAGAGAACACACCTAGCAACACATGTGCTACCTGAGTTGGCCTTTTCAAGAGACACAATCTTGGCATTCTTCTCTGCCAACTCATATTGCAAGCCCGCACAGGACTTGCACGCACCCAACAGCAAAGATCTAGCCTTCAGCTCATCCACCTCTCCTATCAACGCAACATACTTACCTCTCAAAGTGAGAAGGTCAGTCATGTGCGTGGTGCACATCTCACACTCCTCCTCCTCTGTGACAACAATGGTGGACTTGACAGATTCAAGTTCCTTCACTGTATCCTCCCACTTCTGCCTAAACTCCTTGCGCTCTCTAGCAGCACGCCTAAGCAACTTATCCTGACTAAGGAGCGCGGCAGTAAGTTTCTCGACCTCAGCAGAAAGCTCGTCGGGGGTCTGAGATACCTAGGAGGAGCCGTCATCATCGTCATCGTTCCGAGGAGTCTCCAGCTCGCCATCTACCTCCTTGCCGAGGGCCATGGTGCAGAAGCCGTCGTCGTCGGCAAAGAAGCAGAGTCCGTTCAGCTCATCCTCGATCCTCTTCTTCTTCCCGGACTCATCGTCGCTTGAGCAAGCGGAGTCGTCATCCGAGCCATCGACGTCGCTGAGCGTGGCGAAGAACTCGCGCTGCTCAGCCTGGGACTTCTCCAATTACTTCTTCTTGACGTACTCCTTGTCGAAGCCGCCCCTCCGCTTGTGCCTCACGGGGACATACTTCTTCTTGCGCTTGCCGGAGTCGTACTTGTGCCCATGATCGCCCTTCCCAGATGTGTTCTTCTTCTTGGGACAGTTGGTGATGAAGGACCGGATTAGCGACCAGAGGGGGGTGAATGGGAGCCTCAAATTCAACTCGTGAATAGTATGGCCCTTGTCCCAGAGAATCACCCCAAAAATGAAGACTCGAAACGACCGGAGAGTTCACGACCTACGAGTAGGTGGATACCCTAGGAGATGTCCTAGTGGTACATCGGAACCTCCGGAGAAACTCCAAAACCAACTGCCAAAGCCACGGAGCAAAACTGCACAAACAGCAGATTCGCGGACTGTCCGCGGTCGGAGTCCCAGACTGTCCGTTGCGTCCCGGACTGTCCGCAACTTGGTGCCGGACTGTCCGCCGGCAAAATCGCAGAAACCAAACAGTACTATAAGTCTGCTGGACAGGTCTCGGACTATCCGCAGGTTTGTACTGCGGACTGTCCGCTGTTCACTCGACAGTGAACAGTCAGGGGTCTGCACCTGACTGAACTGGCCAAATCCCGATCCCCGGACTGTCCGCCGCTGGAGGCGCGGACTGTCCGCGGATGAAGAGAAAGCCCAATTCTGCTCGGGATGAAAAGGCAATTCGATCGAAACTTCACCAAATCAAAAGGCGCTTCGATCAAACTTCTCCCAGGTGATCCTCTATGTATTGGGGTGCTAATCCTAAGAAATCATCTCACCAAACCAAGTCAATCAAGAGAGATCCGTGGATCACCGTAAAAAGGGAAAGAACGAAGAACGAACACCAAATCAACCCGATCTATGGATTCGTGAGGTTAGAAGAGAATTCCTTCGGTAGAAAGAAGGAGCTCACGACCAAGAACAAATTGATTCAAGTGGAATCGAAAATCATCTCGCGGAGAGGGAGAACGAGGCAAATCTCCGGGAGATGCAAAACCAAAACGTGAAGAACAAAACACACAAGACACGATTTGATTTCAGCCGAAATTCCTCCACACGAGGAGACAACGAGAATACGGTCTTGTTTCCTCAAAAGATCTAAATACTCAGAGGTATGATTCCCGTCTCTGCGGATCGCTTGCAGCGAGGTATGATTAGAACCTAAGCGAGGGCTAGAGAGAGAGAGCTCAGGAACAAATGACTGCAAGTATAGAGAGAGAGGAGGGGTGCCTCTCTTATTTATAGCCTAAAACAATAATCCCCTTACTACCCCAAGATACTTGAGCGAAACGGCCAACCCTAGGGGTATCCCGATCCAACTCTGCTGATAGTTGATCTGACGGCCATGCGCCTTCCTCATCCTTAGCTTCGCCTCGACGCAAGCCTCAGGATGCCGCCACGTGTCGCCCAGTCGACCGCCGCGCCTACCTTGTGGATAGCCTCGCCTCTGTGCCAACCTCTCCACGCCGCTACGCGTCGACCGTCCTTTTTGCGGACCTCCCCCCCAGTTTTGAGGCCAAAACCGGGAAACCTGGGCCTTCCCCCGGTTTTGAGGCCGAAACCGGGAAACCTATCCTCACGCTGAGTTTTGTGGCCCAAACTCAGAAACCCGCGCGCCCAGGTTTTGAGGCCCACACCTGGAAACCGTCCTTGCCGAGTTTTGAGGCCCAAACTCGGAAACCGGCCACCCCGAGTTTTGAGGCCCAAACTCGGAAACCGTCGAGGGTAGCTTTTCGAGGCTCAGCTACTGAACCCGCGTCGTAGGCGGGATGTGGTTCGCACACCCCGAGTTCTAGCACCGATGCCGGAGCATGTCCAGCCTCCACGCCGGGCACAGTGCATTCGCCATCCTCCTCGGCCTCCCGCCAAGTGTCACGACGCCATCACCTTCCTCCCAACTCGGCCGATGCACCGCACATCCCCATGTGCTCTTGCTTGTCAACGCCACGTGCCAGCTACCACAGTTGATCCTCAGGTCTCCCGATCCGTCGGTCCAAGCTCCACGTCTGCCCTTCACCGCTCCCTGTCCGTCGGCACGGCACGTCCCTACTTGACCTTCACCTCACCTTCGACTACTGTCCGAGCTCCGCACCTGCACATCAACACAGCCAAGAGACATGTTGCCCGTTGATCGATCACTCATCACTCAGGAAGGGAACCACAAGGGCACATATCAACCTTGTGTTCTCAATCTCCCCCTTGATGAGTGCATCGTCAACTCATAGTATCCGTAACTAGAATAGAAGAAAAAGCAGAATTAGATAGAGGGAGAAAAACTCACTTGAGATGTCCAAAAACCAGAGAAAAGGTCAAAGCGGAACAACTCGAGATAAGTGAAGCTTGGTCCCCAAAGACATGAGCAACGGTTCGACACAACCAAGCAATAAATCAGAGTAACAACTCATCAAAGAGCAAAACTCGATCAGAGCACAAGACTTGATTCCCAAAGACATGGGCAACGGCTCGACGCAACCAAGTCAGAAACAAGCTAGTCCTCAAGAAGAGGCAGAATGGGCTCAACACCACTAGCTGAAAGCTTGAAACCATATGAAGACTGCATAAGAAGCAGCTACTGCTAGTCCCTCAAGATAGAGGCACAGAGGCTCAACACAACCAGCAGTAAATAAGAGATGACTCAAAATATAGGCAGAAAAACTCCCCCTCACTCAAAGAACTCCCCCTCAGCAAATGAAGCATAAGTTGCAAATTGTCACCACAGAAAATCGAAATCTCATCATTGCAAAACATTCTCCCTCTTGGGGGCAATTTGCAAACAAAAGAGAGGGGAAAAGGACTCAAATAAGGAAAATGGAGCTAGGACATGCCTATCGGAGTCAAGCAAATGCACATGAGTCAAAAATGCATGTTAGCAGCTTCAAGTATATACTCGAAAGAGTGAAAGAGTGCTCTAATGAGTGCTGACCCGACTACATAGCAGCAAACACAAGTGCTAGCAAAGGCTCAAACTGATCACCGAAAACAAGATATGAATGCATAAGCCCAGTGAGCAGTTTTAATCCATTTAAAAAGGAGTTTCACCATCAAATTAGCACTGAGCATGTATAGACAGGAAGTCAAACAAGTGCTAAACATGTATACAAGGTGAACTACCCCTAGCACAGTTCAATCATCATGCTATAGAATGAAACATAGACTTGTGTTGTCAGATTTTATCGGAGAATTTGCAGCGGTTATTAACACAAGTTTAAATTCAGCATGTGATTGCGAGAGGTTGAAAGCTTGTCTTTGCCTAACTTTTCAACCGTGCTAAGCCTATGCATATGCAATCAGGAGCTTAAAGCATCGGTTTCGGTCTTACACTACACGGCTCAAGTTTAACTCAAAGTGCTATGGGAAACAGTCTCGATACCGTGAAGTGCTGACAAAGCAATCCCATCTCGATCTTTTCAATTCACTAAAACTTGGTTCCTTTTAAGCAGATTATAAACAGGCCAAGCAAGTGAATGACTCAGAACTAGAGACATAGCAACCTAGCATATATG
This sequence comes from Coix lacryma-jobi var. lacryma-jobi, assembly GCA_009763385.1. NCBI lineage: Eukaryota > Viridiplantae > Streptophyta > Magnoliopsida > Poales > Poaceae > Coix > Coix lacryma-jobi. The sequence continues at coordinate 65,957,685 of CM019823.1, read as the reverse complement.
CAATACCTCAAGTGACCTCAACACATCCTACACATGCTAGTTGCCAATCTCAATGGTGAACATGTATCAAGTTTTTAAGTTCATTAAACATGTTCAACGTTCTGAAAGAAATAGCTTAGCTCACATATTGTAACAGTGATCAAAGAGAGCCTAAGCTACAAGCATCATCATATATCATCGAAGCATACACTAATCAGAGCATAACTTCATTCTAAGGAATATAGACATGAAGCTTGAAATAAAAGATGTATGCATGATGAAGTCAGAATCGGAGCCTAAGTAAAAACAGAAAGACTCAAGACCCAAAAACAAAAAGGATCAGAAAAACAGTTTATTTTACAACAAGCAAAATACTTCCCCCATCTAAAAGGGGAAACACACACCAAGCTCACCTCTCAACCTAGCGAAAGTTGAGAGATCCAAAGACTTGGTGAAAATATCCGCAACCTGGTTATGGGTGTCTACATGCCTAAGATCAATGTCGCCTTTCTCATAGTGATCACGAAGAAAGTGAAAGCGAACATCGATGTGCTTGGTCTTGGAGTGAAGAACAGGGTTCTTTGCTACACTAATGGCAGAAGTGCTATCGCAAAGCAAAGGGACCCGACTGAAATCTAGACCAAAATCACGCAATGTAGCAACCATCCATAAAAGCTGTGAAGCACAAGAAGCAGCAGCAACATACTCGGCTTCAGTAGTAGACTGGGCTACGTTCGACTGCTTGCGAGAAGACCACGAAACCAAAGAAGAGCCAAGAAACTTACATGTCCCAGAAGTAGACTTGCGCTCAAGCCGACAGCCGGCAAAATCTGCATCGGAATAACCACAAAGCGAAAGAGTCGAAGAAGAAAAGTACCAAAGTCCAAACTCAGGAGTGTATCGGAGGTACCTCATGATGCACTTGACCGCTTGCTTGTGGGAAGTCCGAGGGGACGCCTGAAAACGAGCGCATAGACACACAGAAAACTGTATATCCGGCCTCGTCGCCGTCAGGTACAGAAGCGAGCCAATCATGCTTCTGTACTCCTTCTGGTCAACCGGCTCTCCGTCCTGGTCCGCGTCCATCGCCGCAGTCGTCGGCATGGGCGTCGTAAGAGGCTTGGCCTCGCCCATGTCGAATTTCTTCAGGATATCCTTCGTGTACTTTCCTTGATGCACAAACGTCCCATCTCGGATTTGCTTAATTTGCAACCCAAGGAAGAAAGTCAACTCACCCATCATACTCATCTCGAACTCCCTGCTCATAGTATCTGCAAACTTGGCAACAAGCGCATGAGAAGAGCCACCAAAGATGATGTCATCCACGTAAATCTGGACTAACAGGGTATCGTTGCCTTGCTTGAGGAGAAACAAGGTTCTATCGACCCGTCCCATTTTAAAACCCTTGGAGAGTAAAAAGGTTTTCAAACGATCATACCACGCTCTCGGGGCTTGTTTCAAACCATACAACGCTTTTGAAAGTTTATAAACATGGTTTGGACACTTGGGATCCTCGAAACCAGGGGGTTGCCTAACATAAACCTCTTCCTCTATATACCCATTCAAGAAGGCACTCTTGACATCCATCTAGTAAAGCTTAAAACCCTTCGAAGCAGCAAAGGCTAGAAGAATTCTAATGGCTTCTAAATGGGCTACAGGGGCAAAGGTTTCCTCATAGTCTATACCCTCTTTCTGGCAAAAACCCTAGGTTACTAGCCTAGCCTTGTTCCTCACTACCATCCCATCCTCACCCTATTTGTTTTTGAAAACTCATTTGGTACCTATAGGGTGGCATTGTGGTGGAGGTGGAACTAGGGTCCAAACTTGGTTTCGCTCAAAGTTTTCTAGCTCCTCATGCATGGCATTTACCCAGTTAGGATCAGAAAGTGCGTGTCCAACATCTTTGGGCTCAAAAGAAGCAACGAATGCAGAATGAGCAAAGTGAGAGATTTCATACGCTCGCGACCGCGTGACTCGCTGGTCGATGCCGCCGATCATCTGTCGCGGGGGGTGAACTTGTTGAACGCTTTGGGGTGCTTGCCTCGCCAAAGTCGCCTCCCCCTCGCCAGATGTTGTCGCTCCCTCAGGTGCAGCAGGTGCTCGATGGAGAGGTGGCTCTAGAGGACCCTAGGAAGAAGACGTCGTGGGATCAGGTCCTCGAGCTGAAGTAGACGTCGCAGGGTCGACGGGGGCAGCCAGTGGAGTTGGCTTGGGATCACCCCAATTGGCATTCTCCTGCTCCTCCTCCACAAAGATGGTCTCTCCCATCTCCTGTTCTCCTGCAACATCAAAAGCAGAAGAAATACAAGGCATAGTTTCATCGAATGTGACCTCGTAGGTCTCCACTATCCGGTTAGTTTCAAGGTTAAGCACGTGAATAAGAGGCATAACCAAGAAACACCCCATCAGCAGAGCGAGATTCAAATTTGTCCAAATTGCCTTGCTTTAGGATAAAGCACTTACACCCAAACACCCGAAAATGAGACACCTTGGGTACCCGTCCAAAACCTAACTCATAAGACGTCTTTTTCATCAAAGCACGAAGAAAGATGCGATTTGAAACATGGCAAGCGGTGTTGATTGCCTCGGCCCAAAAACGCCTAGGAGACCTATGCTCATCGAGCATCGTCCTGGCCATCTCAACAAGGGTCAGGTTCTTGCGCTCAACAATGCCGTTCTGCTGAGGGACATAAGGGGAAGAAAACTGATGCTCGATTCCATTTGAAGAACAGAAGGAAGCAAACTGAGAGTTATCAAACTCAGTACCATTATCACTACGAATAGCTCTAATGGTATCAGGGGGAAACTCAGTTTTCAGCCTCAAAATCAAGTCATGAGAAAAAGAAAAAGCTTCATCCTTACCCTTCATAAAGAACACCCAAGAGTACCTCGAAAAATCATCAACAATCACTAGAACGTACCACTTCCCACACGCTGAGCAAACCCGAGCTGGACCAACTGTGTCCATGTGAAAAAGTTCGCCGGGTCACTTTGTCATCACCTGATTAACAGGTGGGTGGGAAGCAGCAACCATCTTCCCGTGATGACAAGGATGGCAAACAAGGTCCTTCTGAAACTTAAGCTTGGGCAATCCTTGGATTAGGCCAAGTGAGCTAAGCCTTGCAAGCAAGTCAAAACTCAAGTGGCCGAGCCTCCTATGCCACTTCCACAAATCAGAAGAAGGACAAGCCATCAAACATCTAGCAGAGCCGAAAGAGTGAGAAAAGTCGGCTCTGAAAACACGGCCAAAAGGGATGATCCGACAATGCGAATACATGGGTGTATGTCGAGTCTCTGAGTGATGAGTGATTGTCAACTGGGATGATGCGCATGTTCATTGGCCTGTGTTGTGCAGGTGTCGAGCACGGATGCAGTGATCGAAGGCGAGGTGAAGGTCAAGTAGAGACGTGCCGTGTCGATGGACCGAGAGTGGCGAAGGGCGGACGTGAGGCTTGGACTGAGAGATCAGAGGCCCGAGGAATAGCTGTGGTGGCTGGCAGCCTGTGACGACAACAAGTGAAGACTTGCGGTCATGTGTTGCCTGAGTCGTGGACTTAGGGACACGTGTCGGTGGACAGGGTGCACGGGCGGTGCATCCCATCTACGACGTCGGTTTGGTGGTTGAGCCAGAGAAAAACCATCGGGTGGACGGTTTCCAGGTTTGGGCCTCAAAACCTGGGTGTGGACGGTTTCCGAGTTTGGCCACAAAACTCAGGCTGAGGACGGTTTCCAGGTTTGGGCCTTAAAACCTGGGCGCTGAGGGTTTTCTGAGTTTGGCCTCAAAACTCAGATGCTGGTGGGCTGGTTTCCCAGTTTGGGCCTCAAAACCGGGGGTTGGCTGGAAAGGCTGGTTTCCCGGTTTTGGCCACAAAACCGGGGGTGCAGAGCGAGGGCGGCACGTGGTGGCAATCGAGAGGTTGCATCGAGGCAACGCTACGAGTTGTGCGAGCGTGGTCGTCGGATTCACCTACCACCGAGTTGGTCCAGAACATGGAATTAAATAGCCCGCTATTTGTGCCGCTATAGCCCGAAATAGCTTGAAAAAAATTGTGCCGCTATTTGCGTTCATGCACAATTCTGCCGCTAAAGTCCGCTAATTACAGTTTATAAAACGCTAAACACTTTAGCTTTAGCTCGCTATTTAAAACCATGGTCCAGAATAACCCTAGGGTTTAGCTGGTTCGCTCTGTAATTAGTTGAGGGGTAGAGTAGGAATTAGAAATTAGGATAAGTAGAGGGAGACACCCTCCTCCCTTCCCATCTCAGTCATTTGCTCTTTGCTTCTAGGGTTTCCAGCTCTCCCAATCCCCTGCTGTAGCTAGCTGAGATCCGCAGAGAACCATACCTCTGTGTACTGGAGATTTTGAGGAAGTGAGGCCATAACCTCACTGTTATAGCGTGTGGTATCCACACGGTTGCAGATCGATGTGTTGATTCACGTTTTGATTCGTGTTCTTCGCGTTCTTTGTTTCTCTGCGATTTTCCCGTCACTCGATCTCTCTCCCTACTGCGTCTTTGCGAAATCCGTTTGAATCAACTTGTTCGTATTTGAAAGGAGATCATTTCCACTGAAGGAATTTATCTATCTCCTTACGAACAAGTAGATTGGGTTGATTTCGTTTTCATAGCGCTTTTTCGTTCATACTCCTCCCCTTTCGATTTCCCGGTGTTTGAGTTGATTTGAGCGGGTGATTTCTTGGGGATAGTCTCCTAACTACTCCGTGATCATCCTCTCCAAGTTTGGGAACGTGGGATTGTGAGTTGATACGATTTGGGATTGATTTGAGTGAAGGGCGAACAAATTCGACGTCCCTGAGTGACCGCGGACAGTCCGCCACTCAGGGCGCGGACAGTCCGCGAGTCGGGGCTGGTCCAGCCGAGCCGCGGCCAGCCTCTGCTGACTTTGGCTCGGGTCACCGGTGGACAGTCCGCCGTGCTAAAGTGCGGACAGTCCGGGACCGAGCAGGGAGATTTCAGCACCTCTGCTGTTTTGCATTTTCTGCCGGCGGACAGTCCGCCAGTGAACCACGGACAGTCCGGCAGTACCGCGGATAGTCTGGGACCCCAGGGCCAGACAGTCTGGGACTTGCCTGTTTGTTCCGGTTTAGTGCGTTTGTTCTCCAGGCTTGCTCGCTTGGTTTCCGGACTTCTCGTTTGGCCCTAGAATTGACCAAGGAACCTCTCTAGGTATCTTTGCTACTTGTTAGCATAGGTATTTAGGAGTTTCTCGACATAGCCGACAATCTACGTTCGGGACTTGGTTTTTGGGGTTGTGTTCGAGCCGGAGCGTTTGGCTTTTGGTTTGCTATCTTCTTGTGGTACCTCGCTGTGATCCTAGGGATCATCCACCCTCTTCCAAGGGTCGTGGGCATCACGGTTTCGGTCGCAGTTTCTCGGGGTTGATTTTGGGACATTTGGCCAAAGTTTCGAGAGAAATTTTTGAGCTCCCATTCACCTCCCCTCTGGTCGCCTTGCTAGTGCTTTCTCGATCCTTCAATTGGTATCAGAGCGGGATAAGGATCTTCCACCTTAGCCGGTTCCAGATCCACATAAGGCGACATGGATCGCGGCGTGGGCAAACCGCTGTTTTTCGATGGGACAAACTATGCGTATTGGAAGATATGCATGTCGGCCTATCTACAGAGTTTGGGTGCTTCCATCTGGGATATTTGCAACTCTGCCGATTATGTGGTCTTGGCTGCTCGTGTCTCTCAGCTTCAGATCGATGAGCACGATGCCAATAGCCGAGCCCGTAATGCTCTTTTCTCATGCTTGAGCATGAGTGAGTTTGATCGTGTTTCTCACCTCGCTATGGCTCGGGAGATTCGGGCTACCCTCATGCGTTTCCATGAGGGAACCTCTCAAGTCAAAACCCGTCTCTACGAGTCGTTCAAGCGAGAGTATGAGAACTTTCGACACATGCCTGGCGAGAGCATAGAAAGTTTATTCGCTCGCTTTCAGGTGATTGTCAACAGGATGAGGGCTAACAAGGAGCTGTTGCCTTTCGACGATCATGAGAGAGCTTTGAAGCTTTTGCATACTCTTGATCGATCGGTGTGGGACTCCAAAGTTCAGGCGATCATCGAATCACCTAACTATGAGACCCTCACGTGCGACGAGCTCTTCAGTAAGCTCAAGTCCAGTGAGATCGATGCCATGGCGAGGGCTTCTTATGAAAATACTTCTGGCCCGTCGATGGCTTTGGTTTCTAGCTCTTCTGCTAACCCCTCTGGAGGCTTTGCACTCTCTTCGCTCTTTTCTGTCACAGAGGACCAGCTTGAGTCTTTGGGGGATGACGAGCTAGCCTTGCTTGTCAACCGGTTCTCGCGGTTCCATAACAACCGCATGAACCGTCGTCGCGGAGGAGGACGCTCGGGATGCTACGAGTGCGGCAACCCCGACCACTTCATCGCCAACTGTCCCAAGAAGAGGAACACATCTGGGAAGGGCGATCATGGGCACAAGTATGACTCCGGCAAGCGCAAGGAGAAGTACGTCCCCGCGCGGCACAAGCGAAGGGGCGGCTTCGACAAGGAGTACATCAAGAAGAAGTACTTGGAGAAGGCCCAAGCTGAGCAGCGTGCGTTCTTCGCCACGCTAAGCGACGTCGATGGCTCGGATGACGACTCCGCTTGCTCAAGCGACGACAAGTCTGAGAAGAAGAAGAGGATCGAGGACAAGCTGAACGGCCTCTGCTTCTTCGCCGACGACGACGACCTCTGCACCATGGCCCTCGATGGCGAGCTGGTGAACTCCACTCGGAACGACGACGACGACGACGACACCTCCCAGGTATCTCTCACCCACGATGAGCTTTCTGCTGAGGTTGAGAAGCTTACTGCCGCCTTGCTTAGTCAGGATAAGCTGCTTAGGCGTGCCGCTAGAGAGCGCAAGGAGTTTAGGCAGAAGTGGGAGGACACAGTGAAGGAACTTGATTCTGTCAAGTCCACCGTAGTGGTCACAGATGAGGAGGAGTGTGAGATGTGCACCACGCACATGACTGATCTTCTCACTTTGAGAAGTAAGTATGTTGCGTTGGTAGGAGAGGTGGATGAGCTTCGGGCTAGGCCCATGCTGTTGGGTGCGTGCAAGACTTGTCTTGTCTTGCAATCCGAGTTGGCAGAGAAGAATTCCAAGATTGTGTCTCTTGAGGAGGCCAGCTCGGGTAGCACTTGTGTGACTAGGTGCGCTTTGTGCGAGGGTTTGGAGATAGAGATTGCCAATGTGAAGCATGACAAGATGCAAACCGAGGAGGAAAACACATACCTTCGGACCATCTTGTCATGGGTGTCTTGTGGTGAGCCACAGCTCGGGATGATGATCTCCCAATTCAAGCGAGCTGCTGGAGGTCCTGATGTAGGCTTTGCTCCGGGTGTTGATGTGTTTGTCTTTGGGAAGATTGGAGAGTCGAGTGGTCTGAACCCAAGTGAGAAGCCCAACTCCACCACTACTCCCAAACTAACCAAGCTTCCACCCAAAGAGCCGCTCAAGCCTAACACCAAGGACGGAGTGTTTGAGGAACCTCCGAGAGCTCCACCCAAGAACCAAATGTGGCATCCCAAACCCAACCACCTAAAGAACAAGCTGGACACAATGCCACCTATCCAGGAGGAGTGTATGCCACAGAAGGGCAAGGTGATCCACACCCACCACCGTGAGTACCAACAACCCCCTTTGACAGCGGTGAGGTACCACTATGAGCATTGTGGGAGAGATGGACACTTGAGCGAGTTCTGCTTTAGGCGCAAGAGAGAGGCGCGCCGTGCAAGGGAGATGAACGACCCGGACATGTACCATCCTTTCCATGATGAACATGCGCCGAATGTTCAGAGGCGTGCTGCTAGGCCCAGAGGTCCAGAACCTCAAGTTGCTAGGCCTAGGCAGAGGAGAGCTCCGAGGGATGCTAGGCCTAGAGGTGCAGTGCCTCAAGTTCCTAGGCCTAGGCCTCGTAGAGAGCGTGCCCGGCGGGAGCCTGCGGTTGTAGGCTATGGACCCCGTGGCGGTGGCTTTGTAGTTGAGCGTTTTCCCCCACCGCGTTTTGAGTATCGCGATGGATGCTCCTCCCTTAGCGGACCACGTCGTTCTAAACGTGGTGATCGCTTTCTCCGTAAGTGCGCTAGGAATGGTTTTTTCCCTGACTGTTCTTTTGAGCAGCCGGCCCAACACTGGTATTCTTCTTACTTCACTAACCCCAGTGTTGGCCCGTATGCTCACCCTATGTCTTTTTATTGATGTAGGTAAAACGATTGGAGAACGTTTGGTTGGTGGATTCCGGGTGTTCGAGGCACATGACCGGAAACACCAAGTGGTTCTCCAGTCTTAGTCCGGTCGCCGGAAAGGAGTATATTACCTTCGGCGACAACAACAAAGGTAAGGTGCTGTCTCGTGGGTCTGTGCGGGTTAATGAGCACTTTGTGTTGCGCGATGTTGCTCTTGTTTCTAACTTGCATTTTAACCTTCTTTCTGTTTCGCAACTCTTTGATGATGACTATGAGATTCATTTTAAACCAAATCTCAGTCGCATTTTGGATCCTCAGGGCAATCTTGTATGTGTGATTTCGCCCTTTGGAAAAGTCTTTCGTGCGGATTTCTCGGAGTCGTTCGGAATTTCTCGTTGTCTTTTGGCTGGACCTTGCTCCTCTAATCTTTGGAAGTGGCATATGAGACTAGGTCCCCTGAGCTTCGACTTGCTTGCAAGGCTTAGTTCACTTGGCTTAATCCGAGGATTGCCCAAGTTATCCATGGAGAAGGATCTTGTTCGCCATTCTTGTAGACATGGGAAGATGGTAGCCACTCCCCACCATCCAGTGACTCAGGTCATGACTAAGTGCCCTGGAGAGCTTTTGCACATGGACCTTGTTGGTCTGGCTCGGGTGAGCTCGGTTGGGGGGAAGTGGTATGTGCTTGTTGTTGTCAACGATTTTTCGAGATATTCGTGGGTTTTCTTTTTAGCTGAGAAAACCGAGACTTTCTCCTTTGCTCGCAATCTGATTTTGCGTCTTCAGAATGAGTTCCCTTTGAACTCTATGCGAGCAATTCGGAGTGATAATGGTTCCGAATCCAAGAATTCAGATTTTGAGAAGTTTTGTGACTCTTTTGGGTTAGAGCATCAGTTTTCTTCCCCCTACATACCGCCTCAGAATGGTGTTGTAGAAAGGAAGAATCAGACCCTTGTAGAGATGGCCAGGATGATGCTCGATGAGCATAGGACTCCTAGGTGGTATTGGGCTGAAGCAATGAGCACTGCATGCTACATTTCCAATCGCATTTTTCTTCGAGCATTCTTGAAAAAGACCTCTTATGAGTTGCGTTTTGGAAAACTACCCAAGGTGAGTTATTTTTGAGTTTTTGGTTGCCATTGTTTTATACTCAAAAAGGGCAACTTGGACAAGTTTGAGTCTCGTTCTTCTGACGGTGTGTTTTTGGGTTATGGCACTCATACTCGTGCTTATCGTGTACTTAACCTTGACACTAACCGAGTCATAGAGACATCCGATGTCACCTTCGACGAGACCATGGTTTGTCCTTCTTCTCGTTTTGAGCGTGCAGGTGATCATGAGGTTGGCGAACCTCTTTTCGATGATGAAGAAGAAGGTGCTGAAGGGATAGATGACCCAACACCTCCTCCACCAGCTGTGCCGCAAAGAGCGGCCTCTACGATGACTCACGGCCCCGACACGTCGTCTTCCTGGGGGCCGTGGGATCCGCCACCTCGAGCGGTACCCTTTGTACCCGAGGAGGCACCAGCTGCTGTTGAGGGGGAGGCCACTTCGGCTAGGGAGGCGCCACGACACATTCAGCGCCAGCACCTGCCTCAGCAGATGATCGACAGCATCGACGAACGTGTCACCCGGTCAAGGCAAATCTCTCACTTTGCTCATTCTGCATTTGTTGCTGATTTTGAACCCCATGATGTTGGACACGCTTTGACGGATCCTGATTGGGTCAATGCCATGCATGAGGAGCTTGAGAACTTTGAGAGAAATCGGGTTTGGGTTCTAGTGTCTCCACCTTCTGAGTGTCATCCAATTGGGACAAAATGGGTTTTCAAAAACAAACAGGGATAAGATGGCCATGTTGTGAGAAACAAGGCCAGTCTCGTAGCCCAGGGATATAGTCAGAAGGAGGGGATAGACTACGAGGAGACTTTTGCTCCTGTAGCACGTTTGGAGGCTATTAGGATACTCTTGGCTTTTGCTGCATCCAAAGGTTTCAAACTTTTTCAAATGGATGTTGTTGACACTGGTTATCTATCAAAATTAAAGGATAAATAAATATGAAAAGGGCATGAATTCAATCACCAACAAAGGTTTAGGGTTTTAATTGACAATATTCCATGAGTTTTGGTGAATTGTGATTCTGCAGGGACTAAACCACGAAACCAGCGCTGATTGCTTCCCCTAGAAGGAAACCGACGCGAGATAACGCAACCGGCACGTCAGGAATATTCCAGAAGGTTCTAGAGGACACCAGAGGACACCACGAGGCGGGACACCCCGAGAGGCTGCCAGGCGGGACCGGTCGGTCCCACCCTTAGACCGACCGGTCTCCCCCCGGGCCCGCTGGCTTCCGTCTTCTGCAAGCTTCCTCTACCGAACCCTAGGACTCATCTCCACCGTCCCTGATGTCGGTTTGATCCAACGGCCGCGGTTGATCCCTCAGGGCTATATAAGCAGCCCCATACCCCCCTCTCCAGGCATCTCCCTCTTCATTATTCATCTCCACATCAGAAATTAGGGTTCCAATGTAGAAGTAGAGGTCCTTCTAGATGAATCTCTTCTAGTTCATCTAGAATTAGATCTAGTTCATCTAGTTGTAATCAAGAGCCAGCTATCAAGTAGAAGACTAGATACCCCTCTAGTAGGATTAGAACCTAGTCTTATTCTAGAACTAGAAGAGAGAGAGAGGAAGAGATCAAGAAGGAGCTCCGGCCTGTCGGATCAACTTCTTCATCTTGTACCTGCGGATTCAAGTTCATCATCAACTTGCTTCAGCGATTGTTTCAGTAATCAACGTCTATATTTAAGTTTGAGTTATTGTTCTTATTATTCTTAAGGTTTATGACTCTCTTTTGAGTACTTTAATTCTAAGTTGCTCTAGAGTTAAAGTAGTTGGATAGTGTAAGCTTGGTGCTTAGACTTGATAGCTCATATATGCCTCCTATAACGCCGGTAGTAGTGGTTGTTCGCAAGGGTGACTCTTATAGCCTTGTTGATTCTTCTATAGTCCACTTACCCGTGTGTAGGCTCGGTAGGATTATACATTTGCATAAAAGATTCATACTCTGTTTGTGACCTTTTATGGCAACTTCCCCACTAAGAATAATATAAACATATCACTCTTAAGTTGGATTTAGATAACCTTAGTGATCCCCTCTATACTTCTAGATTCTCCGTCCTTGTTAGCTACTCAAGGGTTAGACTTTAAGACTTAACACTATCTATTCCTTTGGGTTCGATATTAAAACTGGGTTACTCTGGTGAAGTGCTACATCGGTAGATCTTATCTGTGCGCTTGCGGATAAAGTAGAGTGTGCGTTAATTTATACCAACAAGCATTTCTAGCGCCGTTGCCGGGGATAGAGTTTATCTCTACTCTTGGTAGCGACGTTAGTAAGTGTCAACAAGCATTTCTGGCGCCGTTGCCGGGGATAGAGTTTATCTCTACTCTTGGTAGCGACGTTAGTAAGTGTCAACAGATGTCAAGAGTGCCTTCTTAAACGGCTACATAGAAGAGGAGGTGTATGTTAGACAACCCCCCGGTTTCGAAAATCCCAAGTTTCCAAACCATGTCTTTAAACTTCACAAAGCTTTGTATGGTTTGAAACAAGCCCCTAGAGCCTGGTATGATAGGTTGAAAACCTTTTTGCTTGCTAAGGGTTTTAAAATGGAATGTGTAGATAAAACGCTCTTTCTCCTCAAGCAAGGCACTGATACTCTCTTGGTCCAAATTTACGTGGATGATATCAGTTTCGGTGGTTCTTCTCACGCTTTGGTTGCCAAGTTTGCAGATACTATGAGCAGGGAGTTCGAGATGAGCATGATGGGCGAGTTGACGTTTTTCCTCGGGTTGCAAATCAAGCAATCCTGGGAAGGAACGTTTGTGCACCAGGGCAAGTACACCAGAGATATCATGAAGAAGATCGACATGGGTGAGGCCAAGCCTCTTCCAACACCCATGGCGACCACGACGGCCCTGGATGCGGACAAGGAGGGAGAAGCAGTGGACCAGAAGGAGTACCGAAGTATGAACGGGTCGCTACTGTACCTGACGGTGACACGCCCGGACATCCAGTTCGTGGTGTGTCTTTGCGCGCGATTTCAGTCTTCGCCGCGCACCTCTCACCGTCAGGCGTTCAAGCGCATTATGAGGTACTTATCCTTCTCTTCAGAATTCAGGATTTGGTATTCTGCTTTCTCCACCCTTTCCCTTTGCGGTTATTCTGATGCCGATTTTGCTGGTTGCTGTATTGATCGCAAGTCCACTTCTGGGACTTGCCAGTTTATTGGTTCTTCTCTTGTTTCGTGGTCCTCTCGCAAGCAGTCTAGTGTCGCCCAGTCTACCATGGAGGCTGAGTATGTTGCTGCGGCTAGCTGCTGTTCCCAGTTACTCTGGATGATGGCCACTTTGCGTGATTTTGGTCTGAGCTTTTCTCGTGTTCCTTTGCTTTGTGACAGCATGAGTGCGATTAGCGTTGCTAAGAACCCCGTGCTTCAGTCGAAGACCAAACACATTGATGTGCGCTTTCATTTTCTGCGAGACCACTATGAGAAGGGTGATATCGACCTTCGCCATGTCGATACTCATCATCAGCTTGCTGATATTTTTACCAAGCCTTTGGACCAATCAACCTTTAATCGGTTGAGAGGTGAGCTTGGTGTGTGTTTCCCCTTTTAGATGGGGGAAACATTTTGGATCTTGTACGATACACTGACTTTGTGTTTTTTAGTTGTTTTTGCTTCTTTTTGATTTCTTCATGCATCTTTGCATTTCAGCATACGCTTTTACATTCTGAGCTTCATGAATATAGTCTGAAGAATATAACTATGCTCTATGTAGTCTGTGCTCCGATGCTTTATGTTGATGCTGTAGCTTATGCTCTTTCTGATCACTGATGTATACTATGAGCTGAGCTACTTTTGAATGGTGAATTTGATAATGAACTTAAAACTTGAAAATGTTCACCATTGAGATATGCAACTAGCATGTGTAGGATGTGTTGAAGTCACATGTGCTTTTCATATATGGTAGGTTGCTATGTCTCTAGTGTTGAGTCCTTCACTTGCTTGGTATGTCATATTCTGTTTAAAATCTGAACCAAGTTAAGTGAATTGGAAAGATCGAGATGGGTTTGCTTGTTAGCACCTCACAGTTTTGAGACTGTTTCCCATTGCACTTTTGGGTTAAACTTGAGCTGTGTAGTGTATGACCAAAACTGTAGCTTTAAGCTTCTGATTGCTTCTGCATAGGCTTCACTCAGTTGAAAAGTTAGGCAATAACAAGCATTCAACCTCTCGTAGTCACATGCTGTTTTCTGAACTTGTGTAATTTCACCGCTGCAACTCCGATTAAAATCTGAAATCACAAGTATATGCCTAAATTGGTATCATCATGATGTTTGAACTATGCTAGTGGTAGTTCACCTTGTATACATGTTTAGCACATGTTTTGACTTCCTGTCTATACATGTCTGTGCTATTTTGATGGTGAATACCTTTTCGGCTACAAACTGCTCTTTTGCTCTCATTTTCGACTTAGTGATCAGGTTGAGCCTTTGCTAGCATTCTGTGCATTTTTCTGAGTCGTTGGATCAAAACTCTATAGAGCATTTTTGCACTCTTCTGAGTATACTCCTGAAGCTCCTAACTTGCATTTTGACTCATGTGCATTTTGGAAGGGGAGAATTCTGCGTGTTGGCAATTTTTGATGGTGCATTTTCCCAGGGGGAGAAATGTTTCTTGATTAGTGCATTTTCAACTAAGGGGGAGAGATTGCAAATCATAACCCTTGCTTGCACTATTTGAGGGGGAGTTTTTCTTGCTTCCTGTTGGCCGTAAGGCGTTGGTATCGAGCTTTCTTTGCTAGTTGTGTTGAACCTCTGTGCCTCTGTCTTGAGGGACTAGCATTCTTGCTTTGATATTTTCAATTGGTTTTTGCTAGCGGTGTTGAGCCTGTTCTACCTCTTCTTGAGGGCTAGCTTTGCTTTGCTTGGTTGCGTCGAGCCGTTGCCCATGTCTTTGGGGACCAAGTTCTTTCGCTCTTTCCACTTGACCTTCTTCGGCTTTGCTATGCTTTTGGGTCATTTGGTTGAGTTCTCCTCTTCTCCTTCTTCCTCTTTCTACTTCTATTATGATTTGTGTTGGTAGTTGACAATGCACTCATTAAGGGGGAGATTGCGAATACATGGGTGTATGTCGAGTTTCTAAGTGATGAGTGATTGCCAACTGGGATGATGCGCATGTTCTTTGGCTTGTGTTGTACAGGTGTCGAGCACGGATGCAGTGATCGAAGGCGAGGTGAAGGTCAAGTAGAGACGTGCCGTGCCGATGGACCGAGAGTGGCGAAGGGCGGACATGAGGCTTGGACTGAGGGACCAGAGGCCCGAGGATCAGCTGTGGTGGCTGGCAGCCTGTGACGACAACAAGTGAAGACTTGCGGTCATGTGTTGCCTGAGTCGTGGACTTGGGGACACGTGTCGGTGGACGGGGTGCACGGGCGATGCATCCCATCTATGACATCGGCTTGGTGGTTGAGCCAGAGAAAAACCATCGGGTGGACGGTTTCCAGGTTTGGGCCTCAAAACCTGGGTGTGGACGGTTTCCGAGTTTGGCCACAAAACTCGGGCTGAGGACGGTTTCCAGGTTTGGGCCTCAAAACCTGGGCGCTGAGGGTTTGCTGAGTTTGGCCTCAAAACTCAGATGCTGGTGGGCTGGTTTCCCGGTTTGGGCCTCAAAACCGGGGGTTGGCTGGAAAGGCTGGTTTCCCGGTTTGGGCCACAAAACCGGGGGTGCAGAGTGAGGGCGGCACGTGGCGGCAATCGGGAGGTTGCGTCGGGGCAACGCTACGAGTTGTGCGAGTGTGGCCGTCGGATTCACCTACCACCGAGTTGGTACAGAATAACCCTAGGGTTTAGCTGGTTCGCTCTGTAATTAGTTGAGGGGTAGAGTAGGAATTAGAAATTAAGATAAGTAGAGGGAGACACCCTCCACCCTTCCCATCTCAGTCATTTGCTCTTCGCTTCTAGGGTTTCCTGCTGTCCCAATCCCCTGCTGTAGCTAGCTGAGATCCGCAGAGAACCATACCTCTGTGTACTGGAGAATTTGAGAAAGTAAGGCCATAACCTCACTGTTGTAGCGTGTGGTATCCACACGGTTACAGATCGATGTGTTGATTCACGTTTTGATTCGTGTTCTTCGCGTTCTTCGTTTCTCCGTGATTTTCCCGTCACTCGATCTCTCTCCCTACCGCGTTGTTGCGAAATCCGTTTGAATCAACTTGTTCGTATTTGAAAGGAGATCATTTCCACCGAAGGAATTTATCTATCTCCTTACGAACAAGTAGATCGGGTTGATTTCGTTTTCATAGCGCTTTTTTGTTCATACTCCTCCCCTTTCGATTTCCCGGTGTTTGAGTTGATTTGAGCGGATGATTTCTTGGGGATAGTCTCCTAACTACTCCGTGATCATCCTCTCCAAGTTTGGGAACGTGGGATTGTGAGTTGATTCGATTTGGGATTGATTTGGGTGAAGGGCGAACAAATTCGCCCTCCCTGAGTGACCGCGGACAGTCCGCCACTCAGGGCGCGGACAGTCCGCGAGTCGGGCTGGTCCAGTCCAGCCGCGGCCAGTCTCTGCTGACTTTGGCTCGGGTCACCGGCGGACAGTCCGCCGTGCTAAAGTGCGGACAGTCCGGGACCGAGCAGGGAGATTTCAGCACCTCTGCTGTTTTGCATTTTCTGCCGGCGGACAGTCCGCCAGTGAACCGCGGACAGTCCGGGACTCCAGGGCCGGACAGTCCGGGACTTGCCTGTTTGTTCCGGTTTAGTGCGTTTGTTCTCTAGGCTTGCTCGCTTGGTTTCCGGACTTCTCGTTTGGCCCTAGAATTGACCAAGGAACCTCTCTAGGTATCTTTGCTACTTGTTAGCATAGGTATTTAGGAGTTTCTCGACGTAGCCAACAATCTACGTTCGGGACTTGGTTTTTGGGGTTGTGTTCGAGCCGGAGCGTTTGGCTTTTGGTTTGCTATCTTCTTGTGGTGCCTCGCTGTGATCCTAGGGATCATCCACCCTCTTCCAAGGGTCATGGGCATCACGGTTTCGGTCGCAGTTTCTCGGGGTTGATTTTGGGACATTTGGCCAAAGTTTCGAGAGAAATTTTTGAGCTCCCATTCACCCCCCCTCTGGTCGCCTTGCTAGTGCTTTCTCGATCTTTCCGACAAACAAGATCTCCCCGAGGGTCTAAAACGCGACTCAAACCCTTCTTAAAACGCACTTCACAATCATCCTCAAGAAGTTGCAAAACAGAAAGCAAGTTGAAATGCAAATTAGAAACCAAGGCAACATCCTTCAGGACAAAGTTCTCATTGAGCCGAATAGCTCCATGAGAAACGACCTTACCTCTACTATTATCCCCGAAAGTGATGTACTCCTTGTGCATCACGAGGCTAAGGCTGGAGAACCATTCCTTCTTTCCGGTCATGTGCCGCGAACACCCGGAATCCATGAGCCACATGTTCTCCAACCGAAGTTCCTGTATCAATAGAAAGGCAGGAAGTGAGCATATGGCACAACACTGGGGTTAGTATTCTGAGAAGGATACCAGTGCTGTGTCATAGGCCCAGAAAAAGTGTTAGAAGCAACACCAAACTGTCCTCGTCCCATGGGTGGATAGCGATCACCACCAACCTGAAAGGGTGGTCCGCTATGGAACGGAAAAACTCTAAACTGACCTACCTGTCCTATTTGAGCAAAGCGATCACCACCATACTGAAGAGGTGGTCCGCTATGGGATTGAGCAGCAAAGCCTCTTACACTCGGCTCATGATCGTATTGAGGACGACCAGAACCGCGACGGGCACGACCACCACCCCGTGGTCTCGCTGCCTGGGGCCTAGCAACTTGAGGAGGTGCACCTCCAGGTCTAGCGCCCTGCCTCTGAACTCCCTGACCTTGCACACCATGGAGAGGGTGGTGCCTAGCCTGGTTGTTCAGCTCCAACTTCTTCCTAGCATCGCTCTTCCTCCGAAAGCAAAACTCAGCTAGGTGACCCTCACGGTGACAGTACTCGCACTCAAACCTCACCACTCTCTTGGGTTGTTCGTTCCTAAAGTTGCGAGGGTTGTTCACACTGGCTGACTACTTGCCTCTCGGAAGGGGATCACTAGAGATGTCAGGAAGGGTGTCAAGTGTGTTCCTAAGATGGTTAGGTTTGGGAATCCACACTTGCTTGCGAGGTGGAGCCTTGGGAGGTTCATCAAGGATACCATCCTTGGTGACAGGCTTGGGAGGCTCAGGTGGGGTGATCTTGGTAAGCTTAGGGATAGCGGATGGCTTCTCACTCGGGTTTACTCCGCTAAACTCACCGATCTTGCCAAAGATACTAGCGCCCTTGCCACCTAAACCAAAGCCTACTCCCGAGCAATCAGTTCCCCTCTTGAACTGACTGATCATCATGCCCAACTGCGGCTCACTGCATGACACCCAACTCAGGATGGACCGAAGGTATGTGTTTTCCTCCTCAGTTTGCATCCTATCATGCCGACAGTTGGCAATCTCAAGCTCCATCCCCATGCATCGCTCACATGGAGCGGACAAGGTGCTAACTGAGCTGGCTTTCAAGGCTTCAGCAAGCTTGGCATTAACTCCTGCCAACTCAGTTCGCAAGCTAGGGCAAAGCTTGCACACACCCAACAAAGAAGACCTAGCCTTCACTTCCTCCAGCTCCTTCTTCAGGGAGGGACACTCTTTGCAATCACCCACCAAGTCTAGCCTAATCTTTAGCTCATCATACACCTCAATCAAAGAAGCATACTTGGTTTGCAGGGTGGCAAAGTTTGTCATATGCATCGTGCACTCCTCACACTCCTCATCGGCCACCTTCACTTCGGACCTAGCGAACTCAAGCTCCTTAAGCGCCTCATTCATCTTAGTCTTAAACTCAACGCGCTCTTGGTAAACCTGAGTAAGCCTCTTCTCCAAAACACCGACTAAGTCTGCAAATCTATCCCGCTCATCAGTGAGATGATCGACAACAGAAGAGTTTGATACCTAAGAGGCACTGTCGTTGTCGTCGTCGTCGCTGTTTGCGTCATCGGCGTCCTGGCACTTGCGGTCCTCTTCATCCAGGGCCATGGTGCATAAGCCCTTGGAGGACTTGCCGAAGAAGCAGAGTCCGTTGAAGCGATCTTCCATCTTGTGCTCGGACCCATCGTCGCTCGAGTCACCGTCGGAGGTCTTCTCACCATCGCCGATGGTGGCAAGGAAGGCACGCTGACCGGCGTCGAAAGCCTTCTCCATGTCCTCTCGGCGGTAGCCCCCCTTCTTCTTCTTCCCGGCCTTGTTCTCCGGCTTGCCCTTGTGCCTGAAGTTGCGGTTCTTGCCGGGGAAGGTCTTGTCGTTCTTGGGGCAGTTCGCCATGAAGTGGTCTAGATCACCACACTTTTAGCAGCCCTCGCGTGCGCCACCACGCCGGTGATTCAGACTGTTGTTGTGAAACCGTGAGAATCGGGTGATGGCGAGGGCGAGCTCATCGTCTCCCAGCGCCTCCAACTGCTCCTCCGTGACTGTATGCAAAGAAGACAAAGCAACAAGAGGAGATGAAGCGTTAGTAGAGAAAGCCGATCCACCCGTGCCTGAGACCAAAGCTATGGTATGTGAAGATGGGTTCTTCAGCTTGGCCTGAGTCAGGTGATCGATCTCGGTGGACTTGAGCTTGCTGAACAGCTCGTCCACGGTGAGGGTGTCATAGGATGGAGACTCTATGATGGTCGACACCTTCACCTCCCATACCCTCTGATCCAGGGCATATAGCAATTTGAGAGCCCTCTCATGATCGTCATAGGGTAGGTTGGCCCGATTGGCACGCATCTTGTTCACAATCGTTTGGAAACGAGCGAACATGGCGTCAATCGTTTCTCCCTCCAGCTGAACAAAGTTCTCGTATTCTCGCTTGTAGGTCTCGAAGAGTCTGGTCTTGACTGAGCGGTCCCCTCGTGATAGCTTTGAAGCTTCACCCAGATCTCTCGTGCCGTCTCAAGCTCAGAGATACGTTCAAACTCAGGAAGACAGAGGCTGGCCAGAAGAGCATTATGAGCCTTGGAGTTGGCCTCGTGTTGGTCAATCTGGATCTGACCCAAACGAGCCGCAAGGACTACGTACTCAGCATTCTCACATATCTCCCAGACAGAAGATCCGATGCTGTTGAGATAAGCACGCATCCGAATCTTCCAATAGGGATAGTTCGTTCCATCGAACCAAGGAGCCTTGTTGTTCCTGCGGATACATGGGTGTATGCCGAGTCTCTGAGTGATGAGTGATTGTCAATTGGGATGATGCGCATGTTCTTTGGCTTGTGTTGTGCAGGTGTCGAGCACGGATGCAGTGATCGAAGGCGAGGTGAAGGTCAAGTAGAGACGTGCCGTGCCGATGGACCGAGAGTGGCGAAGGGCGAACATGAGGCTTGGACCGAGGGACCAGAGGCCCGAGGATCAGTTGTGGTGGCTGGCAGCCTGTGACGACTACAAGTGAAGACTTGCGGTCATGTGTTGCCTGAGTCGTGGACTTGGGGACACGTGTCGGTGGACGGGGTGCACGGGAGGTGCATCCCATCTACGACGTCGGTTTGGTGGTAGAGCCAGGGAAAAACCATCGGGTGGACGGTTTCCAGGTTTGGGCCTCAAAACCTGGGTGCGGATGGTTTCCGAGTTTGGCCACAAAACTCGGGCTGAGGACGGTTTCCAGGTTTGGGCCTCAAAACCTGGGTGCTGAGGGTTTGCTGAGTTTGGCCTCAAAACTCAGAAGCTGGTGGGCTGGTTTCCCGGTTTGGGCCACAAAACCGGGGGTGCAGAGCGAGGGCGGCACGTGGCGGCAATCGGGAGGTTGCGTTGAGGCAACGCTACGAGTTGTGCGAGCGTGGCCATCGGATACACCTACCACCGAGTTGGTCCAGAATAACCTTAGGGTTTAGCTGGTTCGCTCTGTAATTAGAGAGGGGTAGAGTAGGAATTAGAAATTAGGATAAGTAGAGGGAGACACACTCCTCCCTTCCTATCTCAGTCATTTGATCTTTGCTTCTAGGGTTTCCTGCTCTCCCAATCCCCTGCTGTCGCTAGCTGAGATCCGCAGAGAACAATACCTCTGTGTACTGGAGATTTTGAGGAAGTGAGGCCGTAACCTCACTGTTGTAGTGTGTGGTAGCCACACGGTTGCAGATCGATGTGTTGATTCGCGTTTTGTTCGTGTTCTTCGCGTTCTTCGTTTCTCCATGATTTTCTCGTCACTCGATCTCTCTCTCTCGTGCGTCTTTGCGAAATCCGTTTGAATCAACTTGTTCGTATTTGAAAGGAGATCATTTCCACCGAAGGAATTTATCTATCTCCTTACGAACAAGTAGATCGAGTTGATTTCGTTTTCGTGGCGCTTTTTTGTTCATACTCCTCCCCTTTCGATTTCCCGGTGTTTGAGTTGATTTGAGCGGATGATTTCTTGGGGATAGTCTCCTAACTACTCCGTGATCATCCTCTCCAAGTTTGGGAACGTGGGATTGAGAGTTGATTCGATTTGGGACTGATTTGGGTGAAGGGCGAACAAAATCGCCCTCCCTGAGTGACCGCGGATAGTCCGCCACTCAGGGCGCGGACAGTCCGCGCATCGGGATTCAGCCGAGCAGTGGCTGCGTGTCTCGGTGAACAGTGCTGAAACTTGACCGGCGGACAGTCCGCCGTTGTGTTTGGCGGACAGTCCAGGAACATCCAGGGACTTTGCAGCAACCTTGCTGTTTGGCGAGTTTTGCCAGCGGACAGTCCGCCACTCGCCCGCGGACAGTCCGGCACTACTGTGGACAGTCCGGGACCGTACCGGCGGACAGTCCGGGATTCGGCTGTGTCTTCCGGTTTAGTGTGTTTGTTCTCCCGGCTTGCTCGCTTGATTTCCGGACTTCTCGTTTGGCCCTATAGTTGACCAAGGAACCTCTCTAGGTATCTTTGCTACTTGTTAGCATAGGTATTTAGGAGTTTCTCGATGTAGCCAACAATCTACGTTCGGGACTTGGTTTTTGGGTTTGTGTTCGAGCCGGTGCTTTTGGCGTTTGCTTTGCTATCTTCTTGTGGTGCCTCGCTGTGATCCTAGGGATCATCCACCCTCTTCCAAGGGTCGTGGGCATCACGGTTTCAGTCGCATTTTCTCGGGGTAGATTTTGGGACATTTGGCCAAAGTTTCGAGAGAAATTTTTGAGCTCCCATTCACCCCCCTCTGGTCGCCTTGCTAGTGCTTTCTCGGTCCTTCAATTGGTATCGGAGCAGGTTAAGGATCTTACACCTTAGCCGGTTCCAGATCCACAGAAGGCGACATGGATCGCGGCGTGGGCAAACCACCATTTTTCGATGGGACGAACTATGCGTATTGGAAGATACGCATGTCGGCCTATCTGCAGAGTTTGGGTGCTTCCATTTGGGATATTTGCAACTCCGCCGATTACGTGGTCTTGGCTGCTCGTGTCACTCAGCTTCAGATCGATGAGCACGATGCCAATAGCCGAGCCCGTAATGCTCTTTTCTCATGCTTGAGCATGAGTGAGTTTGATCGTGTTTCTCACCTCGCTATGGCTCGGGAGATTTGGGCTACCCTCATGCGCTTTCATGAGGGAACCTCTCAAGTCAAAACCCGTCTCTACGAGTCGTTCAAGCGAGAGTATGAGAACTTTAGACATATGCCTGGCGAGAGCATAGAAAGTTTATTCGCTCGCTTTCAGGTGATTGTCAACAGGATGAGGGCTAACAAGGAGTTGTTGCCTTTCGACGATCATGAGAGAGCTTTGAAGCTTTTGCATACACTTGATCGGTCGGTGTGGGACTCCAAAGTTCAAGCGATCATCGAATCACCGAACTATGAGACCCTCACTTGCGACGAGCTCTTCAGTAAGCTCAAGTCCAGTGAGATTGACGCCATGGCGAGGGCTTCTTATGAAAATCCTTCTGCCCGTCAATGGCTTTGGTTTCTGGCTCTTCTGCTAACCCCTCTGGAGGCTTTGCACTCTCTTCGCTCTTTTCTGTCACAAAGGACCAGCTTGAGTCTTTGGGGATGATGAGCTAGCCTTGCTCGTCAACCAGTTCTTGCGGTTTCACAACAACCGCATGAACCGTCACCGCAGAGGGGGACGCTCAGGATGCTATGAGTGCGGCGATCCCGACCACTTCATCGCCAACTGTCCCAAGAAGAAGCATTCATCTGGGAAGGGCGATCATGGGCACAAGTATGACTCCGGCAAGCGCAAGGAGAAGTACGTCCCCGCGAGGCACAAGCGGAGGGGCGGCTTCGACAAGGAGTACATCAAGAAGAAGTACTTGGAGAAGGCCCAAGCTGAGCAGCGTGCGTTCTTCGCCACGCTCAGCGACGTCGACGGCTCGGATGACGACTCCGCTTGCTCAAGCGATGACGAGTCCGAGAAGAAGTAGAGGATCGAGGACAAGCTGAACGGTCTCTGCTTCTTCGCCTACGACGACGGCCTCTGCACCATGGCCCTCGACAAGGAGGTCGACGGCGAGCTGGTGAACTCTCTTCGGAACAACGACGACGACGACACCTCCCAGGTATCTCTAACCCACGATGAGCTTTCCGCTGAGGTCGAGAAACTTACTGCCGCGCTTCTTAGCCAAGATAAGCTGCTTAGGCGTGCCGCTAGAGAGCGCAAGGAGTTTAGGCAGAAGTGGGAGGATACGGTGGAGGAACTTGATTCTGTCAATTCCACCGTAGTTGTTACCGATGAGGAGGAGTACGAGGCGTGCACCACGCACATGACTGATCTTCTCACTTTGAGAAGTAAGTATGTTGCGTTGGTAGGAGGTGTGGATGAGCTCCGGGCTAGGCCCATGCTGTTGGGTGCGTGCAAGACTTGTCCTGTCTTGCAATCCGAGTTGGCAGAGAAGAATGCCAAGATTGTGTCTCTTGAGGAGGCCAGCTCGGGTAGCACTTGTGTGACTAGGTGCGCTTTGTGCGAGGGTTTGGAGATGGAGATTGCCAATGTGAAGCATGACAAGATGCAAACCGAGGAGGAAAACACATACCTTCGGACCATCTTGTCATGGTTGTCTTGTGGTGAGCCACAGCTCGGGATGATGATCTCCCAATTCAAGCGAGCTGCTGGAGGTCGAGTGGTTTGAACCCGAGTGAGAAGCCCAACTCCACCACTACTCCCAAACTAACGAAGCTTCCACCCAAAGAGCCTCTCAAGCCTAACACCAAGGATGGGGTGTTTGAGGAACCTCGGAGAGCTCCACCCAAGAACCAAGTATGGCATCCAAAACCAAACCACCTGAAAAATAAGCTTGATGCTATGCCACCTATCCAGGAGGAGTTGCCACAAAAGGGCAAGGTGATCCATACCCACAACCATAAGTACCAACAACCCCCTTTGAGAGCGGTGAGGTACCACTGTGAGCACTGTGGGAGAGATGGACACTTGAGCGAGTTCTGCTTTAGGCGCAAGAGAGAGGCGCGCCGTGCTAGGGAGATGAACAACCCGGACATGTACCATCCTTTCCATGATGTACATGCGCCGAATGTTCAGAGGAGAGCACCGAGACGTGCTGCTAGGCCCAGAGGTCTAGAACCTCAAGTTCCCAGGCCTAGGCAGCAGAGAGCTCCGAGGAGAGACGCTAGGCCTAGAGGTGTTGAGCCCCAAGTCCCTAGGCGTAGGCCTCGTAGAGAGCGTGCCCGGCGGGAGCCTGCAGTTGTAGGCTATGGACCCCGTGGCGGTGGCTTTGTAGTTGAGCGTTTTCCCCCACCGCGTTTTGAGTATCGCGATGGACGCTCCTTCCTTAGCGGACCATGTTTTCCTCAACGTGGTGATCGCTCCTCCCGTTGGCGAGCTAGGAATGGTTTTTCTGCTAACCGTTCTTTTGAGCAGCCGGCCCAACACTGGTATTCCCCTTACTTCACTAACCCCAGTGTTGGCCCGTATGCTCACCCTGTCTTTTTATTGATGTAGGTAAAATGATTGGAGAACGTTTGGTTGGTGGATTCCGGGTGTTCGAGGCACATGACCGGAAACGCCAAGTGGTTCTCCAGTCTTAGTCCGGTCACCGGAAAGGAGTATATCACCTTCGGCGACAACAGCAAAGGTAAGGTGCTGTCTCGTGGGTCTGTGCGAGTTAATGAGCACTTTGTGTTGCGTGATGTTGCTCTTATTTCTAACTTGCATTTTAACCTTCTTTCTGTTTCGCAACTCTTTGATGACGACTATGAGATTCATTTTAAACCGAATCTCAGTCGTATTTTGGATCCTCAGGGCAATCTTGTTTGTGTGATTTCGCCCTTTGGAAAAGTCTTTCGTGCGGATTTCTCGGAGTCGTTCGGAATTTCTCGTTGTCTTTTGGTTGGACCTTCCTCCTCTGATCTTTGGAAGTGGCATAGGAGACTAGGTCACCTGAGCTTCGACTTGCTTGCAAGGCTTAGTTCACTTGGCTTAATCCGAGGATTGCCCAAGTTATCCATGGAGAAGGATCTTGTTTGCCATTCTTGTAGACATGGGAAGATGGTAGCCGCTCCCCACCATCGAGTGACTCAGGTCATGACTAAGCGCCCTGGAGAGCTTTTACACATGGACCTTGTTGGTCCGGCTCGGGTGAGCTCGGTTGGGGGGAAGTGGTATGTGCTTGTTGTTGTCGACGATTTTTCGAGATATTCGTGGGTTTTCTTTTTAGCTGAGAAAACCGAGACTTTCTCCTTTGCTCACAATCTGATTTTGCGTCTTCAGAATGAGTTCTCTTTGGACTCTATGCGAGCAATTCGGAGTGATAATGGTTCCGAATTCAAGAATTCGGATTTTGAGAAGTTTTGTAACTCTTTTGGGTAAGAGCATCAGTTTTCTTCCCCCTACACACCACCTCAGAATGGTGTTGTAGAGAGGAAGAATCGGACCCTTGTAGAGAAGGCCAGGACGATGCTCGATGAGCATAGGACTCCTAGGCGATATTGGGCCAAAGCTATGAGCACTGCATGCTACATTTCCAATCACATTTTTCTTCGAGCTTTCTTGAAAAAGACCTCTTATGAGTTGCATTTTGGAAAACTCCCCAAGGTGAGTTATTTTCGAGTTTTTGGTTGCCATTGTTTTATACTCAAAAAAGGCAACTTGGACAAGTTTGAGTCTCGTTCTTCTGACGGTGTGTTTTTGGGTTATGGCACTCACACTCGAGCTTATCGTGTACTTAACCGTGACACTAGCCAAGTCATGGAGACATCAGATGTCACCTTCGACGAGACCATGGTTTGTCCTTCTTCTCGTTTTGAGCGTGCAGGTGATCATGAGGTTGGCGAACCTCTTTTCGATGATGAAGAAGAAGGTGCTGAAGGGATAGATGACCCAGCACCTCCTCCACCTGCTGTGCCGCAAAGAGCGGCCTCTACGATGACTCACGACCCCGACACATCGTCTTCCTGGGGGCCGTGGGATCCGCCACCCCGAGCGGTACCCTTTGTACCCGGGGAGGCATCAGCTGCTGTTGAGGGGGAGGCCACTTCGGCAAGGGAGGCGCCACGACACATTCAGCGCCAGCACCCGCCTCAGCAGATGATCGGCAGTATCGACAAACGCGTCACCCGGTCAAGGCAAATCTCTCACTTTGCTAATTCTGCATTTGTTGCTGATTTTGAACCCCGGGATGTTGGACACGCTTTGACGGATCCTGATTGGGTCAATGCCATGCGTGAGGAGCTGGAGAACTTTGAGAGAAATTGGGTTTGGGTTCTAGTGTCTCCACCTTCTGAGTGTCATCCAATTGGGACAAAATGGGTTTTCAAAAACAAACAGGGAGAAGATGGCCATGTTGTGAGAAACAAGGCCAGACTCGTAGCCCAGGGATATAGTCAGAAGGAGGGGATAGACTATGAGGAGACGTTTGCTCCTGTAGCTCGTTTGGAGGCAATTAGGATACTCTTGGCTTTTGCTGCATCCAAAGGTTTCAAACTTTTTCAAATGGATGTCAAGAGTGCCTTCTTAAACGGCTACATAGAAGAGGAGGTGTATGTTAGACAACCCCCCGGTTTCGAAAATCCCAAGTTTCCAAACCATGTCTTTAAAATTCACAAAGCTTTGTATGGTTTGAAACAAGCCCCTAGAGCCTGGTATGATAGATTGAAAACCTTTTTGCTTGCTAAGGGTTTTAAAATGGGATGTGTAGATAAAACGCTCTTTCTCCTCAAGCAAGGCACTGATACTCTCTTGATCCAAATTTACGTGGATGATATCATTTTTGGTGGTTCTTCTCACGCTTTGGTTGCCAAGTTTGCAGACACTATGAGCAGGGAGTTCGAGATGAGCATGATGGGCGAGTTGACGTTTTTCCTCGGGTTGCAAATCAAGCAAACCCGGGAAGGAACGTTTGTGCACCAGGGCAAGTACACCAGAGATATCCTGAAGAAGTTCGACATGGGTGAGGCCAAGCGTCTTCCAACACCCATGGCGACCACGACGGCCCTGGATGCGGACAAGGAAGGAGAAGCGGTGGACCAGAAGGAGTACCGGAGTATGATCGGGTCGCTGTTGTACCTGACGGCGACAAAGCCCGGACATCCAGTTCGCGGTGTGCCTCTGCGCGCGCTTTTAGGCGTCGCCGCGCACTTCTCACCGTCAGGCGGTCAAGCGCATTATGAGGTACTTATCCTTCTCTCCAGAATTCGGGATTTGGTATTCTGCTTCCTCCACCCTTTCCCTTCGCGGTTATTCCGATGCCGATTTTGCTGGTTGCCATATTGATCGCAAGTCCACTTCTGGGACTTGCCAGTTTATTGGTTCTTCTCTTGTTTCGTGGTCCTCTCGCAAGCAGTCTAGCGTCGCCCAGTCTACCACAGAGACTGAGTATGTTGCTGCGGCTAGCTGCTGTTCCCAGTTACTCTGGATGATGGCCACTTTGCGTGATTTTGGTCTGAGATTTTCTCGTGTTCCATTGCTTTGTGACAGCACGAGTGCGATTAGCGTTGCTAAGAACCCCGTGCTGCACTCAAAGACCAAACACATTGATGTGCGCTTTCATTTTCTGCGAGACCACTATGAGAAGGGTGATATCGACCTTCGCCATGTCGATACTCATCATCAGCTTGCTAATATTTTTACCAAGCCTTTGGACCAATCAACCTTTGCCATGTCGATACTCATCATCAGGTTGCGAGGTGAGCTTGGTGTGTGTTTCCCCTTTTAGATGGGGGAAACACTTTGGATTTTGTATGATACACTGACTTTTTGTTTTCAGTTGTTTTTGCTTCTTTTTGATTTCTTCGTGCATCTTTTGCATTTTAGCATACGCTTTTACATTCTGAGCTTCATATGTATAATCTGAAGAATGTAACTATGCTCTGTGTAGTTTTTGCTCCGATGCTTTATGTTGATGCTGTAGCTTATGCTCTTTCTGATCACTAGTACA
Source organism: Coix lacryma-jobi var. lacryma-jobi (assembly GCA_009763385.1). NCBI lineage: Eukaryota > Viridiplantae > Streptophyta > Magnoliopsida > Poales > Poaceae > Coix > Coix lacryma-jobi. Next base: position 65,930,073 of record CM019823.1, on the reverse strand, counting down.
TACTATGAGCTGAGCTATTTTTGAATGGTGAATTTGATAATGAACTTAAAACTTGAAAATGTTCACCATTGAGATATGCAACTAGCATGTGTAGGATATGTTGAAGTCACATGTGCTTTTCATATATGCTAGGTTGCTATGTCTCTAGTGTTGAGTCATTCACTTGCTTGGTATGTCATATTCTGTTTAAAATCTGAACCAAGTTAAGTGAATTGGAAAGATCGAGATGGGTTTGCTTGTTAGCACCTCACAGTTTTGAGACTGTTTCCCATTGCACTTTTGGGTTAAACTTGAGCTGTGTAGTGTATGACCAAAACTGTAGCTTTAAGCTTCTGATTGCTTCTGCATAGGCTTCACTCAGTTGAAAAGTTAGGCAATAACAAGCATTCAACCTCTCGCAGTCACATGCTATTTTCTGAACTTGTGTAATTTCGCCGCTACAACTCCGATTAAAATTTGAAATCACAAGTAAATGCCTAAATTGGTATCAGCATGATGATTGAATTGTGCTAGGGGTAGTTCACTTGATATACATGCTTAGCACATTTGACTTCCTGTCCATACATGTCTTGTGCTATTTTGATGGTGAATACCTTTTCGGCTTAAAACTGCTCACATGTTCATATTTCATTCTTAGTGATCAGCTTGAGCCTTTGCTAGCATTTTGTGCATTTTTCTGAGTCATCGGATTTGAACTCTATAGAGCATCCTTGCACTCTCTTGACTATACTTCTGAAGCTCCTAACTTGCATTCTGACTCATATGCATCTTGGAAGGGGAGAAATCTGTGTGTTAGCACTTTGTGCTGCATTTTCTGAGGGGGAGCTTTGACTCTTGACAAGTGCATTTTCAACTAAGGGGGAGAAATTGCAAATCATATTTCCTGGTTGTTTGCGCTATTCGAGGGGGAGTTTGTTTCCGGTTGAGTCTTTGACATTTTCAATTGGTTTGGAGCGGTTTGCTAGTTGCGTTGAGCCTTAGCCTCTTTCTTGAGGGACTAGCATTTGCTTGTCAGATTTTCAATTGGTGTCGAACTCTTTTTGGTAACAGTCGGTATCGAGCTTTCTTTGCTAGTTGTGTTGAGCCTATGTGCCTCTATCTTGAGGGACTAGCATTTTTGTTTTGATATTTTCGATTGGTTTCTGCTAGCGGTGTTGAGCCTATTCTACCTCTTCTTGAGGGCTAGCTTTGCTTTGCTTGGTTGCGTCGAGCCGTTGCCCATGTCTTTGGGGACCATGTTCTTTCGCTCTTTCCACTTGACCTTCTTCGGCTTTGCTATGCTTTTGGGTCATTTGGTCGAGTTTTCTCTTCTCCTGCTTCCTTCTTCCCTTTCTATTATGATTTGTGTTGGTAGTTGACAATGCAGTCATCAAGGGGGAGATTGCGGATACATGGGTGTATGCCGAGTCTCTGAGTGATGAGTGATTGTCAACTGGGATGATGCGCATGTTCTTTGGCTTGTGTTGTGCAGGTGTCGAGCACGGATGCAGTGATTGAAGGCGAGGTGAAGGTCAAGTAGAGACGTGCCGTGCCGATGGACCGAGAGTGGCGAAGGGCGGACGTGAGGCTTGGACTGAGGGACCAGAGGCCCGACGATCAGTTGTGGTGGCTGGCAGCCTGTGACGACTACAAGTGAAGACTTGCGGTCATGTGTTGCCTAAGTCGTGGACTTGGGACACGTGTCGGTGGACGGGGTGCACGGGAGGTGCATCCCATCTACGACGTCGGTTTGGTGGTAGAGCCAGGGAAAAACCATCGGGTGGACGGTTTCCAGGTTTGGGCCTCAAAACCTGGGTGCGGATGGTTTCCGAGTTTGGCCACAAAACTCGGGCTGAGGACGGTTTCCAGGTTTGGGCCTCAAAACCTGGGTGCTGAGGGTTTGCTGAGTTTGGCCTCAAAACTCAGAAGCTGGTGGGCTGGTTTCCCGGTTTGGGCCTCAAAACCGGGGGTTGGCTGGAAAGGCTGGTTTCCCGGTTTGGGCCACAAAACCGGGGGTGCAGAGCGAGGGCGGCACGTGGCGGCAATCAGGAGGTTGCGTTGAGGCAACGCTACGAGTTATGCGAGCGTGGCCGTCGGATACACCTACCACCGAGTTGGTCCAGAATAACCTTAGGGTTTAGCTGGTTCGCTCTGTAATTAGAGAGGGGTAGAGTAGGAATTAGAAATTAGGATAAGTAGAGGGAGACACCCTCCTCCCTTCCTATCTCAGTCATTTGATCTTTGCTTCTAGGGTTTCCTGCTCTCCCAATCCCCTGCTGTCGCTAGCTGAGATCCGCAGAGAACTATACCTCTGTGTGTTGGGGAGAAGGACCCTCGGCAGAGGCGCCGCTCGAGCTGATGTCCAAAGAAATAACCCTCGCGAACCCTAGGTGTCCTTGCGAGGTCTCTCTCCCCTTTGGGACCGTTACCCTGACCTCCGGACGTGGGTTCAACCCTCGTCGCCTTATTGCATTACATGCAGGACGAAATCGACAGTCGCACTGCAAGCAACCCTCGTTGGCTCACAACGCCACCTTTGCCTGGAGCGAAGGTTCAAGCAAGCGGCGAGTGTGCGCAGTCCCGAAGGCAAGCAAAGCTGAAGGTCCGGCGGTCACGGCCGAAGGTCGAATCTTCGGTCTTCTCCCTCGAAGGCAGGTATAGCCGGAGGTCCGACGTACGGCGAAGGGGCGCGGGCCCAAGGGCGAGCACGGCCGAAGGTCAAAACCTCCGCACCTCTCCCCCGAAGGTGAACAAAAACCAGGCGGCGGCGCATTAGAGGATGGCCGATTAGGGTTTCCGCTTCAGCTGTGTATTTACGCTTTTGCCCTTCCTCCCTGCGTGGAGGTGAGGAATCTTCCCTGTACCCTTTTGTAATTTGGCTCGCGCCCCTTGGTATTCCCTATAAATACCAAGGGGGTGAACAGTGTAAAGGGAGGACCCACTGGGAAATTGAACATCTTTCCACTTCCGCCTTACCTTCGCTACCGCTTTCGACGCTTGGTCGCCTCCGCCCCTCCCCTGCACAAGTGCGGAGGTGTGGCAACTGTGTTTCCAACAGTTTGGCGCCGTCCGTGGGGATCGAACTTTGAAATGGCGGGGAACAGGAGAGCACCTTCGGCGAGGGACCAGCGTGTTGCTAGAGAGACAGCGGCGGTGGTCCCGCCTGCCGAAGAAATTGTGCAACCTTCGGGAGGAGAGAACGTTACCCCGGAGCCTCAGGTACTAAGCCCTCAAGCCCGAGGGGCGACGCAGCCGCACCCTCACACCTCAGGAGAGGGAGAAGGAGACGAGGAAGAGTTGGGCCTCGAGGCCCTCGAGAGGCTTGAAGCTGAACTGCAAGAGAAGAAGAGGCGCCTTGATCAACTCGAGAGGCATAACCGACTGCGCTCGATCAGACAAAGGGCAGACGAAGCCAGAGAGCAGCTTCGCCGAATGGAGGAATCCCTCGCTGAGGCAGAAGCCGAGGCCAAAGGCTGGAACAATGAGGAGATGCCCCCGCTGCAGGAGGGGAATGAGCAGAATCAAGACAACCTTCGCTGCCATCCACCACCCCCACCACCACCAGTTCACCCACAACCTCATCCTCACAGACAACCAAACTTCCGCCACCTTTACCCGGATGAGAGAGAGATAAACCTTCGCAACCACCGAAGGCCTCAACAACACCAAATGCCCTACGACCCAAAGTCTCCGCTCTCCCAAATACTCCAAACCCAACCCTGGCCACCAAGCTACAACCCACAAAACCTACCTCGCTACGACGGGCTTTCTGACCCTCGCCAATTCATCATGAGCTACGAAGCAGCAGTTGCCGCGGCAGGCGGAGATGAATCAACAATGGCAAAGTCTTTTTTCATCATCCTGCGCGACATCACACAAACCTGGTACAGCAACCTCCGCCCCGGAACCGTAGATTCCTGGGCCAATCTCAGAGACAGGCTCTGCACAAACTTCAAAGGCATTACGCCAGCTCCATCAAACCCCATTGAGTTGTTCAACTGCAAACAAGAAGAGCGCGAACCACTTCAAGATTACTAGCGGAGGTTCATTCAAATCAGAGCAAGAACCCCGGGGATCTCCGACGAGGCTGTCATCCTCGCAGCAGTCAGCGGCCTTCGCCCGGGCCCGTGCTCTTCGAAGTTTGCTCGGAAACCGGCAAACACAATCGAAGAATTGCACGAGACAATGGAAAGATACTGTAGAGCAGACATGGATTTCCGAGCGAAGTCCGACACTCGGAGGCCTCAGCAGAGGCCACAGCCAAGGCCTCAACCGAGAGAAAGCAACCCTCGCCAAGAGCAAAGCAACGTCGGTGCAATCAACAAAGCAACAAATTACGAAGATCAAAGACGGGACGCTCTACCTCTGAGCAACCAAGCCCCGCAGGGTTTGCCACCTCCGCCGAATCAGCGGTACCAGCAGCGAGATCCTGCCAAAATGTATTGTCACTTCTGTGGAATGGGAAAGGGACACACAACAAAGCAATGTGAATGCTTCTCCAAGGGAAAAGAATACCAGGAATCCAGGAAAGCTGCTTCGTCAGACACCCGAACCATCAACCACACAAGGAAACCAAGTTTCCACCCACCAAATCCACCACACCACTATACCCCCATAAACTACGGCCTACCTTCGCAACAACCCTCTTACACTCATCACCCACTCTACAACCAAACCTCTTATCAGCCAACCACCATCCCACAACGCCAAAATCCACCTTACACAGTCACATACCCAGCTACCCCCCAAAACCAAATTCCAACAAACCACCAAGCTAGCAACGCTCTGCCACCACCACCGCCAATCCCCGCGTTACCAGCACCACAACCTGTCAAAGCCGAAGCCCCGAGCCAAACGACCATCAACAATCCAACATCAACCTTCGGTGTGATTCTAGCTATCACCGGAGGTTCAAATGAAGACCATGGCAATAAACGGCAGAGGAAGGAACATGCCAGACGAGTCCACCACGTAGCCGTCGAAGGACCCCATAGATTTGGCCGTTGGTCGCACATCCCCATAACCTTCGATTCCAGTGACATGAAGCTGAGAGATTACCCTCACACCGATGCTATGGTAATCGAAACCAACCTCGCTGGGTGGACTGTCACCAAAATACTGGTCAATACAGGAAGCTTCGCTGACATCTTGTTCGCTTCAACCTTCGACAGCATGAAGCTTGATAGGAACCTTCTGCAACCTGCGGACAACCCCCTATACGGCTTCGGTGGTCAACAAGTGAGAGCTGTCGGAAAAATTTCTCTGCCCGTGACCTTCGGCGACGAAATCAATTGCAGGACGGAGCATATAACATTTGATGTCGTCGACATGTTCTACCCATACAATGCCATTTTTGGCCGTGGGGTCACAAACGCGTTCACTGCGGTCATCCATCCCGCTTGCCTATGCATGAAGCTTCCCGCTCCGAAGGGTGTGGTCGCAGTATTCGGGGACCAGGACATTGCAAGGACAGCTGAAGGAAACGTAGCCCCGGGGCAACGCAATGTACACAATTTGTCAAAACCTCAAACCCCCGGTATCAGTGACGAGGGTGAAGTCTGCAATGACAGAGTGGAGGCAGCGCCAAAGGAGGAAACCAAATAAGTACAACTCTTCGAGGGTAACGCCGAAAGAAAGGTGATCATCTCAGCCAATCTAGACCCTCAATCTGAAGGCAATCTCATCACTTTCCTCAAGGAAAACTCCGACACCTTCGCTTGGTCCGCAGAAGACCTAAAAGGAGTCAACAGATCAATGATCGAGCACAGCCTGAACATCAAAACGGGCTATCGCCCAATCAAACAAAAGCTCCGCAAGATGTCAGAAGAAAGAAAGGAGGTAGCGAAGGCCGAGGTAAAAAGGCTTCTGGACGCAGGCGTCATTTGCCCAGTCAAATACCCAATTTGGCTCTCAAATGTGGTCCTAGTCCAAAAGAAGAACAAAAAATGGCGAATGTGCGTCGATTTCACTTGCTTGAACAAAGCCTGTCCGAAGGATGACTTCCCCCTCCCAAACATAAGCACCCTGGTCGACAGAGCGGCAGGTTGCCAAATACTATCCCTCCTTGATTGCTTTTCAGGCTATCACCAGATTTGGATGAATGAAGAAGACGAAGAAAAAACAAGCTTTATCACACCCTCGGGCACCTTTTGCTTCCGAAGGATGGCAGAAGGTTTGAAAAATGCAGGCTCAACCTTCGCTCGCATGACCTCCGAAGTTTTCAAGGATGAGCATGTTGTCTCTGCCTATGTTGACGACCTAGTTGTCCAGAGTGAACTAAAAGAGAACCACATACCAGATTTATCGAGGGTATTCAGCAACCTCCGGTCCGCCGGACTGAAACTAAACCCAGAAAAATGTGTCTTCGGGGTAAGCGAAGGTAAATTGCTAGGTTGCATCGTCTCAGCCAGAGGAATCAAAGCTAACCCTGAGAAGATGTGACAGAACGGTCCTAATCCTATGGCCCACAGGTCCCTGTCAATCTTCTGACAGCCGAACTTATGTTCCATACGATTAAGACCTGTTTCGCCACTGGGCTACATCAGTGCCCAATGTCCGCAGGATCATCTCACCTTTCGGTTACAGCATTTCACATTTTCACAAATAACATAGATAACAGAGCGGAAGACTTAGATAACATTAGTTTTACAAACCGAGGTTTCAAATGAGGTAAGGAGTACGGTTATTACAAACCATTGTTCGGGTGATTCAAAGTAGACAACGTAGCGGAAACATTAACATAAAGATACATGTAACACCCAGCCCGAGGGTGCACATTTACTCATCGGCCTCATCGGCCTCTTCCTGGACGAAGGTCACGCAACAGGGTGCGAGACACATCGGGGTCTCAGGCATACCTGCAACATGGGTAACAAACCCTGAGTACGGGGGTACTCAACAAGACTTATCCGACTAAAGAAAAAGGGAAGACTCAGGAATGAGAGGCTTTAGGGAGTCAAGGTAAGGCTTAAGCAAGTTCAAGCATTTTGCAGAAATAGCATTTTTGTAAACTTGTTTTGAAAAGTAGTTCTCAAACTTCATCCTTTCATGATTCATTTTAACTTTTCAAAACATACCTAGTTGTGAACCAATCCCTGTTGACAGTCAGTGACCAAGTCTCCATAACCGAGGAGCAACGTTAATCCGGATAAATAATACTCAGCTGAGGATCCCTATCCACACTGCATATGTAGCACCCAAGCTTGCATATGCCAACTCGTCTACCATGATTCCTCCAAGATTGGACCGGTCCTACGCCACCCGGAAGTACAGTACACCACTCCTTTCCAGGTACGACGACCACGTGGGTACAAGCTACTTCCGCCATCTCGCCACTCCCAGTGCGCGGTTGTCGGCCCCAATCAAGAAGTCCTCGGAGCCAGAGCTTTCCGTAGTATGTGAATAGTTACAAGTCTTGACCAGCAGGCCCCCAAACGGATGGTTCCTAAAGTTTTCTGACAAGACCATACCTCGGTCATATCTCACCCGAGCGTGATAGCCATGTCAGTTTTTCAAACCCTGTCCCGGTCGGTGTCAACTGTTGAGTCTCGGACTACAACATGACGGCACCGTACGCTAAGACAACCTCTCCACGCTATTGACTAGGTACGGATCAGGTAACTAGCCAGTAGACGGGAGTAAAGCCAAATTCCCATAAACATTCTTAAACTGATCACACTTTTTGAAATTGGCATTTTTATTGCAAATCTATTGAATAGCATTGCTAAGCATTTTGCAAACATTTTGAGAACAGGACAGGTGTATTTTTTGGTGGAGGTGGGTAATGCAAGAAGTAGGTCATCACACAACTCCTATTACCTAATGCAATAGTAAAACATTTAAAGAAAACATTTATAAAAACAAGGTAGGGTTAAATGCACCGGGGCTTGCCTTGGATGGCAAAAAGAGCAGACTTGGGGTAGGTATAGGTGTCGGAGCTCGGGGTCGCCTCGGGAGTTGGTTCGTCAACAACGGCCTCGACTCTGGTACCTTCTTCGTCAACTATACGGATGCAATGATGAATGCTCATGAGAATGATGATATGGACTTATGGTGCAAGACAATTCCACTGATTCTAGATTACTCTTAGGCAAGGCATAATCGAAATCTAGGTTGAGCATAAAAGGTAACCATTTCTTCCTTAAGCAATATTGATTAAACTAGACCTTATTATAATTATCCTAAGCATCATCCAAACATAGCATCACAAACATCATAGACCAAAGGGTAGGGGTCTATAAACATCAATCAATCCAAAGATCACATCATTAAACACTTATTACCAACCCTAATCCATCTTTTCTATTTTTCTTAATTTATTTAAAAGGTCATTTTATGAAGTTGCTCCAAAAATTACCAAATTAATCACATAAGTTCATTAAGGCATAAACAGATGGCAAAACAAATTTCATAATTTTTGGAGGTCATTAAGGTGCTCAATTAAATCTAGACATTTAATTAACAAAAGGCACTATTCATGAATTAAAATAAATGCTCAAAAATCAACTTGCTCCAAATGACTTCAACATTTTACCAGAGGTTTAGCATGTTATAACAAGGTCACAAAAATTTATCTCAAGATTTTTGGAGTTATAGATCACTCTCCAAAAATACCAAAACCTTCATTTTTCAATTAAAAGGGGAATTTTACATTTTCAAATTTTTGCACAAAACTCAAGTTTCATATTTTTATAAAATACTACAGAGCATAAAGAGTCTACCACAAAAATTTCAGAATTTTTGGATCAACACAGAAAATCATACAAAAAAGAGAAAACAGAATACTATTCACATCTTAAAAAATAAAAAGAAAAAGACACACGGCGGCGGGAGCTCGTCGCCGGCGACCATAAACGGGCGGCGCTCGGCACGCCGGCCACGCTGGGCGCTCCGCGGCGAAGCTGAGGGCACGAGAGTGATCAGAGGGCTCACCCGCGTCGATCAAGGGACTCGGCGAGGTGAGAGGATGAACGGAGGTAGATGAACGGCGATGACCGGCGGGGAGGTTGCGGCGGCGATCGTCGCGCCGGCGGTTCTGCGCAAGATAAGCGACCACGAGGGCTGGGTTAGAGTCGCACGGAGTCAAGGAACACGACACGGGGGTCGGTGAGGGATGATCATGGCCGGAGACGGCGAATTTCACGAACCCGAGTTCGCCGGGTTCTCGCCGGAGATGACAACGGCGAGCTACGCCGGGCGATTGAGGGCGGTAGAGGTGAAATTGGAGGGTGGGGGAAGCGGCACAAGAACACGGCGGAGCTTCTGAGCTAGGTGGTTGAGCAGGGGGAGGCTCTGGAGTGTGGGTGGCGACGGCGGCGGAGCTGAGGAAGAGAGCTCGGGCGCCGGCGGGCTTTTATAGGCCGATAGCGGCCGGTAGAGACCGTGGTGATGGCTGGATAAGCTCGGCGAGCGCACGCGCACTCGATTGCACTCTGGCGGAGGCGCTGGCGTGCAGCCGGGGCGGGCGCAGGGCAGCGCGGGCAATGGCGACGGCGGCGGCGAGGAGCAGAGAGGCAGTAGGGCCGAGAGATGGAGTCGAGAGCGAGGTCGCTGTGCGGGTGCGGGGAGGGGACCAAGGAGCGGCTGGGGCAGGACAGAGGCGCGTGGGGAGCAGCCGTATGCGCTGCAAGCGCAGCGCCGGCGCCATGGCCGGCCCCCCCCCCTCCCCGGCTCTACGGGGAAGAAGAACATGTGTAGGGGCTAGGTTTGACTTTTGGCCAGTTTTGTATTTTGCAAACTTCTCCCAAAATTTGAACTGTGCGACAAAAACTCAAAATACCAAAGTTGCTCAGAAAAATGAGATCTACAACTTTGTCAATAAGAACATTTTCAAATTCCAAAACTATATTCAAAAACAGAAAAGGGGACACTTTTCAAATTTGATTCAAATCAAAATTACTTTGGATTTCAAACTGAAACTTGAAAATCTTTATATATGAAAGTTGTTCCATTTGACAAAACCTACAACTTTGCTAATATACACTTTTTCTGAAACTCAATAGTTTTTGAATTAATTTTGAAAACTCAAAAGGGACAAAAACTGGAGTTTGAATGAATTTGAAATTACTTCAAATTTTATATAGAAACTTTGAAATTTGTAAATACCAAAGTTGTTCCTCTAGATCAGATTCACAACTTTGCTTTTTGAACCAACTCAAAATTTTGAATTTTGAAAAAGTTATCAAAAAGGGGATAAATCCAGGATTTGGGATTTTAGGTTTTGTAAAAGGAAAATCAAATCAAATCTGATTTTTGAACTTTGATCAATGCAACAAACATCAGGGCACTAAATTTGAACAAGAATGACATAGAACTAGGCACAGAGGTGAAATTACCATTTTGCCCTTATAGAGAGAATTGGGCTTTTAGGGTTTTTGAAAAGGGAATCAAAGCATAGCAATTAGGCAATTCAAATGCATCACAGGAAATGATTAATGCTTAAGATGATGACATGTCAAGTTAATTACATTAGTAACACCAGGGGTGTTACAACCCTCCCTCCTAAAAGAAATCTCGCCCCGAGATTCTTGCGTCGTTTAAAGAACAAAGGAGGACGAAAACTCACACCTATAGAGATTCGCAGAAAGTCCGGATAGTTCTTACGCCAAGAAATCTTTCCGATTCCCAAGGGGGTTCTTCTTCAGAGTGCTGGTTTCCACTGGATCTTATACCATCTGTGGTGGTCTCCGGGTAACACGATCCTGTGATCCAAACACACGGACAGGATATTCCGAGTATGACAGATCAGGTTCTAGCTCAACACCTTCAACTCCCACCACATTGTTCAGGTACTCGGAGACACTTCTTGAGTTGGGAGACATGAAACACATTATGGACTGCGGAGAGTGATCGGGCAACTTTAACTTGTAAGCTACCTTGCCACAGCGTTCCAGAATCTCAAACGGACCAATATAGCGGGGTGCTAACTTTCCTTTTACTCCGAAACGAGTAACTCCTTTAGTGGGTGAGACCTTCAGGTACACAAAATCTCCAATCTGGAACTTCAGAGGTCGGCGTCTCTTATCGGCATAACTCTTCTGTCGAGACTGCGCAATCTTCATATTCTCTTGGATTTGTTTGACTTTTTCTTCCATATCCTTTACTAGGTCAACTCCAAAGAATTCTCTTCTCCGGGCTCAGACCAATTGAGAGGTGTACAACAACGACGACCGTACAGTGCTTCAAAGGGTGCCATTTTGATGCTCTCTTGATAACTGTTATTATAAGAGAATTCTGCCAAGGGCAAACACTGATCCAAGTATCTGCGAAGGTAAGCACACAGGCTCTCAACATATCTTCTAACACTTGGTTGACTCTCTCAGTCTGTCCATCAGTCTGCGGATGATAAGCCGTGCTATACAATAGCTTGGTTCCAAGTGAGGCATGGAACGCTTTCCAGAACTTAGCGACAAACTGAGTACCACGATCTGAGATGATGGTCTTGGGTATGCCATGGAGCTTCACTATGTTGTTCTTGTACAAGGTGGCATAAGTTGGGCGGTATAACTTGTTTTGACCGGTAGGAAGTGAGCTTGCTTCGTGAGACGGTCCACTATCACCCAAATGGAATCGAATCCCTTTTGAGTCTTGGGTAATCCATTGATAAAATCCATGCTGATATCCTCCCATTTCCAACCAGGTACTGACAAAGGTTGCAGCTCTCCTCCGGGCTTCATATGCACAGCCTTGACTTCTGACATGTATCACAACGAGCGACATGTCGAGCGATTTCGATCTTCATCTTTGTCCACCAGAATTTCTGCTTCAAGTCTTGGTACATCTTGTTGCTGCCAGGATGGATGGCAAATCTGGTTGAGTGTGCTTCATCAAGGATTATCTGTCTCAGCTCAGGTACCTTGGGAACTACCAGACGGTTCTTGAACCATACCACTCCTTCATCATCAATCCTGAAACAGTCGGCTTTTCCAGCTCGAACCTTTTCGCTGATGTGCTTGATTCCGGGGTTATCTTTTGTGCAGCTATGATCTGTTCTCTGATAGAGGTTTCTACTCTGACATTGCCTAGACTTCCTTGTGGAACCATTTCAATACCCAGCTTCTCTAGTTCATAGCATAGGGAAGATTCATAGGATTTCATAACCAGGCAGTTACAGTATGACTTGCGACTGAGTGCATCGGCGACCACATTTGCCTTACCGGATGGTAATGCACTTCGATATCATAGTCTTGATTAACTCAAGCCATCTTCGCTGCCTCATGTTCAGCTCTTCTTGGGTGAAGATATACTTCAGGCTCTTGTGATCTGTGTACACATTGCAGGTACTGCCCAACAGATAATGACGCCATATCTTCAAGGCATGAACCACTGCTGCTAACTCAAGATCATGAGTTGGATAATTTTCCTCATGTCGCTTAAGCTGCCGCGAGGCATAAGCGATCACTCTTCCTTCTTGCATCAACACGCAACCAAACCAGTACCAGATGCATCACAGTAGACATCAAAGGGCTTCTCGACGTTCGGCTGAGCTAGCACTGGTGACGTGGTTAACAACTTCTTCAAAGTCTGAAAAGCTTGTTCACAAGCTGGTGACCAAAAGAACTTCACAGAATTCTTCAGCAACTCGGTGATAGGCTTGGCGATTCTGGAGAAATCTGGGATGAATCGACGATAATATCCAGCCATTCCCATAAAACTGCGGACCTTGTGAACAGAGGTAGGTGGCTTCCAATCCAGGATATCTGACACTTTTCCGGGGTCGACTGACACACCTTCTGCAGATAGGACATGACCAAGAAACTGTATCTGATCCAACCAGAATTCACACTTACTGAACTTAGCATAGAGCTGATGGTCTCTGAGACGGGATAGAATGATACGAAGATGTTTGGCATGCTGTTCAGGGGTTTTTGAGTAGACAAGGATGTCGTCAATGAACACGACCACAAATTTATCAAGCTCTGGCATGAAAAACAGAGTTCATGAGGTACATGAAATGAGCGGGTGCATTTGTCAACCGAAAGACATGACCAAATACTCATATAGGCCGTATCTGGTGGTGAAAGCTGTTTTAGGAATATCTTCAGGACGGATTTTTATTTGGTGGTAACCAGATCTGAGGTCAATCTTGGAGAATACCTTGGCCCCAGCTAACTGGTCAAACAGAAGATCGATACGAGGCAAGGGGTATTTGTTTTTGATGGTGACTTCGTTGAGTGGGCGATAATCAACGCAAAGTCTGAGACTCTTGTCTTTCTTCTTTACAAAGATTGCAGGACAGCCCCAAGGAGACGAGCTTGGGCGGATATAGCCCTTGTCCAACAATTCTTGTAACTGATTTTTAACTCTGCCAACTCTTTGGGAGGCATTCGATAAGCTCTGCGGGATATAGGAGCAGTCCCGGCTTTAGCTCTATGGCAAACTCAACATCACGGTCAGGAGGTAGACCAGGTAAGTCTTCAGGAAAGACATCAGGGAACTCACAGACTACAGGGATGTCTCGGATCCCTTGATCATAGGTAGCATTTAGCTGTGTGGTAGCTGGTTTTGAAGGCATAGGAAGTTGGAGAAGGAGTTTCGAGGTACTGTTAGGAACATCCACTCTCACAACTCTACTCAGAATGTCAAGCATGGCCTTATACTGGCACATCCAATTCATGCCTAAAATGACATCTATCTCCTGATCTTTCAACACTATCATGGTGGTAGGGAACGCATGATTTCCCAACATCACTGGTATACTGCGAACCACCTCTTTGGTGTTTATACGCCCTCCAGGCGATAAAATGCAAAAACTTTCTTTCAACTCCCCAATTGATATGTCATGCTTAGAGACGAAGGTACGACTGATGAAAGAAAGAATGCATGCACCAGAATCAAACAACACAACTGCAGGATGATTGGCAACGGGAAACCTACCGATCATGACGGGCTCCCCTTCTGGAATATCGCTGACAGTGGTGTAGTAGACTTGTCCGTGCTTCTTGACGAACTTGCCCTTCTGCACTTGCTGCTGTGGAGCACGGTGTGCTGCTGCTGTGGTCCTCCAGGACCCTTCTGAAAGTTCTGAGCAGGCTTCTTGGGCTTTGGGCACTCACGAGACCAGTGGCCAAGTTGACCACAGTTGTAGCAGGGATGGTTATAGGCGGTTGTGGGGTGGTGATACGAACACCTGGGGCGTTCGGCTGAGTGGCACTTTGTTGGTTGGCGTTGTGGGTGGTAGCCGCGGTACGGACAACCACTTGCTGGTGAGGGTAAGGTGGACGGTTGTGGTGGTGACTAGGATGATATATGACCCTCTGGCGCTTGTGATTGCCAGAGTGGCTGCTAGATCCTGCTTTCTTCTTCTTCTTCTCCTCTTGGTACTGACGGTTACTCTCTTCAAAAGCAACTGCCCGGTCAACAGCCTCATGATAAGAACCAGTCAGGTTGTTGGACATGCTTCTGCGGATCTTAGGGTGCAATCCCCTAAGGAAACAATCTCTCTTCTTTTCATCCGTGTTGACATATTCTGCGGCATACTGACTCAGATGGTTGAACTGACCCACATACTGCATCACTGTGGAGTCCTTCTGCTGCAGAGCCAAGAACTGATCAAGCTTCATCTTCATCAGACCGATGGGATGTGGTGTGCACGGAAGGCGGTACGGAACTCTTCCCAGGTCAACTGGTGACCTTCAGGCTGGGCAGCCAAGAGGTTGGCATACCAAGCACTTGCTGGCCACGGAGCTGTGTGAAGCAAACCGGGGCTTCTGGATTTCAGTGCATCGGATGAGACCAAACTTCTGCTCCATGGTGCGGAGCCAATCATCAGCTTCGAGGGGTTCATCGGCTCTGGTGAAAACCGGTGGACGGGTTTCAGTGAAATCCACATAGGTGGTCTCTTGGTTGTGACGACCACGGTGACCAACATTCTGCTGTCCTTGGTTCTGAGCCATCAGATTGGCAGCGGCGGCCAGGGCTGCAATGGCCTCTGCTAGGGTAGCTGGTACAGGTGGAGGGTTTGGGAGACGGTCATCTCCAGCACCTCGGCTCCGGTACGGGTGTTCAGGCATCTGTATAAGCAACTCGGAACTCAGCATATATGGACAAAGGTTCTGAAACGACCGATTGATAGCTTCACTGATACAAAGATAGCTGGCTTGATAAAGATGACAACAGACTGATAAGGGAAAAAGGTACGAAAAGAAAGATACATGCCAGACTTGGCAACAGACAGACTAACGCCCCCAAACCTAGTCTAAGGTTTAGGTAAGCAGATGGTACAGACACAAGGAGTCTAGTCGTCATCGATGAAGATCAACTCTTCGTCATCATCATCCTCGCTGATAAGCTCAGGCTCTTCCTCCTCATCTTCATCTTCAACGTGGACATCTTCAGCAGGTTCCACTTCCTCATTCTGATCGGGCTCGTGTTCCACTTCAGGTTCCTCCACGACTCCGTCTTCGGGGTCCTCAGCAACTGGTGGAATCACGGGGTGAAGCTGGTTGTGCAGCTGGTGTACTTCCTCATGAAGCATATCATTGAACTGCTCGATCTGGGCGGTGTACTGCTGCAGTCCATGGAGCTGGGCTCTGGTGACATCCTCTCGGATCCATGTTGCATCACGCTGCTGGATAGCGCGAACCACATTCTGGTTAGCTTCCTCAAGAGCGGCTCGTGTCTGTAGAAACTCCAGGCGGGAAAGGTAGAAGTCATGCTCCATGTTCTCCATCTCAGCCTTCAGGTTCTTGATTTCCTCCTTCAGCTGTTTGCGGGTACGACGGGGAAAACGACGACCATTGGAGGATTCTCCAGTCTCTTCTCCGGTGCGTGGCGCCAGCTGGTGACGCGGCACACCGTTCGGTCCAGTCGACTTGCGGGCGGTCAGCTTGATGCGAGCCATATCTGGACAAGAGGTTATAGATGAGAAAGGCTAGCAAGAAAGGTATAGGTACACTATCCCAACGAACTCATTTATATACTTAAGTGAATATGACATGATGCATGAATCGTTCCTACGGAACAAGGCAATGCAATACTTAACATATATATAGGGCTTAATATATATATACCATTGTCCTGCTACTAGTGTTGCCAATTAAAGACAAGTTGAGATAAGCAATTTGGACCAAATAGTCAAGTTTAATTTTGTTTGGACTCCAAAGAACTTTTGAAGTTTTCGCAAAAGAAACACTGCAACGTTAAAGTGAGATGCTCCGATACCAATCTGTGACAGAACGGTCCTAATCCTATGGCCCACAGGTCCCTGTCAACCTCTGACAGCCGAACTTATGTTCCATACGATTAAGACCTGTTTCGCCACTGGGCTACATCAGTGCCCAATGTCCGCAGGATCATCTCACCTTTCGGTTACAGCATTTCACATTTTCACAAATAACATAGATAACAGAGCGGAAGACTTAGATAACATTAGTTTTACAAATCGAGGTTTCAAATGAGGTAAGGAGTACGGTTATTACAAACATTGTTCGGGTGATTCAAAGTAGACAACGTAGCGGAAACATTAACATAAAGATACATGTAACACCCAGCCCGAGGGTGCACATTTACTCATCGGCCTCATCGGCCTCTTCCTGGACGAAGGTCACGCAACAGGGTGCGAGACACATCGGGGTCTCAGGCATACCTGCAACATGGGTAACAAACCCTGAGTACGGGGGTACTCAACAAGACTTACCCGACTAAAGAAAAAGGGAAGACTCAGGAATGAGAGGCTTTAGGGAGTCAAGGTAAGGCTTAAGCAAGTTCAAGCATTTTGCAGAAATAGCATTTTTGTAAACTTGTTTTGAAAAAGTAGTTCTCAAACTTCAACCTTTCATGATTCATTTTAACTTTTCAAAACATACCTAGTTGTGAACCAATCCCCGTTGACAGTCAGTGACCAAGTCTCCATAACCGAGGAGCAACGTTAATCCGGATAAATAATACTCAGCTGAGGATCCCTATCCACACTGCATATGTAGCACCCAAGCTTGCATATGCCAACTCGTCTACCACGATTCCTCCAAGATTGGACCGGTCCTACGCCACCCGGAAGTACAGTACACCACTCCTTTCCAGGTACGACGACCACGTGGGTACAAGCTACTTCCGCCATCTCGCCACTCCCAGTGCGCGGTTGTCGGCCCCAATCAAGAAGTCCTCGGAGCCAGAGCTTTCCGAAGTATGTGAATAGTTACAAGTCTTGACCAGCAGGCCCCAAACGGATGGTTCCTAAAGTTTTCTGACAAGACCATACCTCGGTCATATCTCACCCGAGCGTGATAGCCATGTCAGTTTTTCAAACCCTGTCCCGGTCGGTGTCAACTGTTGAGTCCCGGACTACAACATGACGGCACCGTACGCTAAGACAACCTCTCCACGCTATTGACTAGGTACGGATCAGGTAACTAGCCAGTAGACGGGAGTAAAGCCAAATTCCCATAAACATTCTTAAAGTGATCACACTTTTTGAAATTGGCATTTTTATTGCAAATCTATTGAATAGCATTGCTAAGCATTTTGCAAACATTTTGAGAACAGGACAGGTGTATTTTTGGTGGAGGTGGGTAATGCAAGAAGTAGGTCATCACACAACTCCTATTACCTAATGCAATAGTAAAACATTTAAAGAAAACATTTATAAAAACAAGGTAGGGTTAAATGCACCGGGGCTTGCCTTGGATGGCAAAAAGAGCAGACTCGGGGTAGGTATAGGTGTCGGAGCTCGGGGTCGCCTCGGGAGTTGGTTCGTCAACAGCGGCCTCGACTCTGGTACCTTCTTCGTCAACTATACGGATGCAATGATGAATGCTCATGAGAATGATGATATGGACTTATGGTGCAAGACAATTCCACTGATTCTAGATTACTCTTAGGCAAGGCATAATCGAAATCTAGGTTGAGCATAAAAGGTAACCATTTCTTCCTTAAGCAATATTGATTAAACTAGACCTTATTATAATTATCCTAAGCATCATCCAAACATAGCATCACAAACATCATAGACCAAAGGGTAGGGTAGGGGTCTATGAACATCAATCAATCCAAAGATCACATCATTAAACACTTGTTACCAACCCTAATCCATCTTTTCTATTTTCTTAATTTATTTAAAAGGTCATTTTATGAAGTTGCTCCAAAAATTACCAAATTAATCACATAAGTTCATTAAGGCATAAACAGATGGCAAAACAAATTTCATAATTTTTGGAGGTCATTAAGGTGCTCAATTAAATCTAGACATTAATTAACAAAAGGCACTATTCATGAATTAAAATAAATGCTCAAAAATCAACTTGCTCCAAATCACTTCAAAATTTTACCAGAGGTTTAGCATGTTATAACAAGGTCACAAAAATTTATCTCAAGATTTTTGGAGTTATAGATCACTCTCCAAAAATACCAAAACCTTCATTTTTCAATTAAAAGGGGAATTTTACATTTTCAAATTTTTGCACAAAACTCAAGTTTCATATTTTTATAAAATACTACAAAGCATAAAGAGTCTACCACAAAAATTTCAAAATTTTTGGATCAACACAGAAAATCATACAAAAAAGAGAAAACAGAACACTATTCACATCTTAAAAAATAAAAAGAAAAAGACACACGGCGGCGGGAGCTCGTCGCCGGCGACCATAAACGGGCGGCGCTCGGCACGCCGGCCACGCTGGGCGCTCCGCGGCGAAGCTGAGGGCACGAGAGTGATCAGAGGCTCACCGCGTCGATCAAGGGACTCGGCGAGGTGAGAGGATGAACGGAGGTAGATGAACGGCGATGACCGGCGGGGAGGTTGCGGCGGCGATCGTCGCGCCGGCGGTTCTGCGCAAGATAAGCGACCACGAGGGCCGGGTTAGAGTCGCACGGAGTCAAGGAACACGACACGGGGGTCGGTGAGGGATGATCATGGCCGGAGACGGCGAATTTCATGAACCCGAGTTCGCCGGGTTCTCGCCGGAGATGACAACGGCGAGCTACGCCGGGCGATTGAGGGCGGTAGAGTGGAGAGTGAAATTGGAGGGTGGGGAAGCGGCACAAGAACACGGCGGAGCTTCTGAGCTAGGTGGTTGAGCACGGGAGGCTCTGGAGTGAGGTGGCGACGGCGGCGGAGCTGAGTGGGAGAGCTCGAGCGCCGGCGGGGCTTTTATAGAGGCGGATAGCGGCCGGTAGAGACCGTGGGTGAGGCTGGATAAGCTCGGCGACGCACGCGCACTCGATTGCACTCTGGCGGAGGGCGCTCGGGCGCGCAGCAGCGGGCGGAGCGGGCGCACGGCGCGGCAAGGGCCACGGCGGGGCGGCGAGCAGGAGAGTAGGGGGAGAGAGAGGATCAGCGAGTCAGCGCTGCGGTGCGGGTGCGGAGGGGACCAAGGAGCGGCTGGGGCAGGACAGAGGCGCGTGGGAGCAGCCGTATGCGCTGCAAGCGCAGCGCCGGCGCCATGGCCAGGGCCCCCCCCCCTCCCCTGGCTCTACGGGGAGAAGAACAGTGTGTAGGGGCTAGGGTTTGACTTTTGGCCAGTTTTTCTATTTTGCAAACTTCTCCTAAAATTTGAACTGTGCGACACAAAAACTCAAAATACCAAAGTTGCTCAGAAACATGAGATCTACAACTTTGTCAATAAGAACATTTTCAAATTCCAAATAGTTTTTGAACTATATTCAAAAACAGAAAAGGGGACACTTTTCAAATTTGATTCAAATCAAAATTACTTTGGATTTCAAACTGAAACTTGAAAATCTTTATATATTAAAGTTGTTCCATTTGACAAAACCTACAACTTTGCTAATATACACTTTTTCTGAAACTCAATAGTTTTTGAATTAATTTTGAAAACTCAGAAAGGGACAAAAACTGGAGTTTGAATGAATTTGAAATTACTTCAAATTTTATATAGAAACTTTGAAATTTGTAAATACCAAAGTTGTTCCTCTAGATCAGATTCACAACTTTGCTTTTTGAACCAACTCAAAATTTTGAATTTTTGAAAAAGTTATCAAAAAGGGGATAAATCCAGGATTTGGGATTTTAGGGTTTTGCAAAAGGAAAATCAAATCAAATCTGATTTTTGAACTTTGATCAATGCAACAAACATCAGGGCACTAAATTTGAACAAGAATGACATAGAACTAGGCACAGAGGTGAAATTACCATTTTGCCCTTATAGAGAGAATTGGGCTTTTAGGGTTTTTGAAAAGGGAATCAAAGCATAGCAATTAGGCAATTCAAATGCATCACAGGAAATGATTAATGCTTAAGATGATGACATGTCAAGTTAATTACATTAGTAACACCAGGGGTGTTACAGAAGATTGATGCCATCATGAACATGGAACCTCCGGCGACCAAGAAAGCAGCTCAGCGTCTGACCGGTCGTTTAGCAGCACTTAGCAGATTCATCTCAAGATCCGCAGAGCGAGGGTTACCCTTCTTTGAAACTCTTAGAAGCAACGCTCCATTCAACTGGGGTCCCCAGCAGCAAAAGCAAAAGGCTTCGAGGAGTTGAAAAAGTATCTGACCAGCTTGACTGCACTAACCAGCCCAAGCAAGGGAGACTTATTGTTACTCTACGTCGCAGCCTCGCCACACGCAGCAAGCCCAGTCCTCATCAAGGAGCTCCGCGAAAACAACAAGACCAGACAAGCCCCAATCTACTATGTTTCAGAAACCCTCGAAGGCCAAAAGAGAAATTATTCGGAGCTTGAGAAAATAGCATACGCCGTCGTTATGGTGTCAAGAAAGCTCAAGCACTATTTCCAGGCGCACGAGATCCATGTACCTTCGTCGTACCCCCTCGAGAACATTTTCAAAAACACCGAAGCAGTGGGAAGAATAGCAAAGTGGGCAGTCGAGCTTAACAGTTACGCTGTGACCTTCGTCGGCAGAACAGCAGTCAAATCACAAATACTGGCTGATTTCATAGCAGAATGGACTCCAGACCCTCGCCCTGGTGAGCCGCATCATGACCAGTTTTGGATCGTTTACGTCGACGGAGCATGGGGTGCAACTGGGGCCGGTGCCTCGGCCATTCTACTCTCGCCTTCCGGATCGAAGCTGAGATACGCAAGAAGGCTCGACTTCAAGTGCACAAACAACTCAGCAGAGTACGAAGCTGTGATTCTGGCGCTCTCAAGACTACGGTCCTTATCAGTCCAAAGGGCACTTATCAACACAGACTCTCAAGTCATCGCGGGGCACATTGAAAAGAACTACAAAGCAAAAGATCCAGAGCTCCAAAAATATTTTCAATATGTCCGAAGGTTAGAATCCTTCTTCCTCGGCATAACTGTAAAAGCAATATCAAGGACCGAAAACAGCGAGGCAGATTGCTTAGCCAAAGCAGCCGCACAGCAGCTACAGCTTCCACCGGACGTGTTCTACGAGGTTACCACTCGGTCAGCCTTCGAAGCTTCCGAAATCAGCATCAAGCTGATCAGCGCAATTCAGTGCGAAGATTGGAGAGCACCTATCATGGCCTACATCAAAGGACTCCATGAACCCAACTCTAAAGAAGAAGAGAACATACTAAAGCAAAGAGTGCGAGGGTACAAGATTGTGGTTAACACCCTATTCAAGGCTTCGGTAACCTCACCTTGGCTCAAGTGCGTGTCACAGTCCAAAGGTAATGACATTCTCAAACTCATCCACGAAGGTATATGTGGTTCACACAATGGCCCGAGGGCACTAGTAGGAAAAGCTTTCCGGCAAGGTTTCTACTGGCCAACTGCGCTGAGAGATGCTGAAACCATCGTCAAGAAGTGCGAGGGTTGTCAACTGACAGCAAAAAACCCAAAACACCCCAGGGGCTCCCACAACCCTCATATGCCCAACCTGGCCTCTGCAAAGGTGGGCAATGGATCTCGTGGGCCCACTACCGACGGCTCCAGGGAACCTTCGCTATGCGGTGGTAGCCGTGGAATATTTCACAAAATGGACTGAAACAAGACCGCTGTCCTCCATAACCTCCCTCGCAATAAAAAAGTTTTCCTGGCAGCAGATAGTTTGTCGTTTCGGAGTCCCCCAACATCTAACCGTCGACAATGGCACACAGTTTGACAGCGAGGTTTTCAGAGAATTCTGTGCACAAATCGGAACAATTCTATGCTTCGCCTCAGTCCGACACCCGCAGTCCAATGGCCTAGTTGAAAGAGCCAACGCAACAATCTTCCAATCCATATCCAAAAAGTTGCAAGGCAGACCCAAAGGTAAATGGGCAGACGAGCTAACTTCAGTCACCTGGTCTCACAATACCTCCGAATGCAGAGCAACCAAATTCACACCCTTCAAACTTTTGTTCGGCGAAGAAGCCGTGTTACCAGAGGAGCTAAAATACGTTTCACCGAGAACAACCCTCGCAAATGATGAGCCAGCCAAGCTGATTGACAAAGACTTACTAGAAGAAACAAGATGCAGCGCAGTACACAACCTTCGCAAGTATCAGAAAGAGACCAAAAAATGGAGAGATAAAAAGGTCAGAATCAAAAACTTGCAGAAGGGTGACCTCGTCCTCATCCGTAAACAAAACGTCAGCATGCCCGGAAAGTTTCAGCCTAAGTGGACAGGCCCGTTCCTGATCGCAGAATGCAATCGTCCAGGCTCCTTCCATCTCTCCGACAGCGAAGGTAATATCCTACAACACACCTGGAACATTGACGACCTTCGCAAATTCTACCCATAGCGGAGCCTTAGCGAGCCCTCGCGATATGTAATCTTTGTCACATATTATGTTATCTACACTCATGTACTTAACAAAAACAGGAGCTGCACTCTTTTTCCTTACGAAGGGGCGTAAGGTTTTTAACGAGGCAGTATCCAAAGCATTAATACAGGTTAGAACCCCCAAAAAAGTAAAATCTCCAACCCTCTACTCCCAAACATCGAAAAAGCGCGTCTCTGTTAAGTGCGCTACATTCGATGAAAACCTGCTAAGATTGCTTCGAAAAACATTCCTTTTCTTTTCAAAGCAAACTTCACCTCCGCCTAAGATAAGGGGAGGCACGAAGTCCCAAAAAAAGTCGAGCACCCTGGCACAAACGACAGGGGCTCGCAAAAAGCAAACTTCACCTCCGCCTAAGATAAGGGGAGGCGCGAAGTCCCAAAAAAGTCGAGCACCCTGGCACAAACGACAGGGGCTCGCAAAAAAGCAAACTTCACCTCCGCCTAAGATAAGGGGAGGCGCGAAGTCCCAAAAAAGTCGAGCACCCTGGCACAAACGACAGGGGCTCGCAAAAAAAGCAAACTTCACCTCCGCCTAAGATAAGGGGAGGCGCGAAGTCCAAAAAAAAAGTCGAGCACCCTGGCACAAACGACAGGGGCTCGCAAAAAGCAAACTTCACCTCCGCCTAAGATAAGGGGAGGCGCGAAGTCCCAAAAAAGTCGAGCACCCTGGCACAAACGACAGGGGCTCACAAAAAGCAAACTTCACCTCCGCCTAAGATAAGGGGAGGCGCGAAGTCCCAAAAAGTCGAGCACCCTGGCGCAAACGACAGGGGCTCGCAAAAAAAAAACTTCACCTCCACCTAAGACAAGGGGAGGCGCGAAGTCCAAAAATGTCAAGCACCCTCGCAAAACGCGACAGGGGCTCGCAAAGAAGCAAACTTCACCTCCACCCAACGGGGAGGCGCGAAGTCCAAAAAAGTCCAGCACCCTCGCAAAACACGCCAGGGGCTCGCAAAGAGCAAACTTCACTTCCACCTGAGATAAGGGGAGGCGCGAAGTACAAAAAGTCGAGCACTCTCGCACAAGCCAAGCCAGGCCTCGGGCAGGTGCGCATTCTCTGTCTCGCCCGAGCCCTCCAAGTCAGGCCTCGGGCGGGCTGCGAATTCCCGTCTCGCCCGAGCCCTCCGAGTCAGGCCTCGGGCGGGGCGCATTCTCCGTCTCGCCCGAGCCCTCCGAGTTAGGCCTCGGGCGGGCGCGCATTCTCCGTCTCGCCCGAGCCCTCCGAGTCCGGCCTCAGGCGGGCGCGCATTCTCCGTCTCGCCCGAGCCCTCCAAGTCAGGCCTCGAGCGGGCGCGCATTCTCCGTCTCGCCCGAGCCCTCCGAGTCAGGCCTCAGGGGGGCGCGCATTCTCCGTCTCGCCCGAGCCCTCCAAGTCAGGCCTCGGGCGGGCGTGCATTCTCCGTCTCGCCCGAGCCCTCCGAGTTAGGCCTCGGGCGGGTGTGCATTATCCGCTTCGCCCGAGCCCCCCAAGTCAGGCCTCGGGCGGGTGCGCGTTCTCCCGCCTTGCCCGAGCCCTCCAAGCCGGGCCTCGGGCGGGTGCTCTTTCTCACGCCCAGTCAAGCGCGACCTAAGAAAAATCTTTGTCCGGGCCCGCACCTGTCTTCAAGAATTTTTTCAGCCGCGATCAACGTAGCACCCTCGTCCAAGCAGAGTCTCGGTATAGCAACTGTTACACCATTTTGCAAACCGCAAACTCTGAACCATCGACCCTTGTAGCACCCTCGAAAGAATGACTATAGACGTACGGGTCGTTGTCCTCTCCAAAATCAGCATGTTAAAAAGCTTTACGCGAACCTCGCTAAAAGAAAGTGGGGGCGTCGCTGTTTTTTCAAAACAAGCTCACGAGAGCAAATGCGCGAGCCTCGCTAAAAGAAAAAGGGGGCGTCGCTGTTTTTTCAAAACAAGCTCACGAGAGCAAATGCGCGAGCCTCGCTAAAAAAGAAAAAGGGGCGTCGCTGTTTTTTCAAAACAAGCTCACGAGAGCAAATGCGCGAGCCTCGCTAAAAGAAAAAGGGGGCGTCGCTGTTTTTTCAAAACAAGCTCACGAGAGCAAATGCGCGAGCCTCGCTAAAAGAAAAAGGGGCATCGCTGTTTTCTCAAAACAAGCTCACGAGAGCAAATGCGCGAGCCTCGCTAAAAGAAAAAGGGGGCGTCGCTGTTTTTTCAAAACAAGCTCACGAGAGCAAATGCGCGAGCCTCGCTAAAAGAAAAAGGGGGCATCGCTGTTTTTTCAAAACAAGCCCACGAGAACAGTGCGCGAGCCTCGCCAAAAGTAAAATGGGCCTCGCTATTAAACAATATAAGAAACGTTAAATAGCACAGCAAACATGGCACACAACCCATACATCTTTCTCATGCTGTTACAAAGTAACGTCACAACAACAAACATATCCGAAAAATAAAAAAAATTCTTTACAAGGAACCATCGCTCCCCTCAATCAACATCAAATCACCGAAACCTTCGGCCTCCTCCTCAACCCCCCCCCCCCTCCACTGGAACTAGGGGTCCCCACAACAAAGGAGCTGCAGGGACAATTGGCAGCTCCCCGGGTAAAACCCTCGCCCTATACATGTATCTATGCCTCGTCTCACTAACTTCCGAAGGTTCTTCCTTCGGAATCAAAAGCGCCCCATCCGAACCAACACCAAGCTCCCTTTGCCCGAATAAATATTCCAAAGCTGTGTTCTCGTCAATATCATCATCTCCGCTAGCTTGCGAGATCGAAGAAGATCCAAACAAATAGCGGTCGGCTTGACGATCAATGTAATCTGCCTCGCGCCAAAAACGATCCGACCTATCATTCTTTAAATCATACCTTCGCACCTTTGACCACCAAAAACGTTCAAAGGAAAGCGAAGGATGTTTAAACTTAGCGCGAGCCCACGATTCACCAGTTATAAAAACATCTTGGTATTTTAACATCAGCGGAGTGACGTCCAACACGTTTAGCATAGTTCCATCAGGAACCTGCACGTTTCACAAAAATACAAAAGTTGTTTCAGCCTCATCAAGTCTGTACAACCACAGTATCTACAAAACGGCTACCTCGCCACAACAATCCCAAGGATCACACCTGACCAGCTTCCCCTCGGATAGTCTCCGAACCCTCGCCAACGGCGACAGTCGAGGTCCCAGCTGACGCCTCCTCCGCCGTGGATTCCCCCACAGCAGCCTCGACTTTCGTAGCAGGCTCCCCTTCCATCGCCGTTGTCTGCGCCGCGTTTCCTTCAGTGATCGGCACGTCCCTGGTCAACGCCTCGATCTCGGCGAGCGTAACCCCCGCACAACTTGGCTCAGGGGCGGCTTCGGAGCCACCCCTCGATGCAACTTCCGTGGGCGGCGAGGGCATCGCATCTTGTCGAGCCTATAAGCAAAACAAAAGACAAACCTCGCCAAAATCAACAACAACCCCTCTAAAACAACCAACAAAATCAAAAATCTTAAAAAGGATGCGAACCTGACGTGTAGCCTTGGCAGCTTCTTCGAAGGCGAGAACTCGGCCACCTCCGGAGATCCAAAACTTGCGAAGCAAACGCATCGCACAGTTCCAAACTTCCGCGTCATCAACCTTCATCCGACGAACTTCATCAACCGATGGAAAGACATGGTTCGGCCTTTTGATCTTGCGAAGATGATCACAATCTGCCAGACGAAGCGTGCTCGCCATTGCCAAAGCCCCGGCGTAGCCACCAAAATCGGCTGCATTGGAAACTAACGAGCTAAATACATCAAGCTCGTTACCCAGCCAGCCCTCAAAGGCCTCCGCGTCAGCTGCAGGCAATGGCTCTCCGGCAGAGCCTCCAGCCTCGGTCAGACAAGAATCAAGTTTACGTTTGACATTCTCCATACTCGTCAGCCAAGATTTGTTCAAATCCCCTAGCCGACCCTCGGCCTTGGCCAAAGCCTTGTCTTTTTCCTTTCCCGTGGCAATCAGATCAGCATTACGCTTCGCCAGTTCAACTGCCTCCTCTCGAGCCTTCGCGGCCCTCTCCGAAGCATTCTTCAGTTCAATTTCTTTATTCTCTAGGCTCCGCGCCAGTTTGCTATTCTCCTTCTCAAGATCAATAATATGGCTTCTCATAAATTCCATGTCGGAGCCAACCTTCCGCCTCGCTGAGCGGTTCAACAGCATTAGCTCCGCCAACTTGACGTCAACGTCGTCGAAGGTGTCACCAACCGCTTGGTCCGCAAGTAGAACCTTTGCCTCCGGCACACAAATGCGGCCGAAGATTCGGCCTAGAAGACGCCTTTCCTCCGGGCTACACTGCAAGTGGCAATCCCGAAGGTCCGGACTAGTGAACAGCTCAGTCGCAGGATCAGAAATCCCAAGCTTCTTAGCATATTCCGGGAGGCTCGACCGACTAGCCTCGCCGAACGGTCTCTTTCCCCGGGCTCGCGCGGAGTCAAGTTCCTCATCGAACTCAACCCCCCCCCCCACCCAAAGGTGCGAGCCCGCAAAGCTGGGAACCGTCCTTCGTCGAGGGCTACCTGGCTCAATATCTTGAGCGATATCAACTGCGCCCTGGGCAACCATCGCACCAACACTCGGCGAGGCTCCGCCTCCAATGGACACCTCCTCATTCGTGTCATGTCTTTCAATAGAACTCTCGCTGCTTTCATCAGACGAACCCTCGTCCGTCTCCCCCTCCTTTCCGTCCTCTTCCTCCTCCACCTCATCATCATCAGATTCATCCTCGCCGCCCGAAATCGGAACTAAAGCGCTGATCCCTCCAACGCGAGGCACGCATCCCCCGACTGCACTGGCACCTCGGCCGCTTGGAGCTACGGCCAAGGAAGGAGTACCTGCAGCACCAGAGCCAGCAGCGACCTTCATCGCAAGCACCTTCGCCTTTTCGGCTTCGGCCACCATGCTCCGCCACGGGCCCCTCGACCACGACCCCTCTTCGGCCGAGAGACGATCTCCTTTTCTTCCGAAGCTTTACGCTTCCTCTTCTTCGGCGCGTCGTCGCTCGAAGGAGCGGGCCAGTCTGCATACTGAATACCAAGAATGTCAAACATTCTGTTCACTCGACCTTCGCCGCCCACCAAGATGGATAGCCTTCACTTCCAGCGTGGAAAGCTTCCCCACAAGCTCGTCCGCCCACTGCTGAACTCGTTTGTAATAGCTTCGTTCCCGTCCTCGCGCCTAGGAAACTTCTTAAGAGTTTTTTCCCAAACCTTTCTCAGATCCAAACTCGGCTTCTTCAAGCCCCTACCTTCGTACCTGGGGTCATTCTCCACCGTGAACCAAGTCCGCCTCCAGCCAAGAGGACAAATCTTGGCACAGCAATATTCCTCCACTAAATCACGCGCACACTGAGAACGCGCAACGACCCTCAGGCAATCAATAGCAGCATGGGCCTCGACGCTCATCTTAGCTTCGGCGCTCACATCTCCAAGCACCGGAAGCTCGCCGCAAAGCTCGGAGCTATCATTGAGCTTGTAATAGAACCAAAACTCCTGCCACCCGCTGCTCCACTTGTTCTTCTGCGCCTGCACCGGCAGCTCCGCGCCGGCGCGATGGCAGAAAGTATACACCGCGAACTGTCCAAGGCTGGTCTGGTCCCCGCTGTCCATAATCTTGCGAGGCTGCATATGAACGCGATGAGTGCGAACAAAACCCTCGACATGAGGGACAATCCCCTGAGATCTGCAGGCCCAGACATAGACTGACATCTTTGTGAAGCAAGAAGGCGTAAGCTGATGAAAGCGCAAATTGAACCTTCGCAGGACCGAAGTCACGAAGGAATCAGCTGGGAAGCGAAGACCAGCCGAAAGGTACTCCTCAAACACTACAACTTCATCCGCGTCCGGCTTCGGCACGGTCTCCCCAACACTGGTCCTCGCTTTACCTTCCTCAATCCAGCCCCACCTCACATAAGATGCGATCTCGCTGGCGCAAACACGGCTGAGACCGAACTCGAAGGTAATCCCCTCATCCGCCACAGTGGGAGAAACAGCGCGAGCAGTCTGCTTCAATCTGGCCATCTCTTTAGATCCTTACACTATCAAACAAACCCTCGCACGCAAGTGTGTTCGCCAATGCCCGTCTCAACCCTCGCACGCAAGCTAAAACAAACCTTCGCTACAAAGCAAATCGCAACAGCAGGATGGCTATAGCAGAGGGCACAATTCAAACTCTTCACCCACCCTTTCTATTTATAGGCCGGGAGACGAGCCCTCACCCGACGAAATCGGCACGACAACCGAAAAACGCGGCGCAAAAAACGAAACAGGCTTCAATAGTACAAACAACACTACAATGGCCCAGCCCAAAGCAGCCAGGGGCGTCGCTGACGAGGGTCCCTTTTGTTGTCCCCAATTGAAAGGCGCTGCTTGGGCCTAAACACGGTTTTTAGATCCAAGACAACGAGGGGCTACTGTTGGGGAGAAGGACCCTCGGCAGAGGCGCCGCTCGAGCTGATGTCCAAAGAAATAACCCTCGCGAACCCTAGGTGTCCTTGCGAGGTCTCTCTCCCCTTTGGGACCGTTACCCTGACCTCCGGACGCGGGTTCAACCCTCGTCGCCTTATTGCATTACAAGCAGGACGAAGTCGACAGTCGCACTGCAAGCAACCCTCGCTGGCTCACAACGCCACCTTCGCCTGGAGCGAAGGTTCAAGCAAGCGGCGAGTGTGCGCAGTCCCGAAGGCAAGCGAAGCTGAAGGTCCGGCGGTCACGGCCGAAGGTCGAATCTTCGGTCTTCTCCCCCGAAGGCAGGTATAGCCGGAGGTCCGACGGACGGCGAAGGGGCGCGGGCCCAAGGGCGAGCACGGCCGAAGGTCAAAACCTCCGCACCTCTCCCCCGAAGGTGAACAAAAACCAGGTGGCGGCGCATTAGAGGATGGCCGATTAGGGTTTCCGCTTCAACTGTGTATTTACGCTTTTGCCCTTCCTCCCTGCGTGGAGGTGAGGAATCTTCCCTGTACCCTTTTGTAATTTGGCCCGCGCCCCTTGGTATTCCCTATAAATACCAAGGGGGTGAATAGTGTAAAGGGAGGACCCACTGGGAAATTGAACATCTTTCCACTTCCGCCTTACCTTCGCTACCGCTTCCGACGCTTGGTCGCCTCCGCCCCTCCCCTGCACAAGTGCGGAGGTGTGGCAAGTGTGTTTCCAACACTGTGTACTGGAGATTTTGAGGAAGTGAGACCGTAACCTCACTGTTGTAGTGTGTGGTACCCACACGGTTGCAGATCGATGTGTTGATTCGCGTTTTGTTTGTGTTCTTCGCGTTCTTCGTTTCTCCATGATTTTCCCGTCACTCAATCTCTCTCTCCCGTGCGTCTTTGCGAAATCCGTTTGAATCAACTTGTTCATATTTGAAAGGAGATCATTTCCACTGAAGGAATTTATCTATCTCCTTACGAACAAGTAGATCGGGTTGATTTTGTTTTCGTGGCGCTTTTTTGTTCATACTCCTCCCCTTTCGATTTCCCGGTGTTTGAGTTGATTTGAGCGGATGATTTCTTGGGGATAGTCTCCTAACTACTCCGTGATCATCCTCTCCAAGTTTGGGAACATGGGATTGAGAGTTGATTCGATTTGGGATTGATTTGGGTGAAGGGCGAACAAAATCGCCCTCCCTGAGTGACCGCGGATAGTCCGCCACTCAGGCCGCGGACAGTCCGCGCATCGGGATTCAGCCGAGCAGTGGCTGCGTGTCTGGGTGAACAGTGCTGAAACTTGACCGGCGGACAGTCCGCCGTTGTGTTTGGCGGACAGTCCGGGAACATCCAGGGACTTTGCAGCAACCTTGCTGTTTGGCGAGTTTTGCCGGCGGACAGTCCGCCACTCGCCCGCGGACAGTCCGGGACCGTACCGACGGACAGTCCGGGATTCGGCTGTGTCTTCCGGTTTAGTGTGTTTTTTCTCCCGGCTTGCTCGCTTGTGTTCGCACACGAAATTGATCCGCGCAGCAACACGATAACTATCGTATTTCGCAACGACGAGCGATTGCTTTCCGAGCAAAGCAACAAAGGATCCTCGCTTTCGTGAAGGGAAGCCGACCGTTTTTCAGCGCAAAACGGCAAAGATGAACCAATCCCTAGGGCTGCTAGGGTTTGGCAAGAACTACAAGCTAATATGCTGGAAAAATAAGAACGCACTAATAATAGATGTGTTTTGTGTCGATTGATCAGAAGTTTCCCAATCGGCCGTGGCCTCTTAAATAGGCTGCTGGTCTTTGCCGTACAGGTTTAGGATTCTAACACAAAATAGATACGTATCCTACTAGTACTAGATGTAATAAATAAAATATTATATTTCCTAAATCTCCTCGCTTGCCGCTGTGCACAGTTGAACTTGACGCCATATATCACGTTATTGCCCAATCCGAAAAATACTCTGGCCAGATGATTAATTTAGTGCAAAATGTTTTCCTGATCTCCTTCAAGCTTCTTCATTCCTTTCCTTTCCTCAATTGACTCGGCCAACAAATCTGATGTCCGACTGTAGCTTTAATAATTGTTAACCTGGCCAAATAATTAATAAATCTGAAATCCTTCTGATGAACGCCTCTAAAATCTTCCTTTGCTTTCTCCCTGAACACGTAAACTCCAACATGCACGGAACACATTTGGCCTGTTACAACTCTTAAGCAATAAAACAACTAGTTTAATGATAAACATAGAATTTGGCCGATCATAGCATATAACCAAATTACACCATCAACACATGCCCCCTGTTTTCGGTATAATTGCATTTACCGAAAATAAGAACAATCAGCATTTTACCTTGAGACGATGTCAATGGCTTCACCATCCACACTACTGCTTAAGGCGATGCCTCCAGAATACACATCGGCCATCCATTTCCTCAGGGCGATGTCCAGATCATACATCGGCCAAATATTTTGCTCAGGGCGATATTCATACAAATATATCGGCCGTATCATCGTCAAGCCTCCTGCCACACACTAGGATAGTACCTCTTCAAATATTTTCCATTGAGTGCCTTAGGCAGTCTCCCTCCCTGCAAAGATTCTACAAAATATGAATTTCCGGAACAATCTCCACAACTCTATAGGGTCCTTCCCAACTCGGTGACCATTACCGAATTTATTATTTTTAGTTCCTAGAGGCAAAATCGTTTTCCATACTAAATCTCCTACCTGAAACGATTTTTCTCTTACTCTTTTATTATAAGTCTTAGCCACCCTCAATTTCTCCTTTTCTATCTCACGTAAGGCCTTCAGTCTCTCCTTTGGAACCTCATCTATTTGTCCATCATCAGATTACTATAATCTACAGCCGACAAACCATTTTGTCTAGCCACTCTAAGAGCTTGTAAATTAATTTCTACAGGTAACACAGCTTCCTGTCCATACACTAACTCATACGGTGTCACTTGAGTTGCCCCATGTTTAGATATCCGATGAGCCCACAAAGCTTCCGAAAGCACCTCATGCCACCTTCTCGGATACTCTTCAATCTTTTTCTTATCAGCTTAATCAAAGTTTTGTTGCTAGATTCGGCCTGTCCATTAGCTTGAGCATAATAAGGCGACGAATTCAACAATTTAATTCTAAAAGATTCGGCAAATTCACGAAATTGGTGAGACATAAAAGACGCACTTTGATCAGAAGTCAAAGTTTGAGGAATACCGAATCTATGAATAATATGCTCCAACACAAAATTAATTACCTCTTTATGAGTCATATTTTTCAAAGGAATCGCCTCTGTCCATTTAGTGAAATAATCTGTAGCTACTAGGACGAAGCGATGCCCTTTTGATGAAGCAGGATATATCTAACCAATAAAATCTAATCCCCATCCTCTAAATGGCCACGGCTTAACAATAGGATGTAACATAGCCGCGGGCGCTAACTGTATGTTTCCAAACTTTTGACATGCTTCACACCCCTTATAATATCGAAAACAATCTTCTAACATTGTCGGCCAATAAAAACCCGTTCTTTTCAATAACCATCGCATCTTATGAGCCGACTGATGTGTCCCGCATATTCCTTCGTGTACTTCACCCATAGCTACTCTAGACTGATCAGAATCCAAGCACTTCAAAAGTAACCCATCTATTGTTCGGCGATACAATTCATCATCTAGCAAAGTATATTTAAAGCTTGACGCCGAATTTTCTATCCCTCGTTTGACTTGGATCCTTTAAATGATTAATTATAGAGCTTCTCCAATCACAGGTTTTAACCATTTATAGATTCGGTTATCACTGAACAATGTACTGAATTATCCTTGCCCTGAACTGTTTGCTGCTGGACTGAACTAACACCCAATGCACCCTGTACACCGAAACTACTAATCTGTCAGCTCCAGAACAGTTAATTTGACCAAGAACCGAACTAGCAACCTGCAGATCGGTCTCATTTTCAACTACAGCTAGCATCGGTTTTTCTATAATAAAAAACTTTCCACTATTAACTTGATAACCGGATGCTTGTTGGGCCAAATGATTTGCTCTGAAATTTTCTTTTCTAGATATATGGCTGATAGTAAAAGTATTTAGCGGACTTGCTTATATCTAAAAATCGGTCCAAGTAGCTATTCAGCAATCCATCAAAACATTGAAATTCTCCTTAATCTGCTGAACTACTAAAAGAGAGTCCCCAAAAGCATCTATGTCTCTCACACCCATATCAACTAAACTTTGCAAGCCGAACAATAAAGCCTCATATTCGGCCTGGGTATTGTTTGCAAGAATATTCATAAGCGAACCGATGTTTCATAAGCTACATTATTGGAGGAGAAATCAAAACATTACCGACGCCCTGCCTATCTCTACAAACCGATCCATCAAAATAAAGTTCCTTGGGCATACACTAATATAGCTAACATCTTCATCTTTAATCCTATGATCAACAATAAAATCGGGCCACAACTTGACCTCTCATAGCACGCAGCGATTCATATGTTAGATCATATTCTACTAATGCATAAGCCCACTTTCCAGTTCTACCACTAAGAATCGGCTGTCGCAATATATATTTAATTACGTCGGTTTGGCAAAGCAACTATACAAGTACTAGAGAGCAAATAATGCCTGAATTTAGTACATGCATAAATATAAAGACAAGCATAGCCTTTCAATGAACACGTACCTGCTCTCTGTGTCCAGCAGCAGACGGCGACTCACATAAGCAATAATGTATTCCTTCCCGCCGTCTTCTGTGTCAAAACAGCGCCGATCACTTTTTTCTTGTGCGGCAATATATAATCTGAACGGCACAACCAGACTTTGCGCGCGCCGAAGCACCGGAGGACTTGACAAATATCTTTTTATATTATTAAAAGCATCACGTTGCTCTGCCCCCCATGTGAATTCGGCTTCATGCTTTACCGAAGTAAAGGGATATAAACGATTCAATTTTTCCTGCAAGGTTAGATATGAATCGTCTCAAGTAATTAATTTTTTCTAACAACTTTTGCACATCCCTTTTACATGTAGGCTCCTCCAATTTTCTATCGACTCTACACTCTTAGGATCAATCTCTATGCCATGTTCATGAATTATGAAACCTAAGAATTTACCAGCCGACACACCAAAAGCACATTTGAGTGGATTCATCTTTAACCCATACCGGCGCATTCTCTCAAAAGCTAATCGCAAATCGGCTAAATGATGATCAAACCCATCCGATTTAACAACAATATCATCAATATATATTTCTAATACAATACCCAAAGATCATGGAAAATCAAATTCATAGCACGTTGATATGTGGCACCAGCATTTTTCATCCCAAAGTCATAACGACCCACTCAAATAACCAAGAAAGCCGGGGCAACGAAAAGCAGTCTTAGACATGTCTTCTTCGGCCATAAAAAATTTGATTATAACCGGCATTACCATCTAAAAAACTAATCACTTTATGACCGAAAGCAACATTAATCAACATGTCGGCTATAGGCATAGGATATTCATCTTTAGGAGTAGCCTTATTTAAATCTCTAAAATCAATGCACACTCTAATCTTTTCTGTGTGTTTTTCTTTTCAACAGGTACAATGTTAGAAATCAATCAGCATACCTACATGTCCGAATAAACCCCGCCTTCAACAACCGATCAATTTCTTCTTTGATGCGGTCATATAAATTAGAATTAAAACGCCTAGACGGTTGTTTATGCGGCCTAAAACCAGATTTAATGGGTAGCTTATGTTCAACTAAATCTCTACTCAAACCAGGCATCTCGGTATAGCTCCAAGCAAAGCAGTCAACAAATTCTCTAAGTAATGCACATACCTTGCTTTTCTGATCGGCCTCCATATTTGCATTGATGAAAGTAGGTTGGGAACACTTCCATCACAATATCAATTTCTTGAAGTGGATCAGCCGATGAGAACCCCTGTCCAAGCTTATCCATGTCACCAAAATCTTCAATTGTTTCATGCATATCGTTCTTACCGGAACGATATTCCTCAGTACGCCTCTGCAACCATTTTATATTGTCTTCTTTATTCATTGTTCACAGAGAAAATTATTAAGCCGAGCTACAACAGCCGGCTGTACCTTTATAGGAACAAAACCATCCTCTCCAATAGCAACATAATCATAATCTGATAAATCTCTTCCTGTCAAGCACCGCATCTCACCATGTTGCCAATCAATAGGAGCATCAGTTAAAGCAATGATAGCTGAGTTATCTGCTTCAATTATCTCCACATCATCTCCAACCCACTGAATCACACACTGATGTAGAGTAGAAGGGATGCAACAATTTGCATGTATCCAATCACGCCCCAAAAGAATATTATATTGCCCTTTTACGTCACAACAAAAAATGCAGTCGGCATTGTCTTACTTCCGACTGTAAGCTCCATAACAATAATACCTTTGGCTTCAGTCATCTCTCCTGAGAACCCGTTGAGCCCCATGCTAGTCTTCATCAACTCGCTCTCTTCTCGGCCCAATTTAGTAAAAACCAAAAAAGGCATAACATTAACCCCAGCACCGCCATCAACAAGCATACCTCCAATTGGCTTACCGTTATTATGTCCCTTGATGTACAGAGGCTTTAAGTGCTGCTCGGGCTTCACTGGTTTCTCAAATATGGCACTTTTGGGACCAAGAGCAAGCTCTACAACTTCTATTTCAGGTGCACGAAATTCAGCAGGCAGTGCAAACACCATATTGATTTCCATAGCAGCAGGTATATCCTTTTTAATTTCTGAGTCGTCATCAAGAATCATATTATCTTCAGATTTTTCCTCCTCCATTGTGATGCGCTTTTCCTTCCAAGTCATCTTGGCAGGTACAACCATTGGTCTGGCTTGATTAAAACACTCATCACGACGCTTCTCAGCTTGCTCTTCTTTAATTTCTAATGCCCGCAGCCGCTGTACTCTTCGTTTCTGCGTATGAGTGAGTCCTCTTGGGCACCACTGAGACTTCGGCTTAGTTCCTGGTGCAACCGATCTGATCTTGGTGCCACTCAAATTCCTAGTCCCCTGTTGTAACGCTACTGCTCTCGGCCTAAACACAGGACCTCTGGAAAAATTGTTCTGCTGCAAAGGCCTTTGAAAATTCAACTTCCTATTCACGTAAGGCATGCTTCTCTCATTTTTGCCTTGTACATTCAGTTTACAAATGCCTCAGCTGTATTGGTAACTGCAGCTAGTGCTTTCTGTGAATGACTCTGCTGTCCATGCTCTGCATAACATTCTGTTGAAGAAAATTAATGTTATGCTGCTGGCGTGCTTCAGACTTCCCAGAACTAGACCCCTCCTTCTGATCTGAACTAGAGCATGATCCAATAACAATTTTTCCATGATGATCAGCACATGCATCCAACTCTGATTTATCAATCACAATAGAGCCTATTTTCAGTTCATGAACAGTACGAGGTCCGTCAACACCAGCCGCTGGTTGATTAATCCCAGCCACATCTTGTGAAATAAATTTATTTGCATCGCCTCCAGATTTGACGGGCACCCACACGGATTTGCGCCCACCGGCAAAATTCCTGTAGCCTGCACTGTACTTCGGTGAACTTCTCTGTATAGGGAATACTGATCCTCTGCCTTTGGACGATTCAGCCACACTCTCCCTGTATGGATCAAGCCGAATTCTTTTGTCAGCAAATTGGCGATCTCCAAACACGGGCCCCGATGAGATCCATCCCGGCTGATAAAAATATGGAGTTGTGTGAGATATGGTGCCCAA
Source organism: Coix lacryma-jobi var. lacryma-jobi (assembly GCA_009763385.1). Taxonomy (NCBI): domain Eukaryota; kingdom Viridiplantae; phylum Streptophyta; class Magnoliopsida; order Poales; family Poaceae; genus Coix; species Coix lacryma-jobi. The sequence continues at coordinate 65,893,304 of CM019823.1, read as the reverse complement.
GGATTAACACCATATGGAGGAAACTGCGGACACATCGAAGGTGGACAACCCTAAATTGTCGGTGTCATTGGAAACTGTGATTGATGGGCATATGAATTCCTTTGCCTGTAAGCTTGATCACCAAAACCATGTCCAGGAGGAGATCTGGGACGCTTATTACCCCCCAGCCGATTAAACACACTGTTGGCTCTTTGTGATACATACTTGTCCAACAGGTATTGAACTGTCGGCCTTATCTTTGGAACTCGCTTCCTGCCTTCATTAACCTTCCACACTTCCGCCACTGGATTCTTTGGCTTGATCATCTTTGGAGAAATTTTGTCATCAACAATAATATTTTTTCCTTTAGCGGATTCGGCCTGATCTGACCGAATAAGCACCTTCTTATTCTCAAAATCAATCATATTGATTGGAAAAGGGTCACTGTCAAGCTTCATCTTAGAATCTTCTGTAAATGTCAATCGTCCGTCATTAATAGCCGATTGTACCTGTCGACGAAACACGTTACAATCATTAGTAGCGTGAGAAAAGAATTGTGCCATTTACAGTAAGCTCTTTTAGCCAATTCTTCTTGAGGCGGAATTACATGACTTCCCTTTATCCTAATCTGTTTTGCTTGCAGCAAAGTATCAAAAATTTTGTCACACTTGCTAACATCAAAAGTAAACTTAATCTCCTCTCTTCTAGTAGGTGTAGGTTTCAGAGCAGCACATGCAAATGGTTTTGAACTTGGGCGCATGCACCCATTCGGCTATGCATACATCAACGTCGTCATCACTAGCCGAATCGCTTTCACAGCCCACAACATTGATTGTAGGCTTATCTTTGTCTTTATTTTTATTATCCCTAAACCGGCTATATTGTTTAGTATCTTTAGCACGGTTTTCCTGCGCCAAAGCCTTTTGTAAAACTTGATTAATATCTGAAAATTCTTGCCCTTCTAATTTATCCTTGATATGAGCAAGTAAACCCGAAAAAGCAACATCAGCTAAATCCTTTTCAGCAATAATCAAGCTAAAGCACCGATTTTTGACATCTCTAAACCTTCGAATATATTCAGAAACCGATTCATTGTACTTTTGTTTAACTAATATCAAATCGGTAAGTCTAAGCTCAGTTTCACCACTATAAAAATATTCATGGAATTTTTGTTCCAATTGTGCCCAGGTTACAATGGATTTAGGAGCAAGTGATGAAAACCAAGTAAATGCAGTACCAGACAATGATAAAGGAAATAATTTCAATTTATAAACATCTGATGTACCAACTTCACTGATTTGTGCTAAAAATTGCCCTATATGCTCAAAAGTGGACCTGCCATCTTCCCCCGTATATTTAACAAAATCTGGAATTTTAAAACCACGTGGGTATGGTGTCGAATCAACATATTCAAGATATGGTTTCTGATACGCACGAGCTCTACCTTTGGGTTCTAAACCAAGTTCTCTAAGCACATTAGCAACTTGGTCTTTAAAATCATGAGATGGATCGTGCGACTGTAACTTCGCCAAAACTGGTTGGGCGTGCGGCACATGCTGCGGAGGTACATTAGGACACAAATTTGATACAGGCCCATAAGGAACCCGGTACCCATAGACGGTAAAGTTGGAGCAGTGTATGATGCCGTCTGATAATAGGGTTGCTGCAAATTAAAATTCACAACTCGGTTGCCAAAGTCTGATGATTGTGGAACCGAGTTATAGGGAATAAGCGCGAATAAGCAGCACTAGGCGCAAAATTAGGTACAAAATTATTGGCCGAACTGGTAGCAAAATTTCGGCCAGTTTGATATCACCAAAAATAACATTGGGATGTTGCATTGTACTAGCCGATGCATTAACAGTAAAAGAGGCATTTGGCAGCTCTGCCGAATTAGTATTTACAAAGTGCACAGGCTGTTTTTCAAGCTGTTGATCTTTAGCGTATAACACGGCTGAACGAACTTGTCGAGGTAAACTATTTGCGATCTTGATTAAATTGTGATTTAATTTAAATTCATCAAATTTACCAAACAAAGAATCATCCATTGTGCGCGTCATATTTTCAAGGTGTGTACCATATTTGCTAGCCACCGATGCATCAATTAGATGAGCAAGTTCCTCACTGGGAACTAGTGTACTTACCTGGCTGCTAAGTGAAGCAGAAGTGACAGGTGCAGCTACCTTGTTGACGACGCCGTTCCTCGTCTTCTGGAAGCCTGCTAATTTTTCTGTAGACTCGCCAGCCTCTCTGCCTCAAGCTCCGTTCAATTTCCTGCCGCCCTTCTTCAGATAGATCTTCGAGCGTGACGGCGATCACATTGTCGGCGTCGATCTGGCTACCGTCCTTGGGTCGCTGTTCATTGTGGATTTCTTCTTAATCTTCTCCCCAGCGGAGTCGCCAATTGTGTTCGCACGCGAAATTGATCCGCGCAACAACACGATAACTATCGTATTTCGCAACGACGAGCGATTGCTTTCCGAGCAAAGCAACGAAGGATCCTCGCTTTCGTGGAGGGAAGCCGACCGTTTTTCAGCGCAAAACGGCAAAGATGAACCAATCCCTAGGGCTGCTAGGGTTTGGCAAGAACTATAAGCTAATATGCTGGAAAAATAAGAACGCAGTAATAATAGATGTGTTTTGTGTCGATTGATCGGAAGTTTTCCCAATCGGCCATGGCCTCTTAAATAGGCTGCTGGTCTTTGCCGTACAGGTTTAGGATTCTAACACAAAATAGATACGTATCCTACTAGTACTAGATGTATATCAAATAAAATATTATATTTCCTAAATCTCGTCGCTTGCCGCTGTGCATAGTTGAACTTGACGCCATATATCACGTTATTGCCCAATCCAAAAAATACTCTGGCCAGATGATTAATTTAGTGCAAAATGTTTTCCTGATCTCCTTCAAGCTTCTTCATTCCTTTCCTTTCCTCAATTGACTCGGCCAACAAATCTGATGTCCGACTGTAGCTTTAATAATTGTTAACCTGGCCAAATAATTAATAAATCTGAAATCCTTCTGATGAACGCCTCTAAAATCTTCCTTGCTTTCTCCCTGAACACGTAAACTCCAACATGCACGGAACACATTTGGCCTGTTATAACTCTTAAGCAATAAAACAACTAGTTTAATGATAAACACATATAATTTGGCCGATCATAGCATATAACCAAATTACACCATCAACAGCTTGGTTTCGGACTTCTCGTTTGGCCCTATAGTTGACCAAGGAACCTCTCTAGGTATCTTTGCTACTTGTTAGCATAGGTATTTAGGACTTTGTCGACGTAGCCGACAATCTACATTTGGGACTTGGTTTTTGGGTTTGTGTTTGAGCCAGTGCTTTTGGCGTTTGCTTTGCTATATTCTTGTGGTTCTTCGCTGTGATCCTAGGGATCATCACCCCTCTCCAAGGGCCGTGGGCATAACGGTTTCGGTCGCATTTTCTCGGGGTTGATTTTGGGACATTTGGCCAAAGTTTTGAGAGAAATTTTTGAGCTCCCATTCACCCCCCCTCTGGTCGCCTTGCTAGTGCTTTCTTGGTCCTTCAGTTCCCTCGTTCCATGTCGCCCTTAGAATCCGAAACCGATTAAGGTAGAAGAGATCCTTAACCGGCTCCGATACCAATTGAAGGACCGAATTAGCGACCATAGGGGGGTGAGTGGGAGCCTCAAATTCAACTCGTGAATAGTATGGCCCTTGTCCCAAAGAATCACCCCAAAAACAAAGACTCGAAACGACCGGAGAGTTCACAACCTACGAGTAGGTGGATACCCTAGGAGATGTCCTAGTGGTACAGCGGAACCTCCGGAGAAACTCCAAAACCAACTGCCAAAGCCACGGAGCAAAACTGCACAAACAGCAGATTCGCGGACTGTCCGCGGTCAGAGTCCCGGACTGTCCGCCGTTCAGTCCCGGACTGTTCGCAACTTGGTGCCGGACTGTCCGTCGGCAAAATCGCAGAAGCCAAACAGTATTGTAAGTCTGCTAGACAGGTCTCGGACTGTCCGCTGGTTTATACTGCGGACTGTTCGCTGTTCACTCGACAGTGAACAGTCAGGCGTCTGCACCTAACTGAACTGGCCAAATCCCGATCCTCGGACTGTCCGCCGCTGGAGGCGCGGACTGTCCGCGGATGAACAGAAAGCACAATTCTGCTCGGGATGAAAAGGCAATTCGATCGGAACTTCACCAAATCAAAAAGGGCTTCGATCAAACTTCTCCCAGGTGATCCTCTATGTATTGGGGTGCTAATCCTAAGAAATCATCGCACCAAACCAAGGCAATCAAGAGAGATCCATGGATCACCGTAAGAAGGGAAAGAACGAAGAACGAACACCAAATCAACCCGATCTATGGATTCGTGAGGTTAGAAGAGAATTCCTTCGGTAGAAATAAGGAGCTCACGACCAAGAACAAATTGATTCAAGTGGAATCGAAAATCATCTCGCGGAGAGGGAGAACGAGGCAAATCTCCGGAAGATGCAAAACCAAAACGTGAAGAACAAAACACACAAGACACGATTTGATTTCAGCCAAAATTCCTCCACACGAGGAGACAACGAGAATACGGTCTCGTTTCTTCAAAAGATCCAAATACACAGAGGTATGATTCCCGTCTCTGCGGATCGCTTGCAGCGAGGTATGATTAGAACCTAAGCGAGGGCTAGAGAGAGAGAGCTCAGGAACAAATGACTGCAAGGATAGAGAGAGAGGAGGGGTGCCTCTCTTATTTATAGCCTAAAACAATAATCCCCTTACTACCCCTAGATACATGAGCGAAACGGCCAACCCTAGGGGTATCCCGATCCAACTCTGCTGATAGTTGATCTGACGGCCACGCGCCTTCCTCATCCTTAGCTTCTGTAAGGAAAATGGACCTCGGACCATTTAACTTCGGATTTTGGTATTTGATGAACAACACAACCAATTTGGACTAATGTATTTGCTAGTGTTTGTTTTGTAAGTCCAATAGGGTGCAAATGTGACTTGGACTAAGGCAACGTGATGATCCGATGATCAACACCTCAAGCAAGACATTTGATGCTCAATAGAAGACTCTCAAGATCAAGCAAAGTCCAAGGCACAAGAACGGAACCAAGACGGCGCAAGAAACCGCGAAGAAACGAAGGAAAAGGAGTGACCGGACGCTGCTCACGCAGTGACCGGACGCTGGCCTGGATGCGTCCGGTCAGTACCCCAAGACAGCAGCGCCACGTCAAAGCGATCGGACGCTGTGACAGTAGCGACCGGACGCTCCGATGCTACTGTTCCTCAGCGCGACCGAGTGACCAGACGCTGCGACGACGATCGGACGCTGGAGCTCAGCTGAGTCCGATCGAACACAGAGAGGTTCCAGAGGCACAAAATTATGACCGGACGCGTCCGGTCGTCTGTGACCGGACTCATGCCAGAGTCCGATCAGTGCCTGTGCTGGCGGCTAACTAGCCGTTGAGAGTGACCGGACGCGTCCGGTCAGGACGTGAGTGCGTCCGGTCGATGTCTGAAAAGTGCATCTCTTTGCCCAACGGCTCTATTTGCTTGGGGCTCTATAAATACCCCCATGGCCGGCCAAAACAAGTTGGTTGGAGCTCAAGGAAGTGTACCAACTGTATAGACACATATTTAGTTGCTCTAGCCACCAAAGTGCTCAAGTGATATACTAGGTGATTAGTGTAGGTACTTTGCGAAGTGCTTAAGCTAGTTAGACCATCGCTTTGCGCTTGCTCTAGGTGTTAGGCCTAGTGTTTAGTGAGGTTGAAAACCTCTCATCTACCGGTGCTTGCGCGCACCGTGGTTGTACATCGGCGGGGCTTGTAGGTCTTGCGAGATCACACCAACCGCGATTGTGGTGTGGCCGCCTCCGTGTACCGAAGGGAACAAGGCCCGCGGCGCTTCGGCCGGAAGCTTGATAGTGAAGACGGCGGAGAGCATCCGGAGAGGCTTTGCCACGAGTGGCTTAACCGGAGACCCACTTGCGCGTGGGGAAGAACCGGAGCTATCCACGGAGTTACCCGACCGGGAGCTTGGCCCTTGCGAGGGATTCCTTGCGAGGGGCTCCAACGAGGACTAGGGGAAGCTTGCGCGCTTCTCGATACCTCGGTAAAAATACCGGAGTCGTCGACGGGAGTTTGCATCTCTATCACACTCTTTAGCTTCCGCATTTACATTGCTACCTTGTTTATATGCTTTACCTTTCCTAGCTTACTCTGCTAGTTGATAGTTTTGGAAACTAGGTTGCATAACTCCTTTTGTGGTAGAGATAGCAAACACACTTAGCAAAACCTTAGTTGCACATTAGATAGTTTACTTTCTTGCATAGGTTTTGCTTAGGTGGAAATTAGAGGCCATAGTTTAGAGTAGAAGTTTTAAGTTGCCTAATTCACCCCCCCCTCTTAGGCGTCACGGTCCTTTCAATTGGTATCAGAGCCGGTTGGCTCTCTTGTGGACTCTTGGCTTCACCGCCTTCGAGCCGCCGACGCCCTAAGAGAGGTTGGGATGGATACCTCTAGGCCTCCACACTTTGACGGCACTAACTTCCCTTACTATAGTGCTAGGATGGCTTGCTTTTTAGAAGCCGTTGATCTAGGTGTTTGGAGAGTCACCCACGACGGGATGAAACCCATTAAGAATCCCGAGAAGCCTACCGCGGGTGATGAAAAGAAATTCATCTTAATGCTAGAGCTAAGAATTGCTTGTTTGAATCTATTAGCATGGATGTCTTTAACCAATTTTTTACTTTGCAAACATCTCATGAAATTTGGTTAAAACTACATGAGCTCCATGATGGTACAAGTAATGTACGTGAGCAAAAACATCACCTAACTAAAACAAGCTATGATTCCTTTAAAATGAATGATAATGAGCTTGTTCGTGATATGTATTCTCGTTTGAATCTAATTATCAATGAGCTCCATTCTATAGGAATCACAAAGCTAGGTGATGCGGATATTGTGAGGAAGATCATCTCCGTGCTTCCAAAGAACAAGTATGCAACCATCATCACCATCCTCCACAACATGGAGGACTTGAGCACCATGACCCCGGCCATTGTCATTGGCAAATTGGTGGCATTTGAGATGTCACGCAAGATGGGTCAAGAAGAAGCCACCTCATCAAGCAAAGATATTGCTCTCCATGTGAGCACAAAAAGATGAAGGGCAAAAAGCAAGTTGAAACAAGCTCAAGCTCCTCAAGTGAAGAAGAAGAGGATGATGAAGATGAAGAATCAAGTGATGATGATCAAGCCTCCACCTCATCCGACTCCTCCTTAGATGAAGAAGAAACAATCAAGCTCATGAAAGGAGTGAAGAGGATGATCCGCAAGCTCAATGTCAAGGGTGTGCCCATCACCATAGAAGATTGCCTCTTCACCAATCAAAGAAGAGAGCAAAGAAAAAAGGGGTGCTGCTAGATGTGGCAAGAAAGGGCACTTTGTGGAAATTGTCCAAAACAAAAGCCCACACCCAATGACAAGAAAAAAAAGGGATGCAAGGCCAAAGCTCTCACCACCATCAAGACATGGGATGATTCATCAAGTGATGATGATGAAGTCCACACAAGAGGCATGGCCGCAAACACTCATCATCAAGCTCCTCACGTATGTGCCTTATGGCACGAGGTAACACAAGCCCTATCTCTAGTGATAGTGATAGAGATAGTGATAGTGATGATGAGCTACCTTCTTACAATCAACTTGTGCAAGATAATCTTAAATATGCTAAAGCTTGTACTAGCCAACAAAAAAGATTAATATCTTAAAAGAAAAATTAGATAGTTCTCAACAAGCTTATAATGCCATGCTTGATCAATATGAAACCTTTTCAAACTTAAATGTTGAGCTATCTAATAAAATTGAGAAACTTGAGGCTAGTATAAGCACATATGATAGCACAAGTAATGATGAGCAACTTGCTAAGAAAAATGAAAAACTAAAAGCAAAGTTAGCTAGCACACAAGATGCTTACAAAAGTTTGCTTGCCAAAATGGAAATTATGTGCAAACATTGTGATGGGCTAACTAATAAAGTTGCTAATCTTGAAACCATCGGAGCAAACCCCACCGAGGCACCTAAAAAATCAATTCTTGATTTGCCTAAAAAGGATGCCTCTACTTCTTGCATTGATTTACTTGATTTAGACTCACCCATGTGCAAACAAGCTTGTGTTGAGAATGTGAGTCACTTGCACACAAGAAGTTGCAATGGAGAATGAGCTTCTAAGGCAAGAAGTGGCTCGCCTCACCAAGGACTTGTCTCAAGCAAAAGGCAAGACAAAGCAAACCCGAACTCATCAAGATAACACCGCCAAGGGAGTGAAGAAGCTTGATGAGGAGCAAACCGTGGTTTGTTATGTTTGCCACAAGGAAGGCCACAAGTCCTATGAGTGCAAGGTGAAGCAAGGGGGGAGAAGAAGAAGAAAGAGAAAAACAAAAAGCAAACAAGCAAGCTCTCCAACACCTACACCAACAAAGTAAACAAGAAAGCCACCACACCCTATCTTTTGAAGAAGAAGAAGAATGACAAGGTGGTGGCCATCAAGGTGAACAAGCAAGCCAACAATGGAGCCAAACGCATTTGGGTGCCTAAGGACATCATCACAACCATGAAGAGCACCAAAAAGGTTTGGGTCCCGAAAGGGAAGTGAGTTGCCAATTTGGCTACGGGGAATTTGGAGACTTGGCAAAGTTTGGAATGCATATCATGGGGTGCATCACATTGGATAATGTCATTGCCAGAGTATGTTAGTGGGTACTATGGACCCAAGTTCCCCCTCCCATGTTAGGTAACTAGATTTAAATTATCGCAATCATTTTCAATTGGTAAAATTCTTGAAATTACTTTTAGCATCTAGTTATTCATTGCCTAGGTTTGCATTAGTATATTCATATCTTTAGTCATGCAAATTAGGCTTATCTTATGGTAGTTTTGCTCGGTATCACTCACATTCTTAAGCAATTCTACATGGTCTTAATTGGTTAGAAGCACGACACATAGCTTCTTTTACTTTGTATTTATCTTATATGTGCCAAAGTCCAAATTATAAATAAACTACCCCAATTACCATCTTCAATTGATGTCACATTTCTTGTAATATCAATATAGAAAATGGTAGTGTGACCTTACAAGTCAATGTGCATGTCTCCTACAAGTATTTCAAACTTGTATGCACACTTTTAGGGGGAGTTTACTCTATAATTTGGAAGCTTTGAGACTAACACTACTTTCAAGATTATCATGTGTGTAGTAGTCTCATTGCAAGAAAATGGAGTTCTCGGAGAAGCATCATGTGTGGTGATAATCCAATTGGCATCTACATGTGGTATTCCTAACCGATATCATTATGTTGATCTCAATTTGATATTCTTATATGCTTTCTCCAAACATTATATAGATTAAACTCCTTTGTGCTTTAATTTGTCGGTTATGCATATACTTTTGCCTTATATCATATGTATGCATATACTTAGGGGGAGTTTTAACTTATATAATGTTTCCTCTCTTGAGCTTTAATGTCTTCCTTTTCAGTGTTTGATTCCAAAGGGGGAGAATATGTAGGGACCAAAATCAAGCCCAAACTAAAACAAACAAAATAACCAAAATCAAAATTTCAAATTTTATGGTTATCTTTTTGGGAATGGTCAACAAAGGAGGAAGTGAGTGGATCATGGAGTTAGAGGGAGATCTAATCCATCAAGCCCCAAAAGGAACTCATGGCAAGGGCAAGATATGTTAGATTAGATATGTTTCAATCTGGTATCTTTTAAAACATCATATGATCTTGCCTTTGCATTGCATCCTAGCAAGTAGATTGCATTTTAAACTTTGTATCTTTTATTTGCTTGTTTTGGTCGTGTTGTCATCAATCACCAAAAAGGGGGAGATTGTAAGGAAAATGGACCTCGGACCATTTAACTTCGGATTTTGGTGTATGATGAACAACACAACCAATTTGGACTAATGTATTTGCTAGTGTTTTGTTTTGTAAGTCAATAGGGTGCAAATGTGACTTGGACTAAGGCAACGTGATGATCCGATGATCAACACCTCAAGCAAGACATTTGATGCTCAATAGAAGACTCTCAAGATCAAGCAAAGTCCAAGGCACAAGAACGGAACCAGACGGCGCAAGAAACCGCAGAAAAAGAAGAAAGAAGAAGAAAAAGGAGTGACCGGACGCTGCTCACGCAGTGACCAGACGCTGGCCTGGATGCGTCCGGTCAGTACCCCAAGACAGCAGCGCCACGTCAAAGCGACCGGACGCTCCGATGCTACTGTTCCTCAGCGCGACCGAGTGACCGGACGCTGCGACGACGATCGGACGCTGGAGCTCAGCTGAGTCCGATCGAACACAGAGAGGTTCCAGAGGCACAAAATTATGACCGGACGCGTCCGGTCGTCTGTGACCGGACTCATGCCAGAGTCCGATCAGTGCCTGTGCTGGCGGCTAACTAGCCGTTGAGAGTGACCGGACGCGTCCGGTCAGGACGTGAGTGCGCCCGGTCGATGTCTGGAAAGTGCATCTCTTTGCCCAACGGCTCTATTTGCTTGGGGCTCTATAAATACCCCCATGGCCGGCCAAAACAAGTTGGTTGGAGCTCAAGGAAGTGTACCAAGTGTATAGACACATATTTAGTTGCTCTAGCCACCAAAGTGCTCAAGTGATATACTAGGTGATTAGTGTAGGTACTTTGCGAAGTGCTTAAGCTAGTTAGACCACCGCTTTGCACTTGCTCTAGGTGTTAGGCCCAGTGTTTAGTGAGGTTGAAAACCTCTCATCTACCGGTGCTTGCGCGCACCGTGGTTGTACATCGGCGGGGCTTGTAGGTCTTGCGAGATCACACCAACCGCGATTGTGGTGTGGCCGCCTCCGTGTACCGAAGGGAACAAGGCCCGCGGCGCTTTGGCCGGAAGCTTGATAGTGAAGATGGCGGAGAGCATCCGGGAGAGGCTTTGCCACGAGTGGCTTAACCGGAGACCCACTTGCGCGTGGGGAAGAACCGGAGCTATCCACGGAGTTACCCGACCGGGAGCTTGGCCCTTGCGAGGGATTCCTTGCGAGGGGCTCCAACGAGGACTAGGGGGAAGCTTGCGCGCTTCTCGATACCTCGGTAAAAATACCAGAGTCGTCGACGGGAGTTTGCATCTCTATCACACTCTTTAGCTTCCGCATTTACATTGCTACCTTGTTTATATGCTTTACCTTTCCTAGCTTACTCTTGCTAGTTGATAGGTTTGGAAACTAGGTTGCATAACTCCTTTTGCGGTAGAGATAGCAAACACACTTAGCAAAACCTTAGTTGCACATTAGATAGTTTACTTTCTTGCATAGGTTTTGCTTAGGTGGAAATTAGAGGCCATAGTTTAGAGTAGAAGTTTTAAGTTGCCTAATTCACCCCCCCCCCTCTTAGGCGTCACGGTCCTTTCAGCTTCGCCTCGACGCAAGCCTCAGGATGCTGCCATGTGCCACCCAGTCGACCGCCGCGCCTACCTCATGGATAGCCTCGCCTCCGCGCCAGCCTCTCCACGCCGCCACGCGTCGACCGTCCTTTTTGCGGACCTCCCCCCCCGGTTTTGATGCCGAAACCGGGAAACCTGGGCCTTCCCTCGGTTTTGAGGCCAAAACAGGGAAACCTGTCCTTAGGCTGAGTTTTGTGGCCCAAACTCAGTAACCCGCGCGCCCAGGTTTTGAGGCCCAAACCTGGAAACCGTCCTTGCCGAGTTTTGAGGCCCAAACTCGGAAACCGGCCACCCCGAGTTTTGAGGCCCAAACTCGGAAACCGTCGAGGGTAGGTTTTCGAGGCTCAGCTACCGAACCCGCACCATAGGCGGGATGTGGTTCGCACACCCCAAGTTCCAGCACTGATGCCGGAGCATGTCCAGCCTCCACGCCGGGCACAGTGCATTCGCCATCCTCCTCGGCCTCCCGCCATGTGTCACGACTCCATCACCTTCCTTCCGACTCGGCCGATGCACCGCACATCCCCATGTGCTCTTGCTTATCAACGCCACGTGCCAGCTACCACAGTTGATCCTCAGGTTTCCCGGTCCGTCGGTCCAAGCTCCACGTCCGCCCTTCATCGCTCCCGGTCCATCGGCACGACACGTCCCTACTTGACCTTCACCTCACCTTCGACCACTGTCTGAGCTCCGCACCTGCACATCAACACAGACAAGAGACATGTTGCCCGTTGATCGATCACTCATTACTCAAGAAGGGAACCAGAAGGGCACATATCAACCTTGTGTTCTCAGGCAATGAAGTGGTCGGGGTCGCCGCACTCAAAGCATCCTGAGCGTCCTCCTCCGCGGCGACGGTTCATGCGGTTGTTGTGGAACCGCGAGAACCGGTTGGCGAGCAACGCCAACTCGTCATCCCCCAAAGACTCCAGCTGGTCCTCTATGACAGAAAAGAGCGAAGAAAGTGCAAATCCTCCAGAGGGGTTAGCAGAAGAGCCAGAAACCAAAGCCATAGTCGGGCCAGAAGGATTCTCATAAGAAGCCCTCGACATGGCGTCAATCTCACTAGACTTGAGCTTACTGAAGAGCTCATCGCAAGTGAGGGTCTCATAGTTAGACGATTCGATGATCGCCTGGACCTTTGAGTCCCACAGCGACCGATCGAGAGTATGCAAAAGCTTCAACGCCCTCTCATGATCGTCGAAAGGCAACAGCTCCTTGTTCGCTCTCATCTTGTTGACAATGACCTGAAAGCGAGCAAATAAACTCTCTATGCTCTCGCCAGACATATGTCGAAAGTTCTCATACTCTCGCTTGTGCGACTCGTAGAGACGAGATTTGACTTGAGTGGTTCCCTCATGGAAGCGCATGAGGTTCGCCCAAATCTCACGAGCCGTGGGGAGGTGAGAAACGCGATCAAATTCGGACATGCTCAAACAGGAGAAAAGAGCATTACGTGCTCGGCTATTGGCATCGTGCTCATCGATCTGAAGCTGAGAGACACGAGCAGCCAAGACAACGTAATACTCCTTGTTGCAAATCTCCCAGACAGAAGAGCCCATGCTCTGAAGATAGGCCGACATACGTATCTTCCAATACGCATAGTTCGTCCCATCAAAGAACGGCGGTTTGCCCACGCCGCGATCCATGTCGCCTTCTATGGATCTGAAATCGGCTAAGGTGGAAGATCCTTAACCTGCTCTGATACCAATTGAAGGACCGAAAGTGCTACTAGAAAGGGACCAAAGGGGGGGTGAATGGGAGCTTTAAATTTTCTTTCAGAAACTTTAAACCTCTGTCCCAGAAAATCAACCCTAAGAGCAAAACCGATGTGCGTGATGTCCATGACCCAAGAGAATGGGTGGATGTTCCCTAGGAACACAGCGGGACACCACAAAAACTTCCTTACCCAAGTTCACGCAAGTCAACTAGTGACAGGATGGACTTTGGGTAACCTCAACCTCCCCCGAGCAACGCGAGGGGGATTCAGGCTATTTTACAAAGCGGGAAGCCCAACTTCTATAGAGCACAAAGTCAGAAATCCAACGCCAAAGCCGAAAATCAAAACCGACAACGAACGATCGAACCGCGGACGAAACTGCGCAAACTCAGCAGCATCGGACGCAGGCAGCGTCCGATGACCAACCAACGGACGCGTCCGATGCAAACAGAGCAAATCTGGAACCTTACTGCATAGGCATCGGACGCTGCTACAGTGAAACAGTAGCGTCCGATGCTCGACCTCCGGCGCGTCCGATGGCAACGGACGCTCCGATGGTCAGTGTCCGATGCTCCTTTAAAATCACTGTCAGGTGACACGTGGCAACGGACGCTCCGGTGTGACGAACTCAACGTCCGATGCTTCTTGGTTCAGCGTCCGATGGTCCCGAAACAGCACTGTTCTTCCGCGAAATTCACTCGATCTCCTCCGAATCAAAAGCACTAAGGCCTAGACTTGGTATGAGGAGTTCCAAGGAGGTTAGTGAGCTATCCCATGGGAATCATGGCTCGAACCTAACTCCAAATCGATGAATTGGAAGATTTCGGGACTAAAGGAGCAAAACCGATCCAAAACAAAAATCGACCGATTTCCTAACTCGTGAGGTTAGGGAACAATTCCTTCGGTGGAAAGAAGTGCCTCACGATCTAGAACAACTTGGTTCAAACGGATTTGCAAAAGACGCACCAAGCAAAGAGATCGAACGACGGGAAAAACGGGAAGAATGGAGAAAAGCAACCCGCGAAGAACAAGAACAACACGAATCACAACCACGAATTTGCAACCGTGTGGCTACCACACGCTACAATGGTGAGGTTACGGCCTCACTTCCTCAAAATCTCACGGGCACAGAGGTATTGGTCTCTTCTCTGTGGATCTCAGGTTCGCTACAGCAGGGGATTGGGAGAGCAAGAAACCCTAAAAGTAAAGAGCAAATGACTGAGATAAAATGGGAGGAGGGTGTCTCCCTCTACTTATACTAATTCTAATTCCTACTCTACCCCTCAACTAATTACAGAGCGAACCATCTAAACCCTAGGATTATTCTGGACCAACTCGTGGTAGGTGGTGATCCGACGGCCATGCCCGCACAACTCGTAGCGTTGCCTCGACGCAACCTCCCGATTGCCGCCACGTGCCGCCCTCGCTCTGCACCCCTGGTTTTGTGGCCCAAACCAGGAAACCAGCCTTTCCAGCAAACCCCCGGTTTTGAGGCCCAAACCAGGAAACCAGCCGACCGTCACCTGAGTTTTGTGGCCCAAACTCAGCAAACCCGCAACACCCAGATTTTGAGGCCCAAACCTGGAAACCGCCACCCGATGGTTTTCTCTGGCTCTACCACCAAACGCGCAAGTTTGTAGAAGGGGATGCACCGCCCGTGCACCCCGTCCACCGACACGTGTCCCCATGTCCTCGACTTAGGCAACACATGATCGCAAGTCTTCGCTCGTCGCTGTCCCAGGCTGTCAGCCACCACAGCTGATCCTCGGGCCACCGGTCCCTCAGTCCAAGCCTCACGTCTGCCCTTCGCCACTCTCGGTCCATCGGCACGGCACGTCTCTACTTGACCTTCACCTTGCCTTTGATCACTGTATCCGTGCTCGACACCTGCACAACACAAGCCAAAGAACATGCGCATCATCCCAGTTGACAATCACTCATCACTCAGAGACTCGGCATACACCCATTGTCGGTGTTTTGAAACCGGGGGTATGACACCAACGAGTAATATGATCGCGTGCTTCTCTTCCTGGACGGTGATGCAAGAGGACACAAGGATTTATCCTGGTTCGGGCAAAAGAAGGCCCTACGTCCAGCGGGGGAGGAGGTTCTTGTATTACTTGCACCTAAGTGCTTGTACAGGGGCGAATACAAGCTTGGTGAGCGCGGACCGGGGTCCGGACCTAAGTGTGTGGGTGTAAGGCGTTCTAACGTGTTTTTTTTTAACCGTGCGAATGAGGGCCCTGGCGTCCCTTTTATAGGGCAAGGGGAGGCCAGGGTTACACAGGGGTTTTACAAGTGTCGGGGCGTACGGTGCCCAATACGAAGTAGGGTAGGAACCCTGTCTTGTCGAAGACATTGTAGCCGACGTGGGCGTTGCTGTTGAGGCGTCCTTGGGGCGTGGCCTCCATCCCGGGCGCGGACGCGGAGGCGTGGCGAGATGGAAGCCGTACAGCACCCATCCCCGAACGTACAGGACGCGACGGGGTCCCTCCGGGTCTTGGGGTACCTGTCCTCCAATAGCATGAAAGTAGTTAGGGCTCGAGGGGCGCGGAGCCGGCCTCGAGGCGGCGCCTACGGGGGGCTCGAGTCCCCGCAGGTATGGGCAAGTCCCGTGAAAATCGATTGAGCGGCAGGCATCTGGGCCTCGGGGCGTGGCTTGGACGTGCCACAGTGTAGGGCGTGGGTTAACAGTGCTTCACTGGTGCCTTTTTGCCCATACTTGTGGTGAAAACGAGATTTGACTCTGCCCCGGACCACTGTGGCACACGTTGTGTTACAGAGGACGTGACTGGAGCAGGTGGATGAATTAAGTGTGCGGTATGGGGCTGGCATCCGATGTCTGCACCGCTCGAGGGAGGCAAAACGCGTCTCGAGGGATGGGCCGCCGTGCCAGAGAGGCTCGAGGTCCCCGCGTGGGGTCTCGAGGTGTGGTGCTCGGCTGTGGGGGGCTCGAAGGGTAGTGGAGCGCTTGCCCGAGGCCTGGGGGGCTCGGGTGAGCGGGAGACGAACGCGCGCCCGAGGCCTGGCTTTTTAGGGGGTTAGACTAGTTAGGTCTGTTATTCAACCGGTGTTCTAGGTTTACCCTATTTGTTTGCGTTGATTGGGGGTACCCCTTTCGCGGACCCCCGACACAAGTCATGAAAGATACTGAACGATCGAAAACGGCGACCAGAGGGGGTGAATAGGAGCCGTAAAATTTCTTTCAAAATGTTTAGGCCATTTCCCCAGAAAATTACCTCAAAAGCAAAACCACAAGAACTGGGCTAGTCCACGACCCAACTGATGGGTGGAAACCCTAGAAGATGTCCTAGAGGTATAACGGGACTACCCAAGAAGTGCCATGAACCAGCACAAAGCGAGGAACACAAAAACCAGTAAACAGCACACTGCCAGATTGTCTGGAACTAGATCTCAGACTGTTCAGGGCTGTATGCCAGACTGTCTGGGGTCTGCGCCAGACTGTCTGGGGTCTGCACCAGACTGTCCGCAGGCAAAATCCCTAAAACACAACTATTCTAAAACAATTCTGGACAGGTCCGGAACTGTCCGCGACCTGATAGTAGCGTTCGAGGCCACCCCTGTAGCCATCCAATATGACCCCCAGACTATCCGTGGGTCACTGACGGACTGTTCGTCAGTCACTTGACCAGGAACAGTGTCAAAGCGCACTGGACTGACCTGACCAAAACCCGATCCCCGGACTGTCCGGGGTGGGGGTGTTGGACTGTCCGCGGATAAGCAGGAAGCACGAAAACTGCTCGGGTCAAACCCACATTCAATCGGATCTCGATAAAATCAGAAGGGCTTGCAGTCAAACTTCACCCAGGTGATCTTGCACATGTTGGTGAGCTATTCCTAAGAAATCCTGGCTCAATCCCAACTAAATCATGAGAGATTACAAATCACGTGAAAAGTGGAAAGTTTGGAGAACGAAAATGATTTTCGTCTACTCTATGTGCTCGTAAGGTTACAAAGAAAATCCTTCGTTGCAGCACAAGATGGTTCAAACGGAATCACAATTCATCCCTCAAATCAAAAGATCTTGCGAAATCACAAAGAGGGGAAAACGAAGAACGTGAAGAACAAAATGAAATTCAAAAGATTTTAGCGCAAAAGCCAGCGAGGCTAGGAGATTACGGTCTCCCTTCCTAAAATCCAAATACATAGATGAATGATTGTTGTCTCTGCGGATCACCGCATCAGCTTGAGAGAGGAACCCTAACAGATGAATTCTAGAGTCTGCAAATGAAATGGCTGAAGTGATTGAGAGGGATGAGGGGTGTCATCCCTTATTTATATCCTATCGCCGACCCCTTCTACCCCTAGATACATAGAGCAAATTAGCTAGGCTAGAGGCATTGTAGTCTCAACTCTGTTAAGATTCTCATCGATGGTCACGCGCCTTTCTCATCGGTCGCTTCATCGCAATGCAAGCTTCTAGATGTCACCACGTGTCGTCCCGATGACCACCGCGCCTTCTCACCGCTAGCTTTGCCTCGACGCAAGCCTCGCGGTGCTGCCACATGCCACCTTGTTCTGCATAGGAACCTCCACTGGGTTTGAGGCCCAAACTGGCAAACCCACAATCCTGAGTTTTGAGGCCTAAACTCATAAACCGGCCACCCTAGGTTTTGAGGCCCAAACAAGGAAATCGACGAGGTAGTTTTCTGAGGCTCAACTACCAAACTGTACCAAAGACTAAGCCTGGGTGCTGACACCGATGCTGATGCATGTCCTGCCTTCCCCAAACATGACGCCTTCACCTTCCTTCCTGACTAGGCTGATATCACATGCATCTCTAGTGCAAGCCCGTATCCGGCCTCCGCTAGGTGCCACAACGCCATCGTCTTTCATCTCGACTCGTCGATGTCGTCAACATCCCCATGTACTCTTGCTTGTTGCTGCTAAGTGCCAGCTACCGCAACTAGTCCTTTGGCCTCTTGGTCTGTCAGTCCAAGCCCCACGTCTGCCATTTGCCACTCTCAGTCTATCGACACGACACGTCTCTACTTGACCTTCACCTTGCCATTGACCATTGCCTTTGAGCTCCACACATGCACACCAACACAACCAAGAGACATGTTGTACTTACGCCAACTCGTGAGCTTGTTGATCAATCACTCATCACAAGGATGAACCTCAAGGGCATATATCAACCTTATGTTCGCAGATACTTAGTAAAGCAAGAGCAATAGATTCTTAATTAAGACATTAATTTAGAATATTGATTTTCATTTGCTTGGATATATTCAACAGATGCAAGAAGAAAGCATCTATATAATCAGCTGTAGTAGCCATAGCAGTTTAATGAACACCTCCAAAGTTTTGGTAATAACACAAATACTCCATTCAGCAGCGTAGCCATATCATATCATCAAATGCGGTATGATATCCTTCATGTGTCACCATCTACAATACAAAATCCTTTGTACATCAGTATCGCAATACAAAATTCTTTGTAAACATCTTGATCCACAGTTCAAAGTTCTGAATACATCAACATTCAGCTATTCACAGTACGATTCTTCATACATTAGCATTTGCAATATGAGATTCATCATGTAACATCACAGTTCGTAGCACGAAATTCTTTGTACATGAGCAGTCGGCTTCCATTTTAACACATTGATACCAAATCATAAATTAATTTGTGCCTCAGCATGTCCTACATACACCATTCTCTAGCCTAAACGTATCGTGTGAAATATTTGACTAATAAAACCTCAGTTTCTTCGTGAACTCATTCCTGAAACCTTGATTCATCCTAAACCTAGATCGAACCAAACACTAACCACATTCCATCGCAAACAACGCCCGCACATGAACAATCAACTACACACGAGTACAAGTCCACGACTTGACTCAACACCAATCAATGGAACACAACTCCTATGAGCGTATTGTATAAATCTCAAATCCAATACATTTGCAACACTTGCACGTGAACACATGTCATTATGCTAATCACTTTGCAATGCCAATGTCATTTTAACAAATTTTTATGACGCGAGATTACATGTGCATTGCAGGACTATGCACTAGATATTTGCAATGGGTCTGTTGATATTAGAGGCAATCCAGCATCAAAAACCCATACTGGAAAATGGAGAGCATGCTACTCAATTCTAGGTAATTAGAATCTTATATCTCTTTATGGCATCCATGGGTGCAATAAAAGCACATAAGCTTTTTCCACCTTAGATTCTGGTGTAGATATATAAATTCCTAGGCTTGGAAATCCTTTTTCATCATAGGTGGAGAATTTTGTGGTGCTTTGGCATACTATGGAGTTGGGACAAACCTGGTGAGTTACATGTCCAAGGTCCAGCAGCAAAGCAATATTGATGCAGTGAGCAATATTGCCTTCTGGCAGGGCACCTGCTACCTTTGGACCCTTCTTGGAGCATTCTTGCAGATTCATATTGGGGAAGACACCGAACAATTGTGTTTTCCCTGTCAACCTTTACATTTGTAAGTGTCGGCATGACTCAACAACCTTTGTATACTACAAGTCTATTTTTCTCTACCAAATCACCAAGATTTGATAGGTTTTGTATGAACTATTTTTTGTCATTTATAAGTTTGTTGTATTTAGTAGCACCAATGTCGTTCTTTCTCAATTTAGTTTAGGACTGGATTTATGGTTTCCAATGTTTTGTACACAGGGAATGATTTTACTGACACTTTCTACAGTTGTCCCTACAAACATTCATAGAGTGGTCATCATGCCTTATCTGGGCCTATTCCTGACAGCTTTGTTGCTTAGGTGGCATCTGGCCATGTGTTCCCACATTTGGAGCCGATCAATTCGATGATACCGATGGGATAGAGAAGGAGCAGAAGGAGATCTACTACAACTGGTACTACGTTTCTGTCAATGGTGGTTTCCTCTTCGCAAGCACAGTCCTTGTTTGGGTTCAGGGCAATTATGGCTGGGGATTGGGTTTTGGGATTCCTACTGTGTTTTCAGTAGTTGGAGTTGTCGGGTTCCTTGCCTGTATGAAGCTATACAGGTATCAAAAACCAGGAGGAAGTGCACTAACTAGGATATGCCAGGTTATGGTGGCGGCTACTCGCAAGTTCAATGTAGATCTGTCAATAGATAGTTCCCTTCTTTATGAAATGTCAGGGGAGGAGTCAGCAATTGTAGGGAGCAGGAAGCTAATGCACACTGATGGACTAAGGTTTGTTGTTCAACACAATCTTCTATTCAGTTATAATTAGTATTCTATCATTTCAGTTAATCTGTTCAGATAATCCTTTTGTTGTTTGTTGAACGATTTGTTGGGTTTAGGTTCTTGGACCGTGCTTCCACCATCACAACCGTGGATGAATCTTTTCTTAACACACCTAATCCGTGGAAGCTTTGTACTGTGACACAAGTGGAGGAGCTCAAGATCTTGGCAAGAATGATGCCTCTATTTCTAGTTGCCATAATCTTCAACACAACCGAAGCTCTATTCCCACTGTTCATTGAACAAGGAAAGGTCATGGACAATCATATAAATAGTTTCTCAATACCTCCTGCTTCTCTCACGACATTCAATTGCATCTGCATTGTCATCTTGTCCCTAGTCTACAACAAAGTTCTCATGCCGATTGCAAGTAGGATCACTGGTGCGAAGCGAGGACTATCGGAGCTGCAACGAATCGGTATCGGTATCGGTATGGTTTTCGCAATGTTGTCGTTGTTTTCAGCTGCGATAGTTGAGATGGCGCGTCTTGACATGGCAAAAAAAGACAGGCCTGGTGCACGAGAGCATTGTGGTTCCAATGAATATCTTGTGGCAAGCACCACAGTACATCTTGGTAGGGGTCGCAAAGGTGTTCGGTGTGGTGGGTTTCATCGAATTTGCATATGAGCAGTCACCAGATGCCATGAGAAGCTGCTGCCAGGCTTGCTCTCTCATCATGGTTACCATTGGGAGCTACCTTGTTTCTATCATGTTGAAGATGATCCATTTGGTGACACGTGGAAATGGGGGCCCTGGTTGGATCCTTGAGAACCTAAACCAAGGGCGACTAGATCTGTTCTTTTGGTTGATGGCAGGACTACAACTGCTAAACCTTCTTGGATTTGCTTACTGTGCCATGAAGTATAAGCCCAAACTAGCTGGATGAGGTTTTTTTTTTCAGCTAGTTCATTGGAGCTCTGATGTAACATTGCTCTAGTATCATATTAAGGCCCCTGTTTGATTCATCTGCTTTTGCTGTGATGCTGCTCAAGCCAACAACGACATCGACTATAGAGCTCCTCCGTACTCCCTCCATATGGAAAAAAACAAGAATCACTCTAGGATGAGTGGTGGTCGAACTTTTCCAACTTTAACTAGATTTATAGAAAATATGTGCAATATCTATATATCTAAATAAGTTTATTATGAAAGTATATTCAAAAATCTATCCAATAATATTGATTATGTACTATAAATATTAATATTCGGTTATATATATTTAGTCAAAGTTAAAATTTATTGACTTTTTGGGAAGCGAGAATGACTCTTTTTTAGATAGAGAGTACGTCGTTATGCAGAAAATTAACGGGATGGTGAAGAAGGGATGGAAAAAACTAAGTCTATGGTAGCGAAGGAAAGACTATTTTTTTAATAACAACTAAGGAATTATTATAAGTTTTGGTAGCAACTAAGGGATTGTATCGTTAGTTTTTCTTGCACCGGGCCACCATCCCAAATAGGGCGGATCTGGTGGTAGCAAATAAAGAGAAGGCACTGCTGAATTTTAGAGAGTACATTGTTGAATAAAAAGCAATTCTGTAGAGATTGTCTTTTGCAATGTTTTGACTAAATACATAGTTGAATAAAGAGTTTATGATGCTCTCATTTCAGTGAAAATACATACAGATACAGATCATGGTTGCTCATTTTCAAAAGGCAAAAGATATCATATAGAAACTTGCAAAAGAAATCAAGATTGCACATCGGTAGCAAAAGATATCCATTGTACTAGAAATCACCAATCACATCATCTGTGATTGCTCCCTGCAAAATAAAAAACAATAATTGAACATGGTGGCCATGTATGATTGAGAAAAAAATTATTTTTCAAACATTACCGTAAATGACTGAGAGAAGTTATTGACAGCCATGTATGGTTCAGACATATTGACAGCCATGTCTTGTACTGCTACAGTCTCTTGTACTTTTTTTGGAAATTGAAGCTTTTATTGATCCAAAGAAAAGTACATCGAGCTGATACAAAACTTTGAACCACTCCCAGCCTCTGCCTGACTAAGAGGCACTAAACATAAAGGGAAATCAAAAGGAACAACTAATGACAATCAATCCGTAGACTAGACCGCCATCCAAATGTCTGGGAAAAGAAGACCTTCGCCACTTGCTCCAACTGCTGCGAGGCCACTACAGCTATACCCTGCGTATCCAACTGCTGAAGAAAATCCCAAGAACGGAGTCGGTGGGTAGCTGCATAAATAACCTGCAAAGGAGAATGAAATTTTTTCTTTTCAAAAACAATGTCGTTCCTATACAACCATATAGACCAGGCGATCACGCCTGCTCCTATACAACCATATAAACAGTCTCTTGTAATGCTACTTCTTTTTCGTTTTTCTTTTTCTTACCTCCCTTCTTTGCATTTTCTTGTTCCTTCAAATAAAAAATAGTAATGCTGAACATGTTCCCATTGAACACAGGGAAAGAGAATAAAAATATTTGTGTTACCATATACCTTTGAACCATTTTCCTTTTTGTTACCTCCCTTCTTTAGACCTTTGCGCATTTTTTCAAACCAAGCTTTTTGGCGCTTTGAGGTTTTAGTTTCCACGTCCTTTTTCTTTAGACTTGATGTACTCAATAAGTTTATTGGGGGGGGGGTGGGAATCATTTGTGGGAACACTGATTGGATTCACTGCACTAGGAAGACTCATGATTTCTTCTTCAACTTGCTTGCTAACTATGTCAAGTGTCTCATTGACTAATTGGACGCACCGTGGATGACTCGCAGATCGGTTTGCCAAATTGAGAAATTTGCGAGTCATATTTTTGTAGCTAAGAATAGCATCTAATTTTGGATCCTCTATTATGTTTCGGCCTTGGTTGTCTTGTACTGTCCCACTGCGTGCTTCTCGAGTCCACCGCTTCAGTATATATTGTTCCGGGATTGACTTGATATTCATCAAATCAAGAACTTTTAGAGCATGAGCACACAATATTCCGATTCTATTGAACTGTCCGCAGGTGCATGTGCTTCTTTGATTTGCAGGGTCACCGATAACTTTGTATTCCTTCTCAAGGGTGGAATTTTCATCAAGACTCCCAACTGCTACAAGATATTCATTTTTGTCTTCCAATGACGTGGTGCATGCTGCCATGGACCTCTCATATTCATATTGGAAAGCTTCAAAAACAATTGGTGTGTACAGCTTGCTAGCTTGGAGTAACGTAGGAGTCCTTATTTTAAGTCTTGGTAACTTTTTCTTGATTCAAATTCAGCGAGCAATTCATTATTTCTTTTATATTCCACAACCCTCTCAAAATGCTTAAGGAATCGAATGATGTCAAAATCTGATTTGAAATGTCGCTTCAAGTCACTATTTAGACTCTCACTTAGTTGTGTACTTCTCATTCGTAATGTGTACACATTAGTCATATAACATTCAGCCCACTTTTCTTTTACCTTATATATACTATCCAACCAAGATTGCTTGCTAGCCTTTGTCCTCATGATGTTAAATGCTTCTTGGAATGTTGCTTCATCTTCATACTCATACATATATGCACTAAAATTTGCGAGTATACTTGGTTCATCCTTGTTGTCCTAAGCCTTTGTTTTTGGAGGAGTACATGATTCTTCATCATCAGCTTCAGCTAGATGCTTAACAGCATTTTGCATAATATGAAAAGTGCAAAGACCATGCCCAAGCTTCTAAAAAGACTTCCTTAACAGCCTTGCCCATTGCTGCATCTTGATCAGTATAGATTGTTTTAGGTTGCTTGCCATTATGTGCTATTAGGAAGGTCTCGAATAGCCATTTGAAAGAATCAAATGTCTCATCATACATGAGAACAACACCAAAAACAACAGTTTCCCTAAAATGATTGAACCCAACAAATACTCCGAAAGGCCTAGTCTCTCTATTTGTTCCAAAAGTAGTATCAAAACTAACAACATCACCAAAATATGTATAGTCAGTAAGCATTTTAGCATCAACCCAAAAAATGTTAGCTATTTGTTTTTCTTGGTCCATTTCCAATGCATATTGAAATGACGGGTTTTCGGTAATTTTTTCTTGAAAATACCTAAGCTTGCTTCCAACTTGTCCATATGCCATCTCACGTTGGCGCTTGGCCCTTAAGTAGTTTTTTATGATCTCGAAGAGTGTAACTGAGATGTGTTGAGCCACCAACTTGGATAGAAGCCAACTCATGTGCAGCTTTGGGCCCAATTCCTACATCGTCAGCCGTCTCAATTTCAAAACCTTGTAGTTCTGAAATTTTTCTTTGAGAGACCAACAAATGTGAGGTTTGTGGCAACTGAAGAGTGTGATTGTGTTCCAAAATCAGCTCAGTGACTTTATAATTTCCCTTCTTTCGGTCCGGTATAAGACCCATACGAACTTCACGATCAGTTCTTGTTTCAGCTCTTGGACACTTAACTAAATGATCCCTTTTATCTTTCACTCTGTGACCCTCATTCGCACAAACAAATCTCCACGACCTATCCTTTCCATCAGATTTTCTTTTGTTTGGGTATCTTTTCCTTACATCAAAACCCTTTTGACCACCATAGTCAACCCAAAACATCCAAGCCTCATTTGAACTATTGAATTCCATACCAACTTGAGGTAACAAACTAGGAGAAAACTCATCCCTAAAACAAACAAAATATTTAATAAGCAACTAAAATGTATCTGAACGCATCGGGAGAAAGAAATAGGCATGGGTTATATACACACCTCATTTCTTCCATCTTATCTTATATATTCTGAAAGTAAGTTGTTGTTTCTTAATCGATTCCAGCACAAGCTGAGGGAGTAGAGGATAGCAAATAAATTAGAAGAATATTGATGCAGCCGAACACACATGGAGAGAATGAATGCAGACCTGCGAACATATTTCTGATGCCCAACACATGTAGCAGCAGATCACCGACGCATGGGCTTCCAAGCAACCTGATGGCGGATGGCCGATGCCGATGTTTCACCTTCGCTAGCGGGAAAATACACAACATTCGCGCCAAAAAGAAAAATATAGTGGCGGCGGCGATGCATTTGGGCGTTTCGTCATCGATGGGAACTTTTGGCATCGGTAAATCCTACATGGGCTGTGTTGGGCCTTACTCCTGTGCAGCCTATTTGAGCTGTGCGCAGTTGTCGTTGGATCAATGAGCAACGACTCAGATTTGCTGACTGCAGATGCAGTCGTTTCAGGTGATCTCGTTCCTACGGTTATCGGGTCCATAAAGCTTCTCTAGCCTATTTGTAATTTTTATCATATATACACTTTTATATGAGACTCAGGCTATTTTTATCATATATACACTTTTATATGAGACTCAGGCTATTTAAAATTTGAAGAAACCTTCTAACATTTCTTCTGAATTTCCTACCGGTCCTACACTACTACAAAAAGCCTTAGTAGAGGCAGCTCTAGAAGATTTGTAGGGGCGGTTGGGTCAGCCGCCTCTGCCCAACCGTTTCAACAAATCAACGATTTGTAGGGGCGGTTGGCCAGTCGCCCATAGAAATTGATTTGTAGGGGCGGTTCTACAAATGATTTTTGAAATAATGATTCCAGATTTTAAAAAATACCCAAAAAATAGAAAATAAACCCAAAAAAATAGCAAAACTTATTTTTGTTAATTAGGGAACGACCCCAACCACCTAGCCCACCTATCTTTGTTAATTTTTTTGAAGTCACAGCCATTTTTGCGTGAATATCATGCATTCGCAGACGGTGGGATTCGAACTCACGACCTCACCCTCACACGTACCCTCCTTTACCACTGTACCTCACCATCACTTCCTTTTGATCTGTGCAAGGAACAAGTGCTCACTATGAGCTGATTCTTCGCCACTCCGGCCCGGTGAATTGCTCACTATCGGTCACAACTCGACTTGGGCATCCACAAAGCCTCTGGATGATCACCAAGCTTCACGATCGCCACCAAGTCACCTAGGTGATCCCGATCACCAAGAGTAACAAGCTCGAACTCTCACTTGACCAAGCCAAGGCCAAAGAGATGGATGGATGCACACTTGCTACTCACTTTCACTAATGAGGTCACTAATTCTCTCAATTAGCAAATCTCTCAACCTCACTATGGCTCTTGCTCTTCCTTGCTCTCAAGGTGTTTCTTAGCAGATGAAATGGGCAAGAACACTCTAATGGAGGTGGAGGAGGAGTATAAATACTCCACCCCAACCGGCCATCCAAAAGAGCTTCAAAACAATATAGTTTCAGGGGCATCGGACGCGCCGATGCCCCCCACCAACGGTCGACTGTACGAACTCTGCACACTAGTTTATGTGACATCGGACGATGGTAGCGTCTGATGCCTCTACCTCGGACGCATTCGATGTAGATTTGACCTCTCTGGAACCTCTCTGCATGACCATCGAACACTGGCACCCAGCGTCCGTTGTCAGCGTCTGATGTGCCCCTCAGGGCACTCTCTCATGAACAGTGGCATCACAGCGTCCGATGTGACAACATCGGAGCGTCTGATGCCACGCACCAGATTCTTCCAAGTCTAGAAGACATCGGACGCGCGTCTGATGCCTCCCATGCCAGCATCTGATGCCCATTCCAAGGCCGAAACGACTTCGGATCACGACGCTGCCTTAATGACTTTTCATCCTCATGACATAAGGGCTCTCTCTGAGCTACCTAGGTCTATGAAATAACAAGTTTGCACCACACCTACCTCAATAGTCTAATCTAGGTCAAACTACTGATTCACGCTCCCCTTTATAGTACGGCCAAAGAAAAAACAAAGACCTAAGACTACCTAAGTGTCCTCCAACACCAAGTGACAGTTAGCGATAGCCTATCACCGTCTTCGTCGTCCGTCCTTTGAAAGCCGAAACAATTTCCATCGCCAGGGGACATGAACTCCGTATGCCCGTATCGTCGCCATTACCGTGACCTAACTCATCCCAATTTCTGCAAAACACACGTTAGTCACAGTAATCTTGTGTTTCATCCAATCACCAAAATGGACTAGGGGCCTAGATGCTTTCAATCTCCCCCTTTTTGGTGATTGATGACAACACGACCTCGAGTATAGAGAAAAGAGGTTGCAAATCATGACGTGTATGAACTTATAATAAGTAAGAGAAAATGACTAGGGGCAAGGTCATACACATCATGCCAACACCCTAAACTCAACAAGTTAGTGTGAACAAGAGTAATATAGCTCGAATACATAATGAATAAGAATTAAGCACAAGTAATCGAGTGAAACGAAACGACATGTCATATAAGATATCATAGTGAGCACAAACATGTCAACTATGGTCCATACCACACACAAAATAAACAAAGAGTGCAAAAGGTATGATATACAGAGCGTATGTGAACCATAACACACATAAGAACCAAAACCCTCTCACATCGCTCCCCCTAGCACTATACTCGACCACTCTCCCCCTTTGGTGTGAAACACCAAACTAAGCGTCGGAGGGCGGAGGTGGCGTAGACGAGTCAGGAGCCACTGTCTCCGTAGTGCGTTGAGAGATCTCAAACTACTGAAGAAGCGCCTCGGAGTCTGAAGACAAAGATCCTGCAGCATGATGACCCTCTGGAGCTGGACGCTGTGGAGAAGCGGTATGGGTCTGCTCTGGCTACTCTGACGGCTATGTCTACTCAGTCTGCTCGGCAGTCTCTGTCATAGTCGATGTAGCTGTGTCAACCTAAGTCTCGGAGTGCGGAAGCTCTGGTATACTAGAAAGCTCAGGCTGAACTATCGTGGTCGTCTCGGACTAGACTGGCTCGGTCTCCTCCGAAGACGTAACAGAGCTCGACAAGGTCTCAGTAGTCGAAGTAACTAGAGCCGTCGACGTCTGAACTGGGCCCTGAAGGTCTGGAGTGGGCAACCCAGTGAGCTCGCTGAAGCTCGCAGACAACTCTCGCGTCACAGTAGTCGTCGTCGTGAACAGGGACTCTGTCAGACGAGGCGTAAAGCCTGTGTGAAACGGACTAAAGAGCAGGGCCCCTCCTAGTGGAGTAGTGTACCAGGTAGACTAGGAGGGACCCGAGAAATGCGGTAGCTGGTGAGACTGATGTTGTTGCTGTTGGGGTGGTGATGAGGATATAACTTTGTCATGTACAAGCTGAGGAGAGGAGGAGTACCAACAAGGACATCCAACTCGAGTTTACCATGGTGGAGTGCCGGTCCAACTCAAGTCCGAGTCCATCTCGGATTACAGGAGCAGTCCCGGGTAAAATCAAGATCTTTTTACCTATATGCCTTACAAACAATGACTCTTCTTTGTATGACCCTTTTTTTATTTGAACTTATCTCTATGGCCTTGAAGCAAACTTTTATTCCCTCTATGGCCTTTCGTCTATTTCTGCTACTTGATGGTGTTAAATCAGGAGTAAAAAGACTGTTTTACCCCTAGCATAATTTTTTTTGCAGAGTTTTATTTTTGTTGTATATTTAGATTAATATTAAACAAATAAATTCACACATGACAATATTTCACATAAAAATATTGTCACATATAAATTTATTTATTTAATATTACTCTAAATATACAACGAATAAATAAAATTGTATTTTTTATGCCAATGGCAAAATAGTCTTTTTACTCTTGAATTAACACCGTCAAATGGTAAAAACGGACGGAAGGCCATAGAAGGAATGAAAGTTTGTTTTAGGGTCATAGAGGTAAGTTCAAAAAAAAAAGCCACACACAAAAGAGTCATCTTTTCCAAAGTCATATAGGTAAAAAGCTCTTTTAAGATAGGTTTGTTCATCCTTATTTGATCTAGGATTTAGTTTTTGTATCATCGATTAGA
Source organism: Coix lacryma-jobi var. lacryma-jobi (assembly GCA_009763385.1). Classification (NCBI taxonomy): domain Eukaryota; kingdom Viridiplantae; phylum Streptophyta; class Magnoliopsida; order Poales; family Poaceae; genus Coix; species Coix lacryma-jobi. Next base: position 65,864,136 of record CM019823.1, on the reverse strand, counting down.
TACTTTGAAATAAGGTATCTTGAACCTCTCCCTACCTTGTTGATGTTTGATTTGATATCGACAAAGGGCTAGTGAGAGTTTGGTGTGTCATATATATTCATATTTTTGGATCTTGTTATTTGGTATTTGGTTTCAGGGACTAAAGTTTACTCTCACGTTGAACACAATTTTAGAGTATTGAACATAGACTAATTGCAAAACTAATTTACACGGATGGAGACTAATCTGTGAGATGAATCCATTAAACCTAATTAATAATCCATTATTTGTGTATGAACCATATTGTCAAATCATGCATCGATCTGCACGGAAATTGTAAGCCTAATAAAAAAAGGCCAAAATAAAACGAATTGTAGATTTTTTTAATTAAGGAAAAAGTATCCGACCTCCAACATTTATCAGGTGGGCATGTTTAGTTGGTAAAAATTTTTGTGTAAAGTTCCTGTAACACTTTTGTTTTTATTTGATAAATTTTGTCTAAATATAGATTAACTAGACTCAAAAGATTTGTCTCGATATTTACAAACAAACTGTACAATTAGTTAAGTTTTTTACCTATATTTAATAATTTATGCATATGTCTACAGATTCGATGTCATAAAGAATCTTGTATTTTTTTAGAATCTAAACATGAAAATAAACAAAAAAGACGAAGGAAGTCGGCAGAAAGCAGCATGAAGTGTTCGTCCCTGCGAAAGCTTGGGTGCATGGGAAGTTTTCGCATTGTTTATTCGACGCATACGATGGCAAAGGCTGCATCCATAGCGGTGCACTGCATGTGCTCGTGCCCGCGCCGCGACGTTCCGTTGGCACTTTTGCCGATTTATACCCTTGATTTGAGATTGCGCCTCAGTCTGCCTGCCGTCTCACTCTCGACGCCTTCGACAAGCCACTGTGCCGGCGGCTCCGTAGCTTTCTTGGCGTCAGGCGGTGGCAACGACATGGCATCGACCGGAGCTCCATTGTCTGCCTGCTCGCCGCCGCAAGAATCGCCAACAAAGCCGACAGTGGGCAGGGAGCAGCTCACTCCAGTGTTTTCACCACGGTAATCTCTGCTCCTAACTAATTCACCGCGGTAATCTCTGTGTTCCTAACTAATCCCTTCAAAGTTCTATTGGGGACAAGTTGTATTGGAGGATTATGTCTTTTATCTAAAAAAGCATTGGACACTAATGTGGTTCACGTTCATCATCTGCTGACATGGCATACAGTGTTAAGTGTTTTTATTGTACAAATACAAGATGCATCTAAAGTGCATTGTTGCTCAAATTTTTAGTTTCACATCAGCATACAAATGTTAACCTGACCTCTTCTTATCATGGAGTTCAGAAATATGAACCATATACGGATATACCTGCAATGGCTCTCTTGATATCAAAGGCAATCCAGCATCAAAGAAGCATACTGGAAAATGGAGAGCCTGTTACTCAATCCTTAGTAATCAGACTTCAGACACTGCTACCTCATCATGTATTGCCTGCAAAGTGAAATTCGACCAACCTTTGTTACCTCATCATGTATTCTTGTCTTGAATTTTTTTGCTGATGCCCTTTCTGTCTGATTTTTTTTCCTTCTGTGAATGTTCTTGGAAGGTGGTGAATTTTGTGCTTCTTTGGCGTACATGGTGTTGGGACGAACCTGGTCAGTTACCTAAGTGATAACAACACACTCAGATAGAGGAGGATTGGGGAAGAAGCAACAGCAGGGAGCGAGGAACAGCAGAGGAATGCTTCATAGTTTGAGTAGTTTTTGTTCTTCTATTCGTAAGATGTCATTACATGGCGCTCTGCGCCTCCTTTTAGCCACATGCAGGCAGCGAAGCTTCCGGGAGAAGAGAGACTCGTTCACGCCACCTCCAGGTGCTGGATCCAGGCTGGACCGGTCGTCCTCGGGTTGGGCCTCTTGGTGCGGCGAGGACGCGATGTGGACGGCCCATCCTCTTCTGCGACACCTGACGGTCCACCAGCTGTAACATCCCCCCTTCTTGATGACCTGGTTGTCCCCAAACAGGTGCTCGTGGAAAGACTTGCTGCAAAGGTGTAAGATCCTCCCAAGTAGCTAAGGAATCAGGCATATGAGACTAGCGAATCAGACCTTGTGATTTGGTAGCAGCCCCATTGGTAATAGTCCGGCACTGAAGAATTGCGAGAGGAATAGTCCACTGAATAGCTGGTGTTGGGGGAACAGTAGTAATAATATGTTGTTTGCCAACCGCCTTCTTGAGTGGGACACATGAAAAACAGGATGCACGGTAGAGGATGCTGGAAGTGCTAGTTTGTAAGCCACTGTGCCCACTTTAGCCATCACCTGAAAAGGTCCGAAGAACGTACTTGGACACCAACTTCTGATTGGAACGAGCAGCAACAGAGGATTGAACATGAGGTTGCAGCTTGAGAAACACCTAGTCCCCCACTGAAAACTGCCGTCAGACCTGTGGACATTAGCGGACTTTTCCATACGAGTCTTAGCTCGAAGCAGATGCTGTCGAATGAGACTCGTCATGAGCTGACGATCAGCGAGCCAAGTTTGCAGATCCTGGAGAACAGAGGCATCATCGGAAGAAATACCAAAGTGACATGGGGCATACCCATAGAGAGCTTCAAAGGGAGATCGTCTGAGGGCCGAGTGGAAACTGCAATTATACCAATACTCAGCAAGATGCAGCCATTCACTCCACTTGGACGGACAAGCGTGCACGTAACAGCGTAAGAAGGTCTCGAGACATTGATTGACCCGTTCAGTTTGCCTATCGAACTGAGGGTGGTATGTAGTACTCATCCGCAGCTCCACCTGAGATAGCTTGAACAATTCAGACCATAACCGGCTGGTGAACACTCGATCTCAATCTGAAACAATGGCCGAGGGCATGCCATGCGGGCGGTATACTTGCTGCATGAAGATAGAGGCGACTCCAGCTGTTGTAAATGGATGCTTCAGCCAAATAAAATCTGCATACTTTGAGAACGTGTCCACTATGACAAATATAGAGTTGAAGCGTCCAGACATGGGTAATCCTTCAAACAAAATCCATATTGATCACCTTCCAAGCGTGGTCGGGCACCAGCAAGGGTTGTGAAGGACCGAAAGTGCTACCAGAAAGCGACCAGAGGGGGGTGAATGGGAGCTACAAATTTTCCTTTCGGAAACTTGTTGCCACTGTCCCGAGAATCAACCCCAAGAGCAAACTTAGAGCTTGCAAGTGTCCACGACCCTAGATGTAGGGTGGATGCCTCCGAGAAGCATAGCGGGACACTATACAACCCTAGAAACCTAATGCAAAAGACGGAAACCAAATCCGTCAACGAACGAACAAACCGCGAACGAAACAGTGCGAAACAGCACTGACCGGACTCTGCCTGCGTCCGGTCACTGATCACCGGACGCGTCCGGTTAGAGAAAATCGGTTTTGGACCCTTACTGTGTTGGACCGGACTCTGAGGAGCAGTGCGTCCGGTCACAACCTGTGCGTCCGGTCAACAGATAAAAGACCCAATGAACAGTACAAGTGATGCGTCTGGTCACAGTTCAGACGAGCGTCCGGTCAAGTCCGAGACAAACTGTTCGCTGGCACGTTCAACGACTGGACTCTGGATGTGCGTCCGGTCAACTCGTGCCTAGCGTCCGGTCACCCCTACAGCCCCCTGTTCGTTCACCGATTCGATTCAAACTCTCCCAAAATGAAACCTCTAGGGTTCAAACTTGGAGAGATGAACCACAAGAAGGATAGTGAGCTATCTCTAAGAGATCCTGGCTCGAACCTATCTCCAAATCGATGAATCGAAGAAATTCGGGGGAAAGGAGAAAAACTTGACCCGAAACGAAAATCGATCGATATACTAGGTCGTGAGGTTAGAGGTGAATTCCTTCGGTGGAAAGAAATTCCTCACGATCTAGAACATCTATGTTCAAGCGGATTTGCAAAAGACGCACCGAGTAAAGAGATCGATCAACAGGAAAAACGTGGAAAAAAGCAACCCGCGAAGGGAACGAACAAAACACGAATCACGACCACGAATTTGCAACCGTGTGGCTACCACACGCTACAACAGTGAGATTACGGTCTCACTTCCTCAAAATCTCACGGGCACAGAGGTATTGTTCTCTTCTCTGTGGATCTCAGTTCGCTACAGCAGAGGAGAGGGAGAGCAGGAAAACCTAGAAGGCAAAATAGCAAATGACTAAGATAGATGGGGAGGTGGGTGTCTCCCCCTACTTATCCTAATTCTAACTATTCCTAATTCCCACTCTACCCCTAACTACTTACAGAGCGAACCAGCTAAACGCTAAGGTTATTCTGGACCAACTCGATGGTAGGTGGATCCGACGGCCATGTCCGCACAACTGGTAGCGTTGCCTCGACGCAACCTCACCGATTGCCGCCACGTGCCGCCACCGCTCTGCGTCCTCTTTATGGATTCTGCCCCCGGTTTTGTGGCCCAAACCGGGAAACCAGCCTTCACAGCCAACCCCCGGTTTTGAGGCCCAAACCGGGAAACCAGCCCACCAACGTCTGAGTTTTGTGGCCCAAACTCAGCAAACCCGCAGCACCCAGGTTTTGAGGCCCAAACCTGGAAACCATCCTCAGCCCGAGTTTTGTGGCCAAACTCGGAAACCATCAGTGCCCAGGTTTTGAGGCCCCAACCTGGAAACCGTCCACCCGATGGTTTTTCTCTGGCTCTACCACCAAACCGAAGCTGTAGAGGGGATGCACCGCCTGTGCACCCCGTCCACCGACACGTGTCCCCAAGTCCACGACTTAGGCAACACATGACCGCAAGTCTTCGCTCGTCGCTGTCCCAGGCTGTCAGCCACCACAGCTGATCCTCAGGCCACCGGTCCCTCAGTCCAAGCCTCACGTCCGCCCTTCGCCACTCTCGGTCCATCGGCACGGCACGTCTCTACTTGACCTTCACCTTGCCTCTGATCACTGTATCCGTGCTTGACACTTACACAACACAAGCCAAAGAACATGCGCATCATCCCAGTTGACAATCACTCATCACTCAGAGACTCGGCATACACCCATGTATCCGCAATCTCCCCCTTGATGAGTGCATTGTCAACTACCAACACAAATCATAATGAAAGGAAGAAAGAAGAAAGAAGGAGAGAGAGAACTCAACCAAATGACCCAAAAGCATAGCAAGACCGAAGAAGGTCAAGTGGAAAGAGCAAGACAACTTGGTCCCCAAAGACATGGGCAACGGCTCGATGCAACCAAGCAAAGCAAAACTAGCCCTCAAGAAGAGGCAGAACGGACTCAACACCGCTAGCAAATACCAAATGAAAAAGCGAAGCAAAATGTTAGTCCCTCAAGATAGAGGCACAGAGGCTCAACACAACTAGCAAGAAAGCTCGACACCAATTGAAAATCTGAAAGGCAAATGCTAGTCCCTCAAGAAAGAGGCAAAGGCTCAACACAACTAGCAAAAAATGTTCCGAACCAATTGGGAATTTCAAAAACTCATCATGAGCAACCGATTTCTCTCCCCTTTGAACATGGGAGGTATGATTTGTCCCAATTCTCCCCCTTAGTTGAAAATGCACCATCAAGCAAAAGGAACCGAAAGCAATTCTCTCCCCCTTAGAAAATGCACCATCAAAAGTGCCAAACAAGAGAAGTTCTCCCCCTTCTAAAATGCATATGAGTCAAAATGCAAGTTAGCAGCTTTAGGAATATAGTCAAGAGAATGCAAAGATGCTCTAAACAGTATAGCTCCAATGACTCACTGGAAAGCATACAAGCTAGCGAAGGCTCAAACTGATCACCAAATATGAAATATGAACATATGAGCAAAGTGAGCAGTTTTTAGCCAAAAAGGTATTCACCATCAAAATTAGCACTAAACATGTATAGACAGGAAATCAGACAAGTGTTAAACATGTATACAAGGTGAACTACCCCTAGCAAAGTTCAACCATCATGCTATAGAATGAAACATAGACTTGTGTATCTAAATTTTATCGGAGTTGCAGTGGTTAAGATTACACAAGTTCAAATTTCAGCATGTGATTGCGAGAGGTTGAAAACTTGTCATTGCCTAACTTTGCAACTGTGCGAAGCCTATGCAGAAGCAATCAGAAGCTTAAAGCAACAGTTTCGGTCATACACTACATAGCTCAAGTTTAACTCAAAGTGCAATGAGAAACAATCTCGAAACTGTGATGTATTGACAAGCAATCCCATCTCGATCTTTTCAATTCACTTAAACTTGGTTCAGATTTTATTGACAGAATATGAACAGACCAAGCAAGTGACAGACTCAGAACTAGAGACATAGCAACCTAGCATATATGAAAAGCACGAGTGGATTCAACACATCCTACACATGCTAGTTGCATATCTCAATGGTGAACATATTTAGATTTTAAGTTCATTAAGCAGGTTCACCATTCAAAAATAGCCCAGCTCACAACATGTATCAGTGATCAAAAAGAGCTTAAGCTACATAGCATCAACATAATCATCGGAGCATACGAAACAGAGCATAATCACATTCTAAAGAGTATATACATGAAGCTCAGAATGTAATAGCGTATGCTGAAAATGCAAAAGAAAAACAAAGACAAACGAAAAAGAGTCAGTCTATTGTACAAGAGCCAAAATGTTTCCCCCATCTAAAAGGGGAAACACACACCAAGCTCACCTCTCAACCGATTAAAGGTTGATTGGTCCAAAGGCTTGGTGAAAATATCAGCCAACTGATGATGAGTATCGACATGGCGTAGGTCGATATCACCCTTCTCATAGTGGTCTCGCAGAAAATGAAAGCGCACATCAATGTGTTTGGTCTTCGAGTGAAGCACGGGGTTCTTAGCAACGCTAATAGCACTCGTGCTGTCACAAAGCAAAGGAACGCGAGAAAAGCTCAGACCAAAATCATGCAAAGTGGCCATCATCCGGAGTAACTGGGAAGAGCAGCTAGCCGCAGCAACATACTCACCCTCTGTTGTAGACTGGGCGACACTAGACTACTTGCGAGAAGACCATGAAACAAGAGAAGAACCAATAAATTGGCAAGTCCCAGAAGTGGACTTGCGCTCAATGCGACAACCAGCAAAATCGGCATCGGAATAACCACAAAGGGAAAGGGTGGATGAAGCAGAATACCAAATTCCAAACTTAGGAGTGAAGCATAAGTACCTCATAATGCGCTTGACTGCCTGACGGTGAGAGGTGCGCGGCGAGGGCTGAAATCGCGCGCAAAGACACACCGCAAACTGAATGTCTGGGCGTGTCGCCGTCAGGTACAGCAGTGACCCAATCATACTCCGGTCCACTGCTTCTCCCTCCTTGTCCGCATCCATGGCCGTCGTGGTCGACATGGGTGTTGGAAGAGGCTTGGCCTCACCCATATCGAATTTCTTCAGAATGTCCCGGGTGTACTTGCCCTGGTGCACGAACGTCCCTTCCCGGGATTGCTTGATTTGCAACCCGAGGAAAAACGTCAACTCGCCCATCATGCTCATCTCAAATTCCCTGCTCATAGTATCTGCAAACTTGGCAACCAAAGCGTGAGAAGAACCACCGAAAATGATATCATCCACGTAAATTTGGACCAAGAGAGTATCAGTGCCTTGCTTGAGGAGAAAGAGCGTTTTATCTACACATCCCATTTTAAAACCCTTAGCAAGCAAAAAGGTTTTCAACCTATCATACCAGGCTCTAGGGGCTTGTTTCAAACCATACAAAGCTTTGTGGAGTTTAAAGACATGGTTTGGAAACTTGGTATTTTCAAAACCGGGGGGTTGTCTAACATACACCTCCTCTTCTATGTAGCCGTTTAAGAAGGCACTCTTGACATCCATTTGAAAAAGTTTGAAACCTTTGGATGCAGCAAAAGCCAAGAGTATCCTAATTGCCTCCAAAGGAGCTACAGGAGCAAACGTCTCCTCATAGTCTATCCCCTCCTTCTGACTATATCCCTGGGCTACGAGTCTGGCCTTGTTTCTCACAACATGGCCGTCTTCTCCCTGTTTGTTTTTGAAAACCCATTTTGTCCCAATTGGGTGACACTCAGAAGGTGGAGACACTAGAACCCAAACCCGATTTCTCTCAAAGTTCTCAAGCTCCTCATGCATGGCATTGACCCAATCTGGATCCGTCAAAGCGTGTCCAACATCCCGGGGCTCAAAATCAGCAACAAAAGCAGAATGAGCAAAGTGAGAGATTTGAGACCTGGACCGAGTGACACGTTCGTCAATATTGCCGATCATCTGCTGAGGGGGGTGTTGGCGCTGGATGTATCGTGGCGCCTCCCGTGCAGACGTGATCTCCCCCTCAACAGCAGTTGGTGCCTCCCGGGGCACAAAAGGTATCGCTTGGGGTGGCGGATCCCACGGCCCCCAGGAAGAAGATGTGTCGGGGCCGTGAGTCGTCGTAGAAGCCGCTCCTTGCGGCACAGCAGGTGGAGGGGTTGCTGCATCATCCATTCCTTCAGCACCCTCATCCTCGTCATCAAAAAGAGGCTCACCAACCTCATGATCACCTGCACGCTCAAAACGAGAAGAAGGACAAACCATGGTCTCGTCGAAGGTGACATCGGATGTCTCCATGACTCGGTTAGTGTCAAGGATAAGTACACGATAAGCTCGAGTGTGAGTGCCATAACCCAAAAACACACCGTCAGAAGAACGAGACTCAAACTTGTCCAAGTTGCCCTTTTTGAGTATAAAACAATGGCAACCAAAAACTCAAAAATAACTCACCTTGGGCAGTTTTCCAAAACGCAACTCATAAGAGGTCTTTTTCAAGAAAGCTCGGAGAAAAATGCGATTTGAAATGTAGCATGCAGTGCTCATAGCTTCGGCCCAATATCGCCTAGGAATCTTATGCTCATCGAGCATCGTCCTGGCCATCTCTACAAGGGTCCGATTCTTCCTCTCTACAACACCATTTTGGGGCGGTGTGTAGGGGGAAGAAAACTGATGCTCTAAACCCAAAGAGTTACAAAACTTCTCAAAATCCGAATTCTTGAATTCGGAACCATTATCACTCCTAATAGCTCGCATTGAGTTCAAAGGGAACTCATTCTGAAGACGCAAAATCAGATTGTGAGCAAAGGAGAAAGTCTCGGTCTTCTCAGCTAAAAAGAAGACCCACGAATATCTCGAAAAGTCATCAACAACAACAAGCACATACCACTTCCCCCCAACCGAGCTCACCCGAGCCGGACCAACAAGATCCATGTGCAAAAGCTCTCCAGGGCACTTGGTCATGACCTGAGTCACTGGATGGTGGGGAGCGGCAACCATCTTCCCATGTCTACAAGAATGGCAAACAAGATCCTTCTCCATGGATAACTTGGGCAATCCTCGGATTAAGCCAAGTGAACTAAGTCTTGCAAGCAAGTCGAAGCTCAGGTGACCAAGTCTCCTATGCCACTTCCAAAGATCAGAGGAGGAAGGTCCAGCCAAAAGACAACGGGAAATTCCAAACGACTCCGAGAAATCCGCACGAAAGACTTTTCCAAAGGGCGAAATCACACAAACAAGATTGCCCTGAGGATCCAAAATACGACTGAGATTCGGCTTAAAACGAATCTCATAGTCGTCATCAAAGAGTTGCGAAACAGAAAGAAGGTTAAAATGCAAGTTAGAAACAAGAGCAACATCGCGCAACACAAAGTGCTCATTAACTCGCACCGACCCACGACACAACACTTTACCTCTATTGTCGCCGAAGGTGATAAACTCCTTTCCGGTGACAGGGCTAAGACTGGAGAACCACTTGGCGTTTCCGGTCATGTGCCTCGAGCAACCGGAATCCACCAACCAAACGTCCTCCAATCGTTTTACCTACATCAATAAAAAGACATAGGGTGAGCATATGGTCCAACACTGGGGTTAGTGAAGTAGGATGAATACCAGTGTTGGGCCGGCTGCTCAAAAGAACGGTTAGTAGAAAAACCATTCCTAGCACGCCTACGGGGGAAGCGATCACCACGTTGAGGAAAACGTGGTCCGCTGAGGGAGGAGCGTCCATCACGTTACTCAAAACGCGGTGGGGGAAAACGCTCAACTACAAAACCACCGCCACGGGATCCATAGCCTACAACTGCAGGCTCTCGCCGGGCACGACCTCTCCGCTGCCTAGGCCTAGGAACTTGAGGTTCTGGACCACTGGGCCTAGCAGCACGCCTCTGAACATTCGACGCATGTACATCATGGAAAGGATGGTACATGTCCGGATTGTTCATCTCCCTAGCACGGCGCGCCTCTCTCTTGCGCCGAAAGCAGAACTCACTCAAGTGTCCATCTCTCCCACAATGCTCACAGTGGTACCTCACCGCTCTCAAAGGGGGTTGTTGGTACACACGGTTGTGGGTTTGGATCACTTTGCCCTTCTGCGGCAAACACTCCTCCTGGATAGGTGGCATCGTATCAAGCTTGTTCTTCAAGTGGTTGGGTTTGGGATGCCACACTTGGTTCTTGGGTGGAGCTCTCAGAGGTTCATCAAAGACCCCATCTCACACTCCTCCTCCTCGGTGACAACGACGGTGGACTTGACAGATTCAAGTTCCTTCGTCGTATCCTCCCACTTCTGCCTAAACTCCTTGCGCTCTCTAGCAGCACGCCTAAGCAACTTGTCCTGACTAAGCAAGGTGGCAGTAAGCTTTTCGACCTCAGCAAAAAGCTCGTCGTGGGTGAGAGATACCTGGGAGGTGTTGTCGTCATCATCGTTGTTTCGAGGAGCCTCCTCCAGCTCGCCGTCGACCTCCCTGCGAGGGCCATGGTGCAGAAGCCGTTGTCGTCGGCGAAGAAGCAGAGGCCGTTGAGCTTGTCCTCGATCCTCTTCTTCTTCTCGAACTCGTCGTCGCTTGAAGAAGCGGAGTCGTCGTCCGAGTCGTCGACGTCGCTGAGTGTGGCGAAGAAAGCACGCTGCTCAGCCTGGGCCTTCTCCAAGTACTTCGTCTTGATGTACTCCTTGTTGAAGCCGCCCTTCTGCTTGTGCCTTGCGGGGACGTACTTCTCCTTGCGCTTGCCGAAGTCGTACTTGTGCCCATGATCGCCCTTCCCAAATGCTTGCTTGTTCTTCTTGGGACAGTTGGCGATGAAGTGGTTGGGGTCGCCGCACTCGTAGCATCCCGAGCGTCCTCCTCCGCGGCGACGGTTCAGGCGGTTGTTGTGGAACCGCGAGAACCGGTTGGCGAGCATAGCCAGCTCGTCATCCCTCAAAGACTCCAGCTGCTCCTCTGTGACAAAAAAGAGAGAAGAAAGTGCAAATCCTCCAGAGGGGTTAGCAGAAGAGCCAAAAATCAAAGCCATAGTCGGGCCAGAAGGATTCTCATAAGAAGCCCTTGCCATGGCATCAATCTCACTGGACTTGAGCTTACTAAAGAGCTCGTCGCACGTGAGGGTCTCATAGTTAGGTGATTCGATGATCGCCTGAACCTTGGAATCCCACACCGACCGATCGAGAGTATGCAAAAGCTTCAAAGCTCTCTCATGATCGTCGAAAGGCAACAACTCCTTGTTAGCCCTCATCCTGTTGACAATCACCTGAAAGTGAGCGAATAAACTTTTTATGCTCTCGCCAGGCATATGTCGAAAGTTCTCATACTCTCGCTTGAACGACTCGTAGAGACGGGTTTTGACTTGAGAGGTTCCCTCATGAAAGCGCATGAGGGTAGCCCAAATCTCCCGAGCCGTAGCGAGGTGAGAAACGCGATCAGACTCACTCATGCTCAGGCATGAGAAAAGAGCATTACGGACTCGACTATTGGCATCATGTTCATCGATCTGAAGCTGAGAGACACGAGCAGCCAAGACCACGTAATCGGCAGAGTTGCAAATATCCCAGATGGAAGCACCCAAACTCTGTAGATAGGCCGACATGCGTATCTTCCAATACGCATAGTTCGTCCCATCGAAAAACGGCGGTTTGCCCACGCCGCGATCCATGTCGCCTTCTGTGGATCTGGAACCGGCTAAGGTGGAAGATCCTTAACCCGCCTTGATACCAATTGAAGGACCGAAAGTGCTACCAAAAAGCGACCAGAGGGGGGTGAATGGGAGCTACAAATTTTCCTTTCGGAAACTTGTTGCCACTGTCCCGAGAATCAACCCCAAGAGCAAACTTAGAGCTTGCAAGTGTCCATGACCCTAGATGTAGGGTGGATGCCTCCGAGAAGCACAGCGGGACACTATACAACCCTAGAAACCCAATGCAAAAGATGGAAACCAAATCCGTCAACGAACGAACAAACCGTGAATGAAACAGCGCGAAACAGCACTGACCGGACTCTGCCTGCGTCCGGTCACTGATCACCGGACGCGTCTGGTCAGAGAAAATCGGTTTTGGACCCTTACTGTGTTGGACCGGACTCTGAGGAGCAGTGCGTCCGGTCACAACCTGTGCGTCCGGTCAACAGATAAAAGACCCAATGAACAGTGCAAGTGATGCGTCCGGTCAGAGTTCAGATGAGCGTTCGGTCAAGTCCGAGACAAACTGTTCACTGGCACGTTCAACGACCGGACTCTGGATGTGCGTCCGGTCAACTCGTGCCTAGCGTCCGGTCACCCCTACAGCCCCCTGTTCGTTCACCGATTCGATTCAAACTCTCCCAAAATGAAACCTCTAGGGTTCAAACTTGGAGAGATGAACCACAAGGAGGATAGTGAGCTATCTCTAAGAGATCATGGCTCGTACCTATCTCCAAATCGATGAATCGAAGAAATTCGAGGGAAAGGAGAAAAACTTGACCCGAAATGAAAATTGATCGATCTACTAGGTCGTGAGGTTAGAGGTGAATTCCTTCGGTGGAAAGAAATGCCTCACGATCTAGAACATCTCTGTTCAAACGGATTTGCAAAAGACGCACCGAGTAAAGAGATCGATCAACGGGAAAAACGTGGAGAAAAGCAACCCGCGAAGGATACGAACAAAACACGAATCACGACCACGAATTTGCAACCGTGTGGCTACCACACGCTACAACAGTGAGATTACGGTCTCACTTCCTCAAAATCTCACGGGCACAGAGGTATTGTTCTCTTCTCTGTGGATCTCAGTTCGCTACAGCAGAGGAGAGGGAGAGCAGGAAAACCTAGAAGGCAAAATAGCAAATGACTGAGATAGATGGGGAGGTGGGTGTCTCCCCCTACTTATCCTAATTCTAACTATTCCTAATTCCCACTCTACCCCTAACAACTTACAGAGCGAACCAGCTAAACCCTAAGGTTATTCTGGACCAACTCGATGGTAGGTGGATCCGACGGCCACGCCCGCACAACTGGTAGCGTTGCCTCGACGCAACCTCACCGATTGCCGCCACGTGCCGCCACCGCTCTGCGTCCTCTTTACGGACTCCGCCCCCGGTTTTGTGGCCCAAACCGAGAAACCAGCCTTCACAGCCAACCCCCGGTTTTGAGGCCCAAACCGGGAAACCAGCCCACCAACGTCTGAGTTTTGTGGCCCAAACTCATCAAACCCGCAGCACCCAGGTTTTGAGGCCCAAACCTGGAAACCGTCCTCAGCCCGAGTTTTGTGGCCAAACTCGAAAACCATCAATGCCCAGGTTTTGAGGCCCCAACCTGGAAACCGTCCACCCGATGGTTTTTCTCTGGCTCTACCACCAAACCGAAGCTGTAGAGGGGATGCACCGCTCGTGCACCCCGTCCACCGACACGTGTCCCCAAGTCCACGACTTAGGCAACACATGACCGCAAGTCTTCGCTCGTCGCTGTCCCAGGCTGTCAGCCACCACAGCTGATCCTCAGGCCACCGGTCCCTCAGTCCAAGCCTCACGTCCGCCCTTCGCCACTCTCGGTCCATCGACACGGCACGTCTCTACTTGACCTTCACCTTGCCTCTGATCACTGTATCCGTGCTTGACACCTGCACAACACAAGCCAAAGAACATGCGCATCATCCCAGTTGACAATCACTCATCACTTAGAGACTCGGCATACACCCATGTATCCGCAGGTTGTAGTAGACCAGGTAGCCTGCTGCGGTCGGGCTTGGCCTGCTGACAGATAGCACATGACGCGACAAATTTCCGGACAGCTGCATTCATGCCTCGCCATGCAAACAACTGTTTGGCGCGGCGTAGGGTCACTGGAATGCCGAAGTGCCCACCGACAGGACTAGTGTGAATGGTTGTGAGTAGTTGCTGCCGTAATGCGGTGTCCTCGCCAATCCACAAGAAACCCTTGTATCGGAGTAGACCATCTGAAAGGTCCTAAATGGCTAGAGGGGGGTGAATAGCCTAATAAAAATTCTACAAAACACTTAGAGCAACAAGTTAGACAATTGCAAAGCGAAGCTTTTTGCTCTAGCTCTACTAAGTGTTGCAAGCCACCTATCCAACAATTCTAGTAACCTATATTCACTATGGCACACAAAAGATATGTTACTACTCTCTAAAACGATAGGCTAGCAAGAAATAATTACTTCTAATTAGAGAGCTACTTCTAGCAACAAATATCTCTACACAAGTGATAAAGAAAGTAATGCAAGGATAGAGAGATGTACCGACACCGGCAAGAGACAATCAATCACAATAAGAATACCAAGAAACTTCGGGAGAAGTCCAAACAGGCAAGAGACACAAAGATTTTCTCCCGAGGTTCACGTGCTTGCCGGCACGCTACTCCCCGTTGTGTCGACCAACCACTTGGTGGTTCGGCGGCTAATAGGTGTTTCACAAACCTCGCTCAACAAATGAGCGCCGCAAGAACCAACCCACAAATGGAGGTAACTCAAAGACACGCGCAATCCACTAGAGTTACCTTTTGGCTCTTCGCCGGGGAAGGCACAATACCCCTCACAAATCACCGGGAGATGGCCACGAACAATCACCACTCGTGCCAAAGCTCCTCCGCTGCTCCAAGCCGTCTAGGTGGCGGCAACCACCAAGAGTAAAGAGAATACCCGTAGCAACAACAATCCCCAAGTGCCACTAGATGCAAACTCACAAGCAAATGCACTTGGATCCACTTGATCTCACTTAGATTCGCGCTATCAAGCAAGGAGATGAGTGGGAGGGAGTAGATCTTGCTCAAGAGGATGTTCAAGAGGTTGGAAAGTCAAGAAGCAGCCCCCAAACCCGGCCACAACCTATTTATATGGAGAGGGGAAGACAACAAGTCGTTCTCCCCTTTCCTGCGCTTTGGTCGGTAGTACCGGGGCAAGGGTCGGTACTACCGGCGGTCCAAAAGACCGTTAGAATCGCCTTTCTAACACGGACGGTAGTAGGGTCGGTACTACCGGCCCCGGTACTACCGGCCTTATAGCGGTACTACCGGTAGGCCAGATCTAGATCTACACAGAATGCCTCCAAACTTCCTTCAAACCTCGATACTACCGACCCATGGTCGGTACTACCGAGCCCGGTACTACCGAGGTTATGGCGGTACTACCTCTAGGCCAAAACTCCTCCGAACAGAGAGTTTGCGCGCTGCCTACAGAGGGGTCGGTAGTAGGGTCGGTACTACCGACTTTAGGGTCGGTACTACCGGCCCCGGTACTACTGGGGTTATGGCGGTACTACCGGTAGGCCAAAAACTCCCCCGAACAGAGAGTTTGCGATCTGCTCACGGAGGGGTCGGTACTACCGACTTCAGCAAACTGACCTCCGCGCTAAAACGGCCATAACTCTTAGCTCCGAAATCCGATTTCGATGATCTTGGACATTTTGGAAAGCTTATTCAGAGGGCTACACATCCCACAAACAAAGCTAATCCAACTCACAAAAGATTAGTACAGAAATCCAATCCAAGATCCATCGCTTCCTCTTTTAAAACAAAGATTTCTCCGAAAACTTCTCTGAGTTGATCCAATTCAACTCCACCACCTTCTCCTTTGCAAATGTGCTAACACCAACAAGTGTACATCATCATGTGCATGTGTGTTAGCATTTTCACAATCATTTTCAAAGGATTAGAGGTTAGCACACTAGGTCCTAATGCATATGCATGTAAGAAAACACCTAGTGGCACTTGATAACCGCGATCACCGAGATAGTCCCCTCTTAATAGTACGGCTATCTATCCTAAACACACTCACACCCTCTATGGTGTCTTGAGTGCCAAAACAAAATCCCTATTTATACCTTTGCCTTGATCTCCATAGGGTTTTGCTTTTCTCTTCTTCTCTTTCCAAATGTGGAGCACTTGATCCATCTTTTGGTCATCACCACCAATACCATGATCATCATCTAGCTCCCGCACTTGGTGTGTACCAACCTAGCTCATAAACTCTTCATGACAAAGGTTAGTACTCTAGGTGACATCAATTATCCAAAACCAAACAGGGACTTTCAATCTCCCCCTTTTTGGTAATTGATGACAACCTTTCACAAGGATATATATTTTGAAAATTTGAGTCACCTCTTTGTTAGTATTAGCTCCCCCTACATATGTGCTATAAAGTTTGGTTCAAGTTCGGCACATATGCATAGGTATGAAATATGAGAGAGTAATACTTCCAAATGATGCTAAGGTGTAAAGAATGGACCTTTGAAGCGTGATACCAATCGGAGTTGCCAATATACACCATCCTTAGCACCATGGTTAGCTAGACTTACAAAAACACTAGATACCTCATGAGATCAACATTATATGAAAGGCTCTAGTACCACTTTGTAAAAACAAATTACATCTAGCTACCTATGCATACTAGTTCGCAAATCATCATTCAAAATCTATTTCTAGCATACACCACACAAGCATGGATATAAAGTTAACAACTTGTGCAATGCAAGCAAGCATATGAACATGCACAAATCAAATGCAACAACCAAGTTCATGAGCTTGCTCCCCCTACTTGTGTGCTCAAATCTTTTGCAAAGTTTTGATCTTTGGTTGTGACGTTTCTCTCCCCCTTTGTCATCTATTTCCATAAAAGTTTTGCATAAGAAGGTTCAAATTGTTTAAGAGAGAGTTAGTTCTTTCTCATTTGGTTCAATCTAGATCATTTGCATGAAACATTTAACACGGTTTGCTCTAGAGTAAGCTTCTTCACACATCTTGTAATGGTTATCTTACTCACGTTGGTTAAACATTCCATTTCTCATTCTCTAGATTAAACACTAGGATTGCAAGCCCATAAACATGTCATATGTTACCACTAGATCATGTAAAGCATAGAAACAATAGTGGCATCATACAAGCATCAAAATCACTTTATTTCCATGAATGAGCCTCATGATTGTGAGGAATGACTAGATGCACTAAACATGTTCCTAGCAAAGTATGGATGCATATGTCAATCAACTTTTACCTTGCTCTGTCGAAGGAGAGGCATGTCATATAAGTGGGGGTGCATCAACACATATTTGAGAAGTCAAGTATGTTCAATTCATTCCTTAGCTTGCAAAACCTCTTCTCATCAAGTGGCTTGGTGAATATGTCGGCAAGTTGATCATCGGTACCAACACTCTCGATTGAAATATCACCCTTTTGTTGATGGTCTCTTATGAAGTGGTGCCTAATGTCAATATGCTTTGTTCTTGAATGTTGCACGGGGTTGTTTGTGAGCTTCACCGCACTCTCATTGTCACATAGCAATGGCACTTGTTTGAATTTGATTCCAAAGTCATCCAAAGTTGCTTTCATCCATAGTAACTGAGCACAACAACTACCGGCGGATATGTATTCAGCTTCGGCGGTTGACAGTGCCACACTATTTTGCTTCTTTGATGACCAAGACACAAGGGATCTTCCCAACAATTGACATGTGCCCGATGTGCTCTTTCTATCAACCTTGCAACCCGCATAATCGGAGTCCGAATATCCAATCAACTCAAAGTTTGACCCCTTTGGATACCACAAACCAACATCTTGTGTATGCTTTAAGTACCTCAATATTCTCTTAGTGGCCTTCAAGTGACTCTCTCTTGGTAAGGATTGGAATCTTGCACACATGCATACACTAAACATAACATCCGGTCTTGATGCGGTCACATAGAGTAGGCTTCCAATCATAGACCGATACAACTTTTGATCCACGATATTGCCACTTGCATCACTATCCAATTGTCCATTTGTCCCCATAGGCGTGCTAATGGCTTTTGCATCTTGCAATCCAAACTTCTTGATCATGTCCTTTATGTACTTGCCTTGACTAACAAATGTGCCTTCCTTCAATTGCTTTATTTGTAGACCAAGGAAGTAGCTAAGCTCTCCAATCATGGACATTTCAAACTCATTAGCCATCATTTCACCAAACTGTTCACAAAAATCTTGATTGGTTGAACCGAAAATGATATCATCAACATAGATTTGCAACACAAACAAGTCTTTTCCAATATTCTTGGTGAAGAGAGTAGTATCAACCTTTCCCGTCTTGAACCCTTTAGAGAGGAGAAAATCTCTTAACCTCTCATACCATGCTCTTGGTGCTTGTTTCAAACCATAAAGTGCCTTCTTGAGCTTGTAAACATGGTTGGGCTTCTTGTCATCTTCAAAACCGGGTGGTTGCTCAAGATATACTAACTCATTGATGTAGCCATTGAGAAATGCACTCTTGACATCCATTTGATATAACTTGATGTTGTAGGAGCAAGCATAAGCTAATAGGATTCTTATTGCTTCCAATCTTGCAACCGGTGCATATGTTTCACCAAAGTCAAGACCCTCTACTTGAGTATATCCTTGTGCCACTAATCTTGCTTTGTTTCTCACCACAATGCCATCTTGATCTTGCTTGTTTCGAAAAACCCATCTAGTGCCAATCACATTGTAGTTCTTAGGCCTCTCTACTAATTCCCATACTTGATTTCTTGTGAAGTTGTTAAGCTCTTCATGCATGGCATTGACCCAATCAACATCTTGTAATGCTTCTTCAATCTTGGTTGGCTCGATGGATGATACAAAAGAGTAATGTTCACAAAATGAAGCCAATCTTGATCTAGTTTGCACACCACTCTGAATTCTACCAATGATTTGATCTAATGGATGATCTCTTGCAACATTGGTTGGTTGGAGCACTTGGACTTGATTGCTTGAACTTGCTTGATCATTTGGATGAGATGAACTAGCCACTTGTTGATCTTGCAATTGAGAACCACTAGCTTGCACAATTGGAGAAGTGAGCACTTGATATTTGTCATCTTCAACATCAATCACTTCCCTAGGCCGAATATCACCAATGTCCATACTCTTCATTGCATTTTCCAATTGAGTTCCTCTCACATCATCTAGATTTTCTTCTTCATCTTGAGAGCCATTTGTTTCATCAAATTCAACATCATGCACTTCCTCAAGAGTACCACTAGCCAAGTTCCATACTCTGTATGCTTTGCTTGCAGTGGAGTAACCAAGTAAGAAGCCTTCATCACATTTCTTCTCAAACTTGCTCAATCTAGTGCCTTTCTTCAAGATATAGCATTTGCAACCAAACACTCTAAAGTATGCAATGTTAGGCTTTCTTCCATTCAATAGCTCATAGGGAGTCTTCTCCATCATGGGATGACAATAGAGGCGGTTGCTACAATAGCAAGCCGTGTTGATAGCTTCGGCCCAAAATGAATGACTCACATTGTACTCACTAAGCATAGACCTTGCCATATCAATGAGAGTTCTATTCTTCCTTTCAACAAGACCATTTGATTGTGGAGTGTACTTGGCTGAGAATTGATGTCTAATTCCAAATTCATCACATAACTCATCAACTCTTGTGTTTCTAAACTCACTACCATTGTCACTTCTTACTTTCTTGATGGTTGTTTCAAACTCATTGTGACACCTCTTGACAAAAGATTTGAATGTAGCAAATGTATCACTTTTGTCACTTAGAAAGAACACCCATGTATATCTTGTAAAATCATCCACTATCACAAAGCCATATTTGTTTCCACCAATGCTAGTGTATGTTGTTGGTCCAAATAGATCCATGTGCAATAACTCAAATGCTTTGCTAGTGCTCATCATGCTCTTTTTAGGGTGAGTGTTTCCAACTTGCTTTCCGTCTTGACAAGAGCTACAAAGTTTATCCTTTTCAAACACCACATCTTTCAAGCCTCTAACTAGATCATGCTTAATCAATCTATTCAATTGTTTCATTCCAACATGACCAAGTCTTCTATGCCATAGCCAACCCATGCTAGATTTGGTGAACAAACAAGTTGACAATTGAGCTTCACTAGCATTGAAATCAACCAAGTATAGATTTTCATATCTAAAGCCTTTGAAGATCAAGTTTGAGCCATCTACACTTATGATCTCTACATCATCAACTCCAAATATGCATTTGAATCCAAGATCACACAATTGAGCCACAGATAACAAATTGAAGTTCAAGCTCTCTACTAGCAACACATTTGATATGCTCATGTCATTTGATATAGCAATCTTACCAAGCCCCTTGACCTTGCCTTTGCCATTATCACCAAATGTAATACTATCAATCCCATTGTCATCATTCTTGTTGATTGAATTGAACATTCTTGCATCTCCTGTCATGTGTTGAGTGCACCCACTATCAAGCACCCAATGCCTTCCTCCGGCTTTATAATTGACCTACAAGAAAAGATCAATTCTTTTTAGGTACCCAAACTTGCTTGGGTCCTCCAAGGTTAGTCACTAAGCTCTTGGGCACCCAAATTGCCTTCTTCTTTGGGCCAACAATGGGAGCACCAATAAACTTAGCCTTCACACCATTTACACCCTTGGTAAGCAAATAACAAGAATCAAATTGAATTGAGGATACATTAGCATTTTTATTCTTGTTCTTGCAATATTGCTCTATATGCCCGGATTGCTTGCATTTGTTGCAAAACCGACCATTGCTTCTCACAAAACTAGTCTTGTGAGTCACAAAAGCCGCCTTGCCATTCTTGGGGGTATAGCCCAATCCCTCTTTGTTAAGAGAGAACCGTTGGCTACCCAAGCACTTAAGCAAGCGGGCATCTCCACCATAGGCATTGCCTAAGGCACGAGTGAGCTCATTGACCTCCTTTTTCAAGGTCTCATTCTCCACCATTAGTGAGGCATCACAAGTGAAACCATCACTCATAGTAGAAGTAGTAGTGGATGAGCTACATGAAGGGTTAGTGGGAGCAACAACAATAGGAGTATAGAAGGATTCATCAAGAATATCACAAGTTACTCCTATGTCACATGTTGGAACAACATCCTCAACCTTGACTTGATCAAGGAGGGAGGAGTGAGCTTTTTCAAGCTTGGTGTGAGCCTTGCCAAGCTTCTCATGGGCTACCTCTAGCCTCTCATGAGTAGACTTGAGCTCATCAAGGGATTGCTCAAGAGCACTAAGCTTCTTGCGCAATTCCTTGCACTCCTTCCTCTTCATCTCAAAGCAAGTGTGAGCTTGCTCCAACATGTCCATGAGGTCCTCCTTTGAGTGCTCCTCATCCTCATCACTCTCACTATCACTCTCATCATCGGATTGTACCTTTGTTGGCTTAGCCATGAAGCATGATGGAGTGTCAAATAGAGAAGGCTTGTTGTTGATTGCAATGCTTGCAAGTGCCTTCTTCTTGGTGCTCTTCTTGTTATCATCATCACTTGAGTCTTCACTATAGGATGATGCATCACTATCCCATGTGACAACATATGAGCCACCCTTCTTTTTCTTCTTGAAGCTCATTTTCTTCTCTTTCTTCTCTTTCTTATCTTTCTTCTTCTCATCTTCATCATTGTCACTATTGTAGGGACAATCCGCTACAACGTGATCCTTGCTCTTGCACTTGTAGCATCTTCTCACATAGTCTTTGTTCTTGTTGTAATCTCTTCTCTTCCTTGCACCATAGCCTTTCTTCTTCATGAACTTGCCAAATTTGTGCACAAAGAGAGCTAAGGCTTCATCATCAATGTCACTAGCTTCTTCATTGTCACTTGATTCTTCCTTCTTGGACTTGCCCTAGCTCTTAGATGAGGTGGCATTGAATGCCACACTTTTCTTGTTCTTGTCCTCTTCCTTGACCACTTCTTCACTATCTTCATTGTATTGATCCTCAGTCATGACATCACCAAGCACCTCATTTGGAGTCACATTCTTCAATCCTCCTCTAAAGATGATGGTGCAAAGTGTCTTGAACCTCTTGGGCAAGCAACTCAGGAACCGGTGAGTGAAGTCTTCATCTTGTACCTTTTCTCCCAAGGACTTGAGATCATTGATGATGACTTGCAATCTATAGAACATTTCTGGAATTGATTCATCATCCTTCATCTTGAAGTTGGTGAGCTTGTCCTTGAGCATGTACAACTTGGCACTTTTTACCGTTGAAGTGCCCTCATATGTTTCTTCTAATCTTTTCCACACCTCACTTGCATTGTCAAGATCTTTGATTTGCTCGAACACCTTTGGATCAATGGCATTGTATATGGTGTTGAGCGCCATTGTGTTGCATTGCTTGTTGATGGAGTCATTTGGTGTTGGATTGGTAGGATCAAGAATCTCAAACTCATTTTCAACCACATCCCACACCTTGTCATTGATTGAACCCAAATACATCTTCATCTTTCTCTTCCAATAATCAAAAGATGTGCCATCAAAGAATGGTGGTTTGCCCCCAACATGGTTGAACACAATTTGAGCCATTTTTAACACCGAAGGTTGTTAATCCTTATTGCAAACGGTGACCACGGCTCTGATACCACTTGAAAGGTCCTAAATGGCTAAAGGGGGGTGAATAACCTAATAAAAATTCTACAAAACACTTAGAGCAACAAGTTAGACAATTACAAAGCGAAGCTTTTTGCTCTAGCTCTACTAAGTGTTGCAAGCCACCTATCCAACAATTCTAGTAACCTATATTCACTATGGCACACAAAAGATATGTTACTACTCTCTAAAATGATAGGCTAGCAAGAAATAATTACTTCTAATTAGAGAGCTACTTCTAGCAACAAATATCTCTACACAAGTGATAAAGAAAGTAATGCAAGGATAGAGAGATGTACCGACACCGGCAAGAGACAATCAATCACAATAAGAATACCAAGAAACTTCGGGAGAAGTCCAAAGGGGCAAGAGACATAAAGATTTTCTCCCGAGGTTCACGTGCTTGCCGGCACGCTACTCCCCGTTGTGTCGACCAACCACTTGGTGGTTCGGCGGCTAATAGGTGTTTCACAAACCTCGCTCAACAAATGAGCGCCGCAAGAACCAACCCACAAATGGAGGTAACTCAAAGACACGCGCAATCCACTAGAGTTACCTTTTGGCTCTTCGCCGGGGAAGGCACAATACCCCTCACAAATCATCGGGAGATGGCCACGAACAATCACCACTCGTGCCAAAGCTCCTCCGCTGCTCCAAGCCATCTAGGTGGCGGCAACCACCAAGAGTAAAGAGAATACACGCAGCAACAACAATCCTCAAGTGCCACTAGATGCAAACTCAAAAGCAAATGCACTTGGATCCACTCGATCTCACTTAGATTCGCGCTATCAAGCAAGGAGATGAGTGGGAGGGAGTAGATCTTGCTCAAGAGAATGTTCAAGAGGTTGGAAAGTCAAGAAGCAGCCCCAAACCCGGCCACAACCTATTTATATGGAGAGGGGAAGACAACAAGTCGTTCTCCCCTTTCCTGCGCTTTGGTCGGTAGTACCGGGGCAAGGCTCGGTACTACCGGCGGTCCAAAAGACCGTTAGAATCGCCTTTCTAGCACGGACGGTAGTAGGGTCGGTAGTAGGGTCGGTACTACCGGCCTTATAGCGGTACTACCGGTAGGCCAGATCTAGATCTACACAGAACGCCTCCAAACTTCCTTCAAACCTCGGTACTACCGACCCCCTGGTCGGTACTACCGAGCCCGGTACTACCGAGGTTATGGCGGTACTACCTCTAGGCCAAAACTCCTCCGAACAGAGAGTTTGCGCGCTGCCTACAGAGGGGTCGGTACTACCGACTTCAGAGTCGGTACTACCGGCCCCGGTACTACCGGGGTTATGGCGGTACTACCGGTAGGCCAAAAACTCCCCCGAACAGAGAGTTTGCGATCTGCTCACAGAGGGGTCGGTACTACCGGCCTCAGGGTCGGTACTACCGACTTCAGCAAACTGACCTCCGCGCTAAAACGGCCATAACTCTTAGCTCCGAAATCCGATTTCGATGATCTTGGACATTTTGGAAAGCTTATTCAGAGGGCTACACATCCCACAAACAAAGCTAATCCAACTCACAAAAGATTAGTACAGAAATCCAATCCAAGATCCATCGCTTCCTTTTTTAAAACAAAGATTTCTCCGAAAACTTCTCCGAGTTGATCCAATTCAACTCCACCACCTTCTCCTTTGCAAATGTGCTAACACCAACAAGTGTACATCATCATGTGTATGTGTGTTAGCATTTTCACAATCATTTTCAAAGGATTAGAGGTTAGCACACTAGGTCCTAATGCATATGCATGTAAGAAAACACCTAGTGGCACTTGATAACCGCGATCATCGAGATAGTCCCCTCTTAATAGTACGACTATCTATCCTAAACACACTCACACCCTCTATGGTGTCTTGAGTGCCAAAACAAAATCCCCATTTATACCTTTGCCTTGATCTCCATAGGGTTTTGCTTTTCTCTTCTTCTCTTTCTAAATGTGGAGCACTTGATCCATCTTTTGGTTATCACCACCAATACCATGATCATCATCTAGCTCCCGCACTTGGTGTGTACCAACCTAGCTCATAAACTCTTCATGACAAAGGTTAGTACTCTAGGTGACATCAATTATCCAAAACCAAACAGGGACTTTCACCATCCCAAAGTCTGAAATGAGGAATTGACGAGGGATCAACAGACAATTTGTCCAAAAGTACCTGAGCTGCAGAATCAGCGTGATATGAGTCACAAAATGCTTGCGTCCACGCAGCCGAGGCCACTGAAATGGCAGCACAATCAGATGATGGTGTTGGATAGCGGGACAGAGCGTCTGCCACGCGATTATCCTGGCCTTTGCGATAACGAATGGTATACTGTAGTCCCAATAATTTGGTGAAATCGCACTGCTACCATGGCGTGTGCAGGTGTCGTTCTGATAACTGAATCAAACTACGCTGATCAATTATGATCTGAAACTCTACGAGTTGGAGATAACTACGCTAGTGATCCACCGCCATGACAATGACCATATATTCTTTTTTATATGCTGATAATCCTTGCGAACGAGGCCCGAGAGCTTTGCTGAGAAAAGCCAGAGGGTGACCAGACTGCATAAGAACAACGCCTATGCCAATGCCGCTGGCATCTGCCTCAATGATGAACGACTGCTGAAAATCCGGTAAGGCCAAGACGAGAGCAGTAGTGAGGGCTGTCTTGAGGGTGTCAAATGTCGTTTGATGAATGCTGGTCCAGATAAACTGTATCCCTTTCTTCAGAAGTTCCGTCAACGGCTTGGCATGATGCCAAAATGGCGAACAAAGCGCCGATAGCAGCCGGTCAGCCCCAAAAAACTGCGCGAGTTCCTTGACAGAACGTGGTGAAGGCCAATCGACAACTACTGCTACCTTAGCTGGTTAGTTGCAACACCTGCCTCAAAAATGACATGCCCAAGGTACTGCAACTGCCGTTGCGCAAAGACACACTTGGAACACTTAAGCAGCCAATGATCCCGCTGGAGCAACTGTAAGACAGCCAGGAGATGATCCAAATGTTCGGCATACAAGGTGTTGTAGATCAGAATATCATCAAAGAAGACGAGGATACACCGGCGCAAGAGGGGAGCTAGAGTGCCGTTCATGGCTTTCAGGAAGGTAGCAGGAGCACCAGACAAGCCAAAGGCCAAAACTCTGAACTCATAATGCCCCGAATGTGTTTGGAATGCAGTTTTCTGCTCTTCCCCAGCTCGCAAAAGAATTTGATGATACCCGGTTGTGAGGTCCAAACAAGAAAACCAGCTAGCCTCTGAAAGTTCATCCAACAGTTCTTCAATAATAGGAACAAGATATTTGGATTTGACTGTGATGGCGTTCAGGTAGCGAAAGTCGACACAAAAACGAAAGGACTCGTCCTTCTTCTTGACCAAGAGTACTGGTGAGGAGAACTGGCTATTGCTTGGTTGAATGACCCCGGTGTCCAACATGCTTTGGACTTGACGTTCTATCTCATCTTTGATGGCTGGGGGATAGCGGTAGGGCCGGATACACACTGGAGTAGCCCCGGGCACCAACAGTATGGAATGATCACTATCTCGAGGAGGTGGTAGTTGTGTTGGTATTTGAAAGAGATTCTGAAATTCCTGAAGTAAACTAGCCACGCCTGCTAGCAGAATAGTGGTGTCATTGACAGCCGGTGCATGAACAACAGATAACTGAATCAACCAACCAGTGAGCAAAGCCGCTCCCACACCATGCAACAGTGCCACTGAATCAGCATAAGTAAACTGAATCCACTTATCTTGCCAATGGATTTTCATAGGACTGAACTGCTCCAGCCAGTCCATACCCAATATCATGTCGAAGGCCATTGAGGGAAAAATCTTCAGATCTATAACTCTAATAAAGCTAATACCCACTAAATATTTCTCTCTTCATGCAAGGTGTCCACATCATTCCCCACTAAATGATCCACTAAATGTTATATCTCTTCATACATGTTGTCCACTTCATTTTCCACTAAGTCCATGTCATCATGTTCTATCTTCTTATGTAAGGTGTCCACATGATTCTACACTAAGTCTATGTTAGCTCTTATTAATAAAAAAAATATTCATGACATCCACTACTACACAAATATTTGTTGCAGCGGGCATTTTGGATTAATCGCAGCGGGCAAACGTGTCCGTCACGGTGACAACGTCACGGTAAATCGTGACTCCACTGCAGCGGGCGCCAGCGGTAAATCTATTTACCGCAGCGGACACTTTATGATGCCCGCCACGGTAAATCTATAGAAAAAACAAAAAAAAACAAAGCCCACTGGCGAGCCCGTTTCTCGAGCCCACCGGCGAGCCCAATCCCAGCTAGAAACCCTAGCACCAACGAGATCTGAAACCCCAATGAGGTGCCGCGCCACCCCATGACGCTATACCACCGTCGTCGTCATGGATCTGCGAGTCCGAACGCCGGATCGACGAGCCCCGCCACCGGATCGAGTTCGTCGACAGGTCCCTCCACCGGACCGAGCCCACCGTCGCGCTCCTCCACCGTCACCGCTGTCGGGAGGAGGGAGCTGGGTCCGCTGGATCTGGACCTGCCTCCGCCTTGTCGGATCTGGACCGACCTCCACCGTGCGCGCCGGATCTAGCCATGGGAGGTAGGAGTGATGGAGATGGAGATATATGAAGAGGGAGTTGGAGAGAGGAAGAGGGAGATGATCGAAGTACACACCTAGATCCAGCCAGCCTTAGCCTCTATCGCCCTGCTGCCGCCGCCACCAGGCCACCGACCTCCACCTTGGTCCGCCGGTGAGGAGAGGCCGTGCCACGCCACGTCGCCTACGCCGCCACGGACCCGTCGGTCGGCTGCTTGGACGGGGAGTGGAGGGCGCCCGACGTCCTCAGCACGAGAGAGAGAGATGGAGAGGGAGGACTGATTGCGGCTGCGGAATGTGTGAACAAAAATCTACTCCTTGTATTTATACGAAGGACAACTATTGGGCCTCGTCTGGGCTCGTCTTAACCGTAGCGGACATCTTAAGATGCCCGCTGCGGTAAATCGTGATTTACCGCAGCGAGAAATCGATTTACCGCAGCGGGCAAAAGCTGGCCGCCACGGTAAATCAAAAGTGTCCGCTGCGGTTAATCATGGGATTTACCGCAGCGGACAAAAAAAATGTCCGCCACGGAGACCAAAAGAGCAACGCTGCGGTAATTCGTTTTTGTAGTAGTGATCTCTATCATGTAAAATACTTTAAATCTTTAATCTATTAGCATACAAGTCATTTCATATGTTATTGTTTCATCTCATGTTCTTCTTAAAGTAATTAAATATTTTATTGTTTTTTCTTTGACTACCTTAGTAATTTTTTACTATATCTGATACAATATATAACATATAAGTCAAATTTCATATATATGTACATACAATATACAGAATATTATATAGTAATATTACGTATTCAAGAAAATCCCGCAGCAACGCACGGGGTATACCTCTAGTTAGATGTAAATTCAAATCCCTGGACAGACCACTGAGCCCCGGACAGTTGTGAATCACAGCGAATCTTGCCCCCATCAGCCACTTTGACCCAGACAGGAGACATGCCATGCTGAACCCCCTGGAGAGAAGCTGCCAAAGCCCGACTAACAAAAGAGTGAGAACTACTCGAGTCTAATAGAATCCGTACTGGTTGAGCTGGTAACTCCCCCTGAAACTGAATGGTACGAGGTGACAAAGTACCTTGGGCAGCCGAAACTGAGATGGTAACACAGAACTGGGACTCATCAGAACAGCCAATGGTCGTAACATCAGTGATACTGCCGTCAACCTGACAGAGTTCCCATGTTTCCTGCAACACATGAAGTGCAATCTGTTCTGGACAGCGGCGATCCTGGGACCATTTTTCTCCGCAACGAAAACAGAGGCCGCGGGCACGCCGGTAGCTGCGCAACGTGGCCAGCTTGTCTTCCACCCCATGACCACGACGATCATCCGGTGGAGGCGCTGTTGATGAAGACGGCTTGTCAGGTCGGGGCGGCAGCGACAGCGGTAGTGGCCCGCGTGGGACGTGCTTGGCGCCCACGTACGGATCCACTTTGCGTGAGTCCCGACGGCGGCATGACTCGCCCATCTCTTCCTGCAAAAGTGCGAGGGAACAAGCAGTATCCAGAGTGGAAGGCCGATGCATATGAACAGATTGACGTATATCAACACGTAAACCATCAACAAATCGCATCGCAAAGTCGACAGGGTTAGTGTGGCGGCCATACGAGATGAACTGATCGACCAAACCGAAAAACTCCTCAATATACTCCGACACAGATCCGAACTGGCGGATGTTGAACAACTGACGAATCAGCAATTCATGTTGATCCTTGCCAAAGCGTTCTAGAACCATGCGACAGAACATTGGTCAGGACACAAAACGTGCAAGTGCTTCCACGGACTGCAGCAAGAGCTCGGCGGCAGCAGACATGTGACTACTAGCGACACGGATCCACAACGACTCTTCAACTGAGTACATCTCAAAATGATCTTCACACCGAGAAATCCAGAGTTTGGGATTAGCCCCAGGAAACTTAGGAAAATCCATCTTGGGAAGACGGCCCAAGAGATGTGACGGACGATCCCAATCCTGATCCCGATCCCAGTGACCTGAATGAAACTCTCCCTTTCTATAGAAATGTGGAGTCGGATCCCTATCCCAATGATTGGGCGGAAACTCCGACTTCCCCTGGAACTCAAACTGGTGGTGACCCATAGTAGCTAGCGATGGAAGGGATGCGGGACGCGGGAGAGTGGAGGAGGGAGGATTCATACCTT
The DNA here is from genome assembly GCA_009763385.1 of Coix lacryma-jobi var. lacryma-jobi. Lineage (NCBI taxonomy): Eukaryota > Viridiplantae > Streptophyta > Magnoliopsida > Poales > Poaceae > Coix > Coix lacryma-jobi. The sequence goes on along the minus strand of CM019823.1, from coordinate 65,834,808 downwards.
TGACCGGGAGGTGGATGAATAACCTAGACTCCCGGTGGTGAGGTTCAACGCGGTGCCCATCAGGGCCGACGGGCGTGTTACCGACAGGTGAAGTGGCCGCGGTCGCCCTAGGTTTGGGGAAAACTCTCGCCGATGAGGCGGGGTCACCATTGAGCACCACTCGATGAAAGGTCTTGCGCATCGCGCCCATCTCCAAGCGCATGTCGTCGATGGTGGCGTCGATGCGTGGCTTCCAATCCTCGAACACCTTGGCAGCGTCCTCCATGGCGACGAAGCGATCCGCGAGCTTCTGCTCTACCGCCGTGATGCGAGTCGACAAGGACGACTGCAGATCTGAGACATCGCTGCGAACGCCCTTGCTCTAGGTGTTCATGTCGCCCCGGAGGGATTTCAACTCCTCCAAGACAAGCTTGAGATTCGGTTCAATCGCTCCCATCTCTCGGCGGAAATGGGTGAAGTGATTATGGTGGATGGAATGGGGTTCCAGGTTGCCACAGTTCAAGTACTGCTGCCGACCAAATCAACCTCGACTTGGACTTAAGAGATCTCACGAACGCACCCAAAGGCGAGAACAGAGATCGATCAGCCGACGGGGATTACGATTCCAGATCAAGGCAAAAGCAATCGAGGAGAGAGGCCAAGGAACGGTGTCTCTGATACCAATTTTGTTAACAACACACTCAGATAGAGGAGGATTGGGGAAGAAGCAACAGCAGGGAGCGAGGAACAGCAGAGGAATGCTTCATAGTTCAAGTAGTTTTTGTTCTATTCGTAAGATGTCATGACACGGCGTTGTGCGCCTCCTTTTAGCTGCACGCAGGCAGCGAATCTTCCGGGAGAAGAGAGACTCATTCACACCACCTCCAGGTGCTGGATCCAGGCTAGGCCGGTCATCCTCGGGTTAGGCCTCTTGGTGCGGCGAGGACGCGATGTGGACGGCCCATCCTCTTCGTCGACACCCGACGGTCCACCAGCTGTAACACAAAGGTGCGGAAGCAGAGCAATGTCAGTGCGGCGAGCAATATAGCTTCATGGCAGGGAACCTGCTACCTCACCCCCCTTCTCGGAGCATTCTTGGCAGAATCATACTGGGGAAGACACCGGACAATCGTTGTTTCCCTGACCATCTTTACCATTGTAACTCTCCACCGGCACTCCACTCTTTAGTCTTTACAGTACACTAGTACAGGCCTTCCTTTGCCAAATCTGCATCTGCATGTTCAGTTCAGTTCAGATTTGTTCCACAAACTAAATGAAATTCACAATTACTAGTGCTTCTTATGCCTAAAGGTTCCAGCAAGCATTCATACATTGGAGATCTCTCCTAGGGAAGCCCTGCCTTCCATTGGCCTTTCCTTGACTGCCCTAGGCCTGGGTGGCGTCTTGGCCATGTGTCCCCACATTTGGGGCCGACCAATTCGATGACACTGATGGAACAGAGAAGATGCAGAAGGTGCTCTTCTAGAACTGGTACTACTTCGCTGTCAATGGCGGCTTCTTCGCTAGCACGCTCCTCGTGTACGCTCCCTACGTTGTTTTCAGTGATTGGAATAGCTGGATTCCTTGCCTGTATGAAGCTTTACAGGTACCAGAAACCAGGAGGAAGCGCGCTCACTAGGACATGCCAGATTGTGGTCGCAGCTGTGCGGAAGATCCATGTGGATGTGCCGAATGACAGCTCTCTCCTGTATGAAATGCCAGGCAAGGATGCAGCAATCGTAGGGAGCAGGAAGCTGATGCACACAGAAGGACTAAGGTATGGTGCTGAGAGCTTCTCTCTGTATGCATACAAAAATTTCACTGAATAATAAAAATGTATCGCACATTTAGGTTCTTTGATCGAGCTGCCACCATTTCGTCCCCCGACGAAACATCGTCTGCTGACGTGCGTGCCTAGTCCATGGAAGCTTTGTACGGTGACACAGGTAGAGGAGCTCAAGATCTTGGCAAGAATGCTGCCTGTCCTACTAGCTGGCATAATTTTTGACATGGCTGAAGCTTTCTATTCCCGCTCTTCATCGAACAAGGACAAGTCATGGACAACTGCATATACGGCTTCTCAGTTCCTCCAGCCTCTCTAACGACCTTCAACTGCCTCTGTATCCTCATCCTGGCCCCTTGTTACAACAGCGTTATCATGCCAAGTCTGAACTGCAGTGCATCGGTGTCGGTCAGGTTTTAGCTACGCTTTCCTTGGTTTCGGCTGCGCTGGTCGAGATGGTTAGCCTTAGAATCGTGGACGAGAGAGGCCTCGTGCACCGTAGCACTGCAGTGTGCAGTCCCCATGAACATTATGTGGCAGGCACCGCAGTACCACTACCGGAGACTCGCTCTTTGCCGAGCGTCCGACGCTTTGTTGAGGGTTAAAACACGGGCTCTCGGTAAAGATCTCTTTGCCGAGAGCCAACCCTCGACATAAAAAGGTTCTCGGCAAGGATCTCTATGCCGAGGGCACAACTCTCGGCACATGAAGGCTCTCCGCAAAAAGCACCTGTGCCGAGAGCCGAGCCCTTCGCATAGAACCCACCTCGGCAAAGGGAACCCTAACAGACGACTCCCCTGTGCCGTTACCTTTGCCGAGAGCCCTCTGTTAAGCTCTTGGCAAAGGTGCGTATTTTTTTAAATAAATTCTTTGTCGAGAGCCTTGCCCTGTCCCAATTTTTTTCTGTGGTCTTTCTACAGTACTACAAGTCAAGATTCAAATTTTGTGTATTTTCCATACCTCTTGCTATATTTCGTGCATTTTCTTTAATTTGTTGATTTTTTCCGTGGGACGGACGTTTGAACTGCAGGATATGATCACATGTGATCATATGCGGAGATCTCAGGGTTTCAACCGTCTTGCGCCGACACTTGCTCCAAACATTCTCCAATTTTTTTATAGCCTCTACATACGATGCTAAGGTCTCCCGTCCATTTTCATGATTTTTCGACTTCGTTTGTATTTTAATAATTTAAATCCAATCTCACGCAACTTGGTCGCCGTGTCTCGTGCACGAGACGGTCGAGTTTCCGCGCCTGTCCCAGGATACGGCGTCGAAACACCCTCTGAAGAATGAATACCATTTTTCGAATCGCGGAGTTTCATTATTTGATGCACCTGCAGTTCAAACGTGCGTAAAAATCAACAAATTAAAGAAAATACATGAAATATAGCAACATGTATGAAAAATATACAAAGTTTGAAATCTTGTCTTGTAGTACTGTAGAAAGACCACACAAAAAATTGAGAGCAAAAAAACAAAAAAAAATTATATTCTTTGTCGAGAGCTTTCTAAAGCCCTCGACAAAGAGCACCTATGCCGAGAGTCAGGGCCAGGGCTCTCGGCAAAGAATTTATTTTTAAAAAATACACATCTTTGCTGAGAGCCAGATCAAACGACTCTCGGCGAAGTTTGCATCTTCGCCGAGAGCCGCCCGATCCGGCTCTCGGCAAAGGCGTGCACACTTAAAAAAGGGGTCGCGGGGCAGCCTGCCCGCACACACACTCACGCACTCACACACTCAAGAACTCACTCATACCGCCGCCGCCCGGCCGCCCGCCATCCCGCCACACCGCCGCCGCCGTCCGGCCGCGCCCCTGGCCGCCCTGCGCCTCCGGTCGGCCCACACTCCACGACCGCCCTGCGCCCCCGGCCGCGCCCCCGGCCAGCCCCTCCCCGACCGCCCCGCGCCTCCGGTCGGCCCGCGCTCCCCGGTCGCCCTGCGCCCCCGGCCGACCCCTCCTCCTCTCCCTGGCTGGCCCCTCCTCGGCAGCTCCCGGCCGGCCCCCGGCCCCTTCTCGGTAGCCCCCAACCGGCCCCTCCCCGGGCGCCCTGTGCCCCTGGCCGGCCGCTCCAGCCGCCCCGCACCCCTGGCTGGCCCCGGAGCAGGAGGAAGAGGAAGAGGAAGAGGAAGAGGAAGAGGGGAGGAGGAGGAGGAAGAGGAGGAGGAGGAGAGGAGGAAGAAGAGGAGGAGGAGGAGGAGGAGGAGGAGGAGGAGGAGGAAGAGGAGCCCCCGCCGGCCTTGTCCTGCTGTGTCCCCGCTCCGCCCGGCCGCTCCGCCCGGTTGGATAGAGGAAGAAGACGACCGCCTCGCTGTGCCCCCTTTGTTCGCTCATCGGTCGTCGTCGATCGGGCTGCCTGTAAGTCGTCCTCGATCGCCCCATCGTCATTGCACATGTGCCACCCAGTTGTAGTATGTAGTAGTAGTAAGTAATTGTTGATAGTAGTAGTTAGTAGTTTGATTGTAGTAGTGGTATGTGTGTGGATGTCGGCCATCATGCCGCATATATGTGGATGTCGGCCATCGTGCTGCATATATGTGGATGTCGGCCATCGTGTCGTTGTTTCTTGCAGGTTTCGAAACCTCACCGTGCAGGGGAGGTTCTGCCGAAATTACTAATTGATACTATCTTTTTTGTCTTTTCTGTAGGAGGAGGACCTGTCGGGGCCAAGCCGGAGATCCTCGGCGACCCCGATCGTCTTTGTCATCGTCGCGGGTCTACCTGCACTGCACCGACTCTCAACTGCACCGGCTAGCCACTGCGCCGCTAGCCTGACTCCACCGGCACCCTAGGTATAAATAACCTCTCCTCCCAGATAAAGGTCGTAGGTCATTGAACCCAGTTAGGTGTCTCCCGTCCGAAAGAGATACGGCTGGAGGTATGCAAATCTCTGCATATCAATAACTGTATCTGTTTTGATTGTCCACGTTACTTGGACACCCCGCAAATGCGTCGATGAGGCTAGTTCCCTTGGTCTGCCCCGATTCGAGATGGAGTTTCGGTATCACCTCCCTGTTGTTCTCTGGATACACACTCTCCCTACAGGGACGTGTATCGGGAGAACATTGGGGAGGTGCTGCCGAAATTCTGTCTTGGCTCGGGGCAGACAATGGGAACTAGCCTCATGTACGCATCCGCGGGTGGATTAGGACCTATCCTCACCAATTAGATGATAGTAGGATGGAAGTACTCGGAGGTAGATGTGTAAGTACTCGGATGGATGGCAGTAGGATGAATGACCGTCAGTGGATGTACTCAGGCCGTAGAAGCAGAATTGATTTCACCGATGAATGGTTGCGCAAGCAGTAGGATGAATGACCGTCAGTGGATGTACTCGGGCCGTAGAAGCAGAATTGATTTCACCGATGAATGGTTGCGCAAGATAGATGTTTTCTTGAACAATGCATTTGGCCTCGCTCGGCGAGGACAGTTGAAAGTGTCGTGCCGGTGCAGCAGATGTGGGAACCGGAGAAGGCAAGACAAGGAGAACATGGGTAAACATCTTCTGAACAATGGATTCACGTCGGACTACACCCGGTGGATCTACCATGGTGAAGCACATCGTTTGAGAGCGGAGGCAGCGCGACCACGTCTGGAGGACTTTGATGCTAATGCGGGGGTAGCAGACATGTTAGATGACTTCCAAGAAGCACGGTACGCTGAACGACGTACGGAGGAGGAGATGGAGAAGACCGCAAAGGCGTTTTACGAGATGATGTGTTCGGCACAGAAACCCCTTCACGATCGGACAACGGTTTCTCAACTGGATGTCATTGGCCGTGTGATGGGGTTCAAGTCCCAGTTCAACCTGAGTCGAGATGCGTTCGATGGTATGTTGGCCCTATTTGGTAGCATGCTTCCGGACGGCCACATATTGCCAAAGTGTAACAACCCAAAAATTTGGACTTTTTAAATTTTTTCCTGTATTATGTGGAACATGTAGTCGCTAGGACTAACATTTATTAATGTAGTGTTGTTCACACGTGAAACATTGCATTCATATAGTATTGCTTGTAGGAGTTCGCCGGAGATTCTTTCTGCAACTTAAATCTTATGTCGGAGTGCACAAACCCATATCATGCCCCTCTCATCCTCCTTAAAACTCATCTTGGTTCCTTCTGTTTCGTGACTCTAGAAAGCCCCGGGTCATAACAATTCATGACTTGGGAAAAATCCCTTTCCCCTTTTACCCCTGTTTCAATCCGCTCTGGAACCAATCCAAGTTCTCTTTCGAGACCCCCTCAAAAGTATTTTACGAAACCCTTTCAAATTTATATTCAAAACCCATACGAATCGCTTCAAAACGTTCTCATATCAAATAAGAAAATCCCATCTCTCTACCTGGGCTGCAAACCCCCTTTTCTCCCTTCTCACCGCCAGGCCCATCTCCTCTCCACTCTCCACCAGACCGCCTCCCTTCCCTCTCACGCTTGGGCCCAGCCAACCTTCCCCATGCCCGCCAGCACCGCCGACCCGACTCCCCCTCCACACCGTTCCCTCACCTGGCCCGTCTCGCCTCCGACCCAACCTGGCCACCATCTCCTTCGCGCGGCCCAGGTAGCCCAACTCGCACCCCCACCGAAACCCTAAGGACAGAGGCTCCCAGGCGTCCCCAGGCCGCCGCCGCCATCGCCATGAGGTAGAGCATGCGCGCCCGCCTCCCTCCAAGCGATGCGCGCCACGCGTCCCAGCCATCCCATCGACGGACACGGACGCCGAGACGACCAACTAGAACCCTAGTTCGTGCGTATAAAAATGTCACGGTCGCTGCTTCTCCCATTTCCCAGCTACCGCCGCCATCTCCCTCGCCGCTTCGCCGAGCCCGCGACACCAAGCCGCGCCCCGACCACCAGCAGCACGCGCTAGCCGCCCTCACTGCCAGCCACCCCGCGGTTGCAGTCGCGGCTAGCCGGCTGCTCAGCGCCACAGCCACGCCGTGGCCACGCCAGCCGTTCTTCGCGCCGGAGTCCCAGCTCGCCACGCCGTTGCCACTCGACGCCGAGAAATGCCGGTCGACCTCGCCTGACCTGGCCGCCAAGCCGTGGCCACCTCTGGCCAAGCACAGCCGCACCAACCTCCGCGCCGACCACGACGTCGCCCACCGTCTGTGACTACGGCCACCGCCTCTGCCGCGTCTCGATGTGCCCCGTCGGCCGCTACACGCCGCTGGCTAGCCTCGACTCCTCTCCGTCGCCGTGCTTCTCCTCAACACCGCGACGTCGAGCGCCCCCTCCATCCTTGACGTCGACCACGCCTTCCTTCCCCAAGTCGCGCCACGACGTCGCCCGCACCGCTCCCGCGGCCATCACCTCGCCAGACGACCGGGCCTCTGCACCGCACCCGCCTCGGCACCATGGCGTCGCACCACGACGTCACTGGCGCCCCGAGCATTGACCACGACATCGCCTGTTCTATTGCCGACCTGCCCCTGTCGCACCATGGCCGCAACGCCTCGTCCTGCGCCACGACCCCGACGCCCTGCTGATTCGGCCGGTTACCGCCTTGCCAAAGCTCCTGTCTCCGCGCCGTGTAGAACGCAGACTGAAGCCGCGACATCTGCTCGTCCATGCCGTTGGTGAGCTCCACAACACTGAAACCGTTGTCGTTCACCTTGTCGTTGTCATCGGCTATGAACTGAAAATGGCCTTTGTGCCGTTGATGTCACTAACACAGGATGGGTACCACCTCGCCGCGCCGAACCACTTCGTCTTCCCTGCCGAATCGCTGTTCGGTCAATGGCGCCCCACTGCTGACCGGCAGCGAGCGCGCTGCTGTTCGGCTACGTGCGATCTGCTGTTCGGCTGCGTGCGATCTGCTGTTCGGCCGCGTGCGCGCTGCTGATTCGGCTACATGCGCGCAGCAGTTCGGTCGATGGCGCCACTTCGTCGAAGACCCCATTTATATCCTGCACATATTTTGATTCATCCTTGTAATATGACTCATGATATCTTCCATGCCTGCTCGTGCCATCGTGCCGGCTATTTCATGTTCTCGCTATCGGCAAACTCTATCCCGAATCGATCTATTATCATCTTCGATCAATTTCTCCTCTCTAGATGCACCACGTGCAAAGGACGAAGGACGAACTACGCGGATGGCACCACGACGCCAAGACCTAGATGCAAGCAACATCATCTGCGAATACACGATGGTTAGCTAAACGATCCTCTCTTCCAACCCCCGACCTTGCTTGCCGAACGGAACGTGTAGACCGAGATCGCTTCCAACCTATGAACACGTGCACCCCGTTGTGGTCGTGCGTTAGTCGTCGACGTGACTGTGTCGTTAGCAGTAGACCGGCCCTAGCCAGATCGAACCCCGGTGTTCCAAGAACACCGATGTGTTATTGACCGTCCTGAAAGCACGCCCATGACGAAGCCATGACCATGACGTATTTAGACCAAATGGAACGAACCCTAGTCGACATACTAAACGACAAGGTAATTATGTTCTCATCTTGACCGTAGGATGCCCTGATGGAAACCGTATCATAAGACGATTGAGGAGACCCCGTGACCCTCGACCGCGACACCGTACCCTGGCCTCGACCGCGCCACACCATGTTCTGGACTCGACCGTGCCACATAGTACACTGGCCACGACGCCCCTCGACGCTCCCTAGACGTGCCTTACCTCGAGCCTCCCTCGACGTCGTGACTGTTGCCACCATGACCCATTAGGACCCGTGTCATCTTATCGTCGACTTACCGAGCCCCTGGAAAATTCTATTATTTATCTATCTGTACTCGCGCTATACCTCATTCTTACGACCACCTGTATATGCACTTGTGATACAGGATCCATCCAATCTCATGCTATGGGAATGTGCTACAACACTTATTTGGTTCGATGAGTCTTTGTGTCGCTTTATGGATCTATTCGTTGTATTGTTGGATGTTCGTGTGTTTGTCTGTGTGAGCCGAGCCTTTAAGCCGGCTGAGGGATCGTACCTCGTTCGGGCGTTACGACCGCGAGACCCGTCTCGCCATGGCCGTGATGCCGGATGTAACATGACCCTGGTTAGTGTATCTTGTGGCCGTGAGTACACCTCGCCATGACCATGGAGCTATGCTCTTATGCTTCTTCATGCACAAACTCTTGTAAGCTTGTACCCATTGACCACTACATGTCTTGATTCTCACGGTGACAACTGCACTGCTACGAATCTAGAAATGACTTAGTGCCAGAGCACCCCGGTCGGGTACCCTACAAGTAGTTGCGCACTTGCATCTTATATTGCGTCACTCCTTCCAATACCCGTCGTCTACCGTGACGTGAGCATTGGAAAGAATGAACCCTGGACTTGTATATTTGTACTCTTGCTATTCCTTTTGTTAGCAAAGCTATGGTCTATGTTGTATCTCAGGACCCCGCGTGTTGACTCGATCGACCACCTAAACACATTTCCCTAGAAATGTGCCCGAGAACATGGCATAGATGTGCTGAGCTAACCCCGCTCTTGGTTCCCGACGTGCAGTGTCGTGTGGATCGAGAGGATGGTAGATCTCCAAAGCTTCTACGCTACCGCTTTTGCTATAGCGGGCAAGCCAAGGTACTTGGGAGACAAGTCACAATAGTGTTAATCGCTCTTATGATCAATTGACCTATGAGATAAGGCTACAAGAGCTGAACCCCGTCGTTCTTTATTTAGGTCTGACCTCTGATTTCCGCCCTATTTAAATGACAACCAAATTGAAGGATGTGAGCCGTGGTGTTTGCTAAGGATAAGCCTTGGTTTAAACCCTATGACATAAAGCCGTATTGGCTTGACCAAGACTTAAACTTGCAAACCACCACCTTGTTCCTAGCTCGAGGAAATCGGACAACCGCCGAGAGAGCTAAACTTTGTGTATTTTAGTGTCTCGTTGGTGTTGATGGATCTTCCTACGTCCTCTTGTCTTCTCAACTATGGTGGGAGTGTTCTCTTGCCTTGTGTGTAGTTTCGTGGAGTAGCATACGATTGGACCAAGAGAGCATGGACGACAACAAGGACTACGAGATGGAGTAAACTTAGGAAGAGGCGACCTCGCTAATGGAACACCAACGAGGAATAATTAACCACGACTACGACAACTTCGCAGGTGTCACGGCAGCACCCTCTTTTAGAGAATCCTATTAGACATTGCTAATATGTAGACCTGCTAGTGCTTTATATTTATTCCCTTGCTAGTATATTGATGCATGATACCACCTAAGCCATTATTACCTAATTGCAACCCACTCTACCACAACACCCTGCTTTACGCATTCGCCCAGTTATTCCTGCTTACTCACCTGCTTGCTTGCATGTTCACCATTATATTATTTAACTCCACTTCGTATTATATCTGAGATGTGATGCGGATGGTGAACCCTTGGGAATGGTTTAGCGGGTGATGCCGGACTTGGTGATGGGTGAGCGTGCTGCGTGTGTGACTTGGGTGTGTGGAGGGTGAGGGTTGTGTCGACCGAGCCGGAATATACGACGAGCCTGGTGCGAGTCTTGCCGTGGGGCAGATCTGGATGCCCCTGTGGATGTGAAACCTGTGGCGGGTTAAGTGGTGACTTGGGGTGGACCCGAGTGTGAGCCATTGGTGGATCTCGGGTTAGGGGCATGTTGTGGTGGCACGTAAAATGGAAACCCTTTGAGAAGAAATTCTGGCTTAGTCACCCTAGGTGGAGCGGAAATCCTGACCACGGGGAATACCTTTACATGCCACTCGCTCCTTATGGACGGGGACGGTCGGACTACCTAGTAGAGCAATGCCACTAGTGCTAGGTGAGAGAGTACGAAGAAGGTACGTGCATGGGAGTCCCACACCCTTCCGAGACGATCATGGCCCCGGGCGGACTTAAGGGGACGAACGTGACTTCACAGACTTAGCCATCCCAGACAGACTTGGGGTGTTCCAGGGCTGAGAGGTAGGGTGGCATTACTATAGGCTGGCAAGCGACCGGTATCCGCCTAGGCACACCGGAGTGCCGATGATGGCGATCTTGTGGATATTGTAGAACCTCTGCAGAGTGTATGGTTGATCGATCGATGAAGGACCGAAAATGCTAAAGCAAGGCGACCAGAGGGGGGGGGGGAATGGGAGCCCAAAAATTTCTTCCGAAATTCCGGCCTCTGTCCCAACAAAATCAACCCCAAGAGCAAAGCCGACACACGTGATGTCCACGACCCAAGAGAATGGGTGGATGTTCCCTAGGAACACAGCGGGACACCACAAAAGCTCCCTCACCCAAATCCACGCGAGTCAACTAGTGACAAGATGGACTTTGGGTAACCTCAACCTCCCCCGAGCAACGCGAGGGGGATTCAGGCTTTTTCTCAAAGCGTGAAGCCTGATTTCTGTACAGCACGAAGTCGGGAATCCAACGCAAAAGCGGATCTCAAATCGGAGCTCGAACGCAAAAGACACGCACAAGAACGCGCGCTGTCTGCACTGACCGGACTCTGGGCAGCGTCCGATCAACAAGGACCGGACGCGTCCGGTCAGTCAAAATCCTCCCTGGACCTTCTCTGTTTGTGACCGGACTCAGCACAGGGAGCGTCCGGTCAGATCAAACAAGCGTCCGGTCACAGTGCACAAAACCTGATGAACAGTAACTGCTACGCATCCGGTCAGGCAATCGCAGTGAGTTCGGTCAAGCTCGTGCATAGTATTTCGCTCGGCCTTCAGTGACCGGACGCACGCAGTCAGCGTCCGGTCAGCCTGGAGCCAGCATCCGGTCACCACACGTGAACTGCACAGTGCTGTTGTTCAAAGACCGGACTCTGAGTCGGTGCATCCGGTCGCTATTAGGCAGCGTCCGGTCACCCCGACCAGCCCCCTGTTCGTCCAGCGAATCGACCCGATCTCCCTCAAATCGAAAGCACTAAGGCTCAAATTTCGTGTGAGGGGTCACAAGGATGTTAGTGAGCTACTCGTAAGAGATCATGGCTCGAACCTAACTCCAAATCGGTGAATCGAAGAAAACGGTGACGAACGGGCTAGAACTCAATCTCAAAACAATTTCCGCCCGATCTATGTGCTCGTGAGGTTTCCAAACAAATCCTTCAGTGGAAAGATGCCTCTCACGACAAAGCACAAGATGGTTCAAATGGAATCGCAAAACATCCCTCGAATTGAAAGAACTCGTGAAATCACCGAGGGGAAAAGGAAGAAACGCGAAGAACAAAATGCGAATTCAATCCAAATTGCAGCCAACAAAGAAGAGCACGAATTGGATCCTTCGATTTGGGAAGATGATAGATTGTATTATCAATCGGTGTTGGGCTACAAGCCACTCCTAGCAACACAAAGCTTGGATGGCGAAAAGCTCAAGAACAAGAGCCGGTCTCTCCTCTCACCTAAACAAAATGAGAGTGACACCTCCAAGGATGGGCTGCCCTAACTAGCCCCCTTCATATTTATAGGCGCACGTCCGAAGACCAAAACACCCTCACATGAAGCACTCAACCCAAATACCCCCTAGGGGTAAAACCGTCCAGACTTGACAGTTTCCATCCGACGGCCACGCGCCTTTTCATCCTTCGCTTCGCCTCGACGCAAGCTCCAGGATGCCGCCACGCGCCGCCACCATCGACCACCGCGCCTTCTTGAGGATAGCTTCGCCGCCGCGCCAGCCTCTCCATGTCGCCACGCGTCGATCGTCCTTTTGGACTTTCCCCCGGTTTTGAGGCCCAAATCGGGAAATGAAAGGACCTTGATGTCGCCTAGGAGGCCTAGAGGGGGGGTGAATAGGCCTGTCAAAACTCAAAACTCAATTCGATCAGTAAGCAGATCAGCACTGCCGATCCTGAGATCAGCACTGCCGACCTGGAAAAATGTAAAACGGAGTTTCGTGAGTATGAGAAGAAATGTTGCACAGGCAGAGAATAAGCTTCCTGCAGGGTTAGACAGTTCACAGATATGCCAGAAATCGAAAGTACAAGTATAAAGCACTAGATCGAACCCTAACCCTAGAAACCACTTCAAGAACGAGAAGTAAACCAAAGCACAAGGTGACACAATGATTTATCCCGTGGTTCAGCTCGCCACAAAGGCTTGCCTAAGTCCACGTTGTTGAGGTATGCCACAAAGGCTCAAGCTCACCACTTAGGTTTGCCCTTTCCTCGTTCTCAAGTCAAGAGAGTGAACTCTTGAGGTGAGGGGTGATTTCTTAGCTGCAAGAAGGTGGTTACAAACCTCCCAAGGCTGCCACAAACGTTGGCAAGCTCAAGGGCAACGCCTAGCCGGCTAGGAGCAAGCTCCAAGAGTAATAAACCCTAGAACCTCCGGCCAAACGTGAACCAATGCTCTTGGGACTTTGGGAATCAATGGATCTGCTCTCTAATCGAGTTTTGCTGCCCTCTCTTTCAAGTTTTAGTGGTTGGAATGGGAGATCCACTTGAAAGCTTTGGGAGCAACAATGGAGGAGTGAGAGAGAGAGAGAGGGGAGCTCTTCAAACGGTCAGATCCCGAGCTGGAAGAAGCACTGGTGTAACTGGGCCGTTTTGGGCTTTCTGGAAAGGTATATATATAGTCTGGGCCCAACGGTTCGATTATGATCGGCACTGCCGACCATAAGGTTCGGCACTGCCAACCACCCAAATTTAGTCAAATCAAGGTGAAACCTGTGGGGTTAGAAAGGTGGCTGGAAGTATATCTTTCTGGCAAAGATTGAGCATTGGTAACACAATTTGACTGTGGGTGCTAGAATCCCTCTTAATAGTACGACATACCTATACTCAAGAACAAGAGAATATAAACAATTAACCACTTGAGTCTTCAGTATCTTCATATGCCATTTTTTCTCAATGTCACTTCATAGGGGTGCAACTAATTGCAACTATCTCATCTCTTCGAGCAAACATCCCTTGAGCATGTGACTTGAACCATTTCTCCATATGTGAGTTCAACTTCATGGCTTCAAGTCACTATCACTAATGATCTGATCGTCAACACAATATGACTCCTCATAGCTTGATTAGTACCTCGACTCAATGCAAGTACTCTCTTCTTCACCCTAGCCATAGTACTTCGGTCTCCTTGACCTTCACTTTCGCTTAGTACCTCGAAGTCCTTTCCTTGCTATCTTCACCCTATCAAGCCATACTCAAGTCACATCATATTAAGCATCCATTGAAAACCATTTCTTCAATATTGTGATCCTTGCTTGAACATCTTGTAGGTATGAATGTTGAGATCAATCAAGCTTTAGTTTGACTCACATAGAGACATATATGGATCATCATTAATATGGTCAAGCCAATTCACGGTTCCTTATATCCTCTCCATTTTGGCTTGACACTCAACACTCACTTCAATCTCCATCTTCATACTTCTAGCTTGATCAAATCAATGCAAAGTGATTCTCCAAATATTTATCCATACAAGCAAACCAATGTAGAGATGACATATATCCAATATGAGTTTAAGTCTTTGTCATTGACCTTTGCTTGACATTAACTCACTTATGCATTCTTGATTCATTCTTCAACCTTGATCAAAGCTAGTTCACTATCAAACTCATCTTGCTCATGAAAAGCAACCCAATGTTGAGACCATTCCAAAATCATCAATCTATGTCTCACTTGTCATTTGTCAAATATGCTTGCTTTCTCATGATGCCATGATATCCCACAACATAGAAGCCATATCATCAACTCTATTTGCATTGTTGTCTTTTACTTGAACAAGATTGTTTCCATGATCTTCCAATACAATAATACATAATTTTGGCCTTCATTTCAGCACTATGTGGAATACCATCAAGTTTGCATTTCTAGTTGAACCTTGGATACACTTAGCAAACTTGTTAGACCTTTAATTATGTTGTCACTCAGTTCACCAAAACCCACTAAGGGCTAGATGCACTTACAATCTCCCCCTTTTTGGTGATTGATGACAACACAATTAAAGCTTACAAGAGATTGATAAACATTAAGAGTTTGAATCCTATGATATAGTGAGCTCCCCCTAAATGTGTGCATTGAAAGGAATTTCAAATGTTGGCCTCAAATGCCAAATGCACATATTTAAGAGAAAGTGCGGAAACTCTCCTATATCTTAGCATCTGTGGGGTGCAAGGTGTCAAACATGATAAACGTGATGCTCATGACAGTTCATGCACTCAACAAGTTTAACAAAACATTATTCAAGGCATGAATGTCACACACTAGCATAAACGATTCTAATCAAGAGCATCAATTTAAACAATGCTTGCACACACCACTCAATTTTGAAAAATCTTATATGCCTCTCCTTTACCCCTTTCCATCCTCATATCAATCTCTCTTCCCCTTACATTCTCCCCAAAATTTCTCCCCCTTTGGCATTAATCTCCAAAAAGGATCTCTCCACCAAAAGGAAGAAATGATGGTAGACAAGTGAGGGCAAGAGGTAGGTAAAAGTTTAGCATATAGAATTTCTCTTCTATGTTTTCGACCAAACAAAGTATGCAATAATTTAAGTCAAGATTCTTGAGAGGTTAGCATATTTAGCTCATACCTCACATAGGTGACGTAACATGAGACAAACTCACATAATCACCGCAAGAGGTATCAACCAAATATCTAACTCACTCTCTAATCGTCACCATAAGAACAAACTCATGGTGTGACTCAATATATTGCATACACATGCACACGCTAGCATGTAAGGGCCTAGATGCACAAAGGTAATACAAATGTTCATGGAGTGATATACCTTTGTTCTAAACCTCATAATCTCCACCATGATGATGATTTTGAATTTAGTGCTTTGATGGGCTTGGTAATTCTTTAAGCAAAAAGATCTCATTTGCGCCCATCTCCCTTTTTCATCATCTTCAAGGAGACATTATAAACTTGTGCTTCATCTTAGTTGAAAGTCCATTGCTAGCTCTTGTTATCATTTTGAGATACCAATTGAAGACATATTTCTTGATATACCAAATTGAAAGATTGTCCACCAATACCAATTGAAATATGATCTTCATAGTTTGACACCGATGGAAGGAATCTTCACAAGTTGATGTCAATTGGAATGGATGCTTGTATCTCATAATATCACCTAGATGTCTCCTAGGGACCTTTATGTCTCCTAGGAAATGCTCACAAAGACAAGAGATAACATTAAGTTGCACAAACTACAGTTTTACAACTAGTGACCATTTGAATGTGAAAGGCATGTGGATCACTAATTGCAAACCTCATAACATAGACTAAATTCCCCCTATTTGATAGTGCATACATATGTAAGTGGATGGTCAAGAACATATGCACTTTTTGGTCAGTTAAGTCCAAACAAGGGAATTTAAGCTATATTATGGAAAGTAGCTACATAATAGTTAAAATTGCAATCCAAATGCATATGAGAGATAACTTTACCAATTTGGATTGATATGGTTATGTAGCATACCCATGAGAAACTTATTCTCACCAAGAGACTACACAAGTTCACTAGAAGAAAATGTTAGTCTCAAAAGACACAAGACATAGAATGAGCTCCCCTTTAATATGTGCACCAAGTGCTCAAATTACTTGTGAAATGCACTTGAGTCGGTTTAAGAGTCTAGAGGAGTTCATACTATATCTTGGTCAAGGCACACCAAATTTGCAACAATTGAAATTATGCCAAAGGAACATACCACCACTAAGGTAGAGAGATCACCACATAAATTTTGATTGACATGACCATCATATAAGTAAGATTTCAATGATTTAGATGGCCATAGTTCTCTTTTGATGAAATGTGGTGAATTAGAGCTATGGTGATTGTGACACCCTAGTGTCAAGCACTGCATTAGGAATTGCAATTAGCTACTAAGAAGCATAAACAATGCATTGCATCATTTCATGTGCATGAGAGTGCTTTTGTCTTTTGTTTATTTATTTGGATTTGGATTTCTATTTGACTCGATGATTTAAGTGGATCTCTGCTTGGGCAAAGAGTTTTATAAAATAGAGTTGGAGTTTTTGACCTAGTTCAAAATAGTTTATCAGATAAAAAAAATGAGGCAAAGAAAATGGTTTATGTTGCAAAACTGGCTTTATTTTTGAGGAGGTTGTAAAAATGGTTTTCAGAAAAAGTGTCCTATATGAAAGTTGTAGAGAAAATTATTTTGAGCAACTTTCATATTTGGGTCAAACCTAGTTTGGAGTTTTTGAAACTGTTTTTGAGTGGTCAAAGTTTGAAAAGAATTTGGAAAAAGAAAAAGGAAAACGATTTCTCCCGCGCCCCACCTTTCGGCCCATCTGGCCTTTCGGCCTTTCGGCCCAGCTCGCCCGCGCGCCGCGCGCTCGCCGCGCACCGCCGCCCGCCTGACGCCTAGTGCCGTACGCCGGCCGCAACCGCCACGTGGCCGCCGTATCCTGCCGAGGATCCTCGCCGGCCACTCCTCGCTCGATCCCCTCTCATCCGAGCACGCAAGCTATCTTCCCCGGCCACTCTACCGCTCGCCTCGCCTGCCGCGCCCGCTCGCCGTGCACGGCATCGCCCGCGCTGCCTCGCCGACCGCGCCGCCGTGGCCCCGCCACGACCACCGGCCGGTCAAGCCGATCAAAACCCCGAGCGCACCGCACTCCCCTCTCCCCACTGCCATTCCAGCTCGCCCGCTCTCACTCCCGCTCTCCCTCTCAGCTCCCACGAACGCGCAAGCATCCGCCACTCTCGCCGACCGTTCACCACCATCACTCCCCTCCACCGTTCCGGCCACACCCGACCACCACCATCCAATCCCTCTCGCCAGCCTCTCCGCCTACGCCGTGCACACGCCGTGCGCACATCGTCATCCCCGACCGAGCCCCGACGCCGCGGAGGACGAAGCGCCTCTTTCGGTCCGTCAGTCGCCACCGCCGAGCCGCAACGCCTGTTCTTCCCCAACCGAGCTCCACCGACTCCTCTTCTTCATCCTCGAGCTTCACCGAGCCAAGGCAAGGTGAGAACACCACCCAGTCTCAACGCTACCGTCTTCTACCACCCGTTTCTCTCCGGCCGAGCGCCATGGGCGCCGCCGCGGACCTCACTCGTGGCCAAGCTCCTTGGAGCCACCCGGGCCAAACCAACCCCGTAGCTTTGCTCCTTAGGGTTCACTCGAGCTTTTGCCTCCCCTAATTTCTCCGGCCGCCGCCGAAACGGCGTAGCTGCGCTGTGCCGCCATCACGTGCGCCGCCGCTCGCCGCCGGCATGCTCCGGCCGTGCACTAGCCCAACCACCTACACCACTCGATGCGCTTCGTCGAGTCGAGTTCACAAGCCTAGCTTCCCCGCCGGCGACCTCACCGTCGGCGAGGAATCGACGGTCAAACCTCTCCCTTGTTTTCCGTCTCGCCCGAGCCCTCGAGCCAGGCCTCGGACGGGCGATTGTTTCCGTCTAGCCCGAGCCCTCGAGCCAGGCCTCGGACGGCGATTGCTTTCCGTCTCGCTCGAGCCTCCGAGCCAGGCCTCGGATGGGCGATTGCTTTCCGTCTCGCCCGAAGCCCTCAAGCCAGGCCTCGGACGGACGATTGTCTTTCCGTCTCGCCCGAGCCCTCGAGCCAGGCCTCGGACGGGCGATTGTTTCCGTCTCGCCCGAGCCCTCGAGCCAGGCCTCGGACGGGCGATTGTTTCCGTCTCGCCCGAGCCCTCGAGCCAGGCCTCGGACGGACGATTGTTTCCGTCTCGCCCGAGCCTCGAGCCAGGCCTCGGACGGGGCGATTGTTTCCGTCTCGCCCGAGCCTCCGAGCCATGCCTCGGACAGACGTTGTTTTCCGGTCTCGCCCGAGCTAGGCCTCGAGCGAACCCTCGGGCGCTGTTCACGTTCGAGCGAGGCCTCGAGCGAACGCACACCTTTTCCGTGCGCCGAGTGTTTTTCCAGAAACGTTTTCCAAATGTTTTTCTATTTTCAGTAAATGCTTGTTTATTTTGTAGATCCTGTTTTGTTAGTCCAAATGGAGTGCTTTCAGTTTTGTTAGCTTGTTTGTGAGCAGATCTATCATGGAAAAATATAAAAGTATTTTGGCAGAAGTTTATTTTACTGTTTTCATTTATTCCAGTTATACGCTCTTGCTAAGATAAATGGTTATATATGTTTTCTGGTTGAAGTTAATTCCTGGAAAATTTTGTGTAAGTTTATTATCATGTTTTACACCTGTGAAAAATATATGATGCACTGTTTATGTGGAAAAAGTTTCTGTTATGGTTTAAAGTCCTTTTTGGCTGATTTCTTAAGAATAAGTGTTAAGGTGTTTTATATGCTGAAATAAAATATGGGAAAATTTGTATAGTCTCTGTTTATGATGTCCAAGCTAAGAAAAATGTAAGCATGATCTGTTATGTGAAGAAATATGAAGTTGCTTTACAAAGGTGCTTTTCTGTGTTTTCCTTTGAAAATTCATGTAAGAAATAATATAATGTTTCTGTTCATGGAACTTTCTTAATAGACATAAAATGTGAAGTAGAATCTGGGAAAAATATGAAATAGAGTTGTGCACCCTTTTACAGTAGGGTTGTAGTTCAAAGTACCTTTTTGGGCTGTTTGCTTGTCATTTTTGTATCTGCAGTTCGGTATTTTATTTTTGGCTGAAATTTGTTCAGTGAGTCCAGCAACTGTTGTTTGCCTTCTGGAATTTTCGTGGATTTTTCTGAGTCCAGAAAAGTGCACTTGCAGTTCAACCTAAGTTCTTTGATTTATTAAATAAGAAAAAGGTGAATAAATGGATTTTGTTTTATTAATTAAATAAGTATTTACCTCAATGGTTCAACAAGTTGGTTTTGTTGGTTTGCAAGAAATGCTCTTTCTCATACCACACATCTTGCACCCGCATTGTAATTATTTATTATTCGTCGCATGCAATAGGATCGACACTCCCGGAGCCCGAGCAGGAGCCAGAAGCAAACGCCGAGCAGCAGATTCCGGAGCTCCAGCAAGCCGAGGAAGTCGACCCCACCAGCGACACTAACTTGCCCGAGTGCCCCTCCCACGAGGCCTCGGTCTTCACCCAAGGCAAGCCCCGGAGCATTCTAAGCCTCCTATTATTTACAATTAAATTACTTGAGTCCTTTTATATTGTGATGCATTAGGTTTAGGAGTTGGAATGAATCCTACTTGCTGCATTACATTCCTTGGTTATTGATTAAATATCTACCTTGTTATCCTGTTATTTAATTACAATGTAGAATTGCTTAGCCTGCTTAATAAAAGTAGTAGTTAAGGATGTTCCCGTAATACCCTGATGGGTAGTTACCGGATCACGGTTGGCTATATTTGCTATCGTGGAAAAGAACCTGAGTAGTAATGAAATACGGTCAACTGGAAGGCAAGGCACCAAGTTGGAACTTGGGGGCAGTCCGTCCGTTGGATCGTGTAGGTTTGTATCGATGTTGGCCCTCGTTCATTTTTGAACGCGCCCTTTTACTTAGGGATATGTCGGTGCCTAATCATCGACCCCAAAGCCGGTTAGAAGCTGTTTGGGCCGGTCTCAACCCGTTGTCGTGCCCTCTAGTATGGAAATTGCGATCTGCCGCGTCAGGCCATCGCCAGGTTCCAATTGGGCGGTCCGTGCTTGAACCGCGACGATTACCACCACGAACAAGCATCGAGCGGTTGCCCAATGCATGGACCCGACGGGGAAAGTGTGGGCTGGTATTAAAGGTCTTTCATCAGCTGATTTGGAATTCGATTCGAGTCGCCGTCTCCCCCGGTTAGTGGGAAACTATGGCGAGCTTCACCACGATACAACTCCATGTGATGTTTTAAAGGTTCAACACTAAAATGTGGATAAGTCAATTGGTATGGTTATATTATTGATTGGTAGATTCAAGTGAGTGCTCTAGTACAGGTGAAAACCTAGAATTAAGGAATAGGTCTAAAAATGACTAGCTCATCATTATCATTAATTACCTCTTATCTAAAATTGAGCTTTTCGCAACTAAAGATCCCAGCTCCTACCTCAAAAGCCTTGCATACCCTTGGAGTCTTTATTTTCAGTTGGACGGGTAAGTACTACCTGAGTACATTCCCGTACTCAGGGTTTATCCGTTTGTTGCAGATGGCCAGGTCTACTTTGGCTATTGTAAGCACTGCCTCTACCCAGTGGAAGGTGATGACTAGTAGGCCCTAGGGCAGGGTCGTCCAGAAGCTTCCCTTTTTCTTTTGCTGGTCTGAGACTTCTAGTGGCACATTATCTAAAAAGGGAAGAGTGAGTTGTGTGAGTTGGTTTATCAAACGGTGTTTTATTTGGACCACATGCGTAGTGGTCGTTGTTTCAAACTACTTCAGCTTCCGCACTTTCAAAATTCAGTATTGTAATAACTCCGTTTTAAATTCGCACTCTGATATTTTAAATTCGGTTTCGTTTTCGTTATGATGTATCTTTACGAATGTAATCCTTGAACGATGCGATCCTATATGATTGTTATGGTGTTAGAAATCCTTCGAGATTTCCGGACTACCGGGGTTGTATGGGTTCAAGTATCAGTCGAAAGTCAGACGGATTTGGCCAAGATAATACTTGAGCTCTTATAATCAGGACGGTTCCGCCACAATACTCTTGCAACCTCTCCCAAGCCTCGGGAATAGATTCCTCGGCTTGTTGCGTAAAGCTGGAGATTTTGTTGTGTAGAGCATTCGTCTTGCCCATCGGAAAGAATTTGGAAAGAAAAGCATTGGAACACTTGTCCCATGTGTCTACAGCGTTGCGATCGGTATAGAACCATTACTTCGCTTTTCCTAGCAAAGAGAAAGGAAAGAGACGAAGACGGATGGCTTCTTGGGTTATCCCCTTAATGGTGAAGGTGCCACAAATCTCCAAAAATTGTTGGAGGTGAGCATTGGCATCCTCATGAGCCTTGCCACAGAACGGGCTAGCTTGGACCATCGTGATCAGAGCCAGTTTTAACTCAAAATTGAGGTTGGCATCGATCACGTCTGGTCCTATCGCTACATTAGCGGCAGAAGGGGCAGAAAATTCACGAATAGTCTTGTTGGCCATAGTGAAGATAGAACGGGATAAGAAAGAAAGAAGTTGAAGAAGATGAAGGAAAAAGATAAGAAGAGTTAAGGAAAGAAAGAGTGGGGTAAGATGGGATTCGCTAAGCGGGAGCTTAAGCGAAGATAAATTCGACACGGACTCAACCGATACACTGATTGCCTTCCCCGGCAACAGCGCCAGAAATGCTTGTTGGTAGTTCTTAGCTACACCTAGGACAGGGTAACTAAAGTAGCTATCTACTAATGCCAAGCGGGGTTGTCAATCCCGACACTAGTAGGAGCTAGCTAGCGAGAATGCATCTACCAGGAGGAGATTCTGCAAGCGCACAGAACTATTATAGTAGCACTTCGCCTGGGAGTACCAGGTGTCGATTTATTTGATCCCAAGGGAAGGCTAGGGTGGTGTATGAGTTGAGTCAAGGAGGGGATGAGAGTCGAAGAAAGAGAAAAGGGAAAAGGGGAGAAGAGAGGCTAGAAAGAATATATGGGTGGATAGGTAAGGATGAAATGGATGGCTAAGGTAAGGTGGATAACTAGATAGATAGATATGAAGGGAAATATGATAACTAAGGAACTAACTAATAACTAATCCTAGATAACTACAAAGCAAATAACTACGAAGAGATAGTTACGAAGCAAGGCAGGCAAAAGACAATAAAGCAACTAAGTTGAGTATAGTTTTATTCCTATCTTGTCAAGTATCGAGGCGTACTAGCCTTTACCACTTACTTAGGTTGAACGCTAGCACAACGAGCCTTACTGTTAAACTGGGCCAACTACGTGGTGGAATTCAAGGCGCACAGGGCTGTCACCACCTGCTTGCTACCACAGCTATCCGGGGCCAGCCGTATCTGAAGGTAAGTCTATAACTAAGCACCACGCTTAACTATATTCTAACTATCTCTACCCTAGCTTTGAATAGAGACACCCTTGCGGACGTCAGAGCAAACACTTGACTTAATAAGATAAACACTAAACTAACTAAGCAACCTATTGGCAAAGATCAAACACTAAGCTCACTAGAGATTAACTACTATGGCTAAGTGAATTGATCTGTAGGATAGCTAGGCACTCAAGCAATCAATCAAGTATACCACTCAATACTGATAAGTATAATATGTATGCTTGAGTAACAAGAGCAAAACCTGAACTGGAGATGAAGGAAGACTCTTCCCAGCTCCAGACCGATCACTCGCACGCCTCTACTCTTGAGCTAACCCTTGAGCAGCGCTACCCGAGGGCGAAGATGCCTTGCTCTACTAGCTACCTACTTGCCTAAGCTCTCTAAGCTTCTAACCTAACTCTCACTTGCTTCTCTTGCTTTGCTTCTCTTGGAATGTGGGATATGAGGGATGTGTGATGTTGTAGAATGAAGAGGTGCCTCAGGGGGTATTTATAGCCCAAATGAGTGAGGGGGTCTTATAGGGGGCAGCCAGCCGACCTAGGCTAACCCTAGTGGCGGCGCCAGCCCTAGGTGGCGGCCCACCTCCCTCACCGTTGGATGCACCGCCTTGGCTTCAACGGCATCCAGGTGGTTGTCCAAGGCGGTTTGGAGGTCGGTTGCATGTCCTAGCAACCGACATTCAGCCTTGATCCACGCCACTTCTCCTGAGCCGTCCGATGCCACTGACCTAGTGACCAAGGGCCAAGATTTGGCCTGGGGAGGTCACACGGATCGGTGACGTGGCAGGGGTGCACTTGGGCCAACCCAAGTGGCGGGCGCCACTTAGAGGTGGCGGGCGCCACCTAGGGGTGGCGGGCGCCACCCCCTTAGGCCCATTTGGGCCCTGCTGAGTGGGCTTGGCTCTGGTGGGTCCAATGTCCAAATTTGGTTCAAATCCTGCATTCAAATAAAATTCTATGGACATGTGGAATTTGGTTAGTTTGAAACCTATTTGACTACATTTCATGCCTTTTTGGTGAACTTTAGGGTCAAATGTTGATGGTAAAACAGGTGTTTAAGGACCGTCAACAAGCTCCCCCAAGCTAACCTGTTGCTCGTCCTCGAGCAACAATGCGGTTTAAGCATTGAGCATGAAATGGATAGCAACTTAAGATGTCTGCAAGTGCATATTGTATAGTGAGAAATAACTTAGCATGTATCATAATCATAGCAATGTGGGCTTATAGCTTTTCACTTCAAACATGCAAGAGTGAAATAAAGTAGTAGATAGGAAACTTTTATCTTGCTTAGGTTTGACTAGGATTCTGTCTGGAGGTTTTTCAAGGTTTTCAAAAGATAACAACTTGCTTAAGTCCTCCAAGATTCACTCAATCACTCAATGGTGTTTAAATCCTCACTTAGGCCAAAATGTAGCCTCTCCTATTTCTAAAGAATGATATGTGGAGTTATAGGTAGGCTAAGAACCATGAGCAAATTGCCTGATGTTTATTGCTAAGCTAGACACTCAGATCATAAGGAGCAGCAAATCATAAAAATTGATCAAGATGTGCATGTGTGGTTATGTGGAAGTGTATAGAGAGGTATTTCATAATCCTTCCTAGTTAATTTCTGGGGTCTAGAGCTAATGATAATTCTCTCTCTCTTTTTTTTGGATACATAGTGAGTAGACAAAAGATGTGTCCTCACATTTTCTTAGGACATAGTCCTCTTTGAGCTACTTTGCTCACTTTTTTTTTCTTCAGGACATAGTCCTTTCTTGAGCTACTTTGCTCATTTTCTCTCTCTCTCTTTTAGCTCTAGATTTCCCCAGACATCTATAGGAAAGGATTTTTGAAATGAAAAAGGGAAGAGGGAGAAATGCTTATTCCCAGTGTAGGAATAGCATAAGGCTAGCAATGGGATGTTTGGCAGGGTATTGCATATCTCCGGTGTAGAGAATAAGCAATTTATTTGGTGGTTGCAAACTTCCAAAGTGGAAAGTAGGCAAATTATGGTGGGTGTACGTGAATCTTGATTCAAAAGATATGATAAGCTTCTCTACTAAGATCTATGAGGTCTAACAAAGCTCAACACAAACAAAGCTCTTTGTGGTTTTGACTAATGACTAACAAATATTTGGCTGGTGGTGGGATGGGATAAAATCTAGGAGGAACTTTTAGCAAGGTTTTCATAATTTTTAAAAGAAATCCTCCAGATTAGGTCCTAATTTCACCTTAGCAAGTTTAAAGAATTACTCCATTTCTTACTAACTTTATTCACTAAGCATGATTTCAGTTAAAGCATGTGCAACCCACAAAAGCTACAACTTAGATAAGACTAGTCATTCAAACCATAACAATAGCATTTGCATGACATATTTCAAATCTTATTCAGGTTTCAACTTGTTTAAGCAGATTTATCAGTTTTATTCATGGAGTGGTTATTTAGGCAAGCATGTGACATTCAAAAGATATAGAATTTAAGAACTGAATGTAAAGTGTAGGCTTGAGACATACCTTATCGGAGCGGGAGTCTCCCCCAAGCTGGCTTCTTGCTTGGTGAAAGATCTTCTTCGTCTCAGTCGGAGCTCTTGTTCTCATTTTATTAAAAGGGAAACTATCTAATGTTGTGAAAAGGGAAACTATCCTATTTGATATTTTATTGTTCTAACTAAGTTAACATATACCTATGCATAAACTAATGATAACTGATTTTTTTTAGTTTGCATGACATATGTTATTTATTCGAAAAAGGGAAATTGAAGGGAAATTAAAAATAAAACCATACCTTAGGTCCATGGAGTTTCATCCTTATCGGGTGGATCTTCTTCCTTGGGCACTTCTTCTCTTAGTACTCCATCTGGTTCTTCTTCTTTTGGCACCTCTCCTTGTTATGTGAATCACACAACCAGGAGGAGGTGGTTCTTTCTTTCTGTTCCACCTTGTTCTTGGGCGCCTCTTCTTGGTACGAACGGGTTTTGCTACCTGCATGTTAGCGGCATATGCGGGACCACGGGAGAAGGAGAATATTTCCTTCCTCCCTCCTAATGTCATTTGAATTTTACCACTTCCCACATATATGCAAGCATTAACAGTGTTCAAGAAGGGTCTACCTAAGATTAGAGGCACATCTTTCCTATTTCCCATATCTAGTATTATGAAATCAGCAGGAACATAGGAGCCTCTAATATGAACAGGTAAATCATTAACTATTCCTTCTACATAGCAAGTGGATTGATCAGCTAGCACAACATAGGCAGATGTGGATGACATGGGTGGAAAGAATGAGTTTTCATAAAATCTTTAGATAAATGTTCACACTCGATCCTAAATCACACATGGCATTTTTAAAGACTTCACCAAAGATTGAGCATCTAATTATGGGACTACCAGGATCACCCTTTTTAACAGTCATGGTTTGATCTTCATAATAGTTAAAATATTTTATTTCAACCATATTTGCAGTTTCCATGTCAGGTTTAGCAGGAATTTTGCCAGATTCAAAAGATGGTATGATAGCAGCAAGTTGAGCTAATTGGGTTTCTAACATCTTATTAAAGCTAAGTTGATTTTTCAGAGCAGATGAGAAATCTTCCAATTTAGCATTTATTTCTCAAGAATTTTATCATTCGCCATTAATCTCTCTTTCAAGAAATCAGTAGTTTACCTTGTGAGTAAACTAAATTCTTCAAGAATGAGAAATTCAGAATTATGAAAATTAGAGCGAGGGAATGAATTGTTACCTTGAGAATTGGAGTGCTGATTCCATCCTTGATTCTGTTGACGGAAACCGTTACTGTTGTTGATGAAGTTCAAATCTTCATGTAGCTCGGGGCAGTGGCTCCCAGAATGTCCGGTTTCTCCACAGACTTCACAAGTCATGTAGGATTCCAGAGATTGGACACTCTCTTGTTGGTTCATCTTCTCACAGCTGTCCAGCTTCTTTGCCAGCAGGTCCATCTTGGCCACGATCATGTCGGCCTCCTTAAGGGAATGCATACCTCGCTTACGGGGCTGTAGTCTTTCGTCATTCCATCCTTGGTTTGACACCATCTTCTCTATGAGAGCCTTAGCATCTGCAACATTCAGAGAAAAGAATGCACCGCCGGCGGCATCCAAATGGCTTCTAGAGAGAGGGGTTAGGCCATGGTAGAAGTTCTGGATCAATAGCCAGTCCTCCATACCATGGTGCGGACAAGCAGCGACATACTCTTGCAACCTCTCCCAAGCCTCGGGAATAGATTCCTCGGCTTGTTGCGTAAAGCTGGAGATTTTGTTGCGAGAGCATTCGTCTTGCCCATAGGAAAGAATTTGGCGAGAAAAGCATTGGAACACTTGTCCCATGTGTCTACAGCGTTGCGATCGGTATAGAACCATTGCTTCGCTTTTCCTAGCAAAGAGAAAGGAAAGAGACGAAGACGGATGGCTTCTTGGGTTATCCCCTTAATGGTGAAGGTGCCGCAAATCTCCAAAATTGTTGGAGGTGAGCATTGGCATCCTCATGAGCCTTGCCACAGAACGGGCTAGCTTGGACCATCGTGATCAGAGCCGGTTTCAACTCAAAATTGAGGTTGGCATCGATCACGTCTGGTCCTATCGCTACATTAGCGGCAGAAGGAGCAGAAAATTCACGAATGGTCTTGTTGGCCATCGTGAAGATAGAACGAGATAAGAAAGAAAGAAGTTGAAGAAGATGAAGGAAAAAGATAAGAAGTAAGGAAAGAAAGAATGGGGTAAGATGGGATTCGCTAAGCGGGAGCTTAAGCGAAGATAAATTCGACACGGACTCAACCGATACACCGATTGCCTTCCCCGGCAACGGCGCCAGAAATGCTTGTTGGTAGTTCTTAGCTACACCTAGGATAGGGTAACTAAAGTAGCTATCTACTAATGCCAAGCGGGGTTGTCAGTCCCGACACTAGTAGGAGCTAGCTAGCGAGAATGCAATCTACCAGGAGGAGATTCTGCAAGCGCACAGAACTATCGTAGTAGCACTTCGCCTGGGAGTACCAGGTGTCGATTTATTTGATCCCAAGGGAAGGCTAGGGTGGTGTATGAGTTGAGTCAAGGAGGGGATGAGAGTCGAAGAAAAGAGAAAAGGGAAAAGGGGAGAAGAGAGGCTAGAAAGAATATATGGGTGGATAGGTAAGGATGAAATGGATGGCTAAGGTAAGGTGGATAACTAGATAGATAGATAGTAAGGGAATATGATAACTAAGGATAACTAACTAATAACTAATCCTAGATAACTACAAAGCAAGATAACTACGAAGCGAGATAGTTACGAAGCAAGGCAGGCAAAAGACAATAAAGCAACTAAGTTGAGTATAGTTTTATTCCTATCTTGTCAAGTATCGAGGCGTACTAGCCTTTACCACTTACTTAGGTTGAACGCTAGCACAACGAGCCTTACTGTTAAACTGGGCCAACTACGTGGTGGAATTCAAGGCGCACAGGGCTGTCACCACCTGCTTGCTACCACAGCTATCCGGGGGTCCAGCCGTATCTGAAGGTAAGTCTATAACTAAGCACCACGCTTAACTATATTCTAACTATCTCTACCCTAGCTTTGAATAGAGACACCCTTGCGGACGTCAGAGCAAACACTTGACTTAATAAGATAAACACTAAACTAACTAAGCAACCTATTGGCAAAGATCAAACACTAAGCTCACTAGAGATTAACTACTATGGCTAAGTGAATTGATCTGTAGGATAGCTAGGCACTCAAGCAATCAATCAAGTATACCACTCAATACTGATAAGTAGAATAAAGTAATACTTGAAATGATGAACTAGAATATAGTAAATGCTTGAGTAACAAGAGCAAAACCTGAACTGGAGATGAAGGAAGACTCTTCCAGCTCCAGACCGATCACTCGCACGCCTCTACTCTTGAGCTAACCCTTGAGCAGCGCTACCGCGAGGGCGAAGATGCCTTGCTCTACTAGCTACCTACTTGCCTAAGCTCTCTAAGCTTCTAACCTAACTCTCACTTGCTTCTCTTGCTTTGCTTCTCTTGGAAGTGGGATGAGGGATGGTGTGAGGGATTTGAGGTATGTCAATGAAGAGGTGCCTCAGGGGGTATTTATAGCCCAAATGAGTGAGGGGGGTTCTTATAGGGGGCAGCCAGCCGACCTAGGGCTAACCCTAGTGGCGGGCGCCAGCCCTAGGTGGGGCCGCCACCTCCCTCACCGTTGGATGCACCGCCTTGGCTTCAACGGCATCCAGGTGGTTGTCCGGCGGTTTGGAGGTCGGTTGCATGTCCTAGCAACCGACATTCAGCCTTGATCCACGCCACTTTCTCCTGAGCCATCCGATGCCACTGACCTAGTGACAAGCCAAGATTTGGCCCTGGGGAGCTCACATGGATCGATGACGTGGCAGGGGTTGCAACTTGGGCCAACCCAAGTGGTGGGCCACTTAGAGCTGCGGGCGCCACCTAGGGGTGGCGGGCGCCACCCCCCTTAGGCCCATTTGGGCCCTGCTGAGTGGGCTTGTCTCCTGCTGGGTCCAATGTCCAAATTTGGTTCAAATCCTGCATTCAAATAAAATTCTATGGACATGTGGAATTCGGTTAGTTTGAAACCTATTTGACTACATTTCATGCCTTTTTGGTGAACTTTAGGGTCAAATGTTGATGGTAAAACATAGTGTTTAAGGACCGTCAACAATGTATCAGTGATCAGAAAGAGCATAAGCTACAAGCATCATCATAAAGCATCGGAGCATACACTATACATAGCATAGTCATATTCTAAAGATTATATACATGAAGCTCTGAATGTAAATATGCAAGATGAAATGCAAAGACTAACTCATCAGAAATGAAAACAGAACGAAAGAAAAAGAGTCAGTCTATGATACATGAACCAAAATGTTTCCCCAACTAAAAGGGGAAACACACACCAAGCTCACCTCTCAACCTAGCAAAAGTTGATTGGTCCAAAGGCTTGGTGAAATTATCAGCCAACTGATGATGAGTATCGACATGGCGAAGGTCGATATCACCCTTCCCATAATGGTCTCGCAAAAAATGAAAGCGCACATCAATGTGTTTGGTCTTAGAGTGCAGCACGGGATTCTTAGCAACGCTAATAGCACTCGTGTTGTCACAAAACAAACGAACGCGAGAAAAGCTCACACCAAAATCACGCAAAGTGGCCATCATCCAAAGCAATTGAGAACAGCAGCTAGCCGCAACAACATACTCAGCCTCCGTGGTAGACTAGGCGACACTAGACTACTTGCGAAAAGACCACGATACAAGAGAAGAACCAATAAACTGACAAGTCCCAGAAGTGGACTTGCGCTCAAGTCGGCAACCAGCAAAATCGGCATCAGAATAACCACAAAGGGAGAGGGTGGAGGAAGCAGAATACCAAATCCCAAACTCTGGAGTGAAGCATAAGTACCTCATAATGCGCTTGACCGCCTGACGGTAAGAGGTGCTCGGCGACGACTGAAATAGCGCGCAAAGACACACCGCAAACTGAATGTCCGGGCGTGTCGCCGTCAGGTACAGCAGTGACCCGATCATACTCCGGTACTCCTTCTAGTCCACAACTTCTCCATCCTTGTCCGCATCCAGGGCCGTCGTGGTTGACATGGGTGTTGGAAGAGGCTTGGCCTCACCCATATCGAATTTCTTCAGGATATCCTTGGTATACTTACCCTGGTGCACAAACGTTCCCTCTCGAGATTGCTTGATTTGCAACGCAAGGAAAAACGTCAACTCGCCCATCATGCTTATCTCAAACTCCCTGCTCATAGTGTCTGCAAACTTGGCAAACAAAGCGTGAGAAGAACCACCAAAAATGATATCATCCACGTAAATCTGGACCAAGAGAGTGGCATTGCCTTGCTTGAGGAGAAAAAACGTTTTATCCACACAACCCATTTTAAAACCCTTAGCAAGCAAAAAGGTCTTCAACCTATCATACCAGGCTCTAGGGGCTTGTTTCAAACCATACAAAGCTTTGTGAAGTTTAAAAACATGGTTTGGAAACTTGGGATTTTCAAAACCGGGGGGTTGTTTCACATACACCTTTTCTTCTATGTAGCCGTTTAAGAATGCACTCTTGACATCCATTTGAAAAAGTTTAAACCCTTTGGATCCAGCAAAATCCAAGAGTATCCTAATTGCCTCCAAACGAGCTATAGGAGCAAAAGTCTCCTCATAGTCTATCCCCTCCTTCTGATTATACCCCTGGGCTACAAGTCTAGCCTTGTTTCTCACAACATAGCCATCCTCTCCTTGTTTGTTTTTTGAAAACTCATTTTGTGCCAATAGGGTGACACTTAGGAGGAGGTGAAACAAGAACCCAAACCCGATTTCTCTCAAAATTTTCTAGCTCCTCATGCATGGCATTGACCCAATCCGGATCAGATAAAGCGTGTCCATCTCGGGGTTCAAAATCAGCAACAAATGCAGAATGAGCAAAGTGAGAGATTTGTTGTGACCTTGACCGAGTGACGCGTTCGTGGATGTTGCCGATCATCTATTGAGGAGGGTGTTGGCGCTGGATGTGTTGTGGCGCCTCCCTTGCTGAAGTGACCTCCCCCTCAACAATAGCTGGTGCCTCCTTGGGTATCACTGGCAAACCCCGAGGTGGTGGATCGACCGGTCCCCATGTAGTGGAAGAAGATGGGTTGGGGCCGCGAGCAGTCGTGGTCGAAGTCGATCCCAAAGGAACAGCAGGTGGAGGAAGATCTGGGTCATCCATCTGTTCAGCTCCATCTTCCATCATCAAAAAGAGGCTCACTGACCTCGTGATCACTTGCATGCTCAAATCTAGAAGAAGGACAAAGCATGGTCTCATCGAAGGTGACATCGGATGTCTCCATGACTCGGTTAGTATCAAGGGTTAAGTACACAATATGCACGAGTATGATTACCATAACCAAAAAATACACCATCAGAAGAGCGAGACTCAAACTTGTCCAAGTTGTCTTTCTTAAGTATAAAACAATGACAACCAAAAACTCTAAAATAACTCACTTTCGGGTTGCTTCCCAAATGGCAACTCATAAGGGGTCTTTTTCAAGAAAGCACGGAGAAAAATGCGAGTGGATATATAGCATGTAGTGTTTATAGCCTCGGCCCAATACCGCCTAGGAGTCCTATGCTCATCGAGCATCGTCCTAGCCATCTCAACAAGGGTCCGAATTTTCCTCTCTACAACACCATTTTGTGGCGGTGTGTAAGGGGAAGAAAACTGATGCTCTAAACCCAAAGAACTGCAAAACTTTTCAAAGTCTGAATTCTTAAACTCGGAACTATTATCGCTATGAATAGCTCTCATCGAGTTCTTAGGGAACTCGTTCTGAAGACACAAAATCAAATTGCGTGTAAAAGATAAAGTCTCAGTTTTCTCAGCTAAAAAGAAAACCCATGAATATCTTGAGAAGTCATCAACAACAACAAGCACATACCATTTCCCACCAACCGAGCTCACCTGAGCCGGACCTACGAGGTCCGTATGCAAAAGCTCTCCAGGGCGCTTGGTCATAACTTGATTCACTGGATGGTGGGGAGCGGCAACCATTTTCCCATGTCTACAAGAATGACAAACAAGATCCTTCTCCATGTGTAACTTAGGCAATCCTTGGATTAAGCCAAGTGAACTAAGCCTTGCAAGCAAGTCGAAGCTCAAATGACCAAGTCTCCTATGCCATTTCCAAAGATTGGAGGAGGATCCAGCCAAGAGACAACGAGAAATGCCAAAAGACTCCGAGAAATTCGCACGAAAGACTTTCCCAAAGGGTGAAATCAAACATACAAGATTGCCTTGAGGATCCAAAATACGACTGAGATTCGGCTTAAAACGAATCTCATAGTCATCTTCAAAGAGTTGAGAAACAGAAAGAAGGTTAAAATGCAAGTTCGATACAAGAGCAACATCACGCAACACAAAATGCTCATTAACTTGCACAGAACCACGTGATAGTACTTTACCTTTGCTATTGTCGCCGAAGGTGATAAACTCCTTGCCGGTGGCTGGACTAAGACTGGAGAACCACTTGGAGTTTCTGGTCATGTTCCTTGAGCATTCGGAATCCACCAACCAAACGTTCTCCAATCGACTTACCTATATCAGTAAAAAGACATATGGTGAACATACGGTACAACACTGGGTGAGTAAAATGGGAAGTGTACCAGTGTTGTCTCGGCTGCTCGAAAGAACGGTTAGTAGTAAAACCATTCCTAGTGTGCCTACGGGGAAAGCGATCACCACGCACAGGAAAGCATGGTCCACTAGGAGGAGAGCGCTCACCGCGATAGCCAAAATGCGGTTGGGGATAATGCTCAAAACCAAAACCACCGCCACGGGGTCCGTAGTTTACAAAACTAGGACCCCGCCGGGCAAAACCTCCATGTGACCTAGGACCTTGAGACATTGGACCTCTAGGCCTAGCATTCCTCCTTTGAACATTCAACACATGTACATCATGGAAAGGATGGTACATGTCCGTGTTGTTCATCTCCTTTGCACGACGCTCCTCTCTCTTGTGCGGAAAGCATAACTCCCTCAACTGTCCATCTCTCCCACAGTGCTCAAAATGGTACCTCACCGCTCTCATAGGGGTTGTTGGTACTCATGGTATTGGGTGCGGATCACTTGGTTCTTTTGTAGCATGAGCTCCTCTTGGGTTGGTGGCATGGTGTCTAGCTTGTTCCTCAAATGGTTTGGTTTTGGAGCCCATGTTTGTTTCTTAGGTGGAGCTCTTGGAGGTTCCACAAACACTCCATCTTTGGTGTTAGGCTTGAGAGGCTCATTGGGTGGAATCTTGGTAAGTTTGGGAGTAGTGGTGGAGTTGGGCTTCTCACTCGGGTTAAGACCACTAAACTTACCAACCTTCCCGAAAGAAGTAGCACTCTCCATACCCTGAGCAAGGCCAACACTTGGACCTCCAGCACCACGCTTGAATTGAGCAATCATCATGCCAAGCTGTGGCTCTCCACTAGAAACCCATGACAAGATGGTCCGATGGTATGTGTTTTCTTCCTCGGTTTGCCTCTTGTCATGCTTCACATTAGCCATCTCCATCTCCAAACCCTCACACAAAGCACACCTAGACACACTAGTGCTACGTGAGTGGGCCTTCTCAAGAGATTCAATCTTGGCTTTCTTCTCTACCAACTCAGATTGCAAGCCTGCACAAGACTTGCACGCACCAAACAAAGTGGTTCTAGCCCTAAGCTCATCCACCTCTCCAACCAAAGCAACATACTTCCCTCTCAAAGTGAGAAGGCCAGTCATGTGCTTGGAGCACATGTCACACTCATCCTCCTCAATGACTACAACGGTGGACTTGGCACATTCAAGTTCCTTCACCGCATCCTCCTATTTCTGCCTAAACTCCTTCCTCTCTCTACCAGCAAGTTTTAGCAACTTGTCTTGACTGATTAGAGCAGCAGTAAGTTTCTTGACCTCGGCAGAAAGTTCATCGGCAGTTTGAGATACCTGGGAGGTGTCTTCATCGTCATTGTTTCGAGGGATCTCCTCCAGCTCGTTGTTGACCTCATCGCCAAGGGCCATGGTACAGAAGCCCTCGTTGTCGGTGAAGAAGCCGATCAGCTTGTCCTCGATCTTCTTCTTCTTGGACTCATCGTCGCTTGATGGAATGGAGTCGTTTTCCGAGTTGTCGACATCACTGAGCATGGCAAAGAAAGCACGCTGCTCAGCCTTGGCCTTCTCCATGTACTTCTACTCGATGTAGTCCTTGTCGATGCCACCCTTCCGCTTGTGCTTGGCGGGGGTGTACTTCTCCTTGTGCTTGCTGGATTCGTACTTGTGGCCGTAGTCGCCCTTGCCAAATGCCTGCTTGTTTTTCTTAGGGCAGCTGGCGATGAAGTGGTCAGGATCACCGCACTCGAAGCATCCAGCTCGTCCTCCTCCGCGGCGACGGTTCATGCGGTTGTTGTGGAACCACGAGAACCGGTTGGCAAGCAATGCCAACTCATCATCTCCCATGAACTCCAGCTGCTCCTCTATAATAGAAAGGAGAGAAGAAAGTGCAAAGCCTCTAGAGGGGTTAGCAGAAGAACCAGAAACCAAAGCCATAGACGGGCCAGAAGGATTCTCATAAGAAGCCCTCGTCATGGCATCAATCTCACTGGACTTGAGCTTACTGAAGAGCTCATTGCAAGTGAGAGTCTCATAGTTAGGTGATTCGATGATCGCCTAAACTTTGGAGTCCCACACCGACCGATCAAGAGTATGAAGAAGCTTGAGAGCTCTCTCATGATCATCGTATGACAAAAGCTCTTTGTTAGCCCTGATCCTGTTGACAATTACCTGAAAGCGAGCGAATAAACTTTCTATGCTCTCGCCAGGCATGTGTCGAAAGTTCTCATACTCACGCTTATGCGACTCATAGAGACAGGTTTTGACTTGAGTGGTTCCCTCATGAAAACGCATGAGAGTCGCCCAAATCTCCCGAGCCGTGGTGAGGTGAGAAACGCGATCAAACTCAGTCATGCTCAAACACGAGAAAAGAGCATTACAGGCTCGACTATTGGCATCGTGCTCATCGATCTGTTGTTGAGTCACACGAGCAGCCAAGACCACTTAATCGGCAGCGTTGCAAATCTCCCAAACCGAAGCACTCATACTCTGAAGATAGGCCGACATACGTATCTTCCAATACACATAGTTCGTCCCTTCGAAAAATGGTCGTTTGCCCATGCCATGATCCATGTCACCTTCTGTGGATCTAGAACCGGCTAAGGTGGAAGATCCTTAACCCACTCTGATACCAATTGAAGGACCGAATTGGCGACCAGAGGGGGGTGAATGGGAGCTTCAAATTTATTCTCGGGAAATAGATGGCCCTTGTCTCAGAGAATCACCCCAAAAGCTAGATACGGGCTTGCAAGTATCCATGACCCTAGATGTAGGGTGGATGCTTCCTAGAAGCACAACGGGATACTACACAACCCAAGAACTACAACACAAAAGTAAGAAACCTAATCCGAAGTCGGACGAACAAACTGCAGGCAAAGACGTGCCGATCAGCACTGACTGGACTCTGATGAGCGTCCGGTCCGGTTTGATCGGACGCGTCCGGTCGCAAATTTCCCGTTCTGGGAGCTCTCTATTCATGACCGGACTCTGTGCTAGGAGCGTCCTATCAGATGGTCTGTGCGTCCGGTCAACAACGTGAAAGCGATGGACAGTAGCACCTGTGCATCCGGTCACTTCTGTAGCTGAGCATCTCGTCAGGCCTGCACGAACTAGACAGTGCAGCCTTCAAAGACCAGACTCTCAAGCCAGCGTCTGGTCACCCGTGACCAGCGTCTGATCGCCTCGAGTCAGCACAGTTCGTCCACCGATTCGACTCGATCTCCCTCAAATTGAAGACTCTAAGTCTCAAACTTGGTGAGGGGAGTCACATGGAGGACGGTGAGCTACTCCTAGGAGATCATGGCTCGAACCTATCTCCAAATCGATGAATCGAAGAAGTTCGGGGGAAGGTGGAGAAAAATCGAACCAATGAAGAAGTTGACCTGAAGACTCAAGAAGTTAGAGAGCAATTCCTTCGGTCAAAAGATCACAATCATGTTCGTGGACAAAGTGGTTCAAACAAAATCGAAAAGCAACTCCCGGAGAGGAAGAACGAGGCAAATCTCTGTGAGGGCAAAACCAAAAATGTGAACAACACACAAACCCAACACGAGACGATCTCAATTCCAGCCGAAACTCCTCCACATGAGGAGACAACGAGATTACAGTCTCGTTTCCTCAAAATCCAAATACATAGAGGTATGGTTAGCCGTCTCTGCGGATCACAGGCAGCGAGGTATGATTAGAACCTAAGCGAGGGCTAGAGAGAGAGAGAGAGCTCAGGAATAATGGCTGCAAGGATAGAGAGAGAGGAGGGGCGTCTCTCTTATTTATAGCCTAATATAATAGTCCCCTTCTACCCCTATTGGTAATGAGTGAGCAGGCTAACCCTAAGGGTATTCCTGTCCAACTCGAAGTGTAGTCGATCTGACAGCCATGCGCCTTCCTCATCCTTAGCTTCGCCTCAACACAAGCCTCAGGATGCCGCCACGTGTCATCCGTCCTTTTTGGACCTCCCCTCGGTTTTGAGGCTGAAACCGGGAAACCTGTCTTTCGGCTGAGTTTTGTGGACCAAACTAAAAAACCCGCGAGCACCCAGGTTTTGAGGCCCAAACCTGGAAACCGTCAGCGCCCAGGTTTTGAGGCCCAAACCTGGAAACTGTCCTCAGCCCGAGTTTTGTGGCCCAAACTCGGAAACCAGCCCACCGGTGGTTTTCTGGGGCTCTACCACCAAACCGAAGTCGTAGAGGGATGCACCGCCGTGCACCCCGTCCACCCGCAAGTCTTCACTTGTCACTATCCAAGGCTGTCAGCCACCATAGCTGATCCTCGGGCCACCGGTCCATCAATCCAAGCCTCATGTCCCCCCTTCATCGCTCCGGGTCCATCGACATGGCACGTCTCTACTTGACCTTCACCTTGCCTTTGATCACCGTATCTGAGATTGACACCTGCACAACACAAGCCAAAGAACATGTGCATCAAACCTGTTGACAATCACTCATCATCACAAGATCCGGATTACACCCATGTATCCGCACCCGATACTCCATCCTGTCTCCCCTCTTGCTCGCCGCCGCGTGTTCGTCGCCGACGAGCCACGGGCAGCGCTGTCCGGCCGGCCGGGATGCAGTCCTGATTCAATGAACCTGGACACGCGCCACTACTCCTTCTCCCCCTCCTTCACCCAGCGTTGCAAACACTCACTCTCTCCCGCTCTCTCTATGCCTTGCCATTTCCAGAGCTTGCGCCACCGCTCGCCGGAGAAACTTCGGCGAGGAATTTCTCGCACACCGCCGCGCCTTCGCTCTATTCTTCTCGCCCACAGCTCTGCCTCGACCTCCTCTGTCTAGAGCACACACGAACACCTCCATCTCGCCGAGGTAGACCGTCTGGCGCCTTCTGCCTCCCCTGTTCGCGCTCGCCATGGCTGCCACGGCGCCGCTAACGAGAACCACTCTGCTCTGGCCACCCTAGCCAAACTGAACCTTGTTCCAACTTCCTCTCCCTCCACTACTGCTCTAGTGAAGATAGAGAGGTCCCTGTCATTGTGCTCCGGCTAGAACCCAAGCTCGCCGTGGCCGAGCTCGTCGTCGTCCGCCGCAAGCATGGCACCGGCCAATGCTATGGCTGGCATTGCCCTTTTGCCTCGTGTAGGAGTCCGTTAGGGTTCCCTCTAGCTTGCACTTGCCTCTTCGGGCTTTGTTATCACCGGGGAGTGCGTCGTCGCTGTGTCACGATGCCGCCGTCCCGCCATGATCATCGGCGAGCATGCTCTGGTGATCCTCTGTCGCGAAACCTTAGCTGACCGTGTTCGTGGCACCAAGGGGAGCAAGTAGGTGCAGACCGTGTCGCCGGAGACCTCGCCGCCAGCGAGTTCTCGCTGGTCAGTGCCGGCGGCCGGCGTAGTGACACTGGCCAGTGGGGCCTACTGACAGTGGGACCATGGGGTCACCTAACCCGTGGGGCCCAATGGCAATGGGTGAGTGTGTGTGGCTGTGTACAGTCGAGTGCGGGAAGAGCGGGTGCACGTAGCATTTTCCTCTGTGTCTAAGTGCGCTTAGATCCAGGTGCACATAATGTTTAGGGTTGGGTTTTCTTTTAAATAGTTTTCCAGAAATCGGTTTAATCCTTCTAAAATTCATATTCGGCTCTTTTTAAGTCCAACTTGTTTGAAACAAAGTTTGTTGCGCTGGTAATGAATAGACCATGGGCTTGGTCCTCTATTATCTTATCTGCTGCTTTTGCTGGATGTTGATCACATTATGGCACTTTATTATGAACCAAGTGTGAGTTGGCATTTTCAAAACTATTTGCTTTCGCAACTGTTAAACTTTGGCTTGTAATAATTTAATCGCACTCCGATGTATTTCAATTATGTTCGAGCTTTATGTAACTTGTGGACATGTATGCTAAACGAAGTACGATCTTGGCTGTTCTTGGAATGTTTGAAATCCGTCGAGATTTCTGGACTACCGGGTTTATACGAGCTTAAGTAGATGATTGTCTTCGTGAAAACGGGGATTTCTGTGCTTAATCTGGTGTAAATTGGTCGGTTCTGTCACAACCATGAAGCCAAAGGAGATATCGCTTTGCATCATGTGAGCATTGAAACTAGCTGATATCTTCATAAAACCTCTTGATGAGTCAAGATTTTGTGCCTAAATGTTATTGAGCTAAATGTTATTGACTCTAGAAACATAACTTGATATCTTGCACACACTTGTTTGACTTAGTTTTGGTCAAATCCTTTTATGAAAAGTTGTGTGCACATATCAAAATTTATTTTATGCTGCTCAAGTATGAACATAGTTATGTAATGTTGCCTGATATTTGGACAAATTTGAGTTGGTTCTAAGTTGGTCTATTGGTCACCATTTTTTCTGAGCGTTTTCTGGCTCGTTTTGGGCCCCAACAGAACTTCAGCGGCCGGAACTTCCGGTCCCCCTGACAGGAACTTTCGGTCCCTTAGCGGAAGTTCTGCTGGTGCTTGACCCAGTCAAACCTGCGCGACTGTAAGTTCCGGTCTTCTGAGTGGAACTTCTGTCCGCCGAGCGGAACTACCGCTCCTTCGAGCGGTACTTCCAGTCGACCATGATCAAAGGGTGGGGTCCTGTTTTTATCTTTCTCTTTCACCCCTTTTACCCCACCCACTCGTCCCTATCCCTCTCTATCTCTCTCGTGGCAGCGGCGGCTCTAGTGGAGTTTCTCCATCCTCCTCCTCCCTCAAGCCTTCTTGCATTCTTTTTGGGGAGAAGCTTCTTCATGCTTTGGAGCTCGCCTTGGTAATCTTTGAAGTCTCCGGGAGGTTCTTCGCACGTGCGTTCTTCGACTCTTCTCCTCGCAACGCCAGGTACTGGGATTTTGGCTCGATCTCCCAATGTACATTGTTTTGCTTGCTTCGATTCTCGCATGTTGGTATTTCTTAGCGT